>CM035440.1:141918152-142005652 GCA_020310875.1 Ceratopteris richardii
TGGAATTGTAGCAAAGCATGCATATTGATGAAAAAAATTAACTATTATTTGATTCTCGTTTGCTATTTATGAAATAAAAAAATAATTAATCTTATTTGAATGATAAGATGGAATCCAATAAAGTAATAGGATTTCTTGTTCTATTTATTCCTAAATCTCCTTCTTGAGTCTTAAATTTCAATTTTGATGCAATTTCACCATCTAAAGATGAAATTTTGGCATGCATAGTGGGATAGGGCCTTTAAAGATCCCTTACACTAGTGGCCACTTTGGGAGATCACTTACACTAGTAGCCATTTTTTGTGACCCAACAAGTTGGGCATCACAAAGATCAAAGTCATATTCCATTAGTAAGAGGAACCGTCTTACTAATCTACCTGTATTGAATCGCTTGTTTACCAAGTACAGTAGAGCTTGATGATCAGTAAAAAATTTAAAATTATTTGCAAGCAAATAGTTTCTAAACTTTTTAACCACATATACCATGTCTAATCCTTCTCGGTTGGTGGTGGTATAGTTTTGTTCAGCTACATTCAATTGTCTACTAGCATAGGCAATTGGAAGATCCATATTACCTTCACCTGTAGGTTGTGCAAGTACACACCCAATAGCATAATTGGATGCATCCACGTGAACATGAAAGGGCTTATTCCAATCTGGCGTGATCAAGATTGGTGCAGAACACAATCTTCTCTTGAGCTCGTTAAGGAATACTCACATTCTTCAATCCACTCAAAGTTAGTCAAAAGGGAGTATAGAGGCTTTAGAATGATCGCATACATATGAATGAAGCGGTGATAATAGTCACAATGCCCCATGAAAGCTTGTACCTCCTTGACATTCTTTGGCCTAGGTAGCTCTGCTATTGCTCTAACTTTTTCCTCGTCCATAGATATGCCATTCTTTGAAACTATGTCTCCCAGAATCTTGTCTTGCCTGACCATAAAAACACATTTTTCTGGGCTCAAACAGACTTGATATACTCTACATTTGTCAAAGATAGCTCTCAACTCAGGGATATGTGTTTTCCTTATGTTGAAATGATCACAAAGATCATCAACATAGACTTCCAAATTCTTCCTCAAGAATTCTTTAAAAACGTGGCACATCAGCCTTTGAAAGGTGGCTGGCACATTGGTAAGACCAAATGGCATTACTCGAAAGGCAAATATGCCCCACTCTGTGGAAAAAGCCATCTTATGCTGATCGTCTGGTGGTATGGCTACTTGATTGTAACCAGAGAAACCTTCTAGGAAGTTGTACACTTCCTTTCCTGCTACCCTTTCTAAAAGATGCTTAGTGATAGGAAGAGGATAACTATCTCTGATAGTGGCTGCATTAACCTTCTTCAAGTTAATGCATACACGTAACTTTCCATTCTTCTTGGGCACCACTACGATGGGGGATACCCACTCAGTGTGCTCAATTTCATATATGAATCCAACTTCAACCAAGCGATCTATCTCTTCATTGATTTTGGCAGCATAATTATCGTTGTATGTGTATGGCTTCTGCTTAGAGGGTTTGGCCTCTGAGGTCATAGGAATTGTATGTGAGCATATGTTAGGGTCTGCACCTTTTAACTCTTTGTAGCTCCAAGAAAAAACATCTCTATATTCTCTTAGCAGTGCTACCAACTCTTTCTCCTCTTCCTCTGTTAGGTCATGTCCTATGTATGTGCACTTTTCTTCTCCTTCTTTTATGGTTACAAAATTTTTCTTGGTGGTTTCTTTGTTATCATAGGCCTCTTTGGCTTGTGCATCACGTTTAGGCATTCTTACCATGACTCTCCTATCTTTTATCTCATACTTCTTGAAATTTTTAGGGACCTCAAACAAGGATTCGTCCTCCTCTGGTGTGACTTCTCTTTTCTTCATCTTCTTGCCTTTATTCTTCTTGGTTATCTATGTGGCTAATCTCACTTCATTTATAAGTTCTTCATGTCTCTGAGGGTGAGCTTCTACTTTATAGAAATATTCCTCATCTGATGCAAAAGGTGGATCCATGATAATTGACTCTAGATCGGAATTGGTTCCCCAATCTTGTACCATTTGCAACTGCCACATAAATGGTCTTCCCAAAATCATCTCATATGCCTAATGTTTGCCAAAGTCACATATAGCAAAAGTATGTTCAAACTCTACACCACATGTAGTGAGAGTTATTCCTTCTAGCAGCCCTAAGGGTCTCTCAATGTGACCATCGGCCATCTGCAATTTCATTCTTCTTGGCTTGAGTGTTGGCTTGACCCAACGCTTCCATAGGGAAGTGGTAGCGATTGCAACTCCTCCACCTGAGTCCAAAATGGCCTTCGTGGTGTAACCTTGATGGGTAATTGGAAGATAGGTGTTTCCTTCTTCTCCTTCGCTCATGTCTCGTATCTTATGAAGTGTATTTTTGGCACTGTTCTATGAGATCCTACCTGAGAACGAGGTTTAGCTATTTCAGGCACTTGGTTGGCTACATGTTTCCATAGTTCTGGCCTAACCTTGTGTAGCTCTTCTAAAGTGAGATTGCACTCCACTTTAGTGTTTTTCACTACCTCTATATTCCTAGGTATGATTGAGTCTTCATTCCTTACCATGACCATGGGTGCTCTCATACATGTAGACTTAGCTTCCCATGGGCTTGTGAAATGGGGTAGTTCCTATAAGGAATTAGACTCGAAGTCTAATCTCTCCTGAGATTGGGCACTCTCTTGCTCTTCATAAATGGAAGGAATGTCTTGTGGGAATTGATCATGTGCATCATCCACAAGTTCAATGGGAGTAAGAACTTCACTTTCTTTAGCCCATTTCTCTTCCTGAATCTCTCGTAGGAATTGTGAAGAGATGGATAGGTATGTGCTTGAAGATGAAGAGGTGTTGCAAAATCCTTGATCTACACCAGCCAAATGAAATCCAGGAGTATATGGTGGGCCCTTTTAGCTTGCCAATGGATGTATTAGACACCCTATGTACCTTGGAAGATCACTCTCAAAAAGATAGATCAAAACAGATAAGTTGGAGTTAGCTCAGAGGTGAAAACTTGCTATTCTTGGTTCATACACCTGTCCAGTGTTTTACATAATTCTTTGAGCACAGCAGCAATTAGCTTAATTCCTCTTGGGGAAGTCTAGGTAACTTAAAGAGCTAACTTTCAAGAGTAATCTCATCAAAAATAATGAACCACACACTGAGAATGAGTTTTAACAACTGATGACATCATCCCGATTTTCACGGGCTGCAATCGCGATGGACAAAGTTGTCTGTCATGATAGATGTTGTCAATCGTGATGGATAGAGAAAACACAAATTTTCTTGAAATTTTTGTGTGAATGTGATGTGCAAGGCCTATAGATCATGAATATGCACTTAGTTTTACCAAATACTCAAGTAATGTGAGGAGATCTACATCATAATTGTCAATCTGTGGAGATGTGAGAACTGTTAGGGCTTCACTCACTAATTAGGCATGGATATATGAAGACATATGGAGACATATGATGGAGGAAAGAAGAAGTGAAGGAAAGACCTACAGAAAATCAAGCCTAAGTGAAGGGACAATTTCACTATTGTAAATTAGTGCAAAATTAGAGTCTAGATTTGTTTTTGATCTTTAGAACTTACGAGTTCAAGTCTAGATGAATGTAAACTATAGGTATATAAGTTAATTTGAGTCAAAAACATGTAGAAGAGAACTCAATTTTGTAATCTGAGTGAGTAGAGAAAAGTCGTGTAATTTCTGAGAGAGATGGTGAGAGAAAACTTCTGAGTCTGAGAGAGTTTTCTATGGCTGTGAGCAAAATTAGGCCAAGCCATTTTGTACACATCTTCTCTGATAATCAACACATGTTTGTGTAGAAGGATTGAGTCTAATTCCTCTTATACATTGAGTTCTAAGTCATTTCATATGACTGTGAAAGGTAGTTGACAGTTACGACTTTTCTGGCGCAGATTTGACTGATCTTCTGAAGGTCAGATCTCGAAGCATGGTGTAAAGTTTTTGGTAAGCAATAGCTCATTTGAAAGCTATTATCCTCAACTACATTTGGTCAAAAGATCTTTGAGAAACGGGACGCGTACTCAGAGAAATCAGCTTAAGAGTGAAGGTATGTCAAATCAATGAAGTACATTTTCAGTTTTCAGACATAGTGCAAAAGTTGGAGCAAAATCAGAAGATTTTTAAGTTATTACTTGAAAGTTTTGTTTGTTATGTGTTGCTTAACATTAGCAAGAACTTCTCTTAGCAAGTGATCAAAAGATTTGGCAAAGATTAAGCTAGTACAGGTCAGATTGAAGGATTGAAGAAAAGGCGCAGATTTCTGTGAAGTGAAATTTTTGATTTTCACTAAGTTCAGAAATGAAAACTCATAATGTGAGTATTGCTAAGCTAATGGTGGTTATGGAGGTCTTCTAATACCACATTAGTTTAGTTCTTGTGGTGTTTCACACACCAACAAGTGGTATCAGAGCAGATAAGGTCCTCGAGAGTAAAGGGAGAGCATATACAAGAAGAATTGAAGAGTTCTTTATCAAAGAAGGAGGAAGCTGAGGTGTTCAACAACAAAAGTCATCAGAAGGCTACTTCGAAGTCACTTCTAAGGGTAAAGGTCTACAAAAGGTATCATTCTTTAACCTTACACTTACAGGTTGAAGCAGAAGCAAGGATACCATGGCAGATCATGTGTCCATTGACAAATTGGACAGAGATAACTATCCTGCTTGGGTAATGAGGATGGAGGCCTTACTTATGAGTAAGGATCTAATGGTATATGTGACAGGTGAAGAGGAGAAGCCTAAATTTGAAGATGAAAGTCATCCAAGGAAGGAAGAGCTAGAAGCTTTGAAGTTATGGCAGAAGAGAGATGCAAGTGCAAGAGCTTATATATACAACACTATTACAGATCATTTGTTGCCACATATCAGAGGTTTAGAAACAGCTGAAGATATTTGGAATGCTTTAGAAGATCACTTCCAAAACACTACTAAAGCTAGGAAAGCTAGCTTATGGTCAGAGTTCACTACATTCAAGAAAAAGCAAAATCAGAACATTAGTGATTATGTCACTAAGATGAAAGACTTGGCAGATAGCCTTGGATCTATTGATGAGGATATTGAAGATCATAGGTTGATAGCTCAATTACTTGCAAGATTAAGAGGTGATGAGAGATGGAAGCCTTTTGTACTTTCAACAGAACTCTCATTAAACCATTATGTGCCAGAATTAAATCAATTACTTGGATTGATGCTCACATTTGAGCAAGATTTAAAGTCAGATGGAGACAAAGGTCAAAGTTCTGCAATGTATGTGAAGAACAAAAAGAAAGGAGATAAAGGCAAAGCAAAGGATGAAGAAGAGTCAACAACTCAAGCAAATTATGCAAGAGGAAGAGGTTTTGGCAGAGGTGAAGGTCGAGGTAATGGAAAAGGTAGAGGTAATCAGAACAATAACAAGAAGATATGTTGGATTTGTGGATTGAGCAATCATCTAGCATATGATTGTTGGCACAATCAACAAGGAGCAAGCCAAAATCAGAACAACAATGGCAGAGGAAGAGGTGGAAGGTTTCAGAATCAATTTCAAAGAGGAAGACATAATTCAAGAGGAAGTTTTGGTAGAGGTGGTGGAAGAAATTGGAATCAGAACCAATCATACAACACCACATATTACAATTATGCAAATGATACACAGAATGACAACCATACAACATTGATGATGAATTCAATTAGTTCATCAGAGAAGGAGGATCTTAAGGTATTCTATATTGACTCTGGTTGTTCAAATCATTTATCAGGTAATATAGAATTGTTGTCAGAATTGGAAGAAGGCAATTCAAGTCATACAGTACAAACAGGTGATAATACAAAACATAATGTGCATTCAATTGGAAAAGTGAAGTGCAGGAGTGGAGCTGATTTATTAACAAATGTTTTGTATGTTCCAACAATACCAAAGAATCTGATTAGTGTTGGACAAATAGTGGAAAAAGGTTTTCAAGTCAGATTTACAAATGAAGGGGTATTTGTTGAAGATCCAGAGGATGCATACAAACCCATTGTTTGTGGTAAGAAGGAAGGTAGACTTTTTACTCTCAAAGTGCAAGGAAATGTTGGTCAAGCCCTAATCACACATGGTGATGAAGTAATTACAGAGTTAGATCTTTGGCATAAAAGATTGGGACATTTCAATGAAAGAGGAATCAAAACTATGGTGGAGAACCAATCTGTATTGGGACTACCAAATGTGAAGAATCAACATATGATATACAAGTGTGAAGCTTGTCAGATGGGAAAAGCTCATAGACAATCATTTGAGAAGAAAGGTTTCAAGCATGATGGTTTGCTTGAACTCATACATACAGATGTATGGGGGCCAACAAAAGAAGGTTCAATAAATGGATCTAGGTATTATGTTTTGTTTATTGATGATGCTACAAGGTGGATAACCCTTTATGTTCTAAAGGAAAGGTCAGAAGTCTTTGGAGCCTTCAAACATTTTCATGCTTATGCAGAAAGAGTTACAGGTCAAAAACTCAAGAGGCTAAGGTCTGATGGAGGGGGAGAATACTTCTCCCAAGAGTTTAATGACTATCTTTGGAATGCAGGTATCAAGAGAGAGATAACTTGCAGGTATACACCTCAACACAATGGGGTGGCAGAAAGGAGGAATAGAACATTGGTTGAATTTGCAAGAGCAATGCTAAAGGAAAAAAATTGCCCTAATTATCTTTGGGCTGAGGCTGTAAATACAGCCACATACCTTGTGAATAGGCTACCATGTGGAGCTTTGAATGGTATGACCCCTTATGAAGCTTGGTGGGGTAAGAAACCAACACTTGACCATTGTAAAGTGTTTGGGTCAATTGCCTATGCTTATGTACCATCACAACTCAGACATAAGCTTGAACCAAAGGCAGAAAAATATGTGTTTATTGGGTATGATGAAAAGCAAATGGGTTATAGGCTATGGAGTCCTTTAACTAAACATTTTATTGTTTCCAGAGATGTGACCTTTGATGAACAGAAGAGTTGGTATGCAGATAAAGAATGTGATCTTGAAACATTTGAAGAAGAGATAAGAAGGAGTGCAAGAGGTAAGTCACATATGCAGATAGATGGAGATGAAGAACATATGCAAGCAAGCACATCAAGAGTTGGATCATATAGAAGGAATGAAGATGGACCAATATTTGATGAGGAAGTACATCCTGATATACATGAAGAGTGTGAACCAAGAAGGTCAACCAGAATGAGGAAGCAACCTACAAGGTATTCATATGACACTTCTTATTTGACTCAGAAAAATTATGCTTACATGGTTAAGGAAGATGAAGAACCTCAAGGCTATGATGAAGCAAAGGGTAAGAGACAATGGGAAGTAGCAATGAAGGAAGAGTTTGATGCTCTTGAAGAGAACAAAACTTGGGAACTTGTCCCAAAGCCTAATGGTAAGAAAGTGATTGGAAATAAATGGGTTTACAAAGTTAAGAAGCATGCAGATGGAACTATAGCCAGATACAAAGCTAGATTGGTGGTTAAAGGGTATGCTCAAACATTTGGCATAGATTATGATGAGACATTCAGTCCTGTAGCAAAGATGTCAACCATAAGAACAATCATTGCCATTGCAGCATCAAAAGGATGGACATTGAGTCAATTGGACATTAAGAATGCATTCTTGAATGGATATATATCAGATGAGGTTTACATGGAGCAACCTCAAGGGTTTGCAGATCATAAGTTTCCAAATTATGTTTGCAGGTTGAGAAGAGCCCTTTATGGTTTGAAGCAAGCTCCAAGAGCTTGGAATTATAGACTTGTAAAGTATCTTAATGATCTTGGATATCAAAGTTCAAAGGCAGATGCAAGTTTACTTATCAAAAGAACAGATGAAGGTATGATCTACATTTGTATATATGTAGATGATATTATAATTACAGGTACCTCAAATGAAGGAATCAAGGAGGTGAAGAAGCTACTTGAAAAAGAATTCAAGATAAGTGATCTAGGAAAATTGTCATATTTTCTTGGAATGGAAATCACTTATGCAGAGCATGGTATTTATGTATCACAAGAAAGGTATCTCTTGAATCTTCTAAAGAAGTTTAACATGGAGAATTGCAGAGAGGCATCTACACCATTAGAAGTCAATCACAAACTCAGTAGATATGATGGTGCAGAGTTCAAAGACATGAGGAAGTATCAATCTTTAGTGGGAAGTTTGATTTATGCAACTCTAACAAGGCCTGATCTTAGTTATGCAGTTGGTGTTCTTTCTCAATTCATGCATTGTCCAAAGGATCCACATTGGATTGCAGGTCAAAGAGTTCTTAGATATATCAAAGGAACTTTGAAAGAAGGATTGTATTATCCTTTTACATCAGATATAAGATTGAGAGCCTATAGTGATTCAGATTGGGCAGGAAGTCAAGATGACAGAAGGTCTACACATGGCTACATGATATACATTGGAGATAAGCTTGTGAGTTGGTGTTCAAAGAAACAACACACAGTGGCCTTATCATCAACAGAAGCTGAATACAAAGGACTTGTGGAAGCAGCAAAAGAAGTCATATGGATGCAGACTTTATTCAAAAGCTTGGGAATTGATCAAGGTATACCCATCATTCATGGAGATAACATGAGTTCATTATATCTTGCAGCAAATCCTGTATTTCATGCAAGGACAAAGCACATAGAGATACAGTATCATTTTCTTAGAGAAAAGGTAATGGAGAAAGAGATTGAAGTGGTGTACACTTCTACAAAAGATCAGATTGCAGATATTATGACAAAAAGCTTGGATGGAGTAAAGACAAGTAAGTTCAAGGAGATGGCAGGAATAAAAGAGAAGAAGATTATGTAAAGAAGTCAAAGCATGCTAATTAGTGATTGAGGGGGAGCTGTTAGGGCTTCACTCACTAATTAGGCATGGATATATGAAGACATATGGAGACATATGATGGAGGAAAGAAGAAGTGAAGGAAAGACCTACAGAAAATCAAGCCTAAGTGAAGGGACAATTTCACTATTGTAAATTAGTGCAAAATTAGAGTCTAGATTTGTTTTTGATCTTTAGAACTTACGAGTTCAAGTCTAGATGAATGTAAACTATAGGTATATAAGTTAATTTGAGTCAGAAACATGTAGAAGAGAACTCAATTTTGTAATCTGAGTGAGTAGAGAAAAGTCGTGTAATTTCTGAGAGAGATGGTGAGAGAAAACTTCTGAGTCTGAGAGAGTTTTCTATGGCTGTGAGCAAAATTAGGCCAAGCCATTTTGTACACATCTTCTCTGATAATCAACACATGTTTGTGTAGAAGGATTGAGTCTAATTCCTCTTATACATTGAGTTCTAAGTCATTTCATATGACTGTGAAAGGTAGTTGACAGTTACGACTTTTCTGGCGCACATTTGACTGATCTTCTGAAGGTCAGATCTCGAAGCATGGTGTAAAGTTTTTGGTAAGCAATAGCTCGTTTGAAAGCTATTATCCTCAACTACATTTGGTCAAAAGATCTTTGAGAAACGGGACGCGTACTCAGAGAAATCAGCTTAAGAGTGAAGGTATGTCAAATCAATGAAGTACATTTTCAGTTTTCAGACATAGTGCAAAAGTTGGAGCAAAATCAGAAGATTTTGAAGTTATTACTTGAAAGTTTTGTTTGTTATGTGTTGCTTAACATTAGCAAGAACTTCTCTTAGCAAGTGATCAAAAGATTTGGCAAAGATTAAGCTAGTACAGGTCAGATTGAAGGATTGAAGAAAAGGCGCAGATTTCTGTGAAGTGAAATTTTTGATTTTCACTAAGTTCAGAAATGAAAACTCATAATGTGAGTATTGCTAAGCTAATGGTGGTTATGGAGGTCTTCTAATACCACATTAGTTTAGTTCTTGTGGTGTTTCACACACCAACAAGAACTAGTATGACGACTATGAGCAAGTGATGGCACAAGTGCGTGAGTAAGAAGCACACAAGATGCACACACACATGCACACAAGGCAAGAACAAAGAGGGGAACAATGGAGTTCTTTGAATTACTCAAAAAAAAAAGTCTCTTACAGAAGCTCAAATCACTAACAAGCTAACCTCAAAAATGAGCTCTCTAGCTCTTTTTATAGTTTTTGACTAGCTTCATATCCAGACCTGGTGCCTGGCCTAGTTGAAAATTTGGTTCCAGGGCTTATTTGAGGGGTCAAACAAAGTCTAAAAATTATGAAAATTGGTATCTTGCTACTTTCAATACTCCTCAAGCTCGAGGACTCCTTGGCTTCAACAAAATGGAGTCTAATCCACCAAAAAGGATATTTACAATGTTCATGTAGTGATGAAAATCACTATTATAAGCGAGATATCTTGGAAAAATTGTATGGCCTAATTGCCAGATCTTCTTTGACTGCTTTGCCTACTTGGCCCTTCTCTCTGCTCTGATTCTTTACGTTGGCTCCCTTGTCTTGTGATGCCCTAACTACTGCTAACATTCATATTGTTGGCGAGACACTTACAAAAGAGACATAAGTTTCCTTCTTGCTTTGAATTACTAAATGTTTACTCATGAACCCCTTTCTAGCAAGAATAAATTGGTATTTGTTAATATCTTGCTTCATGAGAAAAGAATGTCTACTCGCGCCTTCCTTTCTGTGAACAGCTTGACATACTTGGTGAACCCGACATGAAGGAGGAGAGTGTAGAGATTTCGATCTTAGCTTTGCTAGTAGTGCGATTTGAGAGAGCTCTTCGTGTTTGACTATTTATGGGCAACACTACAATGGCGTTATAAGCCAGTTCTTGCACTTTCAGCACGATGAAAAAAGACGAAGTGCCATTCAAGCATTTCATGAACAAGATATTAAACGGAGTGGTTACTTTGACGGGAAAAATGTCATGCAATTTTGTAAAGAGTATGAGCTAGAAGCTCGATATCTTGGGACCGGATTTACTCCCTTCAACGATATAGAACTTATTGAAAACTTTGTATATGTGTCAGAGTTGCACTTACGTGATCGGCTAACAATGGAGGCCCAAACGAGGTGGTTGCAATACAAATTGGCATTAATAAAAATTTTTGCTCTCGAGGACATTGATAAGGTGACTCTAGCAATGTTCCTAAAATGGATTCACAAATCAAAAGACCAAACCATTTTGGTTATTAAAAGGGAATTAGTCCGACAATATAATGACCTAACAGAACATGATAAGAGAGCAATGGAACATGAGAGACTTTCATTGTTCCTAAGAGCGATAGATATAAAGGCCCGGGAGGAGTTTCTACCACAACTGCAAGACATGGAGACAAATTTTGGGCTTACTAAGGATTGGGATGAGGTAGAAGCAGTTGTGAAGAGGTACGTAGAAAAGAAAAGAGTTATGGTAAAGTTCATGCAAGACTGACAGGAGGATATACAAGAAGAGCAAATACAGACACCACATCAGCATGCCTCAAATGCTCAAGTCAATCAACCAACTGGAAAGGAAGTTGTGCCTCCCAACACCATGGAAGAAATTTTTAAAAGGTTTAGTGATTTGACGATCCAGAGTATTAAGCAGATGATGGAATCCCAATCTTTGTAAGTGACTAGCAATAAAACCCTAAAAGCTCTTGAAATTAAAAGATGCATCTGGTGTGACTCTTTGGAGCACAACAGATACTCGTGTGAGAGCTTTAAAGAAGCATTGGCAAAGAATCTAGTGTTCATAAAGTAAAAGATGATTTATGACTCAAAGGCTGGAGAAAAAGTAAATATTAACTTTGGTCGGGGAGGCATGAGAGTGTTCTTCCCTTGCACATATGGTAGTGTTGCTTCAACATCGTATACATACGCATGTCAAGTAATTGATGAAAATTATGATACAGAACCGTGGTCTAAAGTGATAAAGTCCCTAGATTGGGGAAAGATGCATCATGAAATTTTAAAGTCAGCAAGCAATGAGATCCAGGGGTAACGAGATGGAATGATCCTGTAGATACTCTCTCGATTGTTACTTATCTATGCTCTTAGGTAGAGCATGAGGCAGTAGTGGAAGAGAAATGGAGGAGAACCAATGAGGGTGAAGAAGAGAAAAGAAGAACTAGGCATCAAGTAGAAGCTTCATCAGAACAATCTCAAATACCAAATCAAAATCAACCAATACAAACAAACCAACCCACTCAAGTAATTCCACCATCACAACCAATAATAATTCAGCAAAATCAAATTCCAACTCAAGTTCAAAACCCTACTCCTGTTGAGATGTCAGTTCCTACTCAAGCTAATAATCCTCCACGAGATCAAGAGATGAAACCTGTAGGGAAAGGTCAAGGAAGAGTGAAAAACCCATCATACATGCTAAAATCACACATTGAGCAAGCCATGGATTTAAAACAAGTTCTTGAGAAAAGAGTGTTTGATAGTGTAATCTAATTCATACTAGGTGAATTACTGGGAATAGCTAAAAGGGAATTTCTAGAAGTAATAATCGACCTCTTAAGAAAAAAACAGCAACCAATAGCCAACATGCAAGAGACTGAGAAGATGGATGAAGAGACACATGTTCATGTTGTGCAAGCGCAAGTACAAGAGTTGAAAAATTTACTTGAACAAACTGAAATTAATGTGCAGCCATGCACACATGAGGAGATGTTTTTGGAAGAGAATTCTCCAAAAATAACTCCTTTGAGTCATTATACTAGAGACTATTGGGCTCGAGCCACGACTAAGACATTGATGTGATTAGATAAAATCAGTACACTAGTCATCGCTCTTATTGACCACGGATCTGAAATTAACTTAATGTCCAAAGATCTCTACATGAAGGGGAAATGGCCAATAGATATGCAGTCGGGTTGGAGAATCAGGGCTGCTAATATGATGCCAGGTGAGTTGTTTGGTGCATGCCCGCAGATACTAGTTACAATTGGGGATGTTAGTGATTATTAGAATTTCTTCATGCAAGATCATTCAAGCTACTCGTTGATTTTAGGGATGCCATACATTACTGCCTTAAGGATGGAAACAAGAGTCTTGGAGGATGGATTGGCCTATGCACGAATCCAAAGCAATGATGGAAAGAAGGCAGTCCAGTTTATGATGGTTTGTGTAGACCATGTCAGGAATAGAACTTCTCTTCGGACAAGACCTATTCCTGAAGAATTTGAGGATCAAAGTTTTCAAATGAAACTTTCATAAATTGAGACTATGGAAGCTTGGAAAGCAAAAAGATCCCAAATGTAAATATGTTCATATCAAGTTTCATAGCACTTTCTTCAACAAATTCATTTCAGTTTCATGTTTTTTCTGAGTTCAAAAAGTGGGAAAAACAATACATAGCAGATCTTTAGAGAAACTTTTATGGGTGTAGAGTGCTTGACTTCGACGAGGAAATTTTCAAAGTCTTTGATGAGATATCTTTTGTAGACACATTGTTTGATCCGCAAGAGTTGATTCAAGGAAGGAGTGATTATGTGATTCAAACGCACTCTATTTCCATGTACAACGAAATAGCAAAGTTTGAGCAAGATGGAAAAGGGAAAGAAGCTTTTGTTGAATTGAAATACAAAACGGTCAATAAAAAGATTAAACCAGTTGCAGTTCCGCTTCCTGAAGATAGTAGCAAACTTATGGATGGTGCAAAAACCCAACCACCTCTCAGAGATAAAAGAAAAATAGTTCATGAATTCACTAAAGAAACACTTGAGCAAATTCAGCTAGGAAAAGATGATTTCCTCAGCGAAAAAGAGAAGAATGTATTCTCCCGGATGATATTTAAGCATGGAAAGGCTTTCTCTTTCAATGCCCAAGAAATTGGATATGTAGATCCGTCTGTGGTAACACCTATGCTAATTTTCACGATACCACATGTATCTTGGAATCTTCGACCGATTCTGATACCAAAAGCTCACATTTCAGCTAATTGACCTATTGAATGAAAAGATTAGAATGGGGATTCTAGAGCCATCAAGTGCTCCCTATTCTAATCGTTGGTTCACCGTACCAAAGAAAAACGGGTCATTGAGATTTATTCAGGTTCTACAGTCGGTAAATAAGGTGACAATTAGAAATATGGGAACTGGGCCTATCGTAGATGAGTACGCAAAAGCCTTTGCAGGAAGATCCATTTATTCTATGGGAGATTTGCACTCTGGGTATGACCAATTCCAACTAGCTCTTGAGAGTCGCGACTTGATGACTATGAGGACCCCACTTGGGCTCGTGTGCATGTGCACTTTGCCACAAGATGCCATGAACTCAGTGGCATATATGATGAATGTTATGCATAAGGTGCTTAGGGATTTCATTCCGCATCTGACCATGCCATTCATTGATGATGTCCCTATTAAAGGTTGCGAGGAGATAGATAAGGATGAAACTCTTGACGAGGATGGATGTAGGAAATTTGTTAAAAAGCACATAAACGATTATGAATCCATCCTTAGTCGGTTGGAAGAGGTTCACTTGACATTGTCTACAAAAAAATCAGTGTTTGGAGTGCAAGAGGTATAAATTGTAGGAAGTTTGTGTGGACCTAAAGGAAGAAAGGCATGTTCAAAGAAGGTAGATGACATTCAACACATGAAAGAGGTCTACTCCTCGATCATGAGGTGAGGAGGTTTCTTGGGGCATGTGTTTTCTATGTTGTGTGGATTCATCATTTTGCCCATGTTGCAGACCCACTCTATTAATTGCTTAGGAAGGAGCAAAGATTTCAATGGAAAGACATCCATACTCAAGCTGTGAGGAAATTAAAGAAGGAACTTGTAGAAGCACCACTCCTTAGAAAAGCCGATTACAGTGACAATAAACAAATTTTCATCACCATGGATACAAGTCTGACAAGTATAGGTTGGGCGATTAGCCAAGAGGATGATGAGGGAAAAAGGTATGCGATTCTTTTTGGAGCTAAAGTACTAAATTTTTGCCAGAGCGGCTACCCTTAGATTAAGCAAGAGCTTTGGGGAATAGTGATTGCATTAAAGAATGATAAAGAATATTTGATTGGGGCAAATGTGGTGGTGGAAATAGACTGCTTACCAGTATTGGGAATGATTGTCAATTCTTCCACTGCAGACATTGCCATGTTAAGATGGATCGCGTACATTAAGTTGCTAAACCCCAAGTTTGTTCATATAGCTAGGAGGAATAATGTGGTAGCTGATATGCTATCATGAGCTATATATGAAAATGAAGACTTGATGATTTCTAATGATGAAGAGATACGTCTGGACTTTTATGCTTCACATGTACATACTTTGAGCTTAGATGAAGCATTTATTGGATTGATCAGGAAAGAACCCACTTATCAGATTGAAAAGCTTGGGAGTGGTTTTGAGTCTTCAAGAGAAGGAACTCAAAAGAGCTTAGGAAGCAAGAAAGAAAATAGGAGGAAAGAAGAGAAACCTTATGATGTTCAAATAGGGATAACAGAAAGATTCAATGAAGACGAATATGATAATGATTGGAAGGAAATCGGAAGATACTTAAGCATAAAGTCTCCTGATCCTATTTGGAGCAAAGAAAAATTTCATACCATTTGGAGGAATTCAAGCAATTACTTCCTAAAAGATGGATTACTTTGGAAGCAAAAGATTAGAATAGGTAAGATACCCCAGCAAGTTGTAGGTTGCAATGAAATGAGAGGTAAGATTATGCGTGAAATGCATAGCTCACTATGGGCCGGACATAAGGGCTTTCAAGGGACTTATGAAAAGATAAGGGAAAAATACTGGTGGCCTGGGATGTATGTAGATGTCCAAAAATATGTAGCCACTTGTAAACCGTGCCAGGTGTACTCAAATGTTAGACACAGAGATGAGTTGCATCCGACATATCCTCTTAATATCCACTATAAGTGAGCTATTGATTTGGTTACAATGCCATTAGGGGTACAACAGATGAGGTATATTATGCTGGCAAGAGAGGATCTAACAAACCATGTTGAAGGAAGAGCTTTGAGGACAAAAACTACGAGCAATGTACAAGTTTCTACTAGAAGATGTGTTTAGTAGAATTGGCTATGTCGAGAAAATAATCGCTGACAGAGGTGAGCTTGATGC
The DNA here is from genome assembly GCA_020310875.1 of Ceratopteris richardii. Classification (NCBI taxonomy): domain Eukaryota; kingdom Viridiplantae; phylum Streptophyta; class Polypodiopsida; order Polypodiales; family Pteridaceae; genus Ceratopteris; species Ceratopteris richardii. Next base: position 141,934,166 of record CM035440.1, read on the forward strand.
TCAGGAAGCGAAAGATTTCTTTGAAAAATATGGAAATTTGAATATCACTTACCACTACTTACAATCCTGAAGCCAACGGGAAAATTGAGCACGGACATCCTCGGATTATTAAAGCTTTGGCTAAGGCTTGTGAGGAAAAGATAAAGAACTGGCCAAATTACCTTCCCTTTGCCCTTTGGGTAGACAAGATGACATGCACTAGGACTATTGGATACATGCCAGCAGAACTAGTGTATTCTCAGAGAACTATTTTGTCGACGGAGTCACATCTTTAGCATGGACTTCCTTGCCTTGGGAGGATGAGATGTCGAGATAAGATCTTCTAGCAGTGCAGACTCTTCAATTACAAAGAGGAAGAAATCTGGTAGAAGAGGCTGCATTTAAGCTCAGAGCATCTAGAGAGAGAAATAAGATTGCATTTGACAAGTCCCATAGGTTAAGACCTAGAAAGCTGAATGAAGGAGATTGGGTACTTGTCTATGATAGCTCATTGGATATGCAATATGAAGCTTGAAGAAAACTGGTAAAAAGATGGTATGGTCCCTATGTGATATGTAAAGTATTGGACAATGGAACATACTCACTCAGGGAATTGGATGGGACTAAGTTAAAGGAACTGATTGCTAGGAAGAGAGTTAAGCTCTTTAAAAGAAGAGAGAATGAGGATTATGAGACGATGATAAATGAAGACGAAGAAGAGGAAAGTGGAGAAGAGGAAAATGAAGATATTGGTAAAGAAAATGAATTATATCATAAGATATGGTGTGTACATAAATATATATATATATATATATATATATATATATATATATATATATATATATATATATATTAAAACATGTAAATAAATGACAAGAAATGAATCGATCTGGATGAAAGAAATAAATAAAGTAACAAATAGAATAAATGTATAAGTTTAACTTATTCATGACTTTCTATTAATTTTATTTTGGTTCCTTGTAGGGTACTGACGGAGATTTGTGATCAGGTTGTTAGTAGGCAATCCTTTAGGCCTGATTGGACTGTTTGACTATCTTAGGTTCTAGAATGGACAGTGAAGATTCCAATGATACATCCATAGCAGAGGGAAGCATTCCTGATAGATTTAGAGAGACATATAGCAATGTACCTGAAGGAAGAACCTTAAATAACTCTTTCATACCAACCTACTTGCTCCCTATGCCTGAGAATGAAGAAAGAGTTCCTACTCAAAAGTTTTTTTAAAAATCACATTAGTAGTGAGACTTTGATCTCATCATCATACGGGGAGAGTTGTTCAGGTATCAAGCGACACGGCCATATGGAGAAAATGACACTTCAGTGGACTGAGAGCCATATTACATGACAATGGACCCAAGAGAACTTTTTGTTTATAGTTGCAAATTAGCAGAATATGCAGAAACGTTACGATAATTTGCTTTGTTTCACAGGGAACGTGAAGGGGGGGAGCCATCTCAAAGATAAATTAAAAAATTCATGTTAAACTATGTGTAAATACCATTTCTTTTGAAAAAGAAGTTAGTTTTTCCTTATATATATGAAGAATAAAAACCAAGAAAGATCTTCGAAAGTCAACAAGGAGTCCATTACCAATGTACATAAATAACACCAGGTAATATTTTCCTTCTGAATAACTATTTGTATATAAACTTTTGTGATATAAACTTATGTTTTATGCAAGATGTCCAAGTTAGAGATTTTTAAAGAAAAGGTGATTGGAGACGACAAGTTCAAGCGGCCTCTGATTTTATATTGGTGAGATGTTATTGTTTCAGTTTCCTTTTTTCTCTTGTATATATGTATATGTATGTATATATGTTCATATGAGAAGACTATATGAATTGGATATATGACATGAAAAGAAATGCACAATCAAGAAAATTAAGTACAATAAAAATCTCGTACCACTAATGAGATTACATCTCATGCATAAGGATTGGGATTATACGAGTAAGTTTAGAAGATGGACTAGAACTTTCGGGAACAAGACCTAGGAAGGTGAAAGGAAGACCTAAACTAAGAGCGCTTGATGAAAGGAAGACCTAGAGAGACATATAGCAATGTACCTGAAGGAAGAACCTTAAATAACTCTTTCATACCAACAAGACCTAGGAAGGTGAAAGGAGACACTTCGACTTCTACTCTTGATCTCTCGCCTGATCTAACCTTCATGCAGATTATGTCTCAGGAAAAGACTTCATACACCAGCCAGCTATCTATGTGTATGTGTATGTAATGTTGGGCATTGCGATGAGCTAGTAGGCGGATGGGACTACCTTGATCAGGCGATCAGGGCCACGAGCTGATGCTAGTTGTGTCATATGGCATGACCTACATGTTGTCATGTGCTCATGCAGATCGATAGGTGGGTGGAGTCACTCTAACTGGGTGGTTAGAGCCATGAGCTGACATTGACTTCGCGTGAGTCTGACATTGTGCATTGTTTGCTAGGTCGGATTGGTAGATGGATGGGCTAAACTTGGCCTGGTGATCAGGTCCACGAGTTGTATCCAATTTTGGCATAGGTTGATGTGTGTAGAAAAAGAATAAATAAATAAAAGTAAAAACAAAAATATGAAGGCTGAGCTGGGATGAAGAATTAAAGTGAAGAAAAACAAAATAAAAGTAAAAGAAAAATAAGAAAGGGTTTGATGGGGGTTCAAATGATGGGAGACCAAGAGGGAAGCCAGAAGGGAGTTTCATAAATCGAGTTAGTAAGGGCTGGTATATGCATATGCTTAGGATGGACTACTAGATCTGATTGGGTCAAGTTAATGAGAGAGCTAAGAAGTTTTCGATTCACTCATGTGATTTCTAGTATGAGTGCATTAGTGGATCTTGATATGTTGTATGCGATGTTTCTAGTATTAGTGTATCTTGATATGTTGTATGCGATGTTTGTGTCTACCTTTTTCTCTTAATTAATGCCAAGTTTAATGCATATTCAAAGTTGATGCATGTAGTTAAATTTTTGTTTAAGTTATGTTTTCCTTGCCATGACTACTTGATATTTGCATTATGTTTGATGATGTATATGTAGGTTGGCGCATCCGGAGGATGCACAGGTTCAGAGGAGGTGGATGTGGTCGTGATTCGAAGCCAAGCGTTTCATTGAAACTATGATGAGGAATTATGGAACGGGATTAATCGATACTTTTGGGAAACTCAAATCATAGGAATTTATGGAAATAAGTTATTTTTGGTGGTTTCTTTCCTTGAATATCATATTCAATATGTGTCGAGTTTTGCATGGTGTCATTCATGTACTTGAGCTTATTTGGTTGGGGGACAATGTGTAATTAGTTGTATCCATGGTCTATGTGATTTGTATTGCATCCAAAGCAAGATTGTGTTTCTAACTCTTTCCTCATATAGAGGTTTGTGTTTACCTCATTTTTTGCATACCATTTGCTCCTAGAAAAAAAATGTAAGCTTATTGTGTATGTGTATAAACATGTTGCATGCAAGATGCTCCGTCATGTATGTTTATGTGCATGCAAAGATGCGTATATTTATGTGTGTGTATTCGTATGAATTTGTACATGCATGATGTGTGCGTGTAATATAAGTATAGGAACAAATGTGTATGTATGAATTTAAAAATGAAAGTACTTATGCATTTTTGTGCGAGCATAAATGCAAGTGTGTTAAGAGAGGTAAACATTTTGTGTGGGTGTACATGTGAACGTAGCTTTATATGTTTAAAAATGTGTATAATATATAAAGGTATATAAAAATAGGAAAAGGGAAAGTGAATACGTGTTCTTCATTCGAAGGAAAAAGAAAATGGTTTTGGTTTGGAAGGAGCGAGCCATGTCTAAAACAGAAAGAGGCAATAAAAACCACCAGGAAGGGATCACTTGGGGAGAAGTCGGAGGTGGTTTTGACTTTAACTTTCGAACGCATTACTCCGAATTTGTTTAAATGTTTTATGGCACCAAACGCATGATTCGCTAGTGTATATAATAACAGCCTTTCCTTGATACTGAAATTTGCCTTAGGCTACGTTGAACTTTGGAAGCCTAGGACATGAATCCACTTACACAGCAGCGTTGCAAACATTGAATAAAATTTTAAGCATATGAATTGTTAAGTGGCATTCAAAAATGACGACAATAGGTTATAGTTTAATACTTTGAACCATAGAACATCCTTACGAATCCATAGTTAGACTTAAAGATTAAAGTTCTCATAAAAGGAGCATAACAAATTTGGAAGCAACGATTTGATCTATAAACTCATGCGTGAACACTTCAAAGGTTCGTATGGTTTAGATCATCATATGTGGATTTTCTTTCTTACTTTCATGTTATGAAAGAGACTTTGAAATAGGATTTTGCTTCTAAACGCATTGTCATTCTAGCACAATGGCAAGTACCAACGTGAGGAGATCCACCTCATAATTGTCAATCCGTGGAGATGTTACTGATACATGAAGCCAATTTGCTTAACCAAAAAGAGCAAACAATATTCCAAACATACTCATGTCGCCTATCAAAGCCTGTCAAGGATGACAAAGTTCAAGAGGAGGGAAATGTGGAGGGAGAACCTAGCAAAACAAGAAGAAGAAGAAAATCAAAATGCAAAGTAGCTCAATAAAAGACTCACCCTCTTCCCAACGCCCCACAGAGGCACACATTTGGCTTCAATCCAAAATAGAGAGGACCCAAAAAGGGTGAACAAGATTCAATGCTCACCTAGATGTTGAAGCACAACAAAGAGTAATTAGTAGATGCCATGACTAGGTCATTGAGTGCGTGCAGCGAAAAGAACTAAACAGGCCAAAGAAAATGCAATAGGACGTGAAGAGTGCAAAGGTAGGAGATGGTTGAACCACACCCTTGATAGATAGGAGATGGTTGAACTACACCCTAAGAGAGAGGATTAGGCCATCACATTCCTAACCAAGAGGTTGTGAGCTCAATTCCTTATATTGGTATAAGAGCATAGGAAGTAGGCTTGGGAAATGTGGATTGACCTAATGGCCTCTAAAAAAGGCGCTTGGGCATCCTCCATATGAAAGGGTACAAAGTAGCACACGTCACTTTCACAAGTTAGCCTAACCAAGATTGAGGTGTATCTCTCAATCCGTAGGTCGGATTGAGGCATGTAAGATATCATTGGAAAGCTATCGGAATGTACTTTCCAAATCCAATGAGGTAACTTGGATGTGTGAAGTCCTTGGGAAACCTTGGATGGCACTTGATTGAGTGTTGAAGATACCAAACATGGATGAGAACAAGATTCAAGATACTAAAGTTGAGGACATCAATTCGAGGGTATCAAGGGAGCTCAAGAACTCATCACTAAGGCTAGAGGGATATTTGAGTAGATCATTGAGGACAATGATCAACTAAGGGGGAAAGAATGTAATAAAGTGATAGATAGGAGATGGTTGAACCACACCCTTGATAGATAGCAGATGGTTGAACTACACCCTAAGAGAGAGGATTAGGAAGTAATCCTCAACCATGGCTTTTGGGGCAAGTGGTTAGCCCTCAAATTCCTAATCAAGAGGTTGTGAGTTCAATTCCTTACACAGGCTCCAAAAATTTTCTAATCTAGGCATAATTTTTCTTCTTTGAATTTCCATGATACCCTATCAAGAGCCATGTAAGTGCTCTAGAGGATTCCTCTAGATGCATAAATCCCAAACACTATAACATTAGCCTTGTATAATACTAGGAATTTAGTGATTTCCAATAAAAACTCCAGTCTCTTGTGTGAAAGGACAATTTTTAGGGCACATGTATATAAGTCACTTGATGACTCTTTGTAGAGGACTCCTTGCCATTGTGAATAATCAAGTTGAAATTTTGAATTTTCTTCTTCTCTGCTGAGTTTCTTCTTCTCCAAGAGCTTTCATGTGTGTTTGATGCTTGAAATGTGTGTCTAGGAGTGTTTTCTATCATCTCCCCTCTTGTTTTTGCTACTCTAATGCATGTGTGAAGCATGGCAAGTTATGGAGTAGGGGTAGATGTTCCCGACACTCACTATTTTGCTCATAACTTGAAGTGCGTTTGTCAGATTAGGTTGAAAAGGCTATTAGATGTGTCTCATCAAGAGCTTCGAAACAAACCCGCTATTGACCATATTTGGATCTTGGAGCTGAGAGAAATGCCCTAATTTTGTGCTTACTATTGCAACAAGCATCATGATGTGCATTTTTAGAGGGATAAGTGACTTGGCTGGTAGATGATTCAATTATACATGCATTGTTAACATTTTCACTTCATTTGTCATCATGTGTGCACGTCTTCATACACTTGATATGTCTAACTTCTCGGATTGATAATTAAACATGCATTGGTCCACCACTATATGCATTTGTGGGCAGTTGAGGTATAGTCTCAGTTGGCACAAGTCCCTATGGCTCTATGACTTATGTGCACACCAATCAAGGACAATAGAGACTAGGAGGAAGGCCTCGTTAGAACCACCCTAGTAGGCCCATAATGTGCTTCCACTGTGGATAGTATGGCCATTTCTAGAGTAAGTGCTTACCACCTGAGGATGCCTCCCCATTTAAAATTGTCTAGATACCAAGGATCATTCTACTAAGGACTATCCAAAATTAGTCCCATCTACTAGCACTCAAGGGAACTCATGTCCCTTACACATCAAGACGACTATGAGTGAGAACAATACGGAATCTAAAAGTGCATGAATGGTCCAACTTGAGGAACTTTCAAGAACAATAAGACATGCAAAAAATAAAAAAGTCACAATGAAGGACATGATGAAGGAGACATTAGATTCAATCGGTCCAGTAGACAAAAGAGGAAAAACCTAATAACAGAGAAGCAAAGTGACGATACAGATAAAGGAAGAGAGCAAGTATGAAGAGATGAACTTAGAGAAAATAGAGAACATGATAAAATTTTAGAACAACCTGTTGACAAGACATATGCACTCTCTAAAGAGGATTTGTGGCAATTCCATAGTGTATTTGGATCTCGAATTAACCGACATGGTCATCTCACTACAATCCAAGTTTTGCAAAACACTTTCCAATAAGTATCTCTCTACAGCTTGTTGGCCATCAATCATAGTTTTCGAGGAGAGATGGTGGCTACTATCAACAATCTAGGCATGAGTACCACATTAAGTGGCATGCAAGGCACAACACTCATCTATCCACATATGCTCATGCCCTCCACTTATAGCTCCAAAATAACCCCTATGTCACCTCTTACAGATAGAAAGATCTCAAGGCTAATAGTAAACATTAAGGGAATCCAATTGGCAAGAGTAATGTATATGGAAAATTTGGCATTAATCTCATACCAGAATATACGATGACTTTGCTAAACTTGAAGCCAACTAAATCTGCTCCTTCTATAGTTCCCTTGGTGGATTAAAGTACGGTAAGTCCACTTGGCATAGTCGAAAGAGTAGAGGTCACAGTACAAGGATTCATCTTTGTACTAGAATCTCATCAGTGAATCATTAATAAGGACATCCACCAACAGTGAAAGAGAAGCCAATGGTCAATCTGTGTGATGGGAGTACAACATGATGAGATGAACATTGATCAACTTTTCACCATGGTAAGAATCCCATACTTTGGCAACACTATAACAATGATAGATTAGGAAACCTTGTCATCAGCATACCCTTGGGCACTTAGCTCGAGTCCCAATTTTTTGCACCATACTTCTTACAATGCATTCCCCAAGTAAGGATGCATATGGAAAGATCGTGCACAAGGCATATATTTTTTCAAACCCATGCAGTAACACACTTACCCATCATTCATTAAGGGTTACAAGTACTTGGCATGATAACTGTGAAACCCATGTTTTAAAGATATAGAGGGCATCAAGGTTACAACATTAGTGTCAATGAAGCAATTCACAGCCAACTATTGCTCAAAATCAACATTGACAACCTCTTTTGAGCAACTAGCCTTTGAGGAAGAGGATACAAAAATATTTCTCCACCCAAAACATCTTGCCTCTGAGGAATGGGATACACAAAATCCTACACTATTGGTGAGAAGGGGTCATGATGGAAGAATGAGTAGTAGGGTTAGGTCAAGTTCTAGGGAGGTCTGCCATCCCTAGCAAGCAGGTGATGTTTATGCATTGGGTGCCTTTCCTAGGGATAGTCTGTCAAGCCCCACCTATGCTTCAAGGGTAGCAAAGAAGCACATGAGAGAGGGAGTAGGATCTTGCGGATGAAATCAGTTAGTGGGGTAGGAGTGGAAGTGGGTCCACACAAGAGGAACTCAAAAAAAAAGACGTTATACTAATGATGATCACACTAGAAACCAAAGATAAACCAAAGAACTCGATAATCATGTACTCATCAGTGTTGTCGTCTATAGGCATATATAATCTAAGGGGGTAGCCATTGCCTAATATAAACTAAATGAAATCAAAATATACAATGTTTGTTGGTAGAGCCTAGTACAAATAAAACATCCTCGAAACAAGTAAGGATCGTCTAAACTTCTGCTACAATGCGGATTGAAATCAATATATACTCTACTACAACGAGGATCCGAATATGAAATCTTCACTTTGTTCTTCTCAATTACATGGATGAAAAACACCTTCGCTTCTCACTTTGCTCTTAACTTCAAATATTCAAGTATCTAAAAATGCATTGGACAAAAATAGAACCAATTAGTATATCTTGAGTTTAAAGAGAAAAAAAAAATCATCTTAGAGAAAAACAATGCTTTATTTCTTCTTGACTTTCTTATATTTTGATTTGATTTTCTTTTAAAGTTTTCATTTATTTCTTTTTATATTTTCTATTTTCTTTCTATTTTTGTGATTTCTTTACATCCTACTTTCTTTTTCTTCTCTATTTTTCTTTTTGCTTTTTACTATCTTAATTTTACTTAAGTCCTTTATTTATTTTCTTTTTACTTTACAATTTTCTAAATTTATTTATTATCATTTATATTAATTCTTAGATTATGATTAACTAATTTTTATTTTCTCGTTTTCTTTATTTTTATAATTGATAGATTTAAAACAACATTCAAATCTCTCTCTCTCTCTCTCTCTCTCTCTCTCTCTCTCTCTCTCTCTCTCTCTCTCTCTCTCTCTCTCTCCCTCCCTCCCTCCCTCCCTCCCTCCCTCCCTCCCTCCCTCCCTCCCTCCCTCCCTCCCTCCCTCTCTCTCTCTCTCTCTCTCTCTCTCTCTCTCTCTCTCTCTCTCTCTCTCTCTCTCTCTCTCTCTCTCTCTCTCTCTCTCTCTCTCTCTCTCTCTCTCCTTCAATAGCTCTATGCATGTGTGATCTGCTACAAGCCCCTACAGCACCATAATTCTCTCTCTCCCTCTCCCTCTCTCCCTCTCCCTCTCTCTCTCTCTCTCTCTCTCTCTCTCTCTCTCCCTTGCCCTCTCCCTCTCCCTCTCCCTCTCCCTCTCTCTCTCTCTCTCTCTCTCTCTCTCTCTCTCTCTCTCTCTCTCTCTCTCTCTCACACACACACACACACACACATCCTCACGAAGCAAAGGAGGTATACCTTAGTCTCATTAATGAAGGGTCCATGGTGTTCTCTCTCTCTTTGCCTCTTTGTCTATGCGCGTGCTTGCGAGAGATGAAGAGAATAAGATCCTTGAGAGTAAAACTTCAAAGACATAAAGCACGAGCAAGAACAAAGGAAAAAAAGATGAAAAAGTACCTGAAAATGCACTTGAAATTTCAAATGAACGTTCAGCCTTAATTTATAGGTTTCAAAAGATTCCCCTTTCTAGAAGGATATGGAAAACTTACCAATTTCATATAATTCTTAGATTTTTCTTGGATCCTCCTTTTTCTTTCCTTTCCGCATTTAGGAAAACCTAATCCTTCCTTGCTATTTTGATTTTCTCTTTTTACTTTTTGTTTCTCCCTTCTTATTTTTCTATTTTTATTTAATCATTTCTTTTTCTTTTCCTTTTTATTTTAAGACCAAGGTTTTATTCCTATATTACACATTTGTTAATACAAAGGTTTCTAATTAAATTAAGGGTTAAGGTTGGGTTTTTTGGTTTCTAAGTCTCTTAACTTGGATTTTTATTTGGTGAATCTTAGTTTTCTTATGGCTAGGGTTAGTAACCCCGAATCGATGGTTAAATATACAAAATAAGGGTTTGAAATCATGGATTTCTAAGGGTTCAAAGTTATATTTTCAAGGGTTAAGAGTTAGGTTCGCTCGGGTTAGGAACTCAATTTCAAGGGTTACTTCTAATGATTTCAATGGGTTTCAAACTACCAATTAGTTAGCGTACTAAAGGGTAGAATTTCCTATGGTTTCTTGCTTAAATAGGGTTATATATACATGGATTTTTTATTCTTCTTTTGATCAAACACATGGGGTTTTTTAGGGTTAAAAGAGGATTAAAAGAATAAAATGTCTATACAAGCTACTGTCACAATTTTTCTTGGGTTTTCCTTTGTCCAAACTCACTCCAAAATACAAAAATGAAATATTTTTCATCATGCAACCAATAAATTCAATCAAATACTTGAACAAATACACTCTTTTCTTCTTCTTGTAGTTAAGACATCATTTCTCGATTAGACCAAAGAAAAGCAAAGAAATAAACTTCAAATAAAGATGATTTTAAAGTATGTAAGTCATGTTCAAAAAACCCATTCGATCAGCATAGTATCTTCAAAAACAAGTCAAATTACACCTATAGAAATTACTTATACTTTCTATTAACGATCTTTCCCATCGACTCATTTTAATGTCGGTAGCCATTTTATATAAATGTTCTCATGTTTGGTTCCTATACACATATTAGGAAATACAACTAGCTCCACTATTGCATAGCTCCACCTCATATAGCTCACATAATAAATCTTAGAAGTGGTTCGAACACCACACCTAAGTCATGAAGATTGTTTCTATCTTTTTCTTTTTTCTTTTTTCTCTTTTTCTTTTTCTTTTTCTTTTTCTCTTTGTAGCAACCATTAATGTATTGCTTTTTTATTTATTCTTCGCAACTTTTTTGCTAAAGAGGAAAATCCTAACTCCTAATCAGAGCTCAGGATCTAGAGACATGCACTAGAAGGAGTTAGGATTTCATAGTGTTTTCAGAACTTCACTCAACCTAGTTATATAAAATAAGTCCATCTTTCAACTAAGAGCTTCAAGTGAGGGTGTCTTATCTAGGTCCTCATAATGGCTATAGGGTATGTGATCCTACTCTCTCAAGCGCACACATCCCTACTAGTATTTCTAATCACTTCTTATTGCAATTTAAAACCTTCTTCTATTTCCTCAGAACATTATGAAATGTAGGCATGATATGCATGAAAATCAAATATATATAGAAAAATAAATGAAAATGGATAAATGGAATAAAGTACATTCACTTGATTTAATGTTAATTAACACCACCAGCATCATCATCATCTTCTAGTAGTTCTTGATCAATCTCATATTCTTCTTCGTTTCTCTTCTTGAATAATTTTACTCTCCTTCCTACAATAAAAGATGTTAAAGGAGTACCTTAAAAACTCACAAAGCTCATATGTTCCATTCTTGAATACAAACATCACTACATATGACCCAAACTATCTCTTTTTCAATTTCTTCCTAGCATCATCTGAGTATCAAATGTACTATCGTATACCAATACCTAGTCATCAATCTCAATCTTACGTGGTCTAAGTCGATGAGTTTTGTCAAAGTAAATTTTATTTTTCAACCTTGACTCCTTTATCTTTTGTATCGCTTCTTTTAACTTCTCATTTACTTGTTCTAATTGTTTAATCCTCAATGATAAAATTTCTTCTCTTGTCATTCCATCATTGAATAGGAGTGTCATCTATGTCAATATCTTAGTCTGGATAGGGAAAAGTGGCTTTTAATAGTATATCAATCGAGAAGGCATAAAACATGTGGACCGAGTGTATGTCAACCTATCTGCCCATAACGTGAATGGAAGATATCTAGTCCATTGTTGAATGTCACCATTGTAGGCCTTAGAGATCACCTTCATGATAAAAGGGTGACCTCTCCCAATCTTTCCATTAGCCTCAGGGTTATAGGCAGTGGTGAGAGACAAAAAAATTACATGAATGTCAAAGAATTCTTTTGCCTCTCTTGCATCTAATTCTCCCCAATCTGCAACCACTTTCTCTATATATCTAAATCTAGAAATCACTTCTTCTGAAAGGAATCTACATACGTTATAGGTAGTATTTGTTTGAAGAGTTCAACCTTCCAAATGGTTGGTCAAGTCCTCTCTAGCAAGTACAAAATACCTCATTTTATTGATTGCCTTGGGCGTGGTTACAAGATCGACCACCCACTTGTAATGGGTACAAGGAGGGTAAGTTGGATGTAATGCTTCTATATGCCTAATTGAAGAATGCACTTGACATGTGGCACAAGTGCTCACAAAGTCTCGCAAACTTACATATATGCATGGCCACCAATATGCTTCTCTAATCTTTTCATATGTTGCATAAAATCCTTTGTGACTTGCCCATAAGGTCTCATGCATCTCTCTCATGACCTTGTTATGAAGACTCCTACAACTCAATACACATTGTGGATTCTTTACCTTGCATTTTGCATGCCGCTAAATAATTCCATCTTTCTAGAAGATGATGTTAGACTTTTTCTTGATGGATCTATACTTATTTGTGGACTAGCCTAAGGAAACTTTCAATGCAATATCTTCGCACCAAAGCAAACTTCATGTCTCTGAATCTCATCATCATCTTGATGTATGACCCACCCTATACCAATAGTTTTGGAGTTTATTGACCTCCAAAATATAGCTGGAAGTAGGTGGAACCCCCTAGGAATAAGTAGACCTTCTCACAAACTTCATCATAGAAAACCAGTCATGCTTGCAGAGCTTACTGTTCTCTACACACTCAGAATTTTTCAAAAACCTTTTAACCACATATACTAGAGACCAAGAGCTTTCCAAGGAGCCAAATAACACTCAATTTGGATGAATGCACAAGGAGATATGACCTCTGCGAGTTGGAGGTTTAATGGAGACCTTCAGCAGGGGTGAAACCCGAGAACACATACTACTTGCAGAGAGTACTGCTCTCAGCTCACAAATCCAATGATTATGAAAATTGACAATATGAAAATAGACAGTAAGAGATTTCAAATGAGCTATCAAACATGTAATTTGGATATATAATGAGGGAGATACAAGCTCTGCAATCTCTGCATACAAAACTACAATAGCGTAGAGATACACATATGACTCTCTTGGACTTCCCACAAGATCACGACTTCTCTCCTCTTTTTATAGCATGGTGAACTAATCTAAAACCTTCCTAATACATCTAAATTCGTGGTAGAAACTTGGGTGGAGATTTTACATGACTCAAGTGCTCAAATAAGCAAAGTGTTGATGGACTTTGTGAACTAGCCACATCGACCTTCCACTAGGACACCATTGCAGCTCCCTTGTGACTCACTAATTTGACTCACCATGTTCTAGAACTCACGTGGTATTTTAGCTATATTTTATGAATAATATGAGCCTTCTTGAAGTATTTGAAGACTTCCCAAAGGTATTTACATAATTTGAAACTTGTACCCTACATAAAACAAATGTTCGCAACATTCTCCCCCTCAAGTTTCAAAGGGTATTTCCTTCATGCCAAGAATATAGTTGAATCTTTGAAGCTTTGGTCCATCCAAGGATTTGGTGAAGATATCTACAACTTGATCCTTTGTTCCCACAAAAGAAACTTGTACTTCATTGTTTATGGCCTTCTCTCGAACATAATGATAGTGAACCTCTATATGCTTTGTTCTGGCATGAAAAATAGGATTTGAGGTCATATGAATGCTGCTCAAGTTATCCCCATATATCAGTGGTACATCAACCTGCACATTCAAGTCATGAAACAACTTTTTAAACCACATAACCTCAGTAGTAGCCAATGCTAAACCTCTATAATCAGCCTTTGTAGAAGATAAAGCAACTGTAGGCTATTTCTTTGAACTCCATGTTAATGTCTTGTTTCCTACTATTACCACATATCCACTTGTGGATCTTCTGTCATCTTTGCTTCCAGCCCAATCTACATCACTAAAAACTTTAAGAGTTAGATCAGCATCATGACTATAAAATAATCCTTCGTTCATGGTATCTTTCAAATATCTAAGCACTCTTTTCGCTGCATGCATATGAGGTACTCTAGGTTCATGCATAAACTGTGACAATACTCCCACTGCATAGCATATATCAGGTTTAGTTTTTCTTGCATAAATCAAAGATCCTACCATGGATCTATATGCATTCATATCATGCAACTCATCACCTTCCTTTGCACTCAACTTTACATTACATTCCATTGTTAGAGTATGATCAATGTCTACCCCTCATGATTGTATGCACATTTTGTAAGGCCCCCTTTATGAGGAGAAGCCAAGCGTGCATTACCCAATTGATGGGAATCCCAACTTGAATGTTGGATGAAGGTCATATTGGACCATGTAAGATATTATAAGGAAAGGGAGTTACCAGGGTCCCCAATTGTGGGGTCCGGGGCAACGGTGAGCAGCCCCGGCTGGGGGGTCCAAGGGGGCCAGCGGGCCCCCTGGCTGGGGGGTCCCAGGGGGCCAGCGGGCCCCCTGGTGGGGGTCCGGGGGCAGCGCCCCCGGCGCGACGGTAAAGGGAATATTCCATGGAATATTCCCTGTCGGAGTCAGAAATCATTTATATTTGTTAGGTCGGTTCAACCACTCTAAGCCGTGTATGGCAATTACGCGGGCGGTGGCCGCCCACGCTCTACCGCCCATGTATAGCCGTCCATGGCAGGCCACCCATGATCCTATATATACATGACTTCTGCACTACCTAAGACATTGAGTTGAGCCAGCATACCTCTACCTTGTATCTCCCTATCTAGAGTTGTCTAGATCACCATTTAAGCTCTACCTTGAGAGCGCACGGGTGGACAACGTCATCATCTTTGTACTTGCTGCTAGTAGAAAATTGTTGAGATTCTCCTATATCTGTTATCTTCTCTGCTATTGCTCCTGTGTTATATTGCGTAACTATTGTCTTACATGGTATCAGAGCTGTAAGGTTCGAATAGCTTGAGAAGTATCATTATTTTAGCCTACTAGCAGACTAGAATATCAGTAGATTATTCGAGTGATTACATGATGGCTTCATCGTCGAACACTAGTCTTGGTGCTTCACCTAATGTTAATGCTGCACCTATTCGAATTCGTCCACCTGCATTCACTGAAGGGAAGCTGGATGGAACCAACTATACACTCTGGAAGTTCAAAATTTCTACAATTTTGGACTCCTATGAATTACTTGACACATGGGACCGATGGGATTGGATCCAGAGCCTATACCAATTGAAGATCCAGCAAATTCAAGATTGATGATTCAGCCAGATCCAGATCTTCTACGAGCTTGGAAGAGGCGGAATGCTGATGCATTATGTGCGATTGTCACTAGTGTAAGTGATTCTGTGCTTACTTTAGTTCAACATACTACTAAAGCACATGAGGCTTGGGGCATATTGGCTCGACAATATGAGACCAAGAACCACACTAGGATACAGAATTTAGAAAATCAGTTGGCAAATGAAAAGCATTCTGATTCTGAAAAGGCTGAAGATTTTATCAAACGGATAAAGCATCTTCAAGATCAATTGGCTACAGTTGGTGTTGTTATAACACCAGAAGAGCTAGCTCGAAGATCTGTACGTGTTCTTCCAGCAAAGTATGATGGATTAGTAACAGCCCTTAACACTCAGGTAAGGCCAACTCCTCTTACATTTGAAGAGTTTTGTGCCATGCTTTTAGAAGAAGAGATGCGGCTGAAGAATCGGCAAAGTACAACTGATGCTGCATTCTCAGCAAATGCAAAAGGTAAAGGCTCTTCAGAGGGATCAAAGAAGAAGCCAAAGAAGAAAAAGTTCACAGGAAGTTGCTTCTATTGTGAAAAGAAAGGCCATGCCATCAAGGATTGCAGAAAGAAGCAAGCTGATGAACGGAATGGGACTGTAAAATCATCATGGAAGAACAAAGAGTCTGCAAACAACACAGAGCTGGAACTTTGGGTAGCTATTGAGGAGGTATGTTCATCTGCTCAAGCTCGTGTTGATGAGCCATGGATTTTAGATAGTGGAGCTTCTCGCCATATGACTAGTAAAAAGGATTGGTATAGTTCCCTAGTGCCTCTACGGGAATCCATCAATGTAGTGGTGGGAAACGACTCCAAGTGTCCAGCTGAAGGAACTGGAACCATCTCTTTTATCACTTCTCCAGGTGTTGAGAAAAAGTTATCCGATGTTCTCTATGTACCTACACTCAAAAGAAATTTGTTGTCAGTTTCTGCAATAACAGATCGTGGACTCGAAGTTCACTTCAATAAGAGTGGTGCGGAAATCATGGATTCATCAGGTAATGTTGTAGGTAAAGGCACACGACGGGATAACTTGTATGAGTTAAGTGCTTTAACTGCTACAGAAGATAAAGATGTAAGCAGGTTATGGCACCAACGATTTGGGCATCTCGGATTTGCAGTTTTGAAGGAGATGCAACGAACAGGGATGGTTGCTCATTTGCCTGCATTTTCAGAGTTGCAGGAACCTTGTGAAGCTTGTATGATGGGCAAGCAACAACGAAAGGCATTTCCAAGAGAGACCAGCAATCGATCTCAAGCTCCTCTAGAGTTGGTACATGCTGATCTCTGCGGTAAAATGTCTACACCTGCTTTAGGAGGATCTTTCTACTTCTTGCTGTTAGTCGACGATTATAGTAGAAAGATGTGGGTTTATTTCATTCGAGAGAAGGCTGATGCTTTTGAAAAATTTAAAGCGTGGCATAAGTATGTAGAAAGTGAATCAGGAAGGAAACTGAAGAAATTTAGAACAGATAGAGGAGGTGAATTCTTGTCAACAGAATTCAACAATTACTGTAAGGAGCATGGTGTGAAAAGGCAACTTACCACAGCTCATACACCTCAACAAAATGGCGTTGTTGAGCGCAGGAACAGGACAGTAGTTGAAATGGCTCGTTGTATGTTAAAGGCTCAAGACATGCCTGATTCATTCTGGGCAGAAGCAGTCAATACAACAGTCTACATCCTCAATCGAAGCTACACAAAAGCTCTGAAGGGGATGACTCCTCAAGAAGCATATTCTGGTAAAAAGCCTTCAGTTTTGCATTTCAGAATTTTTGGTTGTTTCTGTTATGCACATATTCCTGATTCAACAAGATCAAAGTTGGATTCAAAAAGCAAAAAGTGTGTCTTCCTAGGATATAGTGAAGAGTCTAAAGCATACAGGTTATGGGATCCTGAGGCAAGGAAGATTTTTGTCAGCCGAGATGTGGTGTTTGATGAACGACCACACTTAGTAGAAGATAAAGGTAAATCTACTATCTCATCAAACGGAGAAATATCTCACCTTGTGCCTATCAAAAGACAAGTTGAGGAGGAGGAAACATCTGATGGAGAAATTTCCTCAATAAAAAGCCAACCAATTGTAGCTGCACAGCGTAAGCCACTACCGAAGTGGGCACAACAGCTCTTTGATGATCACAATCCACATGTAGATGCACCAGAATCATCATCGGATGGATTACGAAGATCAAAGAGAATAGAGGAGCAAAGAAGAGCCTCAGAACACATTGTTAACATGGCTCTAATGGCAGATATCATGGGTTTGATAAAGGAACCTACCACCATTGAAGAAGCCATTGATGATCCAGATTGGAGAGCGGCAATGCAGTCTGAGTATGATAGTATACTCAAAAATGATACATGGGATCTAGTCGACTTGCCGCCAAAGAAGAAGGTAATAGGTACTAAATGGATTTGGAAAGCTAAGTATAAAGCTGATGGAACATTAGAAAAGTATAAGGCACGATTAGTTGCACAGGGTTTTTCACAGATTGAAGGATTTGATGTTCAAGAAACTTTTGCACCAACAGCACGCATGACAACTATTCGGACGGTACTTGCAGTAGCTGCACAAAAGTCTTGGCCTATTTTCCAGATGGATGTCAAATCTGCATTTTTGAATGGTCACCTCAAGGAGGAGGTATATGTATCTCAACCACCAGGTTTTGAGGTGCCCAATTCAGAAAATAAAGTTTGCAGGTTGAAGAAAGCTTTGTATGGACTTAAGCAAGCTCCACGGGCTTGGTACCAACGAATTGATCATTTTTTCAAAAATATGGGTTTTGAAAGAAGTACTTCTGATGCTAACTTGTATGTAACGAAAAGGGATAGCAAGCTAGTTGTTGTCATTGTATATGTAGATGATTTGATCATTACAGGAGATCATCAGGAACTCATCAATCAAACTCGGATCAGCTTGGGAACTGAGTTTGAAATGACAGACTTAGGTCTACTCCATTTTTGTCTGGGAATTGAAGTATGGCAAAGGAAGGATGGCATTTTCATCTCACAACAAAAATATTCCAAAGAAATTCTCAAGGCATTTGGAATGATGGACTGCAAACCAACTAGCACACCTATGGAGGTAAATCATAAGCTATCTATGGATGATAACATGCCTGATGTAGATGCTAAGAAGTATAGGAAGCTCGTTGGAAGTCTTATTTTTCTGTGCAACACTAGACCAGACATTTGCTATGCTGTTGGAGTGTTAAGCAGGTTTTCCAACAAACCTAAGGAGAGTCACTGGAATGCTGGAATGCGAATTCTAAGGTACATTGCAGGAACCTTGGATTTTGGTATTTTGTATACCATAGGTGATACACTCCAAGGATATTGTGATTCAGATTGGGCTGGAGATTGTGATTCTAGAAAATCAGTTTCTGGATATTGTTTCTCACTTGGTTCAGGAATATTTTCTTGGGTAAGTAGGAAGCAACCAACTCTCGCACTCTCCTCCACTGAAGCAGAGTACAAAGCAGCTTGTTTTGCTTCTTGTGAGGCAGTCTGGTTAAGGAGAATTCTTGCAGATATAGGCTTTCCATCAAATATGCCAATTGTACTCAAGTGTGATAATCAAAGTTGTATGGCTATTGCAAAGAACCCAGTATTTCATGCTCGCACCAAGCACATAGAAGTACAGTACCATTACATTCGTGAGCTAATTGAAGATGAAATTGTGGAGCTAGAATATTGCCCAACAGAGGCAAATTGTGCTGACATATTCACTAAAGCACTTGGAAGAGAGCAGCTCAACAAGCATCTTCAACAGATGGGCATAGGACCGAGACCTACTTGATTTATCATCGGTAAACATTGAGGGGGGGGGGTGTTAGAGTATGATCAATGTCTACCCCAAATGATTGTATGCACATTTTGTAAGGCCCCCTTTATGAGGAGAAGCCAAGCGTGCATTACCCAATTGATGGGAATCCCAACTTTGAATGTTGGATGGTCATATTGGACCATGTAAGATATTATAAGGAAAGGGAGTTACCAGGGTCCCCAATTGTGGGGTCCGGGGCAACGGTGAGTAGCCCCGACTGGGGGGTCCAAGGGGGCCAGCGGGCCCCCTGGCTGGGGGGTCCCAGGGGGCCAGCGGGCCCCCTGGTGGGGGTCCGGGGGCAGCGCCCCCGGCGCGACGGTAAAGGGAATATTCCATGGAATATTCCCTGTCGGAGTCAGAAATCATTTATATTTGTTAGGTCGGTTCAACCACTCTAAGCCGTGTATGGCAATTACGCGGGCGGTGGCCGCCCACGCTCTACCGCCCATGTATAGCCGTCCATGGCAGGCCACCCATGATCCTATATATACATGACTTCTGCACTACCTAAGACATTGATTTGAGCCAGCATACCTCTACCTTGTATCTCCCTATCTAGAGTTGTCTAGATCACCATTTAAGCTCTACCTTGAGAGCGCACGGGTGGACAACGCCATCATCTTTGTACTTGCTGCTAGTAGAAAATTGTTGAGATTCTCCTATATCTGTTATCTTCTCTGCTATTGCTCCTGTGTTATATTGCGTAACTATTGTCTTACATCCATTGGAGTAGAAACAAATTTACATTCTTGCATACCAAACATTTTTAGCATATCACATATATACTTTCTCTGTATCAACCACATACCTTCATCGCTATACACAATTTCAATCCCAAGAAAGTATCTAAGCAAACCAAGATCTGAAATTTTAAATTCCTTTCCCAAATTACCTTTTATCTCATCAATTGCTTTTGCATCATTCCCTGTAATCAACAAGTCATCCACATAAATGCATACATAGACACACATGTCATCTACATGTTTTACATAAAGTGAAGGATCAGCATGACTTGTTGTGTATCCTTGCAGCATAAGATACTTTACCAACCTTGCATTCCATGCCCTTGGTGCTTGTTTAAGACCATACAAAGCCTTCTTTAACCTGCATACATGATTAGGACATTTTGCATCCACGTAACCATGTGGTTGTGACATATACACTTCTTCATTTAACTCACCATTAAGAAAGGCATTCTTTATATCGAGTTGATATATATTCCATCTTTTACTTGCAGCTAAAGCCAACAAAGTTCTCACTGTTGCCATGTTTGCTACTGAACTAAATGTTTCCTCATAGTCCAATCCTTGAGTTTGATTATATCCTTTTGCTACAAGTCTAACCTTATATCTTGACACACTACCATCACTATTTCTTTTAATCTTAAAGTCCCACTTGCAACTAATTACCTTTTGTTTTGGGTGTCTTTGGAACTAAATTCCAATTCTTGTTATCCTGTAGTGCTTCCATTTCTTCTCTCATTGCTTTCTCCCACTTTTCATCTCTTTGTGCCTCATCATAACATATGGGTTCATTTTCATGCTCAACTTTTGTCATAAAAGCATAATGAGTATTCATGAAAGATTCATAAGTATACCTTTGAGGTTGCTTACTCACTCTTGAAGTTCTTCTTACCTCCAATGTAGATGCTCTTCCTTTCTTATTAGGAACCTTTGATGATTCTCCATACTCACATACATCACTTATTTCCTATCCTTCATCATTAACTTTAACAAGTTTGATTTTACCTTTACTTTTAACACTTGGAGGTGACTCTTGCCTTAATCTTCCATTGAAAGGTAGCTTGCTTTCTTCGTCCAAACCACTTTTCTCATCACTTAAACTTCTTGTGGGCTGAGGTAAGCACTCATCTCCTTCACCTGTATCTTCTTCATCTCCATTTATGACGTGCAAACTTTTCTTATCTACATACCATGAAAGTGATTCATCAAAATTTACATCTCTTGAAACAACCACCTTATTGATATGAGGATTATAACATCTATATCCTCTTTGAGTATCTGCATAACCAATAAATATACACTTTTCTGATTTCACATCAAGTTTTGATCTCACTTCACTAGGTACATGTACATAACATACACAACCAAATACTTTCAAATGACTTACACTTGGTTTCCTTCCATGCCATACCTCATATGGTGTCAAATGATGAACTCCAGCAGTAGGTACTCTATTCATAATGTACACACTGGTGCTAACAGCTTCAGCCCAAAAAGAATTAGGCAAACACATATCATTGAGCATGCTTCTAGAGGCTTCTGCTATGATTCTGTTTCTTCTCTCTGCGACTCCATTTTGTTGTGGAGTATACCTGCATGTAACTTCTCTTTTGATACCTTCATCATACAAAAAATTAGTAAAAGCTTGAGAGAAATACTCTCCCCCTCCATTGGATCTTAGCTTCTTAACATATCTTCCTGTTTGCTTCTCGACAAATGATTTAAAATTTTTGAAACAATCAAAGACTTCACTCTTATGTTTAATGAAATAGACAAATGTCATTCTACTATGATCATCAATGAATGATACATAGTACTTATTACCAGCCAAGGATGCCTCTTTAGTAGGACCCCATATGTCTGTGTGTATAAGGTCTAACAATCCACTGCTTACATAGCTTGAATGCTTGAAAGGTTGTCTACTCTACTTACCCATTTGACATGCTTCACAAAGATGCACCATATGTTGCTTAGTAAGATCAGGTAATCCTTCAACAATCCTCTTCTTTGATAGCTCCTTTAACCTGTGTACATTCATGTGTCCAATCCTTTTGTGCCATAGATCAAGCTCTGCTATTCGATGCATACCATAAGAGAAATAGTTTATATGATTTGAGTTTACCTTGAACGTAAACAATCTACCTTGTTTTTTACCTCTAGCAATTAACCTCCTTTGCTTTGGATCCTCAATGAAGCAACCTACATGGTTAAATCTTATTTGCAAACCTTTTTCTACCATTTGACCAACGGACATCAGATTCTTAGTAATCGTTGGCACATAAAGTACATCCTTCAAGCAATTCGTCTTGCTCTTATCCTGCATAACAACATCTCCAACCTGCATAATCTTATGTGTTGTATCATCTCCTGTTTCAACATGACCTTTACATGAAGGATTATGCATATTAGAAAACCATGAAGCATCATGTGACATATGGTTAGAGCAACCACTATCTACATACCATACATCACTATTGCAATTCATCTTAGTTTCTACATTCATCATAAGAAGAGAATCATAATCATCACTTTTACCTTCAACTGCATAATTTCCTTGTTGTTTACCTCTTCTTGAATAGCCTCCTCTTTGATTAACACCTTGATTATTTTCATTTTGATAGCAATCTTTGGCATAGTGTCCATACCTTCCACATATATAGCAATTGTTGTTATCTTCACTCCTTTGTCTTTGATTATAGTTGTAGTAGCCTCTTGTACCTCTAGCACTTGATCTTCCTCTTCCTCTTGTGTTGAAGAATCCACTTGAAGTCCCTTGATCATCACTTCTTCTTCCTCGACCTCTATTTGAACCTCTTCTACCTCTGTTTCCACCTCTTGATGATCCTAGATAAAGAGCTTGTCCTTGAGATCCTTTTTTATTTGAAGTAGAGCCATTTAGATTCATCTCCTCCATGACCATAAGAGCAACAAGCTGATCAAAGTCTGGTAATTCTCCTCTAACATAAACTGAAGTAATGAATGGTTTCCATCTCTCATCATCCTTGAGTCCGTTGAGAGTATGTGCAACCAAGTCTTCGTCCTCCACATGAGCTTGAATTGATCCTAGTTGATCTGCAATCTCTTTAACCTTCAACAAGTAATCATTGACCGATGTCCTTGTATCTTTCGTTATGTTATTCAACTCATTTTTGAGTTGAATCTTCCTTGCTCTTGTACCTGTAGCATACAACCTTTCCAATGCAAGCCAAACATCTCTACTTGTGTCTAGATCTTGTATGTGTCCTACCATTGAATCTTGAATATTTTGTGATAAAAAGAATATAACCCTTTTGTCTCTTTCATTCCAAAGTCTAAACTCCCTCAAATGATGCTGATTTGGATCCTCTGGTAATATAGGTTTGATATATGCTCCATCAATCAAACCATATAAGCCTCTACCTTGCAAGTATGCTGTGATTCTAAATCGCCATGCTCGATAGTTGTTTTTATCAAACTTCTCTATTTGTGCATGTTGATCGCCCATTGTGTAAATACTAAACTTCCTCTTTTAACCCTTTTTTGGATATATGTGATAAGAAGAAGTATGAGATTTACCTTTGTAATAAAGTTTATGCACCTTTCTTTGCTTGGATGTTGCTTGAGATGCTTCCTTGCTATCTCCTTCTACCTTTGTGTAGTGTCGATGATGAACCTTTCCTCCAATAGCCTCAAATTCTTCATCAAGGTATTATAACCTTCTCCAAGCTTCAATTCCTTGCTCTGATACCAATGTTGGAGTTTATTGACCTCCAAAATATAGTTGGAAGTAGGTGGAACCCCTTAGGAATAAGTAGACCTTCTCACAAACCTTATCATAGAAAACCAGTCATGCTTGCAGAGCTTACTGTTCTCTACTCACTCAGAATTTTTCAAAACTGTATTAATCACATATACAAGAGACCAAGAGCTTTCCAAAGAGCCAAAGAACACTCAATTTAGATAAATACACAAGGAGATATGACCTCTGCAAGTTGGAGGTTTAATGGAGACCTTCAGCAGGGGTGAAACCTGAGAACACATACTACTTGCAGAGAGTACTGCTCTCAGCTCACAAATCCAATGATTATGAAAATTGATAATATGAAAATAGACAGTAAGAGCTTTCAAATGAGCTCCCAGATCATTTGAAATATAATGAGGGAGATACAAGCTCTGCAATGAGGGAGATATATAATGAGGGAGATACAAGCTCTGCATTTGGATATATAATGAGGGAGATACAAGCTCTGCAATCTCTGCATACAAAACTACAGTAGCGTAGAGATACACATATGACTCTCTTGGACTTCCCACAAGATCACGACTTCTCCCCTCTTTTTATAGCATGGTGAACTAATCTAAAACCTTCCTAATACATCTAAATTCATGGTAGACACTTGGGTGGAGATTTTACATGACTCAAGTGCTCAAATAAGCAAAGTGTTGATGGACTTTGTGAACTAGCCACATCGACCTTCCACTAGCACACCATTGCAGCTCCCTTGTGACTCACTAATTTGACTCACCATGTTCTAGAACTCACGTGGTATTTTAGCTATATTTTATGAATAATATGAGCCTTCTTGAAGTATTTGAAGACTTTCCAAAGGTATTTACATAATTTGAAACTTGTACCCTACATAAAACAAATGTTCGCAACAAATAGGACTAGTATCAATCATCAAAATAATAGGCTTCTGACCTGAATAATCAACACACTTCAAAATTGGAGCTTCAATTAGCAATTGCTTCAATAGGACCAGATTCATGGCATTCATCATGTGAGCTACTGAATTCGTCGCTCCCTATGGCAAAGTACACATGTGTACAAGGCCCAATGGAGTCTTCATTGTCGTGATGTCTCTACTCTCAATAGCCAACTCAAATTGATCATACCCTGAATACAGATCACCCATGGAGTAGATGGAATGCCCAGTAAATGCTTTTGCAAACTCATCTACTATAGGTCCTGTCCCTACATTTCTAATCATGACTTTATTTAGAGGTGCCAAATCATTTATGAGACAAATTTTCACGTTCTTCTTTGGTACTATGAACCACTTATTCCAATATGGCACTGAAGATTGTTTCAATATTTGCATAAATATATTTTCCTTTACCAGTCCCATCAACTCAGGTAAGTGAGCCTTTAGGCCTAGAATAGGTCTAATACTCCATGGTATATATGGCACTATAAAGATGATCATGGGTGGGACTTGTTTTGGATCCACACAACCTATCTCATGTGGTAAAAGAGAAAATACTTTCTCGTGTCTCTATTGATAAATTCTTTGAGCTTTTCTTTCCCTTTTTCTATAAGAAATGATCTCTCTCCAAATGTTATCTGTTTAACAATTTCCTTAGTAAAATGATGCCTTATAAGCTCTCATTTTCTCAGCATAGGATCATCAGACACTATGTACTTTTCATAACTATCACTTGACAATGGTTGAGCTATGGGTTTTATATTCTTATCGATAGTTTTGTACTTGGTATTTACATTCACTCATGTTCTTGCAAAAACTCAACAATCAAATCATATTCTTGGAGAGAATTGAGCATGATGATTTCAGATTTTTCATTTCTTTGAAGTGCTTACTGAAGTTCTTCCAGAACAGTCGAACTACTTTCCAACTCAATTATGTTTTCAATCTTTTCATCAAGCAATATCAATCCTAAGTTTTGATGATGTTTCTCATATATTTTTCTAAATTTTTTTGAAATGTTTCTTTTTTTTAATAAAAATAACTTGAACATAGAAGAATATACATAACAACTTCGAAAACTATGTACAAAGTCATGCAAGACATCAAACCACTTTCCACTGTTGTCTCGCTCAACAATGGATCCTAGTAGAAATTTTGGTCAAAATAATCCCCATACTCTCTCATTAGTGCATAATCATTGCACTCACAATCATAAGAGATAATGGGGTGTTTTCCTAGATTCTTCCTATTTCTTGCATGATTCAAGAAAACAATCATGACTTGCAAGTAGTTCAACCCGGATCTCAACCGGATTCTCGCATAAGTAGATCTCTCATCCATTACCTTTGTCTTCATCCACATTTCAGCTATGAATGGTTGATTAATCATAATCTTGTATGAACAATTGTCCTGGATGAAAAAGTTCAATTCCTCAAAAACTCTCCCAATTTTCACAAGTACAAAACCACACGTTCTGTTGGGAAACAATGTCCCATTGGTCAAAGATTGGTCAAATTTGTCCAAAGATTATAGCATGTGTAGACTTGTTGGTCAAAATGTTCCACAGCTTCCAGCATCTGTAAATTTGTTTATGCCTTCTCTATAACACAACAGTGCCTAGCGTGGTGGAAAAAGCATTCGCCTCTTATCGAACCGGCAAGGGTTTAATCCCTGCGTGCGGCAGCTACGTGCGCGATCAAATCTTTTTACCTTTTTCTCATTAAAACAAAAGCACAGCGGAAAGAAGCCGACGGAACAAGTTTTTTTCTTCTTCGTTGATTTATTCGTAGATCGCTACGATAGTTAGCTTTTGGAGAAGCTTTTTAGAGTACACACACTTCTATATAAACACAAGCTTGGGCTCATTGTATTCATCCTTCACCAATTTCAACACAAGCTTTCTAAAGCTTGGACCTCAGTAGAGGTGGTGTTTCGTCTAGCACATGGGGCAGCCATGGTGCTAACTTGAAGCATGTTGAGGAGCAGCTATGGAGTTCTTCTTAATGATTCTTCTTGGAGAAGATGAAGGGTGTGCTCACACTCTAGCTCATGGAGAGGAGGTTATCTCTTGTTCATGGCAAGAAGACTTGGTCATTAGCATCTTGATGGTGAGGATCGGCCATCTACATGTTGTAGTTGAAGATTATCTTCTACAAGAGGATGTCGGGCTACGTCAAAGACATTGGATGGTGTTTAACATAAGATTTACATCTTATGTTAAGTATTCAGGTACATATTCTCTTTTTGCACACAGGTACTACTTGAATTTTATGGAGGTAGTAGCATCCATATCATGAGGAGTCCTATTCGGCATAGGTACAAGAGAAACAGTACGTATATGCTTTATGCATATTTGGATGAGGTGTTTGAGAAGGTGTGTTCACATGAGTTTGAGGATTTCTGACAGCAAACTTGTTAGCATTCTTTGCTACTTTTTAAGTATGTGATCTTTTCACACACGTATCTGGCTTAGGGTCTTCCATAGCCTAAGGTTAGATGAGGGTTTGTTGATTATCAGTTTCACACTGATCCTTCCTCTTTCAGTCACTCATATTCACTCTTCTATAACCTATTAGGTCACACATCTCATGTATATTCAGATTTCTGCCCATACATCTGAATATGTTTGTTACATGTGTACAATCACTCATTCATCTATTTCTCATCACATAGAGTGGTTGAGAGTTTTGCTCCCACATTGTACATTGAACATTGGTATATATGATACTATGAGTAAGCGATGGCTTACGTAACATCTTACACATGTCGTCTATTCTTTCTCTATCTTTGTCTCATCATCTGTATGATTAAGTTGTGGTATGTTCATGTTTTGTCAATATTGAAGATTGCTAGAATTAATGTTGTATATGCTGGACCTATGGAACCATGGACCTGTGATATGAGCCAAGGGCCTACCTCACTTCCAACATGTTCCTACCAAAGCTTCGGAGCCATTATATGTGGTCCTCATCCTTCAGCCATGTTCCTTTTCTATGGGCCATCTGAACTTGTTATATAACTTATTGGATATCACATTTATCTCTAACCTTGAGTCAATCAGCACCAAGGCTAAATATGAATCTCCATCATTTCCTAATTTTACTTTTACTTTTGGCATCCCTCTTACCTTGAAGTTCTTATTATAATCACTCTCAGATGTTCTTGACTCATTGTTAGGTCGCATCGGTCCCAGAGAATTTCTATTCGCTTGACGAATTGCAATCTCATCAACTTCATCATCAAAGGAGTCACACAATGCAACTGCCTCATTCATAGCATCAGTGCCTTCAGATGCCTCTCTCATCTCTATGTCTTCAGGTAATGGGAATCTCTTTCTCCTAATTAGTCAATTTTAATTGGCTTGATTGGCCTCTTTCCCTCTCTAAATTCCTTTCTTTTTGCCTCTTCTTGAGAAGCAACAAGCTCCTCAAAGTGGACTTTCTTTTTTGTCTCTTTAGCCTTTTCCTCTTCATTCTACTTGTCTTCTAGTCACTCTTCTTTTTGGATTAGTCTCATCTTGCATTTCATCTCTTCTCCTCTTATTCAACATTACCTATATGTGAGTAGATAGAGAATTGATCCACAAGATACTTCCAAGTGGTCTTCTGCATGATCGCATCTTTGACTCTAACAAGAGCTTTTATTGTGTAATTCTTTTGCAATTGTGTTCTAATCTCTTCTTCATTTTCTTTCTAGAGGAGAACATAATCTATGTGTTTGATGGTCGTGCATGAGTAGATGACTAAGCAAAAGAGTAGTCTACTGCACTACATTCACTACACCTCACTTTGGGTTCAGCTATGGGTGAGAAGAAGGTCACGATGGTGAAATGAGTGGTAAGGTTGGATCAGGCCCCAGGAGGTATATCGTCCATGTTTGATAGGCAGCATTCACAAGTTGCACACCTTTCCTATGGATAATCTATTGAGCTCCACCTATGCTTCAAGGCTAGTAGAGAAGCACGTAGGAGAGGGAGTAGGATCTCGTGGATGAAATTGTTCATTGGGGTAGGAGCTAAAGTGGGTTTGGGCAAGAGGAACTCAAAAACAAATGATTCCATACTATTGATCATCATACAGGAAACCAAAGATAAACTCATCAGTGTTATCATCCATGGGAATATACAATGTAAGGGGATAGCAATGGCCTAATACAAACTAAATGAAATCAAAATATACAATGTGTGCGGGTAGAGCCTAATACAAATAAAAGATCCTCGAAATAGGTAAGGATCATCTAAAATTTTGCTACAGTGTGGATCTGAATTAGTATATATTCTCCTACAATGCGGATCGGAATATGAAATCTTCACTTCAATCTTCTAAGCTATAGGGCCGAGAAACACCTTCGCTTCTCACTTTGCTCTTTACTTCAAATCTTTTGGTATTTAAAAATTCATTGGACAAAAATAGAACCAATCAGTATATCATGAGTTTAGAGAGAAAAACAAATGACTTTAGGGGAAAACGATGCTTTATTTCTCTTCGACTTTCTTTATATTTTGATTTGATTTTCTTTAAATTTTTCTTTTATTTCTTTTTGTATTTTCTATTTTCATTTTATTTTTCTAAATTTTTTACATCCTACTTTCTTTTTCTTCTCTATTTTTTTTCTTTTTATTGTCTTAATTCTACTTAAGTCCTTTTATTAATTTTCTTTTTACTTTACAATTTTCTAATTTTATTTATTATTCATTTATATTGATCCTTAAAGTATGTTTAGGTAATTTTTATTTGCTCATTTTCTTAATTTTTACTAATTGAGGTTTCCCTATTTCCATCTAAAACAATATATTAATCTTTAGCATGCATATATTTGCGTCAAGATTGACATTATAATGGCTTGCAAATGTAGCATAGTGTGATCTTATGATAAGACTAGGTGGCGATTTCTTAGGGTGAGGGTCTTCCTCATTACCACTAGCAAAGCTATGTCCTCTTGAAGCTACCACTTTAATCTCACCAACTATTGAACTTTCTAGAGTTTAAAAATATTGAGTGCTTAATTCAATAGGTCAAAGTGTAGAATGTGTACATAAAATCCCACTCAACTAATTTGGTATCTCAAAAAAATTCGCTATCTCATGAAAAAATACCTAGAGGGTTTGTGGAAGGATTAGAAAATTCTTGATCTTGAGTATCGAGGAATGAATACAAGGGTTTGGGGTTGTTTAGGGGAAAGTCTAGGAAAGTTTGGGGATTTTCACAGAAAATTCAGGGGGGTTTTGCAGATTTTGAAGGGAAATTTTGGGCAGACACTTGGTTTCTCTTCAGTGCAATGAATATGTTAAGCTAGAGTGTGTTGTGGGCATTCCGCAACCTTCATTAGGCTCTCTCTATCTTAATATCTTGTCTCGTTCTTTCTCGGTGTCTTCATATCTACTTCTACTTAGTGCTATCATGTAACCTTGTTTAGCAACCCTTATCCCATCGTGGTGGCCGATTATGCATTTGGTCGGTTTGTCATGGAGTCTAATTATTGGGACTCTCAAATAACACTTGAGAGAATTCTATCAGCCAACTGAAATCTAATCGTACTTAACATGATGACATTGGACTCTTTTCTGTAGGGTGGGTTTGAGAGGCAATGCACTTCTTAAGGAAGTGAGCATTCCTACCAAAATGGAAAAATTCACCTCCTTACAATGACTACTAAATTCCTAATCATGGGGATGGGATTTTTTTGGAGAGCTTAGCCAAATTCAAGTATGGTGATTTTAGTACACTAAAGCTTGATAGTAATGATATATATCTTTGATCAAACATTCACTTGTTTCACTAATCCCAAAGCATAAATCCTTTAATAGAACCTTCAACTACTACTGAAAAAATCATCTTATATTAAAAACCATGTCCATTATAATCCAAAAATTACAAAATAGGGTACTTGACATAGAAATTCAGCCATAAAGGTGACAAGATTACAGTATGATTTCTATCTACTCTCTTACTAGACCTCTTTTTCTGGCTCATTGGCTCCTTCTCTCTCTCTAATTCACTTCTTCTTTGCTTTTTGCTACTCTTCTTATATATGCTCCCAATTCTAAATGATGTGTAGAGGTCCTCTTTAGTACTTATCCTATCAATTGTGATTGTGTACAGAGTACTTAATTTGAGTTTATAATTAGTAGAAGATGTTATTGTTGTATTGCCTAAGTACATGAAATAATTAATAGGCCTGAATAGGAAGTATTTTACAAGGATTTTACCAACAAAGTCGATGTACAAAAAAAGTTTTTTGGACATATATCTACATTAATCAAACTATTTTTACAAATTAACTACAACGGCCTACACAACATGTGTCATTAGCAAACATCCTAAATGCCAATTGATCATGCCCTTGAGGGAGCGATATACCTTTTGATTTGCCCCAAGTGAACAAATCAAAGGTCTATCTCTACCTCATTCAGCATGCAACTAAGGTGGAATCAAGCAATAGAAAATAGAAGAAGGGAAGCATGAAACCTTTCAAGGGAAAAAGAAGGGGAGAGTTTGTTGCTTATGTTAATCCAAGTTGAACCACTCCCCTATAAATTAGAAACCATTTCGATAAATGTAGAGTTGAGGACCAAATCCTTGAGGGATTGAATGTGATGATTCATGTTCCCTAGTGACTCTTGGACTTCTTCCTTGACTTTTAGTGCTTCAATCCTTTGGTGTGCTTGTTTTTTGGACTTTCTATGACCCTTTAGATACTATGAGGTGGTTTAGTTCCTGATTTTTCTCTCAAAGAATCTTGATTAAAATAAAAAAAGGAAAAGAGAATTAGGAGGAGATAAAAAGCACGTTAATAAACCTGTAATCATGTTCATGGGGGATCCATACTTTTTGAAGCTTATCTCCTTGATTACAAAGATCATTCAATGTATGAATGAAGGGATATTCTCATAGTTCCTAAGATGCCTAACTAGGTGAGGGAACTCTCTCAATGCAGGAAACCTTGGAAGCTTTGCTAGAATTGTATGAGCATCTCTCCTTCCATATCTTCCACTATGCTTCCCCTTAGCATTCCAAAGGGAAATTGAGCAACCCATCTAGGATGTCTTGGATCAAAGCTTGAGATTCCTTCTTCTTTTACATTTACCCTAGAAAATTTGATCCATGAACATTGACTTTTCCATTTACAACTCAAAGTGAGAAAATTGTTGCCCTTTTGTTGATTATATGAGTATTTTCAATATTGTTTACATTATTACAAGGTGCAAGAACTATATGGATTAAAGAGCCTTATTTGAGTGAATAGAAAAACAAATCCCACTCTAGCTACTTCATGAAGTCTTTAGTATGCTATATTTCATATCGTGAATGTTTGCAAATAGAGATTGGGTCCTACAATCATGAAATTGCAAATGTGGGACCTACTTGCAAGTTCACTGAAACCCTTAAACATATGGCGGTCCTATATAAGATACATTAGACAATGGTCTAGCTCTATATGACCATAGCCTACACTTTTTTTACCATCTCAATACTTTTAATTTGAATCGTACACTCACACATACATAGTTTAGTGTATGAGTGTGTCTATTTGCACGCCCTTATGTGTTTCTATAATTGCTATGTGTTTTGGACATTGGAATGGATAGACATTCCTAAGACCTTATCTAGTGGAGTACAAGAGTTTGGATGATTTCCTCATCGATTATTTGATATAATGTTGTTTTTGTTCCATCAAATTGGTTGTATGCCATATTATCTCTTGTACCATAATTGTTAGCATGAGTTATAGGAAGCATCTTATGCATACCTTAGAACCTCTTTGATTACAAGCCCTAAGCTTTACACATACTTGCATAACCCATAAAATACATGCATATATTAGCAAACTGGGCTATATTGTATAGCATTCATAACATTGGTGGCCATGCAAAAGAGAAACTCTTTTTTTTATATGGGTTGGATTTCCATGAAATCGATGGCCTTAACTTTTATGTTCAAAATAATGATTGTTTTACATTTAACAAGTGAGGATAGGTAAGATCATTCCTTTCCTTTCCCCATGGCTTATCTTATATTTTTCTTTCTTCTTTCTAGTACTTACAATCATTCCATACATGAATTTACTTAAAGAAGTGTGAATAAAAATTGTAACATTTGTTCTTCAATTGCAATTGTGTTATGTTCTAATATATGGATTGATTGATCTCTACAAATAACATGTAATAACCATTTGAATAGCCATATTTTTTTGTATCCGAGCACTCAATCTTTTTGCCATATGGATGTAAGATCAATGCTCATAACATCCATATAGCATAACAATTATCACTCATAGTTCTCTATATCTACATGGAACTAAGATCCATTTTTCATAACAACCAATGGATATTTACAACTGATTTCTTATGTTCTTACAATGAATGCGAGTAGTGGACTGAATGAATGTCACCACCGTATGGATGTAAGATCAATAATCCTAGCATCCATATTGATATCGATCAACTTTTTTCCTCTTGTCTAAGAGCATCAAGGCTTGGCAGTGTCTTATCACACTTCTTTCATTGCCTCATCAAGTTAATTGGAAACATGTATTGATTGGTGAACCTATTTCTTGCTCATCCCTAATGAACATTGCTTGGTGATCTATAAGATTTGGAAGGAAAGATGTACAATCAACTTCTATACACCTCCCAAAGGATGGTCGATATAGAAATCCCTACTTGTCCACTCTTTAGGCATTAGAGATTGTTCATTCTAGAAAGAAATAAGCTAAAAAAAGAAATGTGTTCCCCACAAAGGGGACAAAAAAATTCATGTCTAGAAATCCACCCTTAGTAAATATGCATGCATTCGAATTCTTATAAAATACTCCACATTTATGTAAGTGGATGAGTCATTGAACTTGTGTCTCATAAGGATTTTCATCACTCGAATTTGAGACCAAATGAGACTAACCACCTACTTTTAACTAGGACAGACATACTAGTGTGAATTGGATCACTCTTTAATAGAGACCTATCAAAGTTAACCCACCCTCACTTATGATCTTCCTTTTAACTCTTCTCAATCAAGCTTGTGAGTTTCTTGGCATCTTCTTGGTTGAGTGAATCTTTGTTGAAGCTCAAGGTCAAGGACAAAGCATGGAAGCGCATCAAGGAAGTAGACACACAAGAAGGAGGAGCAAGTAGGGAGCTCCAAGAAGCACCTGTCAAATTTTCAGAAGAAATCCCTACAAAAATAGTGATTTTTATCACTAAAAACCATTGTAAATACCATTTTCCATTTTTGTAACTCCATTTTGTTCAAGCCGAGGAGTCCTCGAGCTTGAGGAGTATTAGAACTACCATCCTACCAATTTTCATGATTTTTAGACTCCGTTTGAGCCCCCAAATAAGCCCTGGAACCTATTTTCTAACTAGGTCGGACACTAGGTCTGGACAGGGCCAAAACCACTCAAAAACTATAAAAAGGGCTGGAGAGCTCATTTTTGAGTTCAGTTGGTGGTAGATTTCAGCTTTGTAAGAGAGCTCTTGTATAATTGAACATCTTCCGTTGTTCCACTCCTTGCCCTTACTTTGAGCGCGTGTGTGTGTATGTGTGTGCATGCTTGTGTGCTTTCACTCACGCACTTGTGCCATCACTTGCTCACGGTCTTCATACCGGTCCTCACGTCTCCACGGATTGACATTTATGAGGTGTATCTCCTCACGTTGGTACTCACCATTGTGCTAGAGTGACACCAAATTTGGCGCCGTTGCCGGGGAGAGAGCTTGGAGGACGAGCATGTGACGGTAAGACGTGGAGTAGCGACGTTGGAAGGTGAAAAATCGCCATTTTTCAGTTCAGTTTCTGAGTTTTTCTCCTTCTTCATCTTCATCATCATCACCATCTCCTTCCCTCTTCATATTCTCTAATTTTTTTCCATTTTCGCCACTACATTCACTCGTTTCTTACTCGTGGCTGTGAGAAACAAGCTTAGGAGGAGCTGAGAACCAAAAGCGCTGAAGAAAATCACTTGGAAAACCTCTCAAAACTCCAAAAATTCAATTCAGTATCGCGCGGACTGAAGCGACCTGCACCTGGTATCGCGAGCATCATATTGTGATTTTGGAGGGTGACTTTGCATCCACAGGCTGATAGGAGGGACAAGGAGGACACAAGGTACACAAACCTGCAAAAATTTTTGAATTTGGGTGTGAAAATCTCCAAGTATCGTGTCCGGTTGAGATTTGGTATCGCGATACCAGAACTCCCGTGTATCGCGATACTTGTCGAGATATCGCATCGTGCCTGCCCACTTGAGGTATCACGATACCATTCTGGTATCGTATCGTCAAGTGTTGGTGTCGCGATCGCGGTCGCCCCGGTGGTATCGTATCGTGCCATCCTTGGTATCGTATCGTTGATTGTGCAGTATCATATCGTCGGGTACTTATTTTGGTAACGCGATACCATTCTGGTATCGTGCCCTGAAGTTGGTATCGCGATCTTACCTTACCTAGCAGTATCGTATCGCCTACTTCCCAAGGTAGTATCGCGACACTTGAAATAGTATCGTATCGCCAAGACTAGTGGTATCGTATCGTTTCCTTACCAGGAAGTGTATCGCGATACCATTTTTGGTGTCGTATCGTGGCAAACCCTGGGTATCGTATCGTGATGTTGGTATCGCGATTTCAGTAATCCCGTTGGTATCGTGTCGTCTAAAGTGGTATCGTGTAAGAAAGAGGTATCGTATCGTGGAGAATCTGGTATCGTCTCGTCTCTTCTGAGCTCCCAGAGTGATCCTGTTTCCCTGTTTTAACCCCCAGAACCTTGAACTGGCATAACTTTCTCATGCGAAATCCGTTTGCTGTGATTTTGGTTTTGTTGGAAAGCTCGTGGGGAATACAACCAAAACATCGACTGGTTATGGTAAAAATAATACAAGGATTATTCGATAGGGTAATTTGAAGTTGACCCTCAGGAAAACTGGAAAACCAAGGTGTTCCAAAGGATTTTGAGCAATATAAGAGAACTTTGGGACTAGAAGCCAAGGCTTATGAACCTGAGATCTGGTAGACACTTAGGCAAGGATAGACAAAGCATTAGGTCATCTGAGGCTAGTGTCAACCATACATCCAAGTCTTGGGCTCAACAGCTTAGTGGTTATCCTTACACACGAAGTTCAGAAACCAGTGACTCGGAAATGTCTTTTAGCATGGAAAGACCCACACGCAGCTCAGGCACTGCCTATTTACAGACACCAGAAGGTCCCTATAAGACCCAATTGGAGTATATCAGGACCAACCAATTAGGTGCTCGCATCTATGAGGATGGTCTAAGGCGATCAGTGGTTCAACTCAAAAATCCTGACCAACCCTTTGGACGTGAACACCCAGTGGTCAAGTTTGAAGAGGGTGCTTACATTGATAAGGAAGGAACCATGTATGTGGTTACCAACTTACCAGATAGGACAGATGAGTTTGGAAATATCATTCCTGAGAATGAGATAGGAGACCTAGAGAAAGGAGACCTAGGAGGAGAACCCAAGACCCCTAGAGGTAAGTCAGTCTTAACCAGAGTGCTCACTCCAGAATGGATTCCTCAAGATAATAAAAGCATAGAACTATTCGTGAATAGAGAAACGGAGGAAGCCTTTTGGAGATTTAGGCCAGATCAACCCAGCCCAGTAGTCACCATCTACGAATTCAAGGACCCAGAGACACCAGGGAAAGCTGTCTACCTAGATCACACATCTCAGAAATTATTCTTGGTATCAGATCATGACAGACATGCTTACACTTGGCAAGGTGAATCAATTTTTCCTCCACCAAGATCTAATGTTTCCCAGGGCCTCCAAGGAGCCGGATCATCCAAGGCTCATGAAACCCAGAGAGAAAGAACTAGAGAGAGACCGGAGGTAAGCTTTGCAGACACTATAGGCAGAGACAGATCAGGATATGGAACGGAAAGACTTGAAAGGGAGAGACATAGAGTTCATAGACATCAAAGAGATGATCATGATTTCCCATTGCCTAGACCACGAGAACACTCAAGAACCCTTAGACCCTCTCAAGTGGTTAAGACAATGAAGAACTACTTTGATGGATTTGGAGATCCTTATGATCATGTGGCGGAGTTCAAACAAGTGCTAAGAGCTGAACAAGTTGAAGACTTATTCACCCAGTTCGAGGCATTTGGGTTGACTCTTAAAGGAACTGCCTTAGCTTGGTTTCAACCTCTAAACAGTCGCAACTATAGAGAGATAGGTCAGCTGCTAGAAGAATTCATTGTAGAATTTTCCAAGAGTGGTATCAGGCATAACACATCATCCTTGATCCACAGCTTCAAGCAGACACCCCAAGAAACAGTGCGACTCGCAGGAAGAAGGTTTAGACAGTACTTGGAAAGATGCCCTGTACCAGAATTACCCACATCAGCCAAACAGGTGGCACTGTTTTTAGATGGCCTATTGAGCACAAAACTAAGGTCATATGTATACTTGAAAGAGCCTAGATCCATAGAAGAGTGTATACGGATATGCATTGACATAGAAGACAACTTGGGTGAGGAATTAGGACTATCCAAACTCTATAAGGATTCTGATAGTTCTACAAGTCATACCTCTAGAGCCTCCACTGAGATAGATGAGATAGCTGAGCAAGTGGCCAAAAAGCTCGGAGTCCAAAATAGACAAATGCCAAGGGTCACCTCAGTGAAGCGATGTTATACGTGTGGAGGAGATCACATGGCTAATGTCTGCCCAATGATGACTCAACCCCAAGGAAACCCTAATGCTCTATATTGCACCATTGAGAGGAAATATACAAATCATACGACCCAAGATTGTCCCTATAACAGGCAAGCTGTTAAACAAAATTATCAGCAACCTTACCAACAGGGTAGGTATCAGAATCAGTACCAACAAC
Source organism: Ceratopteris richardii (assembly GCA_020310875.1). NCBI lineage: Eukaryota > Viridiplantae > Streptophyta > Polypodiopsida > Polypodiales > Pteridaceae > Ceratopteris > Ceratopteris richardii. The sequence continues at coordinate 141,971,635 of CM035440.1, forward strand.
CATATTATAGGCCACAACAATATCAACCTCAATACCAGCAGCAATATCAGGCACCATATAGGCCACAACCAGTCCTAGGAAATCAACCGCCAACTCCTGCCAATGTGATCCCAGTTAAATATACGATGGCAGAGGAGAACCCTAATAGAGCATTGGTGCCACTAACCCCATTGGTCTCAGAAAATGATTTTCACACTCATGGTTCAGACTACGTCCATGAAGATAGTCCACATGCTTACTATATAGAGTCACCTGAGCAAAATGAGGTTTCTCAGTGTCAATATGAGACACCACCTATGGAACAAAATTGGGAGCCAGAATACTCCAATGTCATGTATACGAATCCAAATCCTAGGCCCCAATTGAGACAAGTAAGACCACAAGCCCCTAGAGGACCATGCTTTAGATGTCAGGGCGACCATTTTATTCGTGAATGTCCCCACCAACCAGCTCTGGGACTAGGACAGAACATCACAATACAAGGCTTTTGTCCTGAGTGCGGCAAGGAACATCTTCCTAGAGAGTGTCCTAGGAATCCCTCTAGTGCACCCAAGGTCACACCCATCAACGTGATAGGCTTAGTGGCAGATTCAAGTTCAAGTAGCAATAATGTGGCTCCTGTACAGGTAGTTACTAGGGCACAGGCTGCACAACAAGCAAAACCATCTGAGCAATCGGAGTCAAGTGAGGCAGGAGAGCCTAGTAAGAGGAAACCAAGAACATGGAAGGACACCAGAGAGAAGGCTAATCGCAAGTGGAACAAAAAGTTATCCGAGCTAGAAGAAAGCCTAAGGGATACCAAAACAAAAATAGAAGACATTGCATCTCAAAGCCCCTCACATACCGAAGCTCCATCCACTCCACCCCATTCCACCCCACCACCCATTGTAAATAATCCACAACCAGGGTCTGTTCTTGCAGATCCAACCCCAGAAGGCTTGGACATGATGTTCAAGGCCTACCAGGCTCGTCTTCAAGAAGGGCCAACAGCTGCAAACCTAGACAAGAGTTACCATAGAGCAGATTTAGAGACTGAACGGATGAAAATGTGCATGAAAATGGTAGAACAAGCTCAAGCCATACTTGAGACTAGTCAAAAGTTCAATCAGACAAACTCTGTCAAACCGGATTTGCATTTCCAAGGTTTACTAGAAAGATTAGAGCAGTTGGTAAATAAACCACAAATTTCTTTACCTCCACAGGCTCAACCAGTTATTGAAAGAGGAAGCTCACCACCAATGGGAGCTTATGTTCCTAATTCCACGGATGATGGAATGCCTCTTTCAATTCAACAGTACTCTCAAGAGTTCTTGCGGGAAATACAGGAAGAGAAATGGGCCAAGGAGAAGGGTAATTCCCCTCCTATTCCTGAGATTGATGATCTTCATGATCAATTTCCCCAAGACATTCCGTCTATCTATGGAGACCAAGCAGAGCAACAAGAAGATGAAAGATTAGATTTTGAATCTAATTCTTTACAAGAGTTGCCTCATTACACAGGCCCATGGGAATCTGAATCTCTCCAGATCAGAGCCCCCACAATATTGGTAAGAAATGAAGACTCAGTGATTCCAAGAAACACTGATGTTGTGAAGAACACTAAGGTTCAATGTCATCTCACTGTGGAAGAGCTGCTCAAAGCAAAACCGGAGCTATGGAATCATGTGAAGGATCAGGTTCCAGAACTTGAATCCAATATGCCAAAAGTAGGCTCTAAGCAAAAAGTTCCAGAGATACCTATCGACAAGATAGGAGATATGAGCGAAGGTGAAGAAGGTAACACTTATCTTCCAATCACCTATCAAGGTTACACAACCAAAGCAATCGTAGATTCAGGTGTCGGTGTTGCTATTGCGACCACCTCCTTGTGGAAGCGATGGGGCAAACCCACCTTAAGACCAACGAGAATGAAACTTCAAATGGCAGATGGTCATTTTGAAAGACCTCTAGGATTGCTTGAAGGGATAACTCTAACCACATGTGGTGTAGAGTTTGAACATACATTTGCTATATGTGACTTTGAGAAAAATAATGTCTATGAGATGATACTAGGAAGACCCTTCCTACGACAATTGCAAATAGTACAGGATTGGGGAACCAACTCCTTGTACTTACAGCACTTAGGGGTCACAACCAAGGTCAATTTGAAGGATTACACCTTCAGAGATGTACCACCCCTACAGTGGAATCCTATCCACAAAGCAAAAGAAGATTCTATCTCCGTGCATTCTGGAAGTTCACCTGTGTTGGTGCAGACCAATCACCAATTGAAGGCTTGGAAGATCAAATGATGAAGGAAGAATTAATTCCTAAAGTGTGGAAGAAGATTACATTCAGAGGACAAGAGAAGTGTACACATATGTACATTAGTATAGTCATAGATGACTTAGATCTTTTGTTCAGTAAGAATCATGTACAAATTATCTATAAATACTTTGAGAAAAGTCGGGAAATGTATGAGAGCATATGTGACAATAGTTAGAAGTCAAGAATGAGGGAGATAGAAGTCATGAGATAGAGGAAAGTGATTTTGAGTTAGCTCTCATCACTCAGTTGTAATTCTTCTGAGTAAAGAAAAATATTTGCGCCCGATGTTTCTGCGTGTTCTCCTTCTACAGTAGATCAATTGTGAAATGCTTTTGTACAAGTCTAAGTTGAGAGTCGCTTGACCTCTGTGCAAAGTTTCAGCTTCCAATTGTAATCAGGCTGAGTGAATTAAGTGTAGGAACATTCATATGTGAAGTGTGTTCACTGGTTCCTAAAACAGGCGCAGATTTCGAAGTCAATGTTTTGGTCATTTCTCCTAGCACAGTTTAAAGTTTTGCATGAGTGAGGGCTTAATCTTTAAGTTGGAAGATAAGCTACTTATGTCTAGAAGCATTTTGTAAAACGGGTTCTATTCAAGGAGAACCAAGTCTTAAAAGTTACAGGTGTAAAGTCGACTGTTCTGAGTAACAGTTTCTGACATAGGTAACTTGAGAAGTTGATTTCTCAAGTTATACTTAATCTTTTGAAGAGGTTCAACTTGGAGTAGATGCGCAATCTCTAGGAGATACTTCGTACAAAGTTTCATCAAAAACTTTACACGTTTGATAGGTCAATGTGAAGAAATAGTGCAGCAGACTTTTCTGTGTTTCATCTTCTTCACAGATTTGTTAATCTTTTGATAATTAGCAATTGATCCTCTAAATTAGTGGAGTGTTTGACTTACTTTTGGTATAGAGGTGCTCTAATCACAAAAGTAAGTTGTTCTTTTGGAGATTAACATTCTCCATCAGTGGTATCAGAGCAGGAGACATCAATTTGAAGAAAAGGAGGATCCCGACTGCTGCAGATTCAAGAAACTCAACACTTGAAGGACTAAAAAGTGGAAGCTTGGAGTCAAAGCTTGAGGAGAAGACTATTTGACATCAAGAAAGGCAAAAGGAGTTCAATTCGAAGTAAAGGTACATACATTGTTTGTAAAGCTTGAAGATTTCAATACACAGGTGAATACAAGATGGGAGAAAGCTTGCAGATTGATAAGCTAGATAGGGAGAACTATCCAGCATGGTCCATGAGGATGGAAGCACACCTCATGAGCAAAGATCTTATATCATTTATTACAGGAGATGAAGAAAAACCTGAGTTTGCAGATCCAAGTATTCCTACTAGGGAAGAGCTTGCAATGTTGAAGACTTGGATGAGAAAAGATGCTCAAGCAAGGAGTATCATCTACATGGTTGTAAATGATTACCTTTTACCTCACATCAGAGGTTTGGAAAGTGCCACAGATGTTTGGAATGCCTTGGAAGAGCATTTCCAAAATACAACTAAGTCTAGGAAGTCCTCACTATGGGCTGAGTTCACAACCTTCAAGAAGAAGAGCTCACAATCAATTTCAGACTATGTGGCAAGGATGAAAGATATTGCAGATAGCTTGGGAGCAGTGGATGAAGATATTGAAGAAGAAAAGTTGGTAAGACAAATACTTACAGGTCTGAGAGGAGATGAGAAGTGGAAGCCTTTCATATTGTCCATAGAATTGTCACTTGATCACTTTACTCCTGACCTTAATCAATTGCTAGGACACATGCTAACTTTTGAGCAGGATCTTAAAGGAGACAATGATAGAAGTACAAGTCAAGCTATGTACTCCAAGGACAAGAAAAAGAATGGCAAGGGAAAGCAATCAAATGATGATGAAGGGAATTCAAATCAAGCCAACTTCACAAAAGGGAAGACAAATTTCAGAGGTAAAGGAAGAGGAGGTAAGAACAAAGATAATACTAAAGCTTGTTGGATTTGTGGCAGAACAAATCATTTGGCAAATGATTGTTGGTATAACAATCAAAATGGTGGAAACAATAATCAGAATTATAGTCAAAGAGGTAGAGGAGGCAGAAACCAAAGAGGCAATTTCAGAGGAAGAGGTGGTAGGACATCATATGGTAGAGGAGGTGGAAGAAACTTCCAATCTCAGTCCTACAACAACAATTATTACAATTATGCATCAGATCAGAAGGATGACATGACTCTTATCTTGAATGCAACTCATGAATCAATAGGAGAAGATCAAAGAGTGTTCTATATTGACTCAGGATGTAGCAACCATCTGAGTGGGAATCTATCCTTGATGACTGATATGGAAGCAAGGGTGAATGGACATACAGTTCAAACAGGTGACAATACCAAACATAAAGTGGAGAGCATTGGATCAGTGAAGACAAAGAGTGGAAGTACACTTCTGAGCAAGGTACTTTATGTTCCTACTATTCCTAAAAATCTGATAAGTGTAGGGCAAATTGTGGAGAAAGGATATGAGGTAAGATTCACAAATGATGGTGTTTATGTACAAGATCCAAATCAGGGATATAGAAACATAATTGCAGGTAAAAAGGAAGGAAGATTGTTCACTCTCAAAGTCCAAGGTAATGTGGGACATGCATTATTTACCTATGGAAGTCAAAAGGTATCTGAATTAGACCTATGGCATAAAAGGCTAGGTCATTTCAATGAGAGAGCTATAAAGGAGATGTCAAAGAATCAGGTGGTGCTTGGATTGCCAAATATTGAAGGGCAACATATGGTGTACAAGTGTGAAGCTTGTCAATTAGGTAAAGCACATAAGAGTTCTTATAACAAATCAGGGTACAAGTATTCAAATATGCTTGAATTGGTTCATACAGATGTATGGGGTCCCTCAAGGGACTATAGCATAAATGGATCCAGATATTATGTGTTGTTTGTTGATGATGCAACCAGGTGGATTACTTTGTATGTAATCAAGGATAAATCAGAAGTTTTCAAGACATTCAAACATTTTCATGCTTATGCAGAAAGGATCACAGGACAAAAGCTCAAGAGGTTAAGATCAGATGGAGGGGGAGAGTATTTCTCAAAAGAGTTTGATGATTATTTGTGGAATGCAGGTATCAAAAGAGAAGTGACTTGCAGGTACTCCCCTCAACAGAATGGAGTAGCAGAAAGGAGGAATAGAACTCTTGTAGAGTTTGCAAGAGCCATGATGAAGGAAAAGAATTGTCCAAATTACTTATGGGCAGAAGCTATTAACACTGCAACATACCTTGTGAATAGGTTGCCTTGCAAAGCCTTGGATGGAGGAACCCCTTATGAAGCATGGTGGGGTAAGAAGCCTAGTCTTGATCATTGTAAAGTATTTGGATGTATTGCATATGCTTATGTTCCTTCACAATTAAGACATAAGCTAGAACCAAAGGCAGAGAAGTATGTGTTTATTGGATATGATGATAGACAGATGGGTTATAGGTTGTGGAGTCCATCCACAAAGCAATTTCTTGTTACTAAAGATGTGACATTTGATGAGCAAAATATGTGGTATACAGGATCACCAAATGAGTATACAGGTGTTGAAGAAATTCAAAGGAAAGGAAAGGCAAAGGTAAAAGTTTGTGAAGAAATTGTTGATGAAGTTGACTCTAGATGTAGAGTGCAGGATCATGTAGAAGAAGGGCCAAGATTTGATCCAGAATCAAATGAGGCTGAAACTTCAAGAAGTGCAGAAATCAGAAGATCTACAAGGGAAAGGAAAGAACCTATAAGGTATAGTTATGATACATCTTTCCTAACAACAAAAGATTATGCCTACATTGTTAAAACAGAAGAAGATCCAACCACTTATGAAGAAGCCAAAGGTAAACAGAATTGGGAGAAGGCAATGCAGGAAGAGTATGATGCTCTACTTGAAAATGAAACTTGGGAACTAGTACCAAGACCAAAGAATCAGAAGGTCATTGGATGTAAGTGGGTATATAAAACAAAGAGGTTTGCAGATGGTAAGGTGTCTAGATATAAGGCTAGACTTGTGGTCAAAGGTTATGCCCAAACTTATGGGGTAGATTATGATGAAACCTTTAGCCCTGTTGCTAAGATGTCTACAATTAGGACATTGATTGCTATTGCTGCTTGCAAGGGATGGAAATTATCACAATTGGATGTGAAAAATGCATTTCTAAATGGATACATTGCAGATGAAGTATATATGGAGCAACCAGAAGGCTTCATGGAATCAATTGGATCAGATTATGTGTGTAAGCTCAAGAGAGCTTTATATGGGTTGAAGCAAGCCCCAAGAGCTTGGAATTACAGATTGGTCAAGTTCTTGAATGAATGTGGATTTCAAGCATCAAAGGCAGATAGTAGCTTGCTAGTGAAGGCAAGTGAAAATGGATACATTTACATGTGCATTTATGTTGATGATATTATTGTTACAGGAACAGATGCTCAAGGAATCAATGAACTCAAGAAGCAAATAGAGAAGGAGTTTAAGATAAGTGACTTGGGAAACTTATCTTATTTTCTAGGAATGCAGATTGTGTATACTCAACATGGAGTATATGTTTCACAAGAGAGATATTTGAAGAATCTCCTAGTTAAGTTTAATATGGAAGATTGCAAGACCTCAACCACACCATTGGAGGTAAATCATAAATTAAGCAGGTATGGAGGTGAAGAGTTCAATGACATGAAGAAATATCAGAGTTTGGTAGGTAGTCTAATCTATGCTACCTTGACAAGGCCAGATCTATCATATGCAGTAGGTGTGTTGTCACAATTCATGCATTGTCCAAAGAAGACTCATTGGATTGCAGTCCAAAGGGTACTCAGATATATCAAAGGAACCCTAAGTGAAGGTTTGTATTATGGTTTCACTTCTGACACAAGAATCAAAGTGTTTAGTGATGCAGATTGGGCAGGTGACTCAGATGATAGAAGGTCTACTCATGGGTATCTATGTTATGTTGGAGATAAGTTAGTTTCTTGGTGTTCAAAGAAGCAACACACAGTTGCTTTATCATCCACAGAAGCTGAGTATAAGGGAATGGTAGAAGCTGCAAAGGAAGTGATATGGTTGAAGACCTTGATGAAAAGTTTTGAGTTTGATCATAGTACTCCAATAATTTTTGGAGACAATATGAGTTCTTTGTATTTGGCAGCTAACCCTGTTTTTCATGCCAGGACTAAGCATATAGAGATTCAGTATCATTTCTTGAGGGAAAAGGTACTAGATAAAGAGATTGAAGTGATGTATACTCCAACAAAAGAACAAGTGGCAGATATGATGACAAAGAGTCTGGATGGACCTAAGTTACAAAGGTTCAAAGACATGGCAAGTATAAAGAAGACAGAGAAAACCTCAATTGATGATTGAGGGGGAGCTGTTGGTGCAGACCAATCACCAATTGAAGGCTTGGAAGATCAAATGATGAAGGAAGAATTAATTCCTAAAGTGTGGAAGAAGATTACATTCAGAGGACAAGAGAAGTGTACACATATGTACATTAGTATAGTCATAGATGACTTAGATCTTTTGTTCAGTAAGAATCATGTACAAATTATCTATAAATACTTTGAGAAAAGTCGGGAAATGTATGAGAGCATATGTGACAATAGTTAGAAGTCAAGAATGAGGGAGATAGAAGTCATGAGATAGAGGAAAGTGATTTTGAGTTAGCTCTCATCACTCAGTTGTAATTCTTCTGAGTAAAGAAAAATATTTGCGCCCGATGTTTCTGCGTGTTCTCCTTCTACAGTAGATCAATTGTGAAATGCTTTTGTACAAGTCTAAGTTGAGAGTTGCTTGACCTCTGTGCAAAGTTTCAGCTTCCAATTGTAATCAGGCTGAGTGAATTAAGTGTAGGAACATTCATATGTGAAGTGTGTTCACTGGTTCCTAAAACAGGCGCAGATTTCGAAGTCAATGTTTTGGTCATTTCTCCTAGCACAGTTTAAAGTTTTGCATGAGTGAGGGCTTAATCTTTAAGTTGGAAGATAAGCTACTTATGTCTAGAAGCATTTTGTAAAACGGGTTCTATTCAAGGAGAACCAAGTCTTAAAAGTTACAGGTGTAAAGTCGACTGTTCTGAGTAACAGTTTCTGACATAGGTAACTTGAGAAGTTGATTTCTCAAGTTATACTTAATCTTTTGAAGAGATTCAACTTGGAGTAGATGCGCAATCTCTAGGAGATACTTCGTACAAAGTTTCATCAAAAACTTTACACGTTTGATAGGTCAATGTGAAGAAATAGTGCAGCAGACTTTTCTGTGTTTCATCTTCTTCACAGATTTGTTAATCTTTTGATAATTAGCAATTGATCCTCTAAATTAGTGGAGTGTTTGACTTACTTTTGGTATAGAGGTGCTCTAATCACAAAAGTAAGTTGTTCTTTTGGAGATTAACATTCTCCATCAACCTGATCCATCCTGGCTGCATGAAGATACTCACTTGTGGATGTGCAAGGTCGCAGAGGAAGAGGAAAAACGCCTAAAAGCGAGAGAAGAAGGAACTCCCCCAGGAGATATACCAATAAAAGACCCAGCCTATACACCGATGATATTTCCAGATGAGGAATTTGAGCCTCATGGTTGGGCAGAAATCTTAGCTACCATGGACATAGCAGTCAATGAAGAACAATGGACACCTCACTGTGATGAGGAGGGTTATGATATTTCAGTGTTCATGTGTCAGCCCCTGTTGGAAGAGTGTGATCCTAGTGAGTTCATAGAAGAAGAAGAGAATGACGATGATCTAGAATCCATTGTGATGGATACTTACTTTGACTCAGAGGAACACTATTTAGAAGACATAGGAGTGTTAACCCAAAAAGAAGAAGAACCCCTCACGAGTATTAAAACGATAAATTCAAAGGAAGGAAGTGAAGGAGGTCAAAAGAAAAAGAAAAGAAAAGCAGTGAAACAAGAAGAGGAAGAATCACTGTTTGAAGTACCAGAAAATTTCAAGAAATATGAAGTGGAAGACCGAAAAATTTTGGTACGAATGCCTAAGAGAGAGGCCATTATAGGAGAAGCATATGACAATAAAGAAAAGACCAAAAAAATTGTAGTGACCATTGAAGGGAACGAAGAACGATGTAGGTACATAGGAGATGACCTAAGTGCAAAAGAAGAAGCAGAGCTTGTAGCTCTATTAAGGGAATATAGGGATGTATTCGCATGGCACTATAGAGACTTGAAAGGAGTAGATCCAAAGATTTGCTCTCATACGATTCCGATGACCGCTGATGCCAAGCCCACTAAACAAAAGCCCTACACATATAATGACAATTATGCAGCCAAAATAAAGGAGGAAATTGACAGGCTGATTGAAGCTGGATTCATCTATGAGATTAAGCACACTGAATGGGTGTCCCCCATTGTGGTGGTGCCCAAGAAGAATGGGAAATTGCGAGTGTGCATTAACCTTAAAAAAGTTAATGCCGCAACGATCAGAGATAGTTATCCACTTCCAATCACCGAACATCTATTGGAGCGTGTTGCAGGCAAGGAAGTTTATAGCTTCCTTGATGGATTTTCAGGTTACAACCAAGTAGCCATTGCCCCCGAAGATCAACACAAAACGGCCTTTGCCACAGAATGGGGAATCTTTGCATTTCGTGTGATGCCATTTGGGCTCACCAATGCACCTGCAACATTCCAAAGGCTCATGTGTCATGTCTTCAAGGCGTTCTTGCGGAAAAGCTTAGAAGTATATGTGGATGATTTATGTGCGCATTCCCAACAGAGAAGTTACCACATCCCTGAGCTCAGACAAATCTTCAACAAGTGTAGAGACTATCGAGTGTGTCTGAACCCAGAGAAGTGTGTGTTCATGGTACGACAAGGTAAAATCCTAGGTCACATTGTTTCTAAGAATGGAATTTCAACAGATGAAGACAAGGTAAGAGCGATAGCAGAGTTGCCAAGACCAAGAAATGTTAAAGAGGTACAGGCCTTTATGGGCCATTGTGGATATTACCGTAGGTTTATCCACATGTATGCCATCATAGCTAAACCTCTTTATGGGTTGTTAACAAATTTTGAGTGGAACGAGGAATGCGAGAATTCCTTCAACGAGCTAAAAAGACGCTTGTGCTCAGCACCAATACTGACCACTCCTGATTGGAGTAAACCATTCCATGTCCATGTAGATGCCTCCAATCATGCAATAGGATGTGTGCTAGCACAACCAACAGGTGAAGGAAACCTAGATTTGCCGATAGCATATGCTAGTAGGCAATTAAATGCAGCTGAACGAAATTATACCACAACGGAGAGAGAAGGCTTAGGCATGGTATACGCTGTGAAGAAGTTTAGACACTATCTATTGGCCAATAAGTTCAAGTTTTTCACTGATCATCAAGCTTTACTATATTTGGTCAATAAACCTTGCAATACAGGCCGTTTGGTGAGATGGTTCCTCTTACTAATGGAATACGACTTTGAAGTGGTTGTCAGGAAAGGTAGAACCCATCTTAGGGCAGACCATCTTTCTCGCATCACTTCAGGAGAGCCACCGCAAGGAGTGTCTGATGAATTGCCCGATGCTTATCTGTTCAATTTGGAAGTTGTTCCTAAATGGGCAAACAAGTTGGTACCAGTCCTAACCTTCGGTCCTACAAATAAGAATGTGAAAACAAGCAAAGAAGAAATTGTAGAATCACAAAAGTATCAAATATTGGCCGGAAGCATGTACAAACAAGATCCAGAGGGCATATTAGCTTGTTGTGTCGAGGACGATGAACATATTAGTTGGTTGCAACAGGCCCATGAGGGATTGCTAGGAAATCATTACTCTAAACAACGAACATTGCAGAATCTAAAACGTTTAGGAGTGTATTGGCCTAGCATGGACAAAGAAATACAAGAGTGGATCCAGAATTGTCCAGTGTGCCAGAAGAGACCCCCAGTGGAGCATGCCACTCTTTATCACGTGTCATTAATCCCAGATTGGAGTACTCCATTGGTTGCGTTCATGAGATCGGGAACATTACCCAATCAGGCTAGTCTTGCAAGAAAACGGAGCATGGAGCAAGAGGCTCAAGACTATGCCTTAGTAGGAGACAACCTATATCGAAGAGGCAAGGATGGTTACCTAAGACTGTGCGTTCATGAATCAGACTATTTGAAAGTCTTAGAAACTGCACACAGCGGTGCTGCAGGTGGACACTTTGGGCCTGGCAGAGTAATTAAGACCATTCTATTCTCAGGACTTTGGTGGCCCACTCTTCATATGGATGCACATACTTATGTGAAGAAATGTGACACATGCCAACGTGCCCAATATCCGATAAGAAAAGACGAGATGCCTTTAAGGCCAATGATGGGAGGACGCGCATTCTCGAAGTGGGGCATAGACTTTGTTGGTCCTATTAACCCCCCAGCTAGAAACTCCCATGCAGAATACATCATTGTAGCCACAGATTACCTTACAAAGTGGGTGGAAGTAAAAGCCACGACAAAGAATGATGCTCAAACGACGGCTAAGTTCTTATTCAAAAATGTGTTCACTAGGTACGGGTTACCAATAGAGTTGGTTAGTGATAGAGGTACGCACTTCTTGAATGAGGTCATTGAAAATCTCCTTCAGGAATTCATGGTGATACACAAGAAGTCTGCCCCTTATCACCCACAAGCCAACGGACAGGCCGAGAGCACGAATAAGATCCTATGTAACGTATTGACAAAACTTGTAAATAATAAACGCTCTGATTGGGACAAACAACTTCATCATGCTGTTTGGGCATACCGAGTTGCCTACAAAACGGTGCTCAATGCTACCCCATTTCAGATGGTCTTTGGACAGAATGCCGTGCTACCTTTGGACTTCCTAATCCCAGCCTTGAAAGTAGCACACGAGCATGAGTGGAATGGACATGAGTTGTCTTCCAGGATCTTTGATCTAGAACGCTTAGGTGAGACGAGGCTACGGGCAGCAGCAGGCATTTATGCTGCAAAGAAAAGGCAAAAGGCATACTTTGATGCCCATGTAAAGGATAAAGGATTGAAGGAAGGAGATCTAGTGCTGGTTTATACGCTAAAGCAACATGCTCGCAAATTGGAGAAACGAGGATATGGACCCATGATCATTAATAGACTCTCCACTAGCGGTGCAGTTCAATTGGCCACTTTAGAAGGTGATATCCTACCAAACTATATTAGTGGATGCCGAGTCAAGTTATATCAAGAACCTCTTACAGAGGAAATGCTCACGAGACTCAACACTGCTAAGAAGCGAAAAGAAGAGGAGTTAAGGGTTAGAGAAGAAGCACAAGCAGAGGCTAGAGAGCGCATCAGAAGAAATAAGTTACGGCGGCTAGGCCTAGATGTCAACACAAAAGCTCCAAAATATCACATGGACATGTGCCAAAAATCGGGCATGACTACTTCTCAAATAATTGATCGACGACCCTTTGTGACTATAGAGGTAGGACAAGGAAAGAGTGTAAAGACTGTGAGAGCATTGGTTGACTCAGGAGCAGCAACTAGTGCAGTTCGATTTTCATACTGCCAAGACCTGCAATTGGACATCAAGCCCATAGAAGCCTATCTCATAGGATTAGGAGGCGTGGAAACACCCTGTTTGGGCGAGGTGGAACTTCCCATCTACCTTCAAGATGTTCCAATAAAAGTCAAAATGCTAGTGTGTCATGATGAGGACCTCACAGAACCACTTGTCTTGGGTCAAGATTGGATTTACGACCATGCTGTCAACTTGAACCTAAGAAGTCAACTTCTTCAAGTGTGGGTATATAATCAATGCATTACATTAGAATTGGAGAATCGCATGCCCACTGAAACTGACACCACACACTCTCTTTGTTCCTCTAAGGCTAATCTTCTCGAACAAGATGTTGTAGATGTCAAAAGCTCTATGATCCAAACGGACGCAATCACGGGAGGACAGTCGCAAAGGCAAGATGAACCTTCTTCTTGTTTTTTAAAGAGCAAAGCATCCACAGGAGCTCAACCTCAGAAGCAAGCAAGACAGTGCAAGACGGCCAGTCTATCAAATAGACAACGAGCCCTCAAGAAGAAGGAAGTGTTGGGCATGACACAGATCTGGGTAAAGAAAGGCGTACAACCATCGATGCTGCCTCAAGGACTCCCACCCAACCAGATCGACCATGACTACAGAAGGACCAAGCACCTACGACAGGGTCAAGCATGAAGAATCCATCAAATTTGGGTACCGAAGCTATCAATGAAGGCCGACCACAATCAGGTACAAATTTGGGTGCCTAAAAAATTAGCTACAGCTCAACACGGGCGATTACAGATGTGGGTACCCAAGAAGCTCTTACATACACAACGGCCTATGCTCCCCACCATGCAAAAGGTCTCAACAAAGAAGCCAAGGAAAACAAAGGGTAAGAACAGAGCACAAAGACCAAAAGAAGATAAACTTAACCCTTCTACAAAAATAAGCAGGCACTCACCCAGGATATGGGTTTGGAAGCCAAAAGCACAAGCAACATCCACAGAACCAAGGGGTCAACCACACTGGATACCAAAGTTTGGACAGCATCCACAGAAGAACTGGCCTGAGGTGATCTCTACAGGGCCAAATACTATTCGGAAATGGGTTCCCATTAGGAGGATTACATCATTTCGAGATCCAATCGACACCTCCAAACAAAGAATTCATCAAGTATACAAGTAACATCAAAAGCCTCGACCAGCAGCAACCATGTGCCTTTGGCATAACCAAGTCGTTTGCACCATTCAGGTCATGCATTTCCAAAGTATGCATCAATATAGGGCCACCTTACATGGCTGTGCATAGACACAATTGAGAAATCCCAGGCACATGAGACACAATTTTCACATGCAAAATATGTTATTGATACTAACCCCTTTCTTCTTGATTGATGCCATCGTGTTCCAAAAAAAAAAAAAAAAAAAAAGACTATGTGCTTGAAAGTGCTCATCAGCGAACTTCCAGCAAGGACATCCCTCAACAAAAAGGACAAGCCGACGGTCAAACATCATGAGGGAACCACAACACGAAGAGATGAAGATCAACGGACCCTTCACCATGGTAAGACGTGTATGTTTCAACAACACTATAACCATGATAGATTAGGAAACCTCTTCGTCAGCATACCCTTGAGCACTTAGCTCAAGACCCAATCTCTTGCACCATACTTCTTGCCATGCATTATCCAAGTACGCATACGTAGGGCCACATTACAAGGCCATGCACAAGGCACATAATTTGTTCAACCCATGCACTAATGCACTTAACCATCATCCATTATGGGTTACAAGTACTTGGCACGAAAACTATGAAAGCCATCTTTGGAAGAATCAGAGGACATCACGGTGACCACTACAAGAACAAGGGAGCCATCCACCACCGAGAGTTGCTCACAATCAACATTGACCACATCCTTTGAGCAGCTAGCAGTTTTGGAAAACTCACAAATGCACCACCCAGATGGAATACAAGGCAGAAGTACGTACAAAGGGACTACAAACTGCAAGAGATAACAGTGGCAAAGTGAAGAACCAGACAGGATACATTGGGAAGAGGGATCGCCCCTGTTGGACGCAAAGGACGCTACCTCTCAACGTACTACATGGAACGACCACTACAACAAGGGTCTGTCAGGGACGACAGACTCAAGAGGGGGGGGAGTGTTGAAGCTCAAGGTCAAGGACAAAGCATAGAAGCGCATCAAGGAAGTAGACACACAAGAAGGAGGAGCAAGTAGGGAGCTCCAAGAAGCACCTGTCAAATTTTCAGAAGAAATCCCTACAAAAATAGTGATTTTTATCACTAAAAACCATTGTAAATACCATTTTCCATTTTTGTAACTCCATTTTGTTCAAGCCGAGGAGTCCTCAAGCTTGAGGAGTATTAGAACTACCATCCTACCAATTTTCATGATTTTTAGACTCCGTTTGAGCCCCCAAATAAGCCCTGGAACCTATTTTTTAACTAGGCCGGACACTAGGTCTAGACAGGGCCAAAACCACTCAAAAACTATAAAAAGGGCTGCAGAGCTCATTTTTGAGTTCAGTTGGTGGTAGATTTCAGCTTTGTAAGAGAGCTCTTGTATAATTGAACATCTTCCATTGTTCCACTCCTTGCCCTTACTTTGAGCGCGTGTGTGTGTATGTGTGTGCATGCTTGTGTGCTTTCACTCACGCACTTGTGCCATCACTTGCTCACGGTCTTCATACCGGTCCTCACGTCTCCACGGATTGACATTTATGAGGTGTATCTCCTCACGTTGGTACTCACCATTGTGCTAGAGTGACAATCTTGTTTGCATACTTGTGTGTACATGTGTGTGTGCATATAGATGTGTGAGTGATTCCTCTTTTTTATGTGTATCTACATGTTTATTGAAGGTCTCCATACCACCAACATTGTTTCTCAATTTGATAATTTGTGGTAAGGATCCATTCCTTGACATGTGCATTGTATGTGTATTGTGCTCATATGTTCACATCAAACATATACATGCATACATACATACGTACATACATACATACATGCATACATGCATACATACATACATACATAAACACACACACACACATATATATATACATAACATACATACATGCATAAAAAACCTCAACAGATAAGAACTATTACGAAAGAATACAAAAGGAGACATGAGAACATTTAAAAAAATGGTAAAATGGAAACATCAATAGTTTTTTGTGAATCAAGGGCTACACTCTTGAGAAAATTTCACAGTTAAGCTTACATAATCGAAGGAGAATTATCTTATTCTCACTTAACCCCACAGAATCAAATACTGCATCAATTTTTTGGTAAAAAGATGTTCACATTATAAACCTACATAAGTCTATATATGCTATAACTATAAATGATGGTTATCTAATAATCCTTTTTTAATTCATTGACATAATTATCCGATAATAAAGTACTCCTCTTATGAACAAACATTGGTTTTGAGATTCACTTACTTCTACACTTACCTATCTTTTCTTTTATTTAATCATAAAATGCTACGTGTCCTTAAACATATCACGTTTTGACCATGATAATTGAGAAGTACTACTTCACTTATTTTCCCCCACTCAAACAATGTTTAAGAAGTACCAATTCACTTTTTTTCCTAAAAAAAAAATCCTGGGTTAAGTAAACTTTTTTCCACATGTATAATGAGTTTCATTTGATACTCGTACAAAAACAAGTTATAAAAGATGTTTGCAAATGTATGTTTTACAAAACATTTGTAAATATGAGTACTGAAAAAAAAATTGAAAAAATAAAAGATGCAATACTCGAATTTCCAAATGTTTTTTTTTTAACATAATGTCCTTAGATAAACAATAACAAATCAACCATAACACTAAGTTAGTTAGAGCTAATTAATAAAGGCTAAAGCCAAATCAACCATGATAATACCTTAGTTAGAACTAATTAATAAAGGCTAAAGGTAAACATCAAAGATCCTAGTGAAGTCGATATATCACTAATAAGTTCATAATATCATATTAAACTTAGCATCAGAAAACTAAGTGACAAATCACATAAGGGTGATTGTGGCATGCCCAATTCAAGACAATTTAGAGGATGATGCAATATATATCATTATATTTCATGAATCATGTATGATGCACATATAGTCAATAAGAGTATTTAACTTTGGGCCAAATTATGCGCATATCTCTCTCAAAGAGGGGTGCCTCTTACAAGCTTGGGTGTGTGAGTGTGCTTCCAATTCATTGTACTCTCCAAAAAAAAAAACCCAAATTATGATCTAAACTATCTGCCTCAAAACTAAGGCATTACAACAAGGATGCCTTCCATATAATACTGTATAATATTGAAACTCTGTGCAATTCGTTGGCATCCTAGAATTTGAGATATATTTAAGGCCGTATCTACACCCAAAATAGTAGACCATGAGAAACAATCAAACTCACAAACATTTGACATCAATAAATCAGCCAAGTGCTAAAAAATTGTGTCCTACTTTTTTAAACCGTGTACACAACACAATATATTCATACAAAAGATGAAGACAATCTAGAACAATGAGCTAGATAAATATTAATGATCTTGAGCAAAACATGTCATGAATCAAAAGCATCATTGTACTACTAAACATTTCTCAACGGGTACTATAATAGCACAACCCATTAACATTCATGAGATAGAGCTTAATTCTAGAGAAAATCTTTCGGTTCAGGTTGAACTACCATCAGTATATGAATGCAAATCTATTCCCCATGGTTCATATCATAAATATAACATGTAAATACATAAATAATCATTGTGTAAGTCTCATCAATTTATTCAAGGACAAGGACCCTATGAGTACAGAGACAATTGATGCCACAGTTCATCACCACCTCATTGGTTAAAATTGAGCAGTGATCCCTACAAAGAGAAACCATAAGAGAATAAATTATGTAGGCCAGTTTGATAATACTTAAGTCTGATTTTTATAGCTTGCACTTGATGGTTTACACCTCGTAGAGCCATTGGATTTATTTCGCTTTTAGTCATTATCTTGTAGGCTACAAATACAACACCATAGACAAAAATCAATCAGCCTAGAAACAAATATTCTGGTAACCTACTTCTTGTGCATGGTTTTGAGGATGCAATAATCCCGGCTACATATTGAATAGCTTCAACATAGTCAACACGTCAATAATTTATTGAAATTAGCCTAGAAATTACACATCACATTCTCACATCCGAAGTCTAAATGAACTTAATCGGCATTCCACAATCATATAGCTGATCGAGGAGCAACACCATTCATAAATACTAAAAACTTTTCTTATTGATAAGAGATGTATGGGTCCTTCAATTTGCATAATTGAATTGTCGAGCAATACCGGAAACCTCAATACGTGAACAATGCTTCAGAAATGAAACATTCAAACATTCTGTATACCTTATATATTATCGTTCAATAGGTAGATACTCAATTGTTCAAAGAAGAAAGCACTCCAAATGTGATAAGCATGGGATAGCCACCACAAATTTTGTGGCATTCAAATCGAGCACTATAGTGCATTTGCCTTTAGATATCCAAACTTTAGTTGCCTTTGCACAAATCCAATGTGTTTTTACATTTCCCCGAGTTGAGTTAGACTAGTGCATAGTAATTGTTCAAACTAGTATTTAACTTGTCTTCTATATTGAGCTCATACCAACAGTTTTTCATTTCTATTGGGGCTTAATGATTATATCTAATATTCATTGGCAAGATCTAAGATTTTAAGCCGCCAATATAAGAGTGGAATAGTTTATGGTAAGACCCAAACATATCATCTCTGTTGGAACAAACCAATCACAAATTGATGATTGCAAAGAGCTTGAAGCAAGCTTATGATCATATTGAAGTGAGAGAAGACACTTGAGAAAGTGAAGAGATCTCAGAAGTAAAGCCTGTATACATATGTACATTACAGTTGGAAATTCTTGTAACTTGAGTATGAATAATCCTTACGATGACGAGGAGTAATGTAATAGACGCGAGATAAGTCTAAAACCATGTATATAAGTCAATGATCTAAAGAAACATATGAGGAGAGTCATTAGAGAACAAGTATCATAGAGATAGATGTGAAGAGATTCATCTTTAGAAAATAGCGATGGGTATTTCATAGATTTCTCTCAGTATGATCATGTGGATCAGAAATCCTTTTGTACACATCTAATCTGGAAGCTAATGAAGCTAGCTATGTTCAGAATTTTATGATCCAATTCCTTTTCTACTGTGAGTATGATCAATAGGAACATTTGTATGTAGAATCTGCACATAGACTTCTCAGAGTCGCGCACTTTTCCGTGTCAATGTTTTGCTTAGATCTCAGTGCATAGTGTAAAGTTTTTAATGAGTGAGCATTCAAAATCTAAGTTAGAAGGTAAGGAAGCTATGGCTAAAAGCATTTAGCAAAACGGGATCTGTGCTGTGAGAAATCAACTTAAGAAACATGTCAAAGTCATCATTTCTAGAAGACAGTTTTTTACATATCTTTGATCTTAAGGATCAAATTAAAGTTTTAAGGATTCTTTTGAAGAACTAATGGCTGATATGATTGCGCAAAGGTAGTGTGGAGATTTGTGCATCATTAGTTTGAAGAAATCTGAAGATATGTGCAGGTATTGAAGTCAATTTCTGAAGCAGACTTTCTGAAGAAGGAATTTCTTCACTCAGAAAAGTGCTAGTGAAAGTTTTGATAAATGAAGACAATATTTGTGTAAAGTTTGATCCATAACTGATATAGAAGTGTTCTTAGATCAGTATAGATCAAACCTTTGGAGATTAAGAAGTCTCCAACAGTGGTATCAGAGCTGAAGGTGCAATACAAGTGAAGTAAAGAGTATTGGAAGTTCCGACTGTTGCAGACATTGAAGTTTTTCCAAATTAAAGGAGCACAGGATCAAAGTTTGAAAGAAAACCTGAAGGAGAATCAAGTACGAGTTCAAAGGATCAAGAAGGATTAAAGCTTCATATCCAAGGTACATTCTATTATCATAAAGCATAGTAATTGCAGACACAGAAGATCAAAGATGGGAGAAAGCTTGCAGATTGATAAGCTAGATAGGGAGAACTATCCAGCTTGGTCCATGAGGATGGAGGCACACCTCATGAGCAAAGATTTGATGGCATTCATTACAGGAGAAGAAGAAAAGCCTGAATTTGCAGATCCTAGTATTCCAACTAGGGAAGAGCTTGCATATTTGAAGAGTTGGATGAGAAAGGATGCTCAAGCTAGGAGCATCATTTACATGGCTGTAAATGATTATCTTCTACCTCACATCAAAGGTTTAGAAAGTGCAACAGATGTGTGGAATGCCTTGGAAGAGCATTTCCAAAACACAACCAAGGCAAGGAAGTACTCATTATGGGCAGAATTCACAACTTTTAAGAAGAAGAGTTCACAATCAATTTCTGATTATGTGGCAAGGATGAAGGATATTGTAGATAGCTTGGGAGCAGTAGATGAAGACATTGAAGAGGATAAGTTGGTAAGGCAAATACTTACAGGTCAAAAATCATTTGGCAAATGATTGTTGGTATAACAATCAAAGTGGTGGAAGTAATAACCAGAGCTTCAATCAAAGAGGTAGAGGAGGCAGAAACCAAAGAGGCAACTTCAGAGGAAGAGGTGGTAGGACATCATATGCTAGAGGAGGTGGAAGAAGTTTTCAATCTCAGTCCTACAACAAAAATTATTATAATTATGCATCAGATCAAAAGGATATCATGACTCTCATCTTGAATGCAACTCATGAAGCAGTAGGAGAAGACCAAAGGGTGTTTTATATTACTCACGATGTAGCAATCATCTGAGTGGCAATATATCACTGATGACTGATATGGAAGCAAAGGTGAATGGACATACAGTTCAAACAGGTGACAATACTAAGCATAAGGTGGAAAGCATTGGATCAGTGAAGACAAAGAATGGAAGTACACTCTTGAGCAAGGTACTTTATGTTCCTACTATTCCTAAAAATTTGTTAAGTGTGGGGCAAATTGTGGAGAAGGGATATGAAGTCAGATTCACAAATGATGGTGTTTATGTGCAAGACCCAAATCAGGGATATAGAAACATTATTGCAGGTAAAAAGGAAGAAAGGTTGTTTACTCTCAAAGTCCAAGGTAATGTGGGACATGCTTTATTTACTTATGGAAGTCAAACGATGTCAGAGTTAGACCCATGGCATAAAAGGCTAGGTCATTTCAATGACAGAGCCATAAAGGAAATGTCAAGGAATGATGTGGTGCTTGGTTTGCCAAAAGTTGAAGGGCAACACATGGTGTACAACTGTGAAGCTTGTCAATTAGGTAAAGCACACAAAAGTTCTTACAACAAATCAGGATACAAGTATTCAAACATGCTTGAGTTAGTTCATATAGATGTGTGGGGTCCTTCAAGGGACTATAGCATAAATGGATCCAGATATTATGTGTTGTTTGTTGATGATGCAACCAGATGGATTACTTCATATGTAATCAAGGACAAATCAGAAGTGTTCAAGACATTCAAGCATTATCATGCTTATGCAGAAAGGATTACAGGACAAAAGCTCAAGAGGTATTTTTCTAAAGATTTTGATGATTATTTGTGGAATGCAGGTATAAAAAGAGAAGTAACTTGCAGGTACTCCCCTCAACAAAATGGAGTTGCAGAAAGAAGAAATAGAACTCTTGTAGAGTTTGCAAGAGTAATGATGAAGGAAAAGAATTGCCCAAATTACTTATGGGTAGAAGCTATCAACACTGCAACATACCTTGTGAATAGTGTGAGCCGCCGGATTGGCAATTGTAATCTTTCCCTTTCATATTCTGCACGAACCGAAAGGTCGTTGCGTGAAGTTGTATCCATTTATAAATCAATGAAAAGACGCTTCGGTGACAACCAGAAGGATCGCCAGATTGTCTGTCTGGGCGATACGTCTGTGTAGTTCCGTTGTGTTGTGTTTTGAGAATTCTGAGTAGTACCGTGTTATTTCTGTCTTTGTTTTATTATTTGCACCTGTACGATAAAGACTGGATTGTGATAATGTTTACAGTAAGTTAAGTATTGAATCACTATTCCGTTAAGTTAATTACTGTAAGACTATACTACGGTAGTGTTTACCTTGTGCGTCGTGTACTGAGAAAGTATTGATTCGTGTATGAGTCGCAAGTCTGTGAGAGAACGCATCGGTGTATTAGTAGTAATTCATATTAACAGAGTTCTTTGAATACTCGTGTACTGCTTTGTGAATGAGTGATTAATTGGGAAAATCAAGTATAGGGCCTCTGATTATTCAGACCCCTTCCACTCCCAAGAACCCGAAAAGAGCTTAAACGCGTTCTGACGGCACACGCACGTTTAACACTGGCACCGTCTGTGGGAAAGTGGCAACAGAGTGTTGCAAAGTGATTGTCGGAAGGTGGCAACAGAGTGTTGCAAAGTGATTGTGGGAAGGTAACTATAGATTGTGAATCAACAGTAAGGTAGAGTAGTACACAAGTGTAGCAAAGATGCTATATGCCGGTTACTCGGTCCGGTGAGTCATATCCGAAGTATAGGAGAGAGCGATAGCCCTGGGAGATATCAAATTTATTAGGAACATCCTCAAGAGGCAGAAGCACAGAGCGGTTAAGCCCAGTAGTAGAAGAAACAAAGCACGTTAGCAGTGATTCCGGTAGCATTCCGGTAGAACGTACTGCAATTCCGGTAGATTTTGGTGAAAGTTCGACAGAGTCTGCAGGAGATACAGTAACTTCGGAGTCTACAGGAACACATTGTGCAGTTGATCTGACACCGTCTGGCCAAGATTCAAACCTCTCTGCGGATAGAGGTGTGTTATCTAGAGAGGTCATTGAAGGTGAAAGAATACCCTTGATTGGGGAAAGTTCCACTAATTCCGGTGGCACTTCGGTCCCGGTTGCATAGAATTTACAATTTTCCGGTGGCAGTATTATACTTCCCGGTGAATCTTCATTCCGGACACTAGTATTCGGGGTAAGCTTGCCTACGTTTAATACTGCAGAAGAAGATAGGCTATTCGAATTAGAAATTCATAAAAGATTGAGTGCTATTTTCGAACCGGAAGGTGAGCAATCTGATCATACAGACTCTGAAGAACAAGAAACATGACCTCAGAACTCAGGAAATAGTAACAGTACCGCCACTAGCACCATGAGTGGACAACAACAACAACAACAACAGCCACTTCCACCTCGACCGGTTCCAACAGGAGTCACCTACACAAAATTCGGTGGATTTCCAGGTGATGATCCTGATGCTCATGTACGTACCTTTGAAATTAGTTATGCAGTACTAAACCATCCCCTTGATCCGGCGTATAAGGCCATCGTATTTCAATCTACATTAGTTAATGAAGCAGCGAGGTGGCTTACAGAGTATGATATCAACCATTTCCGCACCTATGAAGCGGTAAAGGATGCATTTTTGCAGAGATTCAGGCTGAAGAAGAACTCTGCTGAAATTTTCGATTACCTGTAGAACAATAGATAGAAGTTGAACCAGACTGTGCAGGAATATGCCACCCTGTTCAGAACTCATTTGAGACAACTACCACCAGCACATGCTAATTTACTGGATGATGTCATCACTCAGTGGTTTATTAATGGGTTAACTCCACAACTAAGATAGATTATGATAATCCATTGTGTGGGAGCTATGACATTAGATGTGGTTATTGCAATGGCCTTGCAGCTCGAACATAAGGTTGGAGGCTTTACCGAAGACCTGGAGTGGTTGAAATCCAGTAAAACTATTGTAGAAGATCCGGCTAGATAAATGTATTGCACCAAATGCAAGAATCCAAGGCATACCAGTGCCACATGTGCCCTTAATCAGATGTATTGCGCTATCTGCAATACAACCGGACATTCCACCGAAAATTGTGCTTATAACGCCAAAGTGCAGGGACCAGCAACTGTCAATGCCATTATACAAGAGCCAGGGCAGCCGGCCACCCATTATATTTCACCTCAGATGAGAAATAATCAGCAGAAAGGATACAGGAATTATCGAGGACAGCAAAATACAAATTACAATACAAATCGTTGGCAGATAGGAACATCACAGGAAGGTAATTCTTTGCCATCCCCTCGCTCTCATTTTTGCGGTGAATTAGGCCACATACGCAGATTCTGTAAAGATGCAGCCGAATATTATCAGAGGAAGGAGTGTCAGAACCCTATGACCAATATGGTATATATTTCACCAGTAGAAACTCAAGCAGCAGTGATTCAAACAAGATCTGATAAGCAGTTACACCCAGCAGCAGAAGTGTTTGAACCTAGCATCCATGAACAGCAGAGAATGTATGACAAAGCTAGTCAATGGACTACCAAAGAACCTACAGTGTTCCCAGATCCAATTCCGGTGACACAAGTTCCACTACCAAAGGAAGGATCGCAGGAACAAGATTCTACCCCAGTAACAAGCGCATCATCTTCAGAAACGGTGAAAAGTACAATTCAAGCAGATCAGGCATGGGAAATTTTATCTAAGGCATCCATTACTCTCCCTCTTGGACAGTTACTCGCACTAGTGTCGAGAGTTCGACAGCAATTCCAGCAACAGCTTAGTCCTGGGTCTTCCTGCATTCCAGCGACGGCAACGGTACAACCGGAAACTGATTCTACGGTGGATCATTCGGTCCCCTTGATTACGATATGGTACAAAAATCATAAAATTACTCAAGTACTAATTGATGGTGGGTCTGGTGTAAACATAGCCACGGTAGCGCTTTGCAAGAAGTTAGGGTGGACCCAAATTGAGCCTGTCCAAATTTTTGTAAGAATGGCTGACCAATCTCGAGTTCATCCGTTAGGACTTGTAAGAAATGTTCCGATAAGTTTGCAGGGTACAACGTTTAAGATGACTTTTGCCGTCTTAGAACTATTGGAGTCTAGTCTCGATTATAATCTTCTGTTCGGCCGACCTTGGTTGAAACAAGCTAAGGTTATACAGGATTGGTCAGCGCAGAAACTTACTTTTAAGGACAACCACCGTAAATATGTTGTCAAATTGGATGCTATTCAGCCCTGTGAATTACATGCTAGACCATATGTAGCAGAGTCTGTCCATATGTTGGATGGCTTATCTGACGATGAAGAAGATGCATTTCTGAAGAACAATGAAGATCTGATTTCCTTGGGTACTATAGATCTGCAATCTATTGTAGACAACTGGAGTCCGACAGCCTGTACGGTGGTGCCTGTGATCGAAGAAGTGGAGACCGAAGATACTGTTGCTATGGATGAAGCCGCTTTACAACAACCTTTACAGTCAGCTGACGATCCAGGCAAACCTCGTCAATTCTATGTCCCCGAAGATCAGTTAGTCATCTATAATTTGGGAGATGAAGTAAATCCACGACCTGTCAAGATAAAGGAAGGATTGTCTGATAAATTTCAAGGAGATTTGATCCACCTTATTCGTGAGTTCTTTGATGTTTTTGCATGGGACTATCGTGATATGAAAGGTCTAGATCCTAGAATCTATCAGCATCGGGTCGTGCTCAAACCAGAAGCAAAGCCGATTAAACAACCCAGCTACCGTATGAATCCCCACTGTGCATCACAGGTAAAAGCAGAACTTGATCGCCTATTAAAGGTAGGATTCATTGTACCTATTGAGCATGCTGAATGGATCTCTCCGATCGTGATTGTACCAAAGAAAAACAAGCAGCTCCGAATATGTGTCGATTCCCGAAAATTAAATGCAGCCACCGTACCTGATCCATTTCCTCTTCCATTTCTTGATACAATGTTGGACAGAGTGGCTGGACATGAGATGTATTCATTTCTTGATGGTTATAGTGGTTATAACCAGGTCCAAATGGCTGAGCAAGATATATCGAAAACAGCATTTATTACGAATTGGGGTGTTTTTGCTTGTACAATCATGTGTTTTGGGTTAAGAAATGCTCCTAGTACCTTTCAGCGGTGTATGCAGGAAATCTTTTCACCCTATCTCACTTCTTTTATGCAAGTATATCTAGATGATTTCTCTTTATTTGATAAGATGGTAGCACACTTGTATCATTTACGGTGTTGCTTTGAGAAATGTCGAGAATACCGACTTTGCCTGAACCCAACAAAATCTGTCTTTGCAGTTTCTTGTGGTAAGTTCCTTGGTCATATTGTATCTGCACAGGGCATACAAGTTGATCCAGACAAAGTTGTAGCCGTGTTAGAAGCACCTGTGCCTACTACGCCAAAAGAAGTGATGTGATTCATGGGTCAAGTCAGGTGGCATGGTCGACATTTACAATGGCTTGCCCATTTGGCAATACCCCTAAATCGACTAATAACTAGTTCTCCTCGACAGTTTGCTTGGACTCAGGAATGTCAAACTGCATTTGATCGTCTAAAAGGGTTATTAACGTAGGTTCCAATTCTACAACCTCTTGATTGGGAACGCCTATTTCATGTTTTTGTAGACGCATCAGATATAGCTATTGGAAGTGTTTTAATGCAATAAACTGATAAGTGGTTTCGGCCTATCTATTATGCAAGTCGACGGCTTGCTCCTGCTGAAAAGAATTATTCCGTAACTGAAAGAGAATGCCTTGGTTTGGTGTATTCTATAAAGAAATTCCGGCATTATTTGCTAGGCCGAAAATTCATCTTTCATGTAGACCATGCTGCACTGGTATATCTAGTCCGGCAGCAGCATTTAGGTGGTCGCTTGGCACGATGGGTTCTATTGTTGCAAGAATTCGATTATGAAGTAATTCATCGACCCGGCACTGCACATGCATTAGCAGATTTTCTTTCTCGGTTAGATTCCGGTGAAGCTCCGATCGGTATTGATGACACCACACCAACAATTTATGTTACTGAAACAACTAGTAATGAATCTGCAGAACCTCCTGTGACACCTACTTACTATGATCAATTATTAACCTTTCTTACTAATGGGTGTCTTCCTCCTCAAACTTCTCCTGCAATGCGTCGGAAAATTGCAGTTTATAGTCGCAGATTCCAGTTGATTGCTGAACAGTTGTACTACATGGATCACACTGGGATCTTGCTTCGTTGTATTCCTCCACATGAAGTAAACTCAGTAATCGCCCTGGCACAATCAATACCCTCCGGTGGACATTTTGCAGTAGATTTAACGCACCGAAAAATTTTGCAAAGTGGGCTTTGGTGGCCTACTATGTACACAGATGTATCTCAATTTGTGCAGCAATGTGACAATTGTTAGCGATCTGGACAGCCTTTACAACGCCATTTCTTTCCTCCGCAGCCTGTCTTACCTTTGGAACCTTTTCAGAAATGGGGTCTTGACTTTATTGGACCAATCACACCTCCAGCAATCCTTAGCAACAATCGATACATTCTGACATGCACAGATTATGCTACCAGATGGGCAGAAGCTTGGGCTTTACGGTCCGCCACAGTTGTTTCGATGGCCAAATGCCTGATGGACGTATTCCCACGATATGGATTACCTTTGGAACTTGTCACAGATCAAGGCACACATTTTGTCAACAATTTAATGCGAGTGCTAACACACACTTTTCAGATTCTACATAAATTCAGTTCACCGTATTATCCTCGTGCTAATGCTTAGCTGAAAGTACCAATAAGACATTGCTGAGTATGCTTCGTAAACTGATTCTGGAATCACCAGAAAGATGGGATCGGTTACTACCTGCAATATTATGGGCATACCGAACTACATACAAAGTAGCAACCGGACTAACTCCTTTCAAGCTGGCTTATAGATCTTTATCATTTCGGTTGGATACACTCAGAGACTTAGATTGTGTCTGCGTGTTCTGTGTGCTTTCTGCTCTCTGTTAAACCCTGTGTATTCGTGCTACTTTGCGTGCACATCATGGAATCCTTGGCAAACTTTGCTACCTTCCGTGACGGACTTCCTCAGGACGTAAGTGAATTCTTGCGGATCCGAGGTTTGTCCAACTTCGCTGAATTGCCCTGGCATTCAGTGGAGTGTCATCCTTACTATGCTCAGATAATTGCTGCTATTGCCGCCACACCTGCTACCGAGCAGAGTTGGCCTATTACGTGTTTCCCCTCTCCTGGCGTAATCACCATGCAATCGTTTGTTGCCGCTTTCCGACTCTCTCCGCAAGGAAGAGAGAATGGCCCTAACCTTCCAATTGCTACGATGAATCAATTGTTTCCTAGGCACTCTTCGAATGAGTATGCCATACTATGTCGTCCTGAGCTTGAAAGAACAGCTTTACAGTTCTTAGTAGCTATATTAAACTTACAAAAACGCACTTATGGGATTTCTCGCCCATTCTACTCGGTGATTGATATGGCTGCTAGAGAGCCTATCAATTTTGCATCCTATTATTTCCGGCGCATTCACCGTGAATGCGTTGCGATCATTAAGCAGGTTAACAAAGGCGATCTGTCGCGTTCCCGACTTCTGCACATACTCACTTTTTTGTTTTCGGCCCTCCAACCTGCGCAACCACCAACCAGAGGTCCAATTTTATATCATGAGGAATCTGCTCAGATACTGGAAGACGAAGAAGATGACGAAGAACTCTTCCAGCTCCTCCGTCGAAAACGAATCCGGATAAGCTCTTCTGATAGTCAAGTATAGGGTTCTGCCACTGGAAATAAAGCAGACAACAGTGAAGAAGAGACTTTCCACGATACAGCCACCTCCATGCACCATGATTCATCAGCTCAGTCATCTCCAAACCAGCAACAGGATCAGAGTGTTACTGCTGATTCTGAAGACAAATCTTATAAGGAAGAATCTCAGCAGCAATCCAAACAAGAGGTGCACGAAGATACGAAAGCTATTGTTGCAGAAGTTTTGGCAGACTTGATTACAGTAGTAGAATCTGTAGTTGCTCAACCTGAAGTGACTATGCAACAACTTACCGAAGCAACCAATAATCTGCAACCCACTCCTCCACCCGTACCTCCACTTAAACCTATTGTTCCCATTCCACCGATTGTACCTGACGCACCCGATTCATCATCCTCTTCACCGAACTATTCTCCACCCAACTCCAATCAACTCCTCACCGCTTCTTCATCTCAACCACGTCCTCTTTTGTTTCCTTCGCTACCTGTGTTTAATGAGCTCGCATCAATGGGTCATATGTTGATCCACCTGTCACAACAACTACCACAACAGATGACAGAGATTACTGATAATCTCAAACAAAAATTGCAACATAAAGTTGATGTTTTAGAAGCGGATATCATTCTGTTACAGGAAGAGGTAGATGCAGTGAAGGTAGAGAATCATAATCTGCACTTCCAGATTAAACAGTTACAGGCTCGCCTTACCGAACAGGAGACAGTAATCAATCAAAGAGATGTTGTCTTGGCCGAAGTCAGAATAAAAGATGATTTATTATGTGCTGCTGATGCAGAAATTCTTCAGTTACGGCAGTTAGTTATGGATAAAGAGGATGCTCGCATAGCACTGGGAGATTTGTTAAAGGAAACTAGAGAACAATTGGTTGAAGCCATGCAAAAAGGACAGGAAATGTCAATTTTACTCAAGCAAACCAATAGAGAGCTAGAGTTCGCAAATGCCACCCTGACTGAATCAAATTCTACTCTTAAAACGCAGATGATGTTGGTCGCTCAGCTCCAGAAAGAGCTCCCAGCAATTCGAAGAGAGCGCGATGCTTACTACCGGACCATTCAATTTCAGAATCAAGAATTGGAGAGAAGAGAAAGGCAACTTGGAGCTCAAGCTGAACGCTTATCACGAATAGATCAACAGATTGCCGATATGCAATTAAACCGTGATGCAGCTCTATCAAATGACTTTTATCTGCAGGAAGCTTTTCTGCAAACACAGGCAGATATTTTGATGAGCCAGGTAATTGCTACTAGTTCAGTTAGAACTGATGCCCAATTAGTAGAACCAGAGATACTGAAACAGATGTTGGATTCGTTAAAAAAGAAAATTTCCCGAACGTTTAAATTAGCTAGATCAATGTATCTACAGGGTATAATAGATGAGCCATAAGTTTTTGTATACTTGCGGGTTCAAGTCCACCGTGCGTGCCAGTGTGAGCCGCCGGATTGGGAATTGTAATCTTTCCCTTTCATATTCTGCACGAACCGAAAGGTCCTTGCGTGAAGTTGTATCCATTTATAAATCAATGAAAAGACGCTTCGGTGATAACCAGAAGGATCGCCAGACTTTCTGTCTGGGCGATATGTCTGTGTAATTCTGTTGTGTTGTGTTTTGAGAATTCTGAGTTGTACCGTGTTATTTATGTCTTTGTTTAATTATTTCCACATGTATGATAAAGACTGGATTGTGATAATGTTTACAGTAAGTTAAGTATTGAATCATTGTTCCGTTAAGTTAATTACTGTAAGACTATACTACGGTAGTGTTTACCTTGTGCGCCGTGTACTGAGAAAGTATTGATTCGTGTATGAGTCCGAAGTCAATGAGAGAACCCATCGGTGTATTGGTAGTAATTCATATTAACACAGTTCTTTGAATACTCGTGTACTGCTTTGTGAATGAGTGATTAATTGGGAAAATCAAGTATAGGGCCTCTGATTATTCAGACCCCTTCCACTCCCTAGAACCCGAAAAGAGCTTAAACGCGTTCTGACGGCAAACGCGAGTTTAACAATAGGTTACCTTGTAAAGCTTTGGATGGAAGAACTCCTTATGAAGCATGGTGGGGTAAGAAACCTACCCTTGATCATTGTAAGGTGTTTGGATGTTTAGCATATGCTTATGTTCCTTCACAATTGAGACATAAGCTAGAACCCAAAGCAGAGAAGTATGTGTTTATTGGGTATGATGATAGACAGATGGGTTACAGATTGTGGAGTCCATCCACAAAGCAATTTCTTGTTACCAAAGATGTTACATTTGATGAGCAAAACACATGGTATACAAGGTCAACAAATGATTATGCAGGTGTTGAAGAAATACAAAGGAAAGGGAAGGCAAAAGTAAATATGTATGAAGAAGATATTGATGATGTTGATTATAAAAGTAAATTGAATGATAATGTTGAAGATGGGCCAAGATTTGATCCAGAATCAAATGTGGTTGAGACTTCAAGAAGTGCAGAGGTTAGAAGATCCTCAAGGGAAAGAAAAGATCCTATC
This sequence comes from Ceratopteris richardii, assembly GCA_020310875.1. Classification (NCBI taxonomy): domain Eukaryota; kingdom Viridiplantae; phylum Streptophyta; class Polypodiopsida; order Polypodiales; family Pteridaceae; genus Ceratopteris; species Ceratopteris richardii. Next base: position 142,002,517 of record CM035440.1, read on the forward strand.
AGGTATAGCTATGATACATCTTTTCTAACAACAAAAGATTATGCTTACATTGTGAAGACAGAAGATGATCCAATCACATATGAAGAAGCTAAAGGAAAACAAAATTGGGAGAAGGCAATGCAAGAAGAGTATGATGCTCTACTTGAAAATGAAACATGGGAATCGGTGCCAAGACCAAAGAATCAAAAAGTCATTGGATGTAAGTGGGTGTATAAAACAAAAAGATTTGCAGATGGTAAAGTGTCTAGATACAAGGCTAGACTTGTGGTCAAAGGTTATGCCCAAACTTATGGGGTAGATTATGATGAAACCTTTAGTCCTATTGCTAAGATGTCTACAGTTAGATCATTGATTGCTATTGCTACTTGTAAAGGATGAAAGTTATCACAATTAGATGTGAAGAATGCATTTCTGAATGGATACATTGCAGATGAAGTATACATGGAGCAACCAGAAGGTTTCATGGATTGAATTGGATCAGAATATGTGTGTAAGCTCAAGAGAGCTTTGTATGAGTTGAAGCAGGCTCCAAGAGCATGGAATTACAGGCTTGTTAAGTTCTTGAATGAATGTGGATTTCAAGCATCAAAGGCAGATAGTAGCTTGCTAGTGAAGACAAGTGAAAATGGATACATATATATGTGTATTTATGTTGATGATATTATTGTCACAGGTACAGATGCTCAAGGAATCAATGAGCTTAAGAAACAAATAGAGAAGGAGTTTAAGATAAGTGATTTGAGAAACTTATCTTATTTCTTAGGAATGCAAATTGTATATACTCAACATGGAGTATATGTTACACAAGAGAGGTACTTGAAGAATCTTTTGGTCAAGTTCAACATGGAGGATTGCAAGCCTTCAACCACACCATTGGAGGTAAATCATAAATTGAGCAGGTATGGAGGTGAAGAGTTTAATGACATGAAGAAATACCAGAGTTTGGTAGGTAGTTTAATCTATGCTATCTTGACAAGGGCAGATCTATCATATGCAGTAGGTGTGTTATCACAATTCATGCATTGTCCAAAGAAGACTCATTGGATTGCAGCTCAAAGGGTACTCCGATATATCAAAGGAACCCTAAGTGAAGGTCTATATTATGGATTTACTTCTGATACAAGAATCAAAGTGTTTAGTGATGCAGATTGGGCAGGTGATTCAGATGATAGAAGGTCTACTCATGGGTATCTCTGTTATACTGGAGATAAGTTAGTTTCTTGGTGCTCAAAGAAGCAACATACAGTTGCTTTGTCATCTACAGAAGCTGAGTATAAAGGAATGGTAGAGGCTGCAAAAGAAGTAATATGGTTAAAAACCTTGTTGAAGAGATTTGAAACTGATCAGAGTACTCCAATTATTTTTTGAGACAATATGAGTTCATTGTATTTGGCAGCTAACCATGTTTTCCATGCCAAGACTAAGCATATAGAGATTCAGTATCATTTCTTGAGAGAAAAGGTACTTGATAAAGAGATTGAAGTGATGTATACTCCAACAAAAGAACAAGTTGCAGATATGTTAACAAAAAAGCTTGGATGGACCTTAGCTACAAAGATTCAAGGAGATGGCAGGAGTAAAGAAGAATGGAATAATCACAATTAGTGATTGCGGGGGAGCTGTTGGAACAAACCAATCACAAATTGATGATTGCAAAGAGCTTGAAGCAAGCTTATGATCAGATTGAAGTGAGAGAAGACACTTGAGAAAGTGAAGAGATCTCAGAAGTAAAGCCTGTATACATATGTACATTACAATTGGAAATTCTTGTAACTTGAGTATGAATAATCCTTAGGATGATGAGGAGTAATGTAATAGACGCGAGATAAGTCTAAAACCATATGTATATAAGTCAATAATGTAAAGAAACATATGAGGAGAGTAGAGAACAAGTGTGATAGAGATAGATGTGAAGCGAGTCATCTTCAGAAAATAGCGATGGGTATTTCATAGATTTCTCTCAATTTGATCATGTGCATCAGAAATCCTTTTGTACACATCTAATCTGGAAGCTAATGAAGCTATGTTCATAATTTTATGATCCAATTCCTTTTCTACTGTGAGTATGATCAATAGGAACATTTGTATGTAGAATCTGCAGATAGACTTCTCAGAGTCGCGCACTTTTTCGTGTCAATGTTTTGCTTAGATCTCAGTGCATAGTGTAAAGTTTTTAATGAGTGAGCATTCAAAATCTAAGTTAGAAGGTAAGGAAGCTATGGCTAAAAGCATTTAGCAAAACGGGATCTGTGCTGTGAGAAATCAACTTAAGAAGTTGACCATGTCAAAGTCGCCATTTCTGGAAGACAGTTTTTGACATATCTTTGATCTTAAGGATCAAATTAAAGTTTTAAGGATTCTTTTGAAGAACTAATGGTTGATATGATTGTGCAAAGGTAGTGTAGAGATTTGTGCATCATTGGTTTGAAGAAATCTGAAGATATGTGCAGGTATTGAAGTCAATTTCTGAAGCACATATCTCAGAGAAGTGCTAGTGAAAGTTTTGATAAATGAAGACAATATTTGTTTAAAGTTTGATCCATAACTGATATAGAAGTGTTCTTAGATTAGTATAGATCAAACCTTTGGAGATTAAGAAGTCTCCAACAATCTCAAACATCGTTTAGTTAATGATTCGCTAGACTATTTAAGGAACATATTTTTTATAAATAAATAACTTCTTTCAGCCAGTTATTCGGCGGTAACATATATGGCAAGCAATACTTTCTATTTCCATTAAAACATGCTTATAATTTGCGCTATGTTTAAAAATGACTTCGATAACTTCATCTAAAATTCATTACATTAGCCAAGCCATAAGAGATATACGGCACTACTCTTTCTAGTATATGTATCCATGTAAAGGAAAAGATGAGTACTAATAATATTACCTCATGATTGACGGTGTTCGATATATAGACCATGTGCAAACAAAAGCGATAGTAACTGAGATCCCAAGGAAAGATTACATCGTAAATTGATTGTGTTTTTTATTAGTGGCGCTAAAGTCCATAGAAAAAGAAAATCATCAACCTATTCTAATAAACAAACACATTTAGTGAAAATGGACATTCGATCATGAAGAAATAATAGCAAACACAAAGCATTTTACATATGCAGGGCCAAGCCAAAGAAA
>CM035440.1:142018152-142020652 GCA_020310875.1 Ceratopteris richardii
ATATATATACATACATACATACATACATACCGACCATAGTTGCAACGCAACGCGTTGCGTAGCGTCTGCAACGTTCGCAACGCAACGGCGTTGCGTTGCGACGTACGCAACGCGTTGCGTTGCAGGCAAATTTTTTTGCCCTCTCCTTTGAGCCCGAAAAGGGCTCGCGGGAGAGGGCATTTTGCTTTGCTTCTTGCCTGCAGCGAGCGCACACCCGAGAAGCAGCAGCCGACTCCCGAGAGAGAGAGAGAGAGAGAGAGAGAGAGAGACTCACCATGCCTAAACCAAAGCAAAGCTGTTGGAAGTTCGTGACTAGCCAAGGGAAGTTTGGATCGGGTGGGAGTGAGAGATGGACATGTAACCTATGTGGTTACAAAGGGGGTGGTGGGGCAGATCGTATCAAAGCCCACCTTGCCAAGTTTAGTGGCTTGGGCATTTCAGCATGCAAGCAGCCTATGCCAGCTGATATCAAGGATGAGCTCCTTGAGTGGGTAGCTCAAAGGGAAGCTAGAAAGTATCCACAGAGCTCTCGGCCCACCTCCACCTCTATTAGCTCTTGGGATCCTCTTCCACACGATGCTCCATCACATCAGACTCATAGGGGATCCTCTAGTGGAGGGAATGATGAGCATGGACATGATACCGTCGATCTTGAGGGTGACACTCAGCCACCGGTGAAGGCACCTAGAGGATCACTTTCTTCGGCATCCGTACGTGCGGGTTTTCAGAGGCAGCGGGAGCTTGAGGCCAAACAAGGTATAATGAAGCTTTTCATACAGTGTGGCCTCTCTTTTAATGTTGCACGCACACCCGCATGGAAGAAAGCCATGGAGTTAGTGAGCACATTGGGATATCGATGGAGCGGTCCTTCATATGAGGAGTTGAGGACTAGTGAGCTACGCAAAACAAAAGATATAGTGGAGAAGCAGTTAGAGCCGATGATGGGCACATGGGAGAAGTATGGATGCACTATTATGTGCGATGGATGGACAGACATCAGGAAAAGGAATGTATATAACATACAAGTGCATTGTTGCAAAGGCACTATGTTCCTTCGCGCCATCGATGCATCGCAGGCTGGACTTACAGTGACAGGTATGTATAGGTGAAATTTCAAGTTTTAATTTTAAGATACGCATTTGAATTTTGCATATGCGATATATATGTATTATGTATGTAGTATGTACTATGTACATGGCTGATTTGGTGTAATTTTTGTGTCACAGGTGAGTTTATATATGGTCATATCCGCCAGGCTATTATGGATGTCGGTCAAAAGAATGTTGTGCAAGTCATTACCGACAATGGAAGTAATTGTGTGGCCATGGGTAGATTCTTAGAGGCAGAGTTTCCCTCCATTGTGTGGACCCCATGTGCCGCACATAGCATTGATCTTTTGATAGAGGATCTTGGAAAGATCCCTTGGATTCATTCTATTTTTTCCACCTGCCATAAGGTGGTCTCTTTGTTCACAAAGAGACCAAAACTATTAGCTATTTTCAGATCATACAGTGAGTTGGATATCCTAAAGCCTGCGAAGACCAGATTTGCTTACATGTGCATAGTGATGGAGAGACTACTTCGGGTGCGGCAGGCTTTGATGCAGACAGTTGTGTCTACATAGTGGACTGCCTGGGATGGACACACTACCCCGAGAGCAGATTTTGTACGGATTACATGCTTGTCGGATTCATTTTGGAGGGATGTAGAGGCACTTGTGCGTGCCATACATCCATTATATTCTGTTCTTCGCATCATTGATATGGAGGGGAGTACATTGGGACTCGTCTATGAGTTCATGGATCGAGTTGGCGAGTCCCTTTCACGTTGCCCACATTTGACATTGGACAAGTATCTATTAAGTTATTACTTATTATTTTGAATTTTTGATACTTAAAATTCTTATTATCTTAAAAATTAGTATCTAAAATTTTATAATTTCTTTGTTTATAGGATTGAGCAGCTTAAGGCTGTGTGGAGAGATCGATGGGATTGGTTTCATCGCCCGATCCATGGGATGGCACACTTATTGCATCCCTTATGGAGATCTCAGCAGGCCATCGTGGATGAGGAGCTCTTGAGTGCGTGGAACACATATGTATATAGGCTTTATCCAACTGATGTAGAGTTGCGACTTCAGTTGGAGAGCCAGCTCTTGGTATTCCAAAATGGTGGTGGCCATTTTGGAAAGGATACGGCTTGTTTGAGATCTGCTCAGTTGCGGCCAGTATCATGGTGGGAGATGTATGGTGCTAGTGCTCCTCAGTTGGTAAGTACTAAGTCAAAAGTCTTTAGTGTACTGTGTGACATGTGATAAATATGTATAATGATTTATGTACTAATTATTTTTTGAATTATGTTGTAATGCAGAGAGAGTTAGCTATTCGTATCCTTTCACAGGACTGCAGCGTAAGTCCTTGTGAAAGGAATTGGAGCACATGGGCCCTCTTCCATACAAAGAAGAGGAACAGATTATCTACAGCGCAGTTGGAGCGGCTAG
>CM035440.1:142025652-142220652 GCA_020310875.1 Ceratopteris richardii
TTATATAGTGATGATTGATCGCTAAGCATTCTCAAACAACAATGCATCAATATAGACATTTTTGCATCCTTAATAGAACCTCTTGTTTATAGGTCTACTCAATTTTACCCCCTTCCCAACACAAAAAAGAAAAGAGATCTTTAATGCTTTCAATAATTGATTTAGCTGAGCACTCATTCTCGAGTGGGCTCCATTCACATATTCAGCATCTGCATACATGCGTTCACCAATGCAATATCATCATCATCATTCTGTCCAGCAGTTGGTACAGTTTGTGTTGCAACATACGAACTTCAGCACAACACATCGCCCTATGTTTGGGGCCTACAAAAGGTCTCTCTCTCTCTCTCTCTCTCTCTCTCTCTCTCTCTCTCTCTCTCTCTCTCTCTCTCTCTCTCTCTCTCTCTCTCTCTCTCTCTCTCTCTCTCTCTCTCTCTCTCTCTCTCTCTCTCTCTCTCTCTCTCTCTCTCTCTCTCTCTCTCTCTCTCTCTCTCTCTCTCTCTCTCTTTCTAGGCATCACGCGACATGGCACTAGCTGGAGACACCTCATCATGGTATGCACAGACACGGGATTGGCTTGCCCTCCATGGTTTTGACATAGACAGACTACCACCAGTACAGTACGACTCCCAGGCTCCCACCTATTCGCTCTCCCACCAAGAGAGAAATAGGATCATCTGTCAGGAGATATGGCATACATACATACAGAGGACATTGACACCGAAAATGCTTCACTACTGTGAGCATTTTCTACGGATTTCAGACCAGGGCTTCATTGAGACTCCACGCTACATGCAGACATACCTACCACACCACCTTCGAGTCATCATTGGGCAGCTTCGAGTTTCATCACATCAGCTCGAGATCGAGAGGGGTCGGGCTAGAGGAGTCCCTCGAGAGGAGATGTGGTGCCCAGTATATGCCATACAGACATAGAGAGTGAGGAGCACTTCATTATCAGATGCCCGGCATACTCGGACCTACGAGAACAGTTCCAGATAGAGGAGTCACTCCAGTTGTGCATGACCACTGCAGACCAGCGGAGGATGGGGTGTTTCCTCATGGCTGCATATGAGAGACGAGATCAGATGCTAGAGCCTACACACCAGACACCGGTGAGTACCCAGCAGACTATTACTCAGTATTTTGAGCGTGTTGGTCCACATCGGACGGACCCACCTCCCAGAGGCATAGGGCTCACACTCCAGCAGGCAGTGGCACAGAGAGTGCGACGCCGACCACATCTGGTTGGGTACTGACGACCACGACTGCACCAGGAGGATATCTCACGCATCAGGATAGCCCACGACTACATGATGGAGCATAGGCACATCACCACCACTTGGACAGGCTTCCTCCAGGAGGCACTCCTACCGCCGCTGATGTACCACATTCTCCACCCACCTCCACCCATCATCAGCAGTTAGGGTATACACATTCACTCCCTCATGGGCCCCCCTTGTATCAGGTGGTCATTATCTGCTGAGCCAGAGCCACTCTCCCCCCAAGCACCATTATTTTATTCCCACTACCTCCTCATTACAGGTACCACCATCCTTTGCTGTTTTCCGCCTACACAGTTTTGTGTAGCGAGTATTTTTTTCCTTTCCATTGCTACACAGATATTACCACAGTTGTATATGATTTTGTCTCATAGGCCAAGTTTGGCCTTTGGAAGACGTTAATATACCTCTCTCTCTCTCTCTCTCTCTCTCTCTCTCTCTCTCTCTCTCTCTCTCTCTCTCTCTCTCTCTCTCTCTCTCTCTCTCTCTCTCGTCTCTCTCTCTCTCTCCTCTCTCTCTCTCTCTCTCTCTCTCTCTCTCTCTCTCTCTCTCTCTCTCTCTCTCTCTCTCTCTCTCTCTCTCTCTCTCTCTCTCTCTCTCTCTCTCTCTCTCTCTCTCTCTCTCTCTCTCTCTCTTTTCCCCCCTCTCTCTCTCCCCCCCTCCCTCCCGCTCTCTCTCCCCCCCTCCCTCCCGCTCGCTCTCCCCCCCCCCTCCCTCGCGCTCGCCCCCTCCCTCCCCCCCTCCCTCGCGCTCGCCCCCTCCCCCTCTCTCTCTCTCTCTCCCCCTCCCTCTCTCTCTCTCTCTCCCTCTCTCTCTCTCTCTCTCTCTCTCTCTCTCTCTCTCTCTCTCTCTCTCTCTCTCTCTCTCTCTCTCTCTCTCTCTCTCTCTCTCTCTCTCTCTCTCTCTCTCTCTCTCTCTGTATATATATATATATATATATATATATATATATATATATATATATATATATATATATATATATATATATATATATATATATATATATATATATATATATATATATATATATATATATATATATATATATATATATATGGATGACAATCTTACAAAGATGCACCTCGAACACAAACGTGTATGCATGCCTCAGATCTTACAGGCCAGAAGGGAGGGAAGGAATGCCTTTTATCATGATGGTAAGATCTACATAGATGGACGCCCTATTAAATAGGGACATGACCGATGAGACATCTTCATATCATGACTTACTTCTTAGAGGGGCAGTTTGGAACCACAATGGAACATTATGGACATGACCATATGCCTGGAGAAGTCACTACACACACATGATGTCATATGTAGGTCATGAGGAGCTTAGACCCAGAGGAGATTGGGGCTAGTAGTTCATCAAATGACATAGGACACGATACAACACGCTATGGGAGACATCTTCTTGAGCTCGACAATCGTCATCATCTCGTTATTTGTAACGGGATGTGTCGTTGGCCAAATTCTAGTAGGCTCACATGCTTCCCACATGGTGGTGGGGATAGTACACTAGACTATATCCTAGGGTCTCTCCATGGGGCCTCTCTTATCCCTTCTCTTACAATTGGCGGATGCCACGTGGGTGTAGATCATACATACCTTACTTTTACTATCCTTTCCTCGTTCACACCCGATCCCTCACCACCTCGACAATTCCACACCACTATACATTAGTTCGACACCACTATACATTTCACACATGATCTGTTGCATGTCTATGTACATCATCTCCATTCTAAGTTACTCTTACTTGACCCATATGCTCCCCTTGGTACGCTCACTTCATAGATCACATCTTCATTACGTGACTGAACCATACAGAGCTTTCCTCATCATACCTATGTTACATCGGATGTATGCCCCAAAATAGTTGGTATAATGATGAGTGTCCAGAGATAAGATGGCATCTCATAGTAAGGAGATGCTCATGGGGAGATGACACGTCACACATAGACACGCACAACGGTGCATGCAATCTATCACCCGTCCTACAAAGCAAGAATGGAAGGAGGAGCAATATTGGAATATATACCATTTACTTATGAGCAAGGACAGTTCAATTGTTTGGCACCACCCACAAGGGGAGACAAACCACCCATATCCGAGATCCTATGGAATGGCATCGCTATACAAAGAGTCCATACCAAATGGCACCACTTACGAGAGGAGACAATCCACCCCTATCCAAGATCCTATAAGATGGCATGGCTATGTAGAGATTCCATACCAAGTACCAAACCAACCACCGATACCTACTCCTCAGAGCACACATCCGACTACTTATAGCTTCTTCACACAGAAGGTCAAGAGAGCTATCTTACCCTTATAACATGGGAGAGCCAAGGATCAACTCGGACTACAGGCCAAACACATTATCTATGGGGAGATGACTCTAGTACCTATCAGATATTGATCCACAGGGATCATGACATCGATCCATAGGGATCCGTCCATGTGTGTGAGGGACAAGGGCTAGCTAGCCAAGGTCCCAACCTCAAGGGATACCCTAAGGTACTCAGTAGTAATGGGGATCAGTGTTACATGTGGCCATCATGTAACACTCATCCCCATTACTACCGAGTACATATGCCCTCAACATGTCCTCTAGAATCTGGTTGACCCTCTGAGTCTGACCATATGTCTGAGGATGATCACCACTCATCTTTAATGACACTTTCAGTTTGTCAAATACAAACGTCCAGACGTGTCATGTGAATCTGACATCCCTATCTAAAACTATGGATGTCGATGACCCATGCAATCTAAAGTCATTCTGAATAAACAACTCCGCTACCTATGGAGCTTCCATCGTCTCCTGCATGGGTATGAAATGAGCCTTCTTGCTCAATCTGTCTACCACAACTAGGATGGTATCCCCCTTCCTTTGGGTCTGCGGTAACCCGACTATGAAGTCCATGGATTCAGTGTCCCAATTACGTTTGGAATCTGTAAAGGATGCAAAAGACCTGGTGTCTTTACCCTTTTTGCTTTGTTGACTTTACACATAGAGCATTGTTGAACATAAGTGTGAACACCTCTCGCTAATCCAGGCCACAAAAATGTTCTTCTAACAAGTTGTATCGTCTTGTCAACACCAGGATGTCTTGCGCAAGGCACATCATGGTTGTCATGCATGACTTTTCTTCTCAAATCCTCACAATCTGGTACGCAAACCTTTCCTTTCCGTTTGACTATTCCATTCTCCTGTGAGAAATTGGAATACGGAATGCATTTGTTCACTCTGCTAGGGGAAGAAACAGTTGGAACTGTCTCATCTCCTATAATAGAGTCATCACTGATGGCTCTAATAATATGTAACAAATGTGGATCTTTCACCTATGCTTCCTTTATCTCTTGAAGCAATGAGTTTTCTAGAACTGTAAAGCTCATCTGATACATTATCCGTGATAATGCATCAGCAACTATATTCTCTTTGCCTCTTCTATACAGGATTTCCATGTGAAACTTTTGCATGACCTCAACTCAACGAGCCTGTCCACCTCGAAGGTCTGGTTGACTACAAAAAAATATGTAAGTGTACGACGATCTGTGTATACCTTAAAGTCTGCACCATAGAGATAGTGTCTCCAAACTTTAAGTGCATGCACCACTGCATACAACCCCTGTTCATGCACTGGCCAATTGCATTGTGCACTACTCAATTTCTTGCTTTCAAAAGCTATTGGCTTGCAATCTTGGCTCAAAACTACCCCTATAGCTATGCCACTAGCATTTGCCTCTAACTCAAAGGGTTTCTGTGGATCTACCACTTTGAGTAAAGGAGCCTCTGAAACAGCTTGTTTCAGAGTATCAAAACTATCTTGCTTCCGTGCAAATGGTACTTTGCCTTGAAGCAAGTTCATCATAGGTGCTGCTATCAACGAATATGAAGAGATGAATTTCCAATAGAAACGGGAAAGTCCTAGAAATGATCGTAACTTCCCCTCATCATGAGGAATAGGCCAAGATAATATAACTCAGACCTTCTTGGGATCCATCTGAACCCATCGACCGATACCACATGCCCCAGATACTCTATCCTCGGAAGAAACAACCGAGTCTTCTCCAAATTGACATACAACTTATTCTCTTTTAAAACATTCAATACTAAACGGAGATGACTTTCATGCTCATGCAAAGTCCTACTATTAACAAATCATCAACAAAATCAACAACACATTTTCCAATGAATGGACGTAAATCATTCATTAACATCATAAATGTGACTCGGGCAATAGTCAAACCAAATGGCATGACCAAGTACTCATACTGACCAAAACGGGTCTTGAAAGTTGTCTTATGTACATCATGATCTCTTAGTCTAATTTGATGATAGCCACTTTTTAAATCTATTTTACTAAATACAACGGCTCCACCTAGAGCATCTAAAAGATCATCAATCCTGGGCATCGGATATCTGTGTCTAATAGTAATCTTATTGAGTGCTTGGCAGTCGACGCACATCGTATAAGATCCGTCTTTCTTCACTAGAAGAATTGGTGTTTCAAAGGGTGAATAGCTGGGTCTAATCAGCCCTTTCTGTAGGTACTCGTCCATGACCTTGCGGACTTCATTTTACTCCTGCAAACTCGTTCGAAATGGTGGCCGGGCAGTCGAACTCGCTCCCGGTACTAATTTGATTCTATGCTCAATGTCCCTGCAAGGAGGTAAACCACAAGGTAATTCTTTCAAGAACAACTCTTGGAATTCTGCTCTCACTTTCGCTGAAAGTGTTGAAGCATTCCAACTAGAGTCTCCATGAGTGCATGAATCCATCATAAAACATAATGAATGCACAAAATAAAGAAAATAAATGAACTTACAATCAATCTTAAGCAACTTGGTAGCGTTTACCAATCACGTCTCTTGGAGATCTGGTTCTCCACAGATCAATAGTCACCTCCCCTCATGCTCAAACTGATAAACATGTGAAGCAAAGTCAATGACTCGTCTCTTCCTCGCATGCTACTTCTTACTAAGGATGACATCGAAACGTGCTAGTCTCGCTATCTCGAAATCCAATCTGCCCTTATAGGAGTGGATCTGAATAAGTAAATCAACAACGCGTTGATCCCATGTCTTTGTTGCTTTCCCATCAGCTAACTCTACTGTGTAGGTATACTCTGAAGGCACATCTCTAGATGTAACGGCTTGACTAATCGGGAACTAATGACATTATATGTGGACCCAGTGTCAAAGAGTACCTTGACACGCTGTCCTCCCACGACTCCCCTCGTGACAATGAGTTCGGTATCTCGGAACTGATATCCTTTTTGTGCCACTGGCGAAAGCACAGTGTATGGCACAGTAGGAACTTTTTTCGTGACTGTCATGGCCACTATGGGAAATGATAACGGTGATGGAGGATCTCCAAAGTCCTCATCGCTATCATGACTCCCTGCCTGAGTAGGATTTATGAGTATGGTGGTTGTTATCTTCTTTTTCTTAGAACAATCCTTGAACAGATGCTTCCCTAAATACCCATAGCATAATCCTTCTCTCCAGGGGTAAGAATAGACTTATTATAAGCCCTCTCAGCCAGAGCAGAAACTTTTCTCTTACCCACTGTGACAGTCTTGATCATATGCACCTGCTTAGCCTCCCAAGAAGGTTGTGCACTAATCGAACCAGGAGTAGGTTTGTGGAAGGATCGACTGACCTTAGGCCATGAGGATGTCTGACCCTGGAAGCATGTGCCCCTATGGCCATCCTCATAGACTAAAGTCATCTCCGTGGCATGTGCCAAGGATTGACATCTCTCCTTCCTCACCAATGGTCTATCCTTCCTCATCAATGGTCTAATAGTTTCTCTCAATCTCTCAATCCCAAGATGAACTTGTGGACCTGGAGAAACTCAGGGATAGTATCAGGCACTTTAAGAAGCACCTCTCTTTACTTATCCGTGTACTCCTGAACTGTCTAATTCTTGTGACTGATCAAGAACCAGGTGTCTAGTGCTCTAGACCCTCGCATCAGGTGGTACAAACTTATTATAGAATAAGAACTTGAACTGATCCCAAGTCTTGAGCTCTTGCTTATCTTGTTCGATCTTGTGCCACCACCTATGGGCGACATCCATAAGGTTATAAGTGGCATGCTGAATCTTGTGTCTATCGTCCACAATATGACACAAGTAGAAGTACTGCTCCCACTTGCTAAGCCACTTCTCAACTGCATCAATAATCCTAGCACTAGTCGAACTATGATATCTAGGCGGCTTAAGACCCTTAAGCTGCCATCTGGCCTCTTTGACTAGGATGCTATCTTTAGGGACTTCTAGAGTTTGATGCTCATCTGGAGCATCTACGTCCATCCCTAGCAAGTCAAGCTCTGGCACAACTTCCTCTTTCTTGGACCCATTGACGTGTACCAAGATATTAGGAAGTGTGCTTTCTAAATCGGTAATCCTATAACTCATGGTCTGCGTGGGATCTGCGGATTGCTCTTCCATGAGTGTATCTCTCTTAAGAGGGGATGTTAGTCTTGAGTCCATACTAAGCTATGGTGATGGTCAATGAATATTTTTTTGAGATTTTCTAGTTTTGGACTTTCGATGATTTTAGAATAGTATGTTCTATGTAAACCTAAGTAAATCAATGGAAGCAGAAAAGAAACAAATCACAATCCTTTGCTCAATAGAAAACAAAGAAACAAGAAACTTTTAGTATGTTTTCTAGTCTTGAATGCATATGCATACTAATTTTCTAAAAACTTCGGCAACGTAACGACGCAATTTTAAAAACCGGAAAAAATTATACCAAATAATCGACAAGCAATTTCCGTGATAGCGGTGCCGACATGCACAATCTAACTACAAATAGACGGAAGGGGATTACACACCCTGACAAATTTAGATTTCTCTCCTCGCTAACCTGTAAGAAAAGTAATTACCTTCCCCTACAAAGAAGAATACATGCACTGTACAATACGAGTCCACGTCTAACTACACGTATACTCTAGGTACTATGCCAAATTGCATGTCCTATATGCAATATGATGCAAAAAGAAAGCAATAATGCATATTAATTGACAAAGAGACTTATCTCGAGGTTCAAAGATAATTTGCAGGTGTGTGCAAGTACTGGAGATGGTCCACCCTCTGTCGGAATCGCTCGCCAAAACTCTTCCAATAGTCGATGCTTCAAAACTATGCTCGAAAGAGGATTGATGACGAAGAAGGGTCAAACTTGAAGCTTTGAAAATAACTCAGGCTGAAATCAAACTATAGCACACAACCACTCACTGGAAAGAGCTCTAAGAGGGCTTTCCATAGCAACAAAAAACTCAGAGTTTGGATCTTGGATGCTAAAGTTATGGCTAAACAAGTGAAGCTAGGTAGTATAAAGTAGCTAAATAGAGAAGCTTTAGCTATGAAATTAAAGAAAACTTGAATTTCTTCTCGCAGTCGAGCTCCGTCCACTGAAATCGGGTACGCATGCACTCTAAAATCCCATATGCGATGGCAAACAGGATGTGTGCATCCTCATATAGAAGACGAACTCGAAAGTGATTTCAACTCACTAGAGAGAAGTGAGATGAAGCTCTCTCTCTCTCTCCCTGGCACAGGCAGGGCTTGAGGGCACGGGAAGGCCGTCTGCAATTCCGGGCAAGAACGCGCGTCGCTAGACCCACTGTTGAGTGCACATGTCGTCATACACAGAGGGAGGGCGGGGTCCTATGGCTCCCCACCTTCCTTTTTAATTGTATGCTACGCCTCCAAAAGCCACCACAACCGGAAAAACTCGACAGAGATGAAGACGAAAATCAAATGCAAAAAAACCCGCGATGATGACGATGCAAGCGCTGCAAAACACAAGAGGATCGCTTTTTTTTTCTAGCTATGATACCTAGTGTGAGCAATAGCTTGAATGATGTGCGTGTGACTCTCCTACCATCCATATATACCCTTTTGTACTCTAAAAATAGCAATGATCTGGGATGGTCTAGTGTCAACATGTGGCCATCATGCAACACTCATCTCCATTACTACCGAATACGTTAGGGTAACCCTCGAGCTTGGGACCTTGGCTAGCTCGCCCCTATCCCTCACACACATGGACTAATCCCTATGGATCGATGTCATGATCCCTGCGGATCAATGTCTAAGAGCACCATTCATTACCCACCTCTTCAACCATGCATTGGTTGAGGAGTTTTTGGCCTCATGGAGAGAACAACACTTCTGCACAAAAACAGAGACAGGGTAACTTTACAACAACGGGTGGTTCCATTCAGATCACAGACCCATATATTTACCTCGGAGTGACTTTCATTGCCACATCAAGAACATTCTTGATGGCGTAGGAAGCTCGAGATCAACTCACACGTGGATATGTAGCATTATCTCTCATGGAGAGATGGTATCATCTAGCACATTTTTAGGAGCCTCGTACGAACGGCTAGCTATTTGATATGCCAGTCACATCCTCATTGCATTTATTATTGTATGTAGTAGCATTAAGCTTCTACAGTTTTATAATTGTCTTTTTATCTCTCTATATTGTCATTTATCTCTCTTGATCAAGTCAAGGTGTGTTATGTGCTAAGGTCAAGGGTTGGAAAGATCTTGGATTTAACCTACAATTATTTTTTTGCCTACCATATTTCCAACATTTGATATCAAAGCATAGTTGACATACACCCTTAACTCAAGATGAGTGACCATAGAGAAGATTTGAGAAAGAAGACAAACTAGATGGAATGTCTAATTATCCAATGTGGATGGATTTGCTAGTTTCCAAGGACTTGTGGAACATTCTTATAATTTCTTGGTATAATTGCTAGATAGCAAGCAGAGAGACTAGTTGTCTACTTTTTTATCATCTAGTATTTCACACACACTCTACTCTTATTAGTACATCCATTCCCCTCTATGTACTAGGCTACTAGTTTAGAGCTACACCCTATATTTACATTGTACTTCATGGCATTTTTTTGCAAAGACATATCCATGTCCTATCACACTCTCCTTTCTATATCGTGTGGTCATTTTACTACTCAGCAAAGTCACATCCCTACACTAAAGTTGAATTTTGGTTTTGGTTTACTTTATTTCTTTATTTTCCTGATAACCATACCGACGTATATGGTTTTGTCTCATAGGCCAACTTTGGCCTTTAGTAGACGTTAATCTCTCTCTCTCTCTCTCTCTCTCTCTCTCTCTCTCTCTCTCTCTCTCTCTCTCTCTCTCTCTCTCTCTCTCTCTCTCTCTCTCTCTCTCTCTCTCTCTCTCTCTCTCGCTCTCTCTCTCTCACACACACACACACAATATATGTGCATGTGTATAATATATGTGGTTGTTAGAGGCTACAAGAGCACTCAAGATGATTTAGGATGTAAACCTTGCAATGTTTGAGTAAACTTGTACAAGAAAAATGAGTGAAGACGAGTGCACAAATTTTTAAAAAGAAATGATCCTATCATTATCTTGCTATATTCACATTGTCACTTTTGGAACCTTTCACTTGTTTATTGAAAGGTGTTCTTTGAAACATGCATAGTGCTAGTCCACCTATCGAGTGGATCGAGGAGCAGTGACTTTGGAAGTCAAGATGGGGAACCATCGTCTATGGAGGGGAAGATAGGGGAAAAGTATTCCACCAAGAATGGTCAACATTTCAAAAAGGACATGGGGCGTGTGTGTGCCGAATGATAAGGATACATGTCCACAAGTTTCAAATGAGTACCAACACACACTGAGCACGGGACACCATGCATACATCATACATTGGCCCTCGTGAGCCAGATTTTCAATTGTTCTAGAAAGGTATATGCATGAGTGTACTCGTGTACTTAGTTTCAACATAAAAAAGTTGAGTGACTAAGACATGCAAGGTTGTTACAAACTTACATGCATTACAAACTCTAGATAGTAAATGAGCTCCATTTCTACGGACTTTATTAGCAATTTAACCACAACCCAAAAGGGTCACAATGTCATTTGAGTGGTCATGGATGGACAAGATGATACTCGAAAGTAGGAAGGAAATTCATGTGTCCTACGAGCTCGATTTACCTCAAGGAGTCTCAATTCACCTTGTCTTTCACGTGAGTCACTTCAAAGAGTGTCTTGGTTAGGACAATCTAGTGATATCTCAAGAGGAGATCCAAAGCTCGAAGGACTCTAGTCCATAAGTTCCACTAGAGCTTGAGATGGTTCTTGTTCAAAGGTTAGGAAGTCCCACAAGGATTCTTATCTAGAGTACCTAATGGTGTGGAGGCAGAAATCTTAGTCCATTTCAACTTCAGAGTCAATCAAATCATTGAGAAATTGATTCCCCATATTGATAACTAAGAAGATTGTTGAGGACAGCAATCAAAAATATGAGAGGAAGCGTTCTCTCTCTATCTTCATCAAACATCTAGATGGATGCACGTCGCTTCTATGCATTATGTGGCTCTTCAATGTGAATTGGGATAGTTAAGCAAGATATATAAGTAGGACTCTTTGGGCTCATATGATTCGTTCATGTGGGTATCATGTTTGGACAGGTGGCTAATGGATAGAACTATTCATACAGGTAGTGTAGTTGTGAAGGTATGGGATACTCCCTCTTGAGGTGGTGGCCATCAAGTATGGCTTCAACCACCTAAGCTCAATGGTGCATCATTGTGGACCCTTATACCTCGAAGTTTGATGTCTAACCCCTTTAATTTGTGTATGGCATGTGCCTTATCTAGAGACCTAACACTCTCCCCCACCCTCTCTCTCTTTCTCTCCCCTTCCTCCTCCCACCCTCCCTCTCTCTCCCCCTCCCTCTCCCCTTCCCTCATTGATCTCCCAAGGTTTCTCTTTTATACCCATTTCGTGTACTCACCTTTATATTTGGTACGATGCCTATGACTTTCTAACAATTATTGGGAACATCTTATCATCATCTATATCATATTATCACGAGCATAGATGCCACATGGCACCAAGAGACCTAACATTCTCCCCCACCCTCACCTAGAGACCTAAACTCTCACCCACCCTCTCTCTCTTTCTCTCCCCTTCCTCCTCCCACCCTCCCTCTCTCTCCCCCTCCCTCTCCCCTTCCCTCGTTGATCTCCCAAGGTTTCTCTTCTATACCCATTTCGTGTACTCACCTTTATATTTGGTACGACGCCTATGACTTTCTAACGATTTTTGGGAACATCTTATCATCATCTATATCATATTATCACGAGCATAGATGCCACGTGGCACCAAGAGACCTAACACTCTCCCCCACCCTCACCTAGAGACCTAACACTCTCCCCCACCCTCTCTCTCTTTCTCTCCTCTTCCTCCTCCCACCCTCCCTCTCTCTCCCCCTCCCTCTCCCCTTCCCTCATTGATCTCCCAAGGTTTCTCTTCTATACCCATTTCGTGTACTCACCTTTATATTTGGTACGACGCCTATGACTTTCTAACAATTTTTGGGAACATCTTATCATCATCTATATCATATTCTCACGAGCATAGATGCCACATGGCACCAAGAGGTGTATTCTCTTATAGAAGGTAGAAGAGAGGGGAGTACATGGGATTCGACTGAATATAAGCATGCATGTAGTCGGACAAGGTTAGGAGGTGAACGAAGTAATCTCTCTCTCTCTCTCTCTCTCTCTCTCTCTCTCTCTCTCTCTCTCTCTCTCTCTCTCTCTCTCTCTCTCTCTCTCTCTCTCTCTCTCTCTCTCTCTCTCTCTCTCTCTCTCTCTCTCTCTCTCTCTCTCTCTCTCTCTCTCTCTCTCTCTCTCTCTCTCTCTCTCTCTCTCTCTCTCTCTCTCTCTCTCTCTCTCTCTCTCTCTCTCTCTCTCTCTCATATCGTCTATGTCGCGCGAGCTCGAAGGCTATGACAAAAGTGATTCCACATTGGTATCACAGCAAGGTTAAGTCCTTGGGCCATGCACGACAGCATTCTCTGCATGAGCAAGTAGAACAACAGCTTCAAATAGGTGCTCAAGAGTCAGGACACCTGCCTGTCAGCTGCTTCCCACTCACTCTCTCACATATGAGCACATGGGAGAGATTGAGGAGAGATGAGCTTTATGCTCTTCTCTTCCTCAAGCTGAAAGGTATATGGTTTCACAAACACCTAGGTAGGCTGGAAAAGAGGGGAAATGCACCTATGCGGGACCTTGCGAGTTGCTCAATGGATGTATTGCGTGAGGAGGAAAAGTACATGGCTTACACAGGTATTAGAATTGTTTTGAAATATCTACAAGATACTCATTTTCGCACATAGAAGATTTATGGGGGGTACATATATATACCCCAAGTCAAATATATGTCTATTATGTGGAGAATAAATTCCTCAAACTACAGATAAGGAGGAGCATTTGGTCCCCACAAATTTCTCCTTTCCATCCTTTGGGACTAATTTTCAGGTATAAATTTTGGGCAAATCTTTATCTTTGGAAAGTGAGAAGAGGATGAGGAATTGAAAAAAAATCAAGAAAACTTATAGTAGGAAGAGAATATGGGCTCTTCAAAAATCCCCTTTTACTAGCTTCACCCACCACCCCTCTCAAAGACCATGAAGGTACAAGCCCATACATTTCTGGCCACATCTCCATCATCACACCTCCGTTTTTCATGTGCCACATCTCGTTTTGAAGAGCAAGAAGAATACTTCTTAGGTACATAAAAATATTAAGCCTTTGAGAAGATTTGAATTTTATGCAGCACTTTGAAGCTTCTGCCAGCACCTCTGCCTACTTTTTCCACTATTTTCAAGTCTGATGTGAATTCGGAAAAGATGAAAAAGAAGTATTTGCAAGTGTGCTGAAAGGTATTAGCGTGATTTCAAAGCGATTTTATTTTTGATGTTACGATCATTTTCTTGCTTTCCAAAGTGTGCCAAACCCAACCGGATATGTGTCAACTCTATATAATGCCCCATTGTTAAGGCGAATTTTACATTTGTATATGAAGTGTAGCAAACAAAAAGCAGATTTCAAGGCTTCAAAAGGTACAAGATGATCGAAGGATCGAGGGAAGGCTTTTTTTCAAGACATGGAAAAGGAAAACATGGACCAACTAATCATCTCAAGGAAGCTTCATTCACTTTTCATTTTCCTTTATTTCATTTCGGTTTCAGAATGCATATACATTAGTGCATATGCATGTATAGGAAGATGAAAAATAGGAATGTTTGAATTCTTTTTACTTAACCATTCATGAAAGGTTTAGTCATCGTCATTTAAAGAACAAAGCACATACATGCAAATTCACTTTGATGCATTATGATTATGTTATTTTGGGTATGCTAAGGTTTGAAAAACTAAGATAACTTTTAGAGTAGCAAACAAATTTCTAATCTAGTATGGATTAGCATTTCAAAGGTAAAAAATAGTGCTAAGTTTTATGCATGCCAAAAGGAATGATTTAGGTGCACCATAAAGAGAGTTAAAAGGTTTACTTATGGGATATCATTTGATATCCAATGTTTTCTTTGCTTGACGAGAAATCATTATATTCATTTATACATGAATGAATATTATCATATCTTCATTAGAGTCTCATAGACTTGTACGGAGACTTGGGGCACATGAGATAGGAGCCCAAAGAGTGTGTAAGCTCTCCGTAATTCAAGTATCTTTAAGAGACACATATGCTTTATTTCATAGTTAGTGTAGGTAAGGACTCTTAGTTGTAGAGACTACGGGGGTGTTCATAGGAATACCCACATGGAGTGGCACTTTTAGGAATTAGAGATAAAAGAATCAATTGAAGCTATTCTAGATGCCATAGCCTAGATAGAAACCACTTAAGAGTGTTTGATATCACTTATGGGTTTCACAAGGAGCATAGACATATGCTTACACAACTCAAAGGTCTCTGTATTGATCTTAGCTCCATTGAGAGCATCCGATCTGTAGATCAATTTCTTGATCTATATGCTCGATGTGGTGTGTCCTCTTAAGTGCAATATGCACTGTGGGTTGCAATTTGAAGACTCAATGGGGAAGAAAAATAGCATATACAATGACACTGTGAAATAAGAGAAAGAAGCTGAAATTATGAGTACAAACAGCTCAAAGGAGGATTATACAAACTTTGGGCAATCAATAGGAGACATAAGCATACAACTTCATTCTAAGTGCTGGATTTCGGTTCCCTAAACATACATGCTCAAATCTAGTTTTCCAACTAGCTGCTCAAGAGAAGATTGGCCAATCCTTGCTTGCCCACTACTCACTCAGAGTGCCAAGCTAGCTGATTCCAATCCTGCGAAGTGGAGCACTATTGGTAAACTAAGAGCTCTACACACACAAAGAGAAGGCAAAGCTTCAGCTCTGCATTCCTTCCTCAAGTCTCTCTCTGAGCTTGTCTGAGCCTTCCTTTGTTGATGAAGAGATCTACTTATATAGGTTTTCTGAAAGTGAAGGATAGCAAAAGGGGACAAAATTAGTTTCTTCTTTGGCAAGCTCTCCGACACTTTTGACAATTTTGGTACTCTGAAAGCTTCCTTCTTGGTCCACTTTTCCTGCGCCGTCACTATCTTCCAAATTCTAGTATTCGGCGCCGTCCACCGTCCATGAGTTCTCCGCGTGCAAGTGGCTGAAAATTTAGACTATATGGAGATCTGGAAAATTTAATCTCTTTTTTCAAGTGAAAAAGTAGACTAAATCAAAAGTACACCTTTTTCTTAAAAATTAGACTACTTTTGAAGTAAGTAGACTAACTTCATAAAATTGGTGAACTTTTGAGTAAGTCGACTAACTTGTAAAATTTGACTAAAAAATCGACTAATTGGTCAACTTAGGAAAATTAGACAACTTAGAGATTTGGTGAACTGGGAGAATTAGACGACTTATGAAAATAGGTGAAATGGGGAATTAGGCAACTTGGGAAAGTAGGTGAAATGGGAATTTAGACAATTTGGAAAAATAGGTGAAATGGGAATACGTTCTAGCTAGATGGAGAGGTATTTGGTGAACATCTCTTTGTTCAGATTTCAGAACTAGAGCTATGACTCTACTTAGGTGTTCGTCGACTCTATTTTTCATTGTAGTTTCCTTTACTTGGGAATTAGATTCTCCATTATTTTGGAAGGAAATATTGAGAGCTTATGTATATGTTCTCATTTATGGAGAGTAGAGCCAAAGGAATTCATTATAATCTCTTTTGAGGGAAAGGAGAGTGAAAAAGATTCCACTGCTAGAGCTCTCTTCCTTAAATGAGATAGTGAGAGAGTCTATTCTCTCTTTGTATTGTCTAGATAGGAGTGGCACTACCCTATCAAAGGCAATAGGGAGATCAGTAAGTGAAGAAGGGAGACCACTTGACTCCATTTTGAAGGAGAAAAAAAGAATGCTTATCTCTGAGGGCACCTTCTACTCAAGGGGATTCTCCTTGAGGAAGTATACCCTATGCTCTCTCAGGCACACATTAAAAAAAAAACAGCAGTTGGCTGGTTTAGAACAGCATGGATTATTGAAGATTTAGAACAGCATGGATTCTAGGACTCCTTCAAAAACAAACATCACATGAGATGCTACCGGCTTATTTGTAGAAACCATTCTAACAAGAACAAACAATGACTTGAGATAAAAGCAACACTATATAGACAAGAATAGGACACTTCTCCCAATACAAGATAATCTCATGACTAATTACATGAACAAGACACTATAGCATAACATAAAGAAATGGACAATTGAGGGGAAGAGTCCCAACTCACTGCTCCGCAGGAAAAGGAAGACATCTCTTCAGCCTAGGAACTTGAGAACTTGCAAGGCAAGCACTGGCAGCTACCCGTGCTCAATTCCACATGTTGTAGTCAAGTGCCCGACCCACTCCTCCTTCACAAAGCTCCCAATTCCATGCTTCAATCTGCCATCCACCCCTGGGAGAAGCAGGATGGGACTCCCCCCTCTACACACTATAACATAAAGAGATGAACAATTGAGGGGGAAAAATGTCTTCCTTTTCTTGCTCCGCAGGAAAGAGAAGACATCTTTTCAGGCTAGGAACTTGAGAACTTGTAAGGCAGGTAATGGCAGCTACCCTTGCTCAACTCCACCTGTTGTAGTCAAGTGCCCGACCCACTCCTCCTTCAGAAAGCTCCCAATTCCATGCTTCAATCTTCCATCCACCCCTGGGAGAAACAGGAAGGGACTCCCCCCTCTACACACTATGTAGAGGTCTTGTGTATGTGTCTCCTCTGTCTGTCTATGAGCTTGTTTTTTTTTTATGCAGAGGTCTCATTATGTAGTTTTTCTAGGATTAGTAGGAGTGAAGGGTAGCAAAAGGGAACAAAATTAGTTTCTTCCTTTGCGACTCACTAACAATTTCGACAATCTGGAAACTTCCTTCTTGGTCCACTTCCTGCGTTGTCACTATCTTCCAAATTATGGTATTCGGCGCTATCCACCGTCCATGATCCTCCGCGTGCAAGTGGCTGAAAATTTAGTCCATGTGCAGATCTAGGAAATTTAGTCGCTTTTTCATGTGAAACAGTAGACTAAATCAGAAATAGACCATTTTCTTAAAAAATATTTACTTTACAAAAAAATGGGCAACTTTTGAAATAAATAAACTAAATTTATAAAAATGGTCAACTTTTGAAATAAGTCAACTAAATTTATAAAAATGGTCAACTTTTGAAATAAGTAGACTAAACTTGTAAAAAAGGACAACTTTTGAAATGAGACTAACAAAAATGGTCAACTTGGGCAACTAGGAGCTAGGAAAAATAGTCGACTAAAAAATAGACAACTTGGAAAAATTGGCAAACTAAGGAATTTAGACAACTTAGCGAATTGGTGAAATGGGGAATTAGGCAACTTAGGAAATTGGTGAAGTGAGAAATTAGGCAACTTAGGAGATTGGGAATTCTGCCTCCTTCATGAACTGATGAGCTTGATCCTCTTTTCTTCATCTTAGTGCTCTTTGCTTCTTCTCCTTCTCATCTTGCTCAAAATCGAGGTAACTTTTCTTGTACTTGCCTTTTGTATCTTGAAAAGCAAAACATAAAATACGTTATTTAAGGGGCATATCAGAGTACCCTGCTACGGTTAGTCAGTTTGCATTTACTTATACAAGAAAGACTGCAGAACGAGTGTGTCCGGATTCGAGGGAATATATACACACGTAGCTAGACGAGGTTGGAAGGTGAACAAAGTAATCTCTCTATGTGTCTAATCATCGATGTCGTGTGAGCTCAAAGGCTATGGAAAAAATGATTCCACAATCTCCTTAGCAATTTCACCCAATAATACTATCTTTATTCTCTTTCTTCTCATGTATTCAATCTTTTAAGTCATTTTCACCTTTTAAATACATTGATACATCATTGCATATCATCTCTCTCATGTCGATATAGGGAATTATGGTTCAGTCCAATAGTGGGTGAAGCATGACTACACATTATCATCTACATGTTTTGGCATCTATGTGGATGAGGTTCATATACCTTTTGTTTTTCGAAGGGATTGCACAAGGACAAGTATTTTGGAAACTTAAGTATCGTTTAATTCATGGACCTATACAACGATACATGATCTTTCCTCTTACATTTGAAATAGGTTATGGTGCATCAAGAGAATGCAATGAAGTTGTCTTGAACCAAGAAGGTTGTGCAAAAGCTTATGAAAGCAAATGATAATGGCAAAGATATATGACCTATCCTATGGAAAAAAAAGTTATTGGTTTTTATACATGCCTTAATGGTAAACATTATTGCTTGGAGCCAAAATTTGCTATCAAAATTGGTCATCAAAGTCTTAAGATATCTCTTGAAACTAAAGAAGATATCTAAGAAGAAAATGAGGTGGGCAAACTTTTTGTCCATGTTTCTTTTCAAATTTTACATGTTTAAGAGGCATGGATATGATCACAAACGCACTCTCCAAAAGAAGATGAAGTTATCACACCCATTTATCATGATGACTTTAGTAATTAAGCTGGAACATAGGAAATTGTTCCAAGCTCTAGCCTTTACCACAACTTGAGGAAAACTACCCTTGAAAAAGAATGTACGAGCTTATTCAATTTAGGAGGATGTTAATATCAAAATGGTGCTTTATATTATGCTTAAAGATGAAAAGGGAGGGAAGGACTATGGGTGAAGTAGAATCTTCTCCTCATGCAAACCTTCGTAGTAAAATTTGAAAATATAAAGGCCTTAAAATTAGGCTTACTTTGACCAACATGCACAAAAGGTATCAAAACCATACATATCACATATCATACCTTCATATTTCAAATTTAGCAAAACTTATGCACTCCAAAAAAGAGCATAGACACAAAAACATAAGAAAATAAAACACCAAAACCAAGAGATTATATAAAAATCAAAATCAATACAAGACATGGAAAATACATGCAAATTAGAAAGCAAAATAAAAGTGGAAAAGAATAGACTAATAAATAAATAAATAAAAAGCAAGTATAAAATAACCAAAAAAGAAGAAGAGATCATTTTAATAAATTATCAATCTACATATATATAAATAAATTAGTAAATAAATTACAATATAAATGCAATAAAAGTTAAGGATGAGGGAAAGAAACTTTGAAGAAAATAGTAAAAATTAACATTTTTTAATATTAAATAAATATGATTCAAATAGTGAATTGAAATTTATTTATTTATTTTAAACAAGATTTCAATAAACATAGTAAAAAACCAAATAATAATAATAATAAAGAACACTAACAAAACCAAAAGAAAAAAGCGCACCTTCATCTTCTATGTCTCTCACAATTTAAAACAAGAAGTATCAGATTTTGAACTTTATAATGCATAGCTTGGATGAACAGCTATGGCATAACTACTCACATCATTAGTGCCCTAGAGTAGGTACAAAATTAAAATATAGACTTCAAATAAAGTCAACGAGATGAGTTTCTATCACTTCCACAAGTGAAGAGCAAAGTCAACCATGATAACTACACAAGTGAAGAGCAAAGTCAACTACAAAATTTAGAAAAAATAAGTCAATTTTAATAAATAAAACCTCATTATAAAAATAATAAAAGTAAAAATCATAAATTTTATTCATAAAATGAAAAATAAAAGTTGAAAAATAATAATAATAAATAAATAAAAATAAAACAAAATGAAAACAAAATTAAATCAATTAAGATACATATATAGAACCAAGAAATTATATTTTTAACTAAAACTATAAAACCAAACCACATGACAAGAACTTCCACAACCCAAATTTTATCGCACCCAACCTCAAAGAAAATTCAATGATAAAGATCTAACAATCGTGAACATTTTTTGCTAAGCCCTCTTTGAAAATCTTAGAACTCAACTCAATTTTCCATCAACATATTCACCCCAACTATATGGTCAGAGAAATAGCTCATTCTACTACCTTGGACATGTTAACCATCATTTTTGTCACTAATAAGAAAATGGATAAAAATGCCATTTACCTCTCATGGAGAGCATACATGAGTTTGTAATAATATTATTCACTTTTGTAGCAGTAAATCTTCATTTAAGGTGATCTATGGATAGTCCATCTTACCTTCAACCCTTTTCATAAAGAATAAGACATTTGTTACATATGAATTTGTTTGACATGTGGAGACAGCATATCCACAAGTATGAAGTATGAAGTATGAAGAGCATGTGCTCAATTCTAGAGAAATACAAAAGAACATGAGAAACAATAACATCCCCAAATCCAAAGGGCATCAATGATGGGTGCTTGTAGTTAAATTGTTCGGCCAAGTGTGGAGCATTCGCCCAAAGTGTGAACTATGCCACCTCCTTAAAAGAAACTATAAATAGGACCCATGGGCTCATTTGTTATTGTTTCCTCTTATGAGGCTCTTGTACTCTTGGCCCATGGTGGAGTCCACACACCTATATGGTGTGGGTAGGTGGTATGACACCATGCCCTTGAGAGGGATGCCACCTTCTTGGTTGTAGGATCCTACGCTTAGGGGTGGATCGTTGTGGACCCTATGGTTGGGAGTTGAGTTTGATGTTTGCCTTTCTATGTTTGTGAATATGGCTTGTGTCATGTCTTGTGTTGCAAGATTGATCCTCCAGGGATCTAACATTGGTATCAGAACTTCATCTTGCAAAGAGGAATGTGGCATGGCACGCATAAATCCACTGGAGCTCACAGCTCAGCTTGACACGTCCTTCACCTTATTTGCATGGAGTGGTATGGGATTTTTCTTGTAGGAGGAGCGAACATGGGAGCACATGCAGGCCAGTGGTTAGGATAGAATTCCAAGTAAGCATATCTATCTTAAATTGATAGGCACAATTCTTTTCTCGCCAACCACACATAGAGCTATGCCATGTCTTCACCATCCATCTACCTCGGAAGACATCTACCTGGGAAGGAAGGGGGTGATGGCAAAGGGCAGCCCATTTGGGGGGATTTCTCCCTTTTTCTTTTTCTTTTTTTTTTTCTTTTTTTTTTTTTTTTTTTTGGGGGGGGGGGGGGGGGGGGGGTGTGGTGTGTGGAGGGAGGTTTACACCTTGACCCTTTCACCTCTCTACCCTCAAAATTGCAGAACGGCACCCTGTTATCATCGTTGGCTGATCCCCAAGAAGGGCAGTGTAGATAATGTGTGGAGGAGATAAGAGGCAGCAAGGTGGCGGATGCATACTTCAGGTCGGTGTTGTTTCTACCTTGAGGCAGACTGCAGTGTAGTTTTGATCAACCCAAAACAGAGGGAGCACATGCGAAATTTCTTTTCTCTCTTCTTTCAAAGCAGTGCTGCTGCTGCTTTTTGTGTGCCCCTGCTTGGGAAGAGCTTGGGGGGCAGTCTGAGAGGAGAAACCCCTTCTTTAATCACGAACAGACAGGATCCCCTCTTCTCCACAAGGAGGAAGGGCATCTCTAACCCCCTTGCTACCTGGAAATTCTTCTTGAAAAGGCAGGCACATGAGAAAGAAAGCACAGGCAGAGGGGACAGAGCTACCTCATGTGCAGCTGCATCCAACATGGACATGAGCAAAATATACCACCCTGCTTTTCTGACATTTTTAGGGAGTCACAGATCAGGTAATGACCATAGCAGGCTGGGCACGTTCTTTTAGGCTGCCCAATTATGGTGCTTGTAGGGGCCGTAGGAGGCTGAGCCCATGCATAAAAGCCAGCTGTATGAGAGGTGCTTGTGGAAACGGACGAGGGGCAAGATGGTAGGGCTGGAATCCATGGCAGCTGAGAAGAAAACTTGGGACTGAGGCAAGAAAAGTTGTGCAACTGGTCTTCAAAGCCCACCTTTATTTGTGGAAAATTGTTTTCCACAAATCTATGCTATTTGGGCATCAAAAAAATATATATATCTTTTAAGCCAAAAATAGTATGTTTTCACATTATAAAATAATTTTATTTTATTTTTTTTAAGAACTATTTTGGAAGGAGGTTACAGATTTGTGGAGGTGCCTTGAATTTAGAGGAGGCCAAAACATTTTATTTATGGCTGGAAACTTCTCAGAAGGTTCCTCAGGCCTCTCTTATTCAACCTCCCATCTTTTATACCTTCATCATAGAAGGTTTTCTCATGTTTTCACTTCTCAACCAAGTTATGGAGAGTAATTCAGCCACCACAGAGGGAACAGCCTCTCTGATGCCTATCAATTCGCATGGCCTGAGTCAAGAGAGGACACTTTTCCATTTACAGCATAGAAGCATCCTTTGCATACAAGCACTCGTTTGTTTCCATGGGTCATTGCCACCCCATTCCTTCCTAGAATCTAGGGATGATGCAAGGGAGTGACTAGAGGGCCTAATTGATACCTGATCAGCATAGCGGATGAGGTTATCCAACATGTACCTGTGGTTCATGTTGGAGGGGATAATTTAGGCCTCTGAGTAGGAGTTCCTAGGGGACTTTCGGGACCATTCTATGCAAGAGAATGTGGTCCAAGCATATGAGAAACTCCTCATGGTGCTAGCTATCTCAACACATATTCTTAAGATTCTGGGATTATGGGCAGGGGCCAAGGACCTTGGGAATTTATATTCTTAAGATTCTGAGATTATGGGCATGGGCCAAGGACCTTGGGAATTTATTGGATCATGTTGATGAATGTTGTGTGAGGACATTCCTCTTGCGATGTTTGGGATGCTTTGTAGTACCACTAAATGTGACTTCATGCATATGTTTGATTGTTCAT
Organism: Ceratopteris richardii; assembly: GCA_020310875.1. Taxonomy (NCBI): domain Eukaryota; kingdom Viridiplantae; phylum Streptophyta; class Polypodiopsida; order Polypodiales; family Pteridaceae; genus Ceratopteris; species Ceratopteris richardii. The sequence goes on from CM035440.1 coordinate 142,049,018, forward strand.
GGTGTTACTCTGGAAGTCTCAAAAGACCTTTGGTGGGGAGGTGCTTGCCATGGTTTGACTACAGCAAGATAGGCGAGAGGATCTTTGGTGAGGGCTATGCATGCCAAGATCTAAAGCCTTCGTGGAAGACATTAGCACTTGATGAGTAGAGGTGGATACAAAACCACGGATAACTTGGTGTCCCTATAGTGGTATACCAGCCAATTTCACAATTATGGGCTTGCTATAGGATGGAGAGAGACAACAGAGGTCACATGTGGTGTGACTTGAGGCCACACATGGTGTGACTGGAGGCCACACGTGGTGTGATTGGAGGCTGCACGTGGTGTGATTGGAGGCTGCACGTGGTGTGACCGGCAGCCGCATGTGGTGTTATCGGTGGTCACACATGGTGTGAATGGAGTTCACATACATGATGTGTATCTATTGGATGAGGGGTATTCTTGAGGGATCTTTTTGGAGATCCGAGAGAGCTTGACTGATCCACAATGGATCCTTATGGCCTTATACATATGAGACCCTACCGAATCATCGTGTGGATCCTAGTTGACACCTATAGTATCTGTACCCTTACGTGGTCGCATAGATTCCTCTTTCATTGATCATTGTAGGTGCTCAAGACACGAGTTGAGGGATCAATGGATGAGAGTTGAGGTGGTCTCAAGTACCAACCTCCATATCCATAGGCACTAGATTTTTGGAGAGGACTTCCAAAGTGGATCATATGCATGAGGGATGATTCCTATCATGCCATAAAGCTACTAGATAGTGGAGCCTCTAGACATGTTTCTCTGCTCCATGTATGGTCGCAAGTGCTTGTTAGTGCTAGCCACAAGGCAGAGAGTATAATTCTCCATGGTCACAAATAAAGATGGTTTGGTGAGAGGGAATTTCTTCTCCATGACTGCAAGTCAATTTCTTCCATGAGATAAAGGACTTAAGTCTTACTCTTTGAGTTGAGTCACGAGTGATATCTATCTTATGAGAAGGATTACGATCCTCAAGAGTCGCGTGAGGGTATTTATCATGTGATTGAGGAATTTAGTTCCTCGATCAGTTCTACAGAGAGGTGCACCGTGCATCCATGGTGTGCTTATGCTTGACAACATTATTTACACATTATTTTGATTTGATTTTTTGGAGCATCTATACATTTCATTGCATTCTTTTTTACTTTTGTTGTTTCAATTAGAGACCAATCACCATAGTTTGGTCCCTGTTGTCGCATGATATGGATGCACTCTACCTGAGGTTCAATGGGTAACCACTAATGGGTAGACTCTGGATGTTTACACGAAACAAAATGCGGACAATTGGACTTCAAGCTATGACATAGTGAGGAATGGAGGACTAGGCAATGTAGTATAGTGCTATTGGATACATTGATTATTCATGTGTTCGTGCGTTTTGGGTGAGCCATGTGCTATGGCATTTCTATCGAGACTCTGATTGCTTGTAGGTACCTTCATTCTCTTGATGAAGAAGACCAAGATAGCAAGCATTGTTTAGATCCACATCTTGTGTATAGTGGAGTTCATGAGTGTTTTTTGACACTTAAACGACACATGATTATACATTTTATAGTGAGTCGCGAGCTTTCTCTGGGCACATGCTTCGAGCTACACAAGCTAGGTGCATTGGGGGTTCTAAGTATGTAAGACTTTGTGTGATGCAGAGCATCCAATAACGATCGGAGATATCCCTATCTCGACCCAACCTCCATGAGAGTATGTTGAGGTGGGCCTTTGAGATACACTTTTATAGGATGTTATTCTATGGTGATTATCCCTCAGGTTTCACGAGTACTCTCTTCGATATCATAGAGGTATGAACTATGTACATCTTTCTCTCGCCCAAAGCTACCATAAGATTCCCATGTTTGGAATCAAGCAACTAGTCAAAGTGGTGGTTAGTTGCCCGATGGGCCATATTAATGGGACTCGGATACCTATATGATTGGTTACTCAGAGAGAAAGATGGTTTGGAAGTATTCCCCACCATAGACTACTTCCCTATTAGCAGAGTATAGATATGGATCAAAATGAGATTCTACAAACATTTTTGACTCATCCCTATGTGTATTGTACCTTGATCCTAGTAGAATAGTATGTGTACATGATTACAAGATTGGATCTTAAATAAGAAGTGTCCATTGATTCGCACATAGTGTCATTCCCATTGAGGTTGGCACAAAGTGTATGTATGTTTTGGGACCCTCTGTACGAAGGTGTCCATGACATGCATGAGTGACCATGCCAATTGATCCTTGGCACATAGAACATGCATGTGGTAGGCATCTAGATAGTGCATATGTATGGACCCTCTGTACGAGGTATATCTCGACATGCATGAGTACTAAGTAGCCATGCCAGTTAGTGCTTGACTCTAAGTCCACGCATGTGGCAAGAACCTTCATTTGGAGGTATCGGCCGAGATATGTGTAGTGCTATGCCTAGTGAGGCTAAGCACAAAGCACATGCACATACACTATCTCTAGTCTAGGGTTCACTTAGTGAAGAGCTAGCATCACTATGGACTCTATCATGGGATCATTCCTTTCGACCCTAGAGGGGATGTGACTCCATAGGATTCGTCTTTTACGACCTCAAGTTATGACATGGATCTTGATGTTTAGTTCCATAGGGTCAACTAGTGAGCTGGATTCTCAGCTTCTCATGGAACTACTACATGCGCAACATGCGTGACTAGAGGGCACTTCCTAGTGATCTAGCAACCCTTGGCCGGGGATCTCCGTTGTACAAGAAAACTCATGTGTACAAGTCATTCGCAAGGGAATGAACCAAGACACATTGGTGACTAAGGAGTCCATGTTAGGCATAGTTAAAAAAAAAACGCGTTTTCTTCTTCTTTTTAAAAAACATTTAGGACGTCCGGACGTTCTGGACGTCCTAATACGTTTTTTTGGTCTTTTTTTTTTTTGGGAAAAAATCTCTTCGATTTTAGGTTGAAGACTCCCGCGAGCTGTGCATATGTTTGAGTTTGGCCATCGCTTGAGTGTGGAGGAGGAGGAGTCTAAGCTCTTTGATTTCAGCCCTCTAAGCTCTTTCAACTTTCAGCCCTCTACCCTCTAAACTCTTTGATTTCAGCCCTCTAAGCTCTTTGATTTGAGCCCTCTAGAGTCTAAGCTCTTTCAACTTTCAGCCCTCTAAGTTCTTTCTCTTTGGGACACGTCACACATAGAGAGAGAGTTTCAGCCCTTCATTATTTTGCAAGTTTCACCATGGGTAGAGCCCCCAATGTCATCCGTAACCATGTGAAAATTCATAACTCCACCTCTTGGGAATGCAATTATTGCAAGGGCATTTATGGTGGCTCAGCATCCCGCATGAAAGCTCATCTCCTTGGGTTGAGAGGAAGAGGCATTGGAAAATGCACTTCCATACCTCAAAAAACCGTAGAGGAGTTGACTTCTCAACTCGCCGAGGGGTGGGTAATTTGCCTATGCCTCCATCGTATGAGAGCACTGTGGGTGTGGGTAATGAGCCTCTTCATGATGAAATCCTATCTCCTCAAGTTCATGATCACAGTGCAAGTAAAATGCCACGCACAGAGAGTATGAGTTTCATTGGTGCCAATGCCTCTCCCTCTTTTTCACGTCATCCATCACATTCAAAGATCCCTGATAGTAATATATTCATGAGAGGCAATATAAGGGCTGGAATGCAAAAGCAACATATGGAAGAGGCCACTAGAGAGTTGACCAAACTCTTCATTCAGTGTGGCATTCCATTTAATGTTGCTAGTACTCTTCCATGGAAGAGGGCAATGAAAGCCGTAAGTAGAATAGGTGTTGCTTGGGAGGGTCCTTCAGGACAAACCTTTCGCACTACTGAGCTCTCAAGGCAAACAAAGCTGGTAGAGACTGAAATGTTATCCCTGCGATCTGTATGGGAGAAATATGGATGCTCTATTCTGTGTGATGGCTGGTCGGACATTCGTAGAAGGAATGTTTATAACATCCTTGTGTCCTCTTGCAAGGGCACAATGTTTTTACGTGCTATACCAGCCCATGCACCAGGCATAATAGTGACAGGTGAATTCATATTCTCACATGTTAAGAAAGCCATTGAGGATGTGGGAAGTGAGAATGTAGTGCAAGTCGTGACCGACAATGGGTCCAACTATGTGTCGATGGGGCGTATGATTGAAGAGGCATACCCCAAGATTACATGGACACCATGTGCATCCCACAGTTTAGATTTGCTTATGGAAGACATTGGGGCACTTCCATGGGTGAAGTCAATCCTTGATAAAGCAAAATTCATTGTGAAATTTGTCACTACTAAGCCAAAAGTACTGAACATCTTTCGTGCCCACTCTACCTTGGATTTCCAGAAACCCTCTATGACATGGTTTTGTTACATGTATATAGTACTTGATAGAGTCCTTAGAGTAAGAAAAGGGCTTCTACGTACGGTGGTGGCTGAGGATTGGTACAACATTCAGGAGGTCAGAGGAGGAGACTCTCTCTTCACACAGTTCTCAACGCTTGTTATGGGAGATGATGAGTTTTGGACGAAGGGAGATACGTTGGTAGCTGCCATTCAGCCAGTGTACAGTGTTCTTCGCATCACAGATATGAAGGGCAGCACACTTGGTCTTTTATATGAGTACATTGATCGTATACAAGAAAGCATCTAGAAAGTTGTCAGACTCTCGAACATTGAGTAAGTTTTGTCAATTGATCACTCATCATATGATGTAGTAATAGTAATTTATCATGATTCACATCTATGATGTTTATAACTTCATTGTTTATTATATAGGAAGACCACTTTATGTGATGCTGTGAGAAAAAGATGGGATTGGTTTCATAAACCAATCCATGCCGTTGCTCATATTCTTCATCCATTATGGAGAAGTGAGCAACAATTTACAGACATTGAGCTAGAGGATAGCTGGATTGACTACATCATGCGATGGAGCGGCGGTGATGTTGGTATTTTGTCACAGTTAGAGACTGAGAGATTGCAGTTCCGTAGCATGGAGCGCTACTTTGGACAGCCCACTGCACGGCTACGCAAGAACCAAGTTGCTCCGGTTACATGGTGGGAGAAATATGGAGTGAGTACTCCACTATTGGTAAGTATTTTTACCATTTAGTCTTTCAAAATCCATTTGAGTCTATTTTTTATGAATCATGATCTATTATTTTTTTCACGAATCATAGCGAAGATTAGCCTTGCGAATTCTTTCGCAAGATTGTAGCACAAGTCCTGCAGAGAGGAACTGGAGTACATGGGCTCTATTCCATACGAAAAAAAGGAATAAATTGAGTCCTCAACAACTTGAGAGATTGGTTTATTGCCATTGTAACCTCAAGTTGTTAGAGACTAAAAGGATCAACATAGCCCCACTACAGGTAAGTTCTAATTTCTAAATTTGAAGTTTTATGAAAGCTTAAAGCTATTTACTAGAGTCTAGACTTAATTTTGATTAAAAAACTGAATTTTGCAGGTAAATATTGATCTAGTTGATATTGGGAAAATTAAAGATATTCCTCAAATCCCTCAGGAAGAGAGGGATATCTTTGCCATGCTTGCAGAGGAGTCTCAGAGATTTGTACGTCAGACTCGTAGCCGCACTCGAAGGGGTAGGTAAATTGTAAATTTGTAATACTATTTAGTATTACGTAAACATTAACACGTTACACAAGTATGCCCATTGCTACGATTTTCTCTCATATATATGCATTGTTTATGTAGGTGATCCATCATTACCATCCACTAGCCGGCACACACAGAAGTATGTTTCAAGAAGGGGTGGACGAGGTCGTGGAAGGGGTGGTGGATCCTCTACCACTCAGAGAGATCATCCAGTTGTTCGAGAGGATTGGGAGCAGGATTCAGCCTCATCTTCTAGTGGAGATGATGACTTGGGACGAGAGATTGATGAGATTGCAGCTACATTTGGACATACAGACTCAGATAGTACATCTTCATGGGCTAGCACATTTGATGATGAGCCCATAGATGATGTCTCTACCGAGGACATTGTAGAGTCATCTTAGACTTGTCACTTTAGTTTGTATAGCTATTAGCATGCTTCATATATTTTGGACACTATGTGATAGTGATCAGTTGGATCATGGATGTATCTTGTTGGATTTAGACTTATGATATGGTTTTACCATTTTTGTATGAGACTTGAGTCATGACTCACGAGTTCTAACATTCACGGTTCATCATTGATATATACATTCTACTCTAGCATTGTCTTCTAAGTTCTATAAGGTTGTAGATTAAGTTTTTTATGTGTTTTCACCACTAGATATGTAAATGAATACTAGACATGCATTATTCATGGTTTTTTTTTTTTTTTTTTTAATTAATGTTGCGACAAAATATAATACTCGTTTTTTATTTCCATTTTTTTAGTACTCTACTTACTAAACGTTTTAAAACCCGTTTTTAAAACTCGTTTTTAAAACTCACTTTGAACTGTGATGTTAGGAGAGCATGATCATGTCCTCTTTTAGAGGAGGGTGATCATAGAATCTAGACATCAAGGGAGGCCATCATTTGATGAGGTGCATGAGTTGGGTGACCACAAGTTGATGAGGTGCATCACTTGGGCAACCACAAGTTGATGAGGGCATGAATTGGGCGACCACAAGTTGATGAGGGGCATGGCTTTGGCGACCACAAGTTGATGAGGGGCATGGCTTTGGCGACCACAAGTTGATGAGGTGCATGACTTGGGTGACCACAAGTTGATGATGGACGCCACAAGTTGATGAGGTGCATGACTTGGGCGACCACAAGTTGATGAGGTCAAAGCTTGGGCGGCCACATATTTGCGAACAACAACACAAGGGCAACCAATGTCTCTACCAAAGAGAGCAGCCATCATATTGTCCATGACACTTGGTCTTCCATGTAGTGTTCCCTGACTGGTTTGATACGTATTTCAAAATCATACTCTTGAAAAAGTAGTAACCAACACCATACCCTTCGTGCTACTACTCGTGGCTTATTGATTAAATACCTTAAGGGCTCAGGGTCAAAAATGACAACACCTAAGAGAGTGTGCCAAAACTTTTGGAGTGCAAAAACAATGACCAAACCTTCTCTTTTAGTTGAGCTATAGTTTCTTTCCACTTTTGTGAGTAGTCTACTTGCATAAGGGATGGGATGGTCCACTCTCTTATGTACTGATGGTTGCGCCAAAATTGCTCCAACTCATGAGGAATCCCATTTGTATGTACTATGCACATGGAACTCATGTGATCAATTAGGAACTATTAACAATGGTGCAGTACATAACCTTAGTTTTAGTTTGTTAAATGCCTTCTCTGCTTCAAGGCTCCAAGAGAACGGTACCTTCCATTTAAATCTCTTGTGATATCCTGCATGGGCCAAACAGCTTTGCACTTCTTTGGGAGTACGTGGAATGGGCATGGACAAGATGGCTCATACCTTGGTTGGATCTAAAGTAATACCTTGGGCAAAGACTATGTGGCCAAGGAGAGTACCTTTAGTGACCAAAAAATGACACTTCGCAAGACTCAACTTCAAACGTGTTCTAATGCACTGGTCAAAGATTTCCTTCAGATTTACCAAGTATTCCTGAAAATCTTGTGCCATGGCTCTTTCTCCCCTACTTGAGAATATAGAAAAGTCATCCATGAAAATGTGCAAGAATGTTGTTAGTCATTTACCCAAATATTATACACATTGCTCGATTGAATGATGCAAGCCCATTTTTAAGGCCAATCGCCATGCGAGTATACACATAGGTGCCCCATGGAGTGATGAAGGTAGTCTTGTGCCCATCCTCAAGATGGATGAAGATTTGATTGTAGAGGCTGAATCCAACTAGGAAGTTGTATAGGGTATCCCTGGCTACTTCTTCCAAGACCTGCTCAATAAAGGGTTGCAAGAAGCCACCTTGAACAATTGCTTTATTTAGGGCATGGAAATCAACACACACTCTTATCTTTCCACTATTTTTTTTTGGAACAACAACCACATATGGAAGCCATCGTGAGTGTTCAATAGGTATAATGATACGTGCCTGCAATTTAGTCAACTCTACCTTAACTACATTTGCGTACTTCGAAATGAGTCTATATGGTATGCTCATTATGGCTAAAGCTCCCTCTACCACAAAGGGATTCGATGTAGCACAAGCTCTTCTGGATTCCTTGCCACTCTACATGGTTGAGGGCAAACCACTTGGACTCTTAATGTTTCCCTTGTCTTCTCATAAGTTGCTTCTATTGCCTCATTCTTGCTTGATTCGACCTTCTTCCCATCTTCTTTCTCTTTCGATCTTCATTGCTCTTCTTGCCTTGCCCTAGTCATCATAGGTGCCATATAGAATGAAATAGCCAAAGAATATGGATTCATACCATCTTTTTGGGGAGAAACTCCTATCATGTGAATTGGAGCGAGGCAATTGCACGGACATTCCCTTGCATATTGGTTATTGGCATCTAGGCATAGAGAGCACTTACTTTGAACATGACCATACTCTTCACATTGATAGCACATGGGAGTTGTCTTGTGTACTTCAATCATTTTGGGCAGTTATGATCCTTGTTTAATGAATTTCACATACTAGCATAGGAAGTATCAGGGATCTGAGAGTTACCTCATTGTTGCGTACCCTTGAGAAAGTAGCAATTGAAGGCCTCATGATCATTTCTGTCACAAGATTGGCAAGTCATCCTATTTGGACCATCCAAGTTAGAATGACCACTGCTATTGCATATTGTACACCAATCTTGTCTATGGATCTCTTGCAGAGTCCACAACTTGACTTCCTGACTTCTTGTTGAAGTTGTGCAAGTAGGTAGTCATTGTGTTATGTTGGTGGCGAGATAACCTTCTCTTCATCGTGGCTTTTTTGCATGTTTAATGCTTCTAACTCCCTCCTGAGTTGTGCGATTCGGTCCACAAAGCTAGTGTCGATAGGTTGGCTACCACCTTCAAAATGTACTCTTGTCTCTTCTATGTGTGAGGCAGTTGTAGGTAGGTTGACTACCACCTTCAAAATGTACTCTTGCATCTTTTATTCATGAGGCGGATTCCACGAGGTCTTCCAAGGTAATGTCAAGGCTTAGAGACTCGCACATCTTCTTTGAGAGATCTTTGGCAAGGCCTTCTCAATCCACTTCTTCACCAAAAAGACACCTTGGGCATGTGGCAAGCGAGCAACAAGAGCTTTTCCATGCATATAGAGTTCATGAAATGATTCACGTTATTGGGGCCTTAGGTTCTTAAGCTAGTCCAAAGCTCTTTTTAATAAATTGCAGTCCAAAATGTCTGACAGAAGGCAGTCTTTAGAGCTTCCCAAGTGACAGTGTCCATCTGCATGTTGACTAAACCACTTGTCTAGAAGTCCATCAAGGGTAGACTGAAACAAGGACAGCACAGCGTCCTCTCGATTTTGCAATCCTGATCCTCGACATGCATTCAAAACCTTCAAGTCTTACACTTGAAGATGCCCAAAAAAAAATTGTAGAAAAACCTCCATAAAAATCGCAAAATATCGTTTAAAACATTTTCTTACGATTCTTATTTAAAAAATCATCGATTTTTTTATACTATGGGTGTAATCAGCAAGATGGAGTAAGATAGTACAAAAAGGGGGCTTCACAAAAGATTAGAACAACCCAAAATAACATGTACAGTGTACGTACTACTCACACAATGAAGTACGTAAAATACTCAGTTGGTGGCAAATCCTTAGCCCACGAGAGTTCCCACGTGTTCTAGGTACACAAAGTTGAAATTGACAATCAGGAGCAAGTAACCTTAAACCAGCTACTACATTGCCTCACCAACAAGGTCCCTTTCTACCAGCAGCACAACAAGTAACTCACAACTAACTGGTGACTTAGACTCCAAGAATATGATGACTGCTAGCTCAAACTTACACAAAAGTATTGCTTCACATGATAAATCACACAAGGTACATTCCAGCAGCACACTATGCCAATTAGACCAACAAGCTACTATATCACAAAAGGAACAGTCCAGCACATTCTGCAAGTTAGACCAACAAGTTACAGAGAAACAATATTAAACATCACAAAACATAGTCTTCATGCTTGCAAAGGACTCCATACACTATAGGACTTGCCCAAATTTTCTGTCCAAAGACTCCAAAAGTACACAACAGGGCTAACTCAACACACTGGGTGAATAGCCTAACCGCAGGACTACAACAATGATACAAGGGATAGAGTCGTACAACATAGCACTAGAGCTCCTCCTACACACACAAACAAAGTAACAGTGCTCCCAGTAATCCTGATAGTCCTCATTGTAGTTGCAAATGAGTGCCATACAGCTACTTATATAGATACAAGAAGGCCACATGAGTGGCTCTGCATGAGCAAAGGTGGTCCTTGGAGGAGGGCAAAAGTGCCCCCTGACATGGGTTGCACACCATGGAATGGCCTGGGAGAAGGTGGCTACCAACAGAGGGCAATTGCCCAAGTGAGCTGCCACCCCCGGCAAGGTAACCACCTTTGGGCTTACTCCCCGCCGATTGGCTTCTGACCTTGCATGACTTGGAGACTCTTCAACATGACTTTGGAGACCCTTGAAGAGGGAGACCAACACTTAGTAACATGGAGTGACCATATGATGAGATGTCAAGACTTGGCATGACCATCATTTGATGAGATGCATGAGTTGGGTGACCACAAGTTGATGAGGTGCATGGCTTGGCAACCACAAGTTGATGAGGAGCATGACTTGGGTGACCACAAGTTGATGAGGTGCATGACTTGGGTGACCACAAAGTTGATGAGGAGCATGACTTGGGTGACCACAAGTTGATGAGGTGCATGACTTGGGTGACCACAAGTTGATAATGTCAAAGCCTGAGCGACCACCTAATTGGGATGGAGCAGAAAGGGCGACGACAACTTGGATGACCAACAACAACACAAGGGCAATCAATATCTCTGTTAGAGAGGGAGACCATCATCCTGTCCAACCGTTCACAAGGGAGACCAATGGTAAGACATTAGCATGCCTGGGCACATGCTCAATAGTACTACAATAAGCATGTGGAGAATCGACATTAAATTAAATTTAAGTTGCTTATACAAAATGTTACAAATGAATTGAATTTTTGGAACGTGAAAGATACTAGATTCATTGAGTTGCATGTGTTTGGGTTCAATGAATCCTATAGAAACGAGTGAACTAGGCAATATCAGCACATGTCTGGAAACAAAAAAGGGTGCCTAACTTTAGCTCATTTTCTTTGCTTAGCAAGCGCATCACAACTCACATGAGTCCATTCAAACGTATTAAACAAAAGTTGGGAACCTATATTTTGAGGCCCTATCTTATATTTTTTTAGCCACCTAGCACGCTTCATGAACATGCTCCTTAGCTCCTTAAAATTGCACAATGCCATTAGACCTTCCCTTTTTCTCATACAGACTCACAGGATATGAACCTCATGAGAAAATCACATCTTTGAGCAAAATTCAGATTTTCCTTGCTAAATTTTCTGAAAGAACAGCAGTTCCCTATCACTTCTCTTCAGTTATGGGATGTGAATGTTGAGGAAACATATGTTATTGCATATCTCCACTTCAAAACAGGTAAAACTTATAATTTCTACACCAAAAGCTGTGATTCTTTGTAGAAGCAGTGAAAATGGAAATTGCTGATAGCTTTAATAATCAACCATCACTCTCAGGGTAAAATTCTTTGTTTATGTGTCCTCAATGAAGGGGGACACTGGAATTCTTTTGCTTAGGAAATTAAAATGGAAATATAACCACTGTTGATAATTTTGTGTGCACAATTCTGTAGAGAATCATAGCGTTTGAAGAGTTTCAGTACTTTTTTGGTCATAGAAAACAGGTAATGAAACAGACTCTAAAATTTTAGGGTTGAACTGCTAACTTTTGGTCTTAACAGATTATGTCACTATAGTTCCAGAGCTTATGCAGTTAAAATAGAAAGACCGATGTCAGCAGCTGTTGACTATTTTGAGTGCACAATCTTTGTAGAATATTATAGCAACTATAGAGTTTCATCCATCTTGTTCATAAAAGAAGGGTAATGGACAGAAGCAGGTAATAAACAGCCTCTTAAAATCGATGGTTTAACTGCGTTAACAGATTATATTGTTTCTATGGAAACCTACATACTTACTACAACAAAGATGATTTGAGTATTATTGTTGCATGGGAAAAAACCCACATAGAATATTATGCTGTGTACCTTTAAGAGAGCCCTTGGATAAACTTTGCTGACCCCAAGCAAAGATTCACTTTCAAATTTGGGGGATATGGAGAGATTTATTCCTCCTTCAGACATAGAAAAACATGGAGAATTAAATCATTGTACAAACTTTCGGTAAGTAAGACTATTTCCCCCGCTAACTCTCACATTAAATTTTTTTTTTTTTCTTTTTTGGTGGGGGGGGGGGGGGGGGGGGGGGAGTTTCCAGGCTACAGTGCTTGTTTGTTGGATTTCCACTCCTGATGGACCCTCCCAATAAGCCATGCATTACTCTCAAATAAATAAATTTGCTTTTGTTCCCAAGGGAAAAAGAGAAAGATAGATATTCATGTGTGTTGAAGTAAAATAGGCCTCACCCTAGAACTAAGCTAGCTATCAATCAAAAATCAAAATTTGCAGATAATGGTTGTGTCCAATGAACGGTATGCCCCCACAACATACACTTGTTTAAAGATACACAAGATACACAAGTAACGAGTATGGATATAAAGAGGGCCCTTACAGACCCAGCACAGCAAACATGAGAGTAGCCTACAGCAATAAAATCAGGATTCAGACCAAATGATGAACTTTGTCAAGACTTGAGGGAGGAGCCATCGTGTAGACATTCATTGCACAAACCAGATATTATGAACACACCTTCATAAGATAAGAAATATTTAGCACGATTAACCCATCATCTCCCCCTACACCAAGACTAGAAGTAGGATTTCTCATCTCCTCCTATCCTCCTTTACCCAGCCAAGTTACATGGTGCGTGTGAAGTTTGGTAGATAACACCTATTAGATAACCTTTCATACATTACATGTAAGAAAATGCACAAAAAATCACAGGTGCATTATCCAATCGATTCATAGACTGGCCAACCTGGAAATAAAATGCTTCATCATGATTGCACAATGGACATATCACAGCCTTTGTACGGGCTACCATTGGATTTGTGCCATTATCCTCTGAGGATGGCATATAAGTAGGATATTTATCAAAATCAAGCTTGTATACACACATGTCCTCAGCTAGCTCCTGAAAAAAACACAACATTGTTACCAGATATCAATTCTCAGAAATGGAAGGCTCAACTACAGCTATGCATGCAATGATGCATACTACATGTCCAAATATACGTTTATGCAAACTGTTATTTCTTGGTAGGAGAAACAGATCAGTCACCTGCTATGAATTCTTATCTTGGACATGTTAGGTTCACTATGGACAAGATACCTGTTAAGAGCTTGTATCCTTAACTCCTCTAATAGTCTTCCTACTGATCTTCATAAATTGTGCACTAATTTCATTCTTTGAGTCTTCTGAAGACTACCATATATTATCTCTTGGGGAAGTTGTTCTTCTGCATATATAAATAAAGCCAACTTGTGTTTCCCAAAAAATGAACAAGATGCAACAATTTCCATTGATGATTATGTTCATGATTCATCATGGGTATCTCTTAGTCCACAAGAAAATAACAACCACAACAGCTTTCAAGTGTGATCCACTCATCTATCAGTTCAGACCATTTAGAAAAGCGAAGAAAATCCCATTCAAATCAGATTGCAATTCACAAATCATATCAGTATTCAAGAATCTCCCAGCCACACTTTTTCCAAATGTAGAGTTGCCAGTATAGTCTTACCATCCAGTTCCTTGTAGAGAGTCATACTATCATACAACCATTTTTTTCCTTCCATATGAGCAAAACAGGATTTATAATAATCTAATAAAATCAATTGGTTAAAGACCACTGGGTGGACGGTTCCCAGAATTACAGACAAATAATCGAAACTCCAGAGTAAAAATCAGTTTAGCTTGAGTGATGTGACTGTTATGTACTCTTCCATCTCATCACCATCCCAACTCTCCACTCTAAGCCATCTACTCCAAAGTCAATATGTTCAAGCAACCGGTCACAAAACTGGACCTTGAAACCTATATTCCACCCCAACCTTCTAGTTCTCTACTAATGATTTCACTCTCTACAACTCCGCAAATGCCCCTCGTGCCTCCACCCTCCAACCTATCTCTATGCATTTGTAAATCAGGGAAATTTGATGCCGATCTACAACCATATATATCCCTGCAAATAACAATAAACTAAAATGGTGAAAGGTTGGTAGCACTAATTCATATGTTGACTACTCAAGGAATTCTTGTATGACAATATGAGAAAGCAATAGATGGTCTTCCCTCAGAAACTCCTTAATCACACTAAAGAGAAGCTCAGCATTGTTTCCTCTCTTCCTCAGGCCTAAGGTGAAACTTAGCTGTTCATCTGAAACTTCTGATTTCCTTAACTGAGCTTTTCAGCTTACACAGGTTCACCCTCAGTCATAAACATAACTTCTTCCAAGTGTGTGCATGCGGGCATAGTACAAAGTAGAGATTTAAATCGTAGATTTAAATCGGGATTTAGATCGTTTAAATCGTAGAGTTTTTAAAAATAAAAATAAAAATTGAGGTTTTTATTCATCAAGAGATTTTTATTTTTTCTTGTATCTAAGGTATGTACAATACCTATTCAACTCATATATACTCCAATATTGGACAGTAGTGAAAGTAATGAAAAGTTTATATGACCTGATGCTTGTTAGTTGTTGTACTTCAGTCATATGTGAGATGCCACCAAAGAGTTTTTGATAACATTGCAGTCATATAAACTCTATAATGTCATTCAGCTATAGGTTGGTACAAATTCATACTGGACAGTGACTTAATTTGATGCCAAAAAATGTACATACATAATTGAAGGAACTTGGCTTTGTAGCTTTTTAAGTCCATAGTGCTCTACTACTTAAACCATTGAGCATCGTTTTTAACTTAATTTAGTTAGTCAAATCTCTAATAGGCAAGAAAATAATATAGTTCTACCTAGAGAGCAAAGTGGTAATATATGATAGACTACTAGAAAGCATGAGTATCACCGTGATCTACAATAGGAAACCTTAAAAAAAAAAAAAGAGGGATAAAAATCGTTAAGAACGATTTAAATCACGAATGCAATTTTTACGATTTTTATATAATAAAAATCATGCAATTTTTTTACTATGCATGCGGGCGCAAAAATATGAAAAAGAACAGTAACTGGAGATTTTCTTTGATATATCCTCTATTCTTTCAACTGAGACAGTCACATATGTGAATAATCAATCACGTGAACTTTTAATCATATCCTTACCAATATTATTTGTACTATACATTACAAAGAACATGACATGACAAGGTCCTATCAATGACAAATTCATCATGAAAGATGGTTTAGACCTTATTTTTATGACAAAAATCTGTTCTATGTGATAGAGAACAAGATAATTATCTTCAAAGATTCAGTACTTCATGGTCCTTCCCTTTTATCATTATAAGCAACAATCTACAGTTGCTAATAGCTATGATAGACTTAAGAAAATGAAAAAACTCCCCATGGCACACTGTTCAATCCTGATTTTCAGTGCCTCTTTTTGTGGCCTTTGCCTTGAGGTTTATGACCCTTTTGTTAGATCCTCTAGGATCCTCCCTGCTAGACAAGTCAAGACACAAGCCAAATTCACAAAGAAAAGAAGGGAGGACCTAAAACTCACCTCCCAGCCTTAGAGGCAATATGGACTCACCCCTGAACTAGTCTCTAGACATAAGAATACACCTTCACTCTAATTGCTAGACTTTGACTCTATAAACATACATCCTCAAAACTCTACTCTTCCAACTAGCTACTCAAAAGAAGAATGGCCAATCACTGCTTGCCCATTGTTACTCACTCAGAGTGCCAAGCTAGCTGATTCCACTTCTACCAAGTGAAGTATTAGTGGTAAGCTAAGAGCTCTACATACACAAAGTGAAGGCAATGCTTGAGCTGCGCGTTCCTTCCTCTAGTCTTTCTCTTTGAGCTTGTCTTCTTTGATGGAGAGGTCTCCTTACATAGTTTTTATGAAAGTGAAGGGTATCAAAAAGGACAAAATTAGTTTCTTCTTTGAAAGACTCACTGACAATTTTGGTACTCTGGAAACTTCATTCTTGGTCTACTTTTCCTGCACCGTCACTATCTTCCAAATTCTGGTATTTGGCGCCGTCCACCGTCCATGGTCCTCAACATGCAAGTGGCTGAAAATTTAGTCCATGTGTAGATATGGGGAATTTAGTCACTTTTTCAAGTGAAATAGTAGACTAAATCAAAAGTAGACCATTTTCTTAAAAAATAGACTACTTTACAAAAATTAGCAACTTTTGACGTAAGTAGACTAATTTCATAAAAATGGTGAACTTTTGAGATAAGTCGACTAAACTTGTAAAAAAAGGGATAACTTTTGAAATGAGAAATAGTCGACTAAAAAATAGACAACTACTTTGAGAAATTGACCAACTTAGGAATTTAGACTACTTAGGAAATTGGTGAAATGGGAAATTAGGGAACTTAGGAAATGGTGATTCTGCCTCCTTCATGAATTGATGAGCTGGATCCCCTTTTCTTCATCTTAGTGCTCTTTGCTTCTTCTCCTTCTCCTCTTGCTTGAAATTGAGGTAACATTTCTTGTACTTGACTCTGCATCTCGAAAAGCAAAACATAAAATACATTATTTTAAGGGTGTACCAGAGTACCCCACTACACCCCTCATATCAAGCACACCATGGGTATGCTCAAATCCAGGCAAAGAACCCCACGCAACCATGAATAACCACCATGGCTCATTGCATGGAGTCAATTTACCTAGGTAAAAAATCCCGATGTGATGGAGGTGGTCGGGAAAATACCCCTTCTGGAACGTAGCTCGTGTGTGTCAGGTATGGAAGTCATCATACCTCCCATTGGCTGAACCAGACTGGCTATAGCTGATGGCTGAGAATTAATGGGCTGGGTGAACATCTCCATGACAAAGGAGGTGGAGTGGCTGAAAAGTGCAAGTACGGAGGGGGAGGTGTGAAAGACTCTTCTCTCTATGTGCAATCTTGGTGAATGAGTACTATGCCATCTATATGTTCCTAATTTAGGATCCTCCCACCTCTACTATTTTCCAGCCAAATTCCTAATTAATTTAGAAAGTTTTCAAAACTTCCTAATTTTTACACATCACCCACTAGATAACAGCCATATAGAATGTATGGAGAAAATGCATGCTCCCAATTTGATGAGGTGGGTCCACTAAATTTATGCCATGTGGCAGATTTCTATTGAAACCCAAATGAAAGTTTCATTGCTGCCCAAGTGATCGCTTTGCAGCCCGAGGAATTGGCTTGCAGCCCAAGCAATTGCTTTGCTGCCCAAGTAATTACCTTGGAACCCAAGTAATTACCTTGGAACCCAAGTAATTGCCTTGCTGCTCATAGTTGCATTGGAGCCCAAGTAACAGTCTTGCAGCCAAAATAATTGCCTTGCTGCCCTAGGAACTGCCTTGCAGCTCAAGTAATTGTCTATGCCAAGAGAAAAAAAAAAGGCCATTACCAATCTAATACAATTGCCCTAAGAATGCCTTGCTACCCAAGGAAGATGGTTGTTTCCTTCCCATCAACGTAACAGCCATGCACAACTCCACCCTCACATGGAGGTGTTGCTAGGCAAAAAAAGAAAATTAGGATATGGCGGGGTGCAAAGAGGGGGCAACCAATAGATATGGTGGCTGTTCAATCCTCTTTACAAGCTCCATCCCATCATTTCATCTTTTCCCAGCTAGCCTCATCATTTCTGAGTGCACATGTGATTTCCTCGTGCAAGCAAATGCATGTTATAGGCAGCTCATGATGGGGCTCCCTCTAGCCCTCATCAAATCTTCTTCAGCCAACAGGACTGAACGGCAGCCAGCAAACAGATATCTGTTGTGCTTCTTTCCTCCCTCTCCTTTTGGGGTGGCTGCTCCCACACAGTCCCCCTTTCTCTACCCAGCCACACACAAGGGAAGCCAATGATTCCTTCTCTCTTTCCCTGCAGTAGAAAGAGAGAGGCAGACATGGCTTCCAGCAAGTGTGCGATTGGAGAGGGCCAGTCATCCAGCCACCTACTTACTTGGAAAACACACAAAAGGTGGGAGTCATCCAGCCATGTTCCTACATGGAAGACACACAAAAGGTGGGACTTACCTGTGCTCTCCAACCCCCGATTGCATTGCTCCCCTTGCTCACTCCTTTTGTTGAAAGTGTCCCATACCGGCCCATGCAAGAGGGCAAGAAGCATGTCAAGTCGAGCCATCATGGCTCTATGAGCTATGATGGTTTTGTGCACATTGTCCTACTTTTTCATGTGAGAAGAGAGCTACTCTGATACCAATGTTAGATCCTCCTTGTTGGACAAGTCAAGACACAAGCCATATTCACAAATAAAAGAAGGGCAGACATCAGACTCACAACCCAACTGTAGAGCCAATATGAGCTCACCCCCGAGCATGGGGCCTCTAGCCAAGTAGGCAGCCACCTCCATGGGACTAGTGTCCCATACCACCAGCCCCCCACCACTATGGGTGACGAGGCTCTACCAAAGGGCCAAGAGTCCAAGTGCCTCATCCGAGAAATGTCTCACAAAAGAGAGATCATGGGTCCTATTTAGTAATTATAGGGTCAAATGAGAAGGTGGCCAAATTCACATTGGGCAGCCAGTTCATATTTGGCCGGACACTTTTCACTACAAGCACCCATCCAGGTGTCCTTTAATTTTGGGTACGTAACACCTTTACCTCGTAGTTTGCAGCTCTGAAGCCTATTGAGCTTGCTCTTCACCTTCTTGAAGGTTTGGCGACTTGTGCCTTTGCTTCACTTCATGTGTGCAAGGCACAATGCCAATTAGATGGCATGGGTAGATCAGATGTTATTTTAGGACCATGTTTATGTACCACTATTGTTTTGGAATGCTAACCAAATGCGTATGCAACACTCGGAATGTTTAGTACAAAATATACCTTCCATACAACATTTGGAACATTCCCAAATTTAAGAAAGTTGTTTTACATTAAGAAACTCCCCACAGCACACTGTTCAATCCTGATTTTCAATGCCTCTTTTTGCAACCTTTGCCTCGTGGTTTGCAGCTTTGAAGCCTGTTGAGCTTGCTCTTCACCTCCTTGAAGGCTTGGAGACTCGTTCCTTTGCTTCCCTTCACATGTGGAAGACCCTAGTCCACACAATACAAGCATATAGAGTAAAAAAAAGTAGACTTGGAAGTACAGCAACCCCAAAGTCGAGCATTGTTTTCATCATGCCTAGGCCTACACATCTTTATTGGGAAGCCCATATTGTATTGTTTGGGAAAGTTTCAAGTGCACACCCCAATGTTACTATCACATGTGTCATTGCACATGTGTTGTAAAGTGGCTTAATCAAAGGTTCTAAGTTAATGATAACATTAGGTGCTTCTGGAGTATTCGACAGATCATAAGCTTAGCTGAGTGGTTAAGTCTAAAAGATGGGATGGAGGAACCCACGAGTGCAGAGGGGAGAGAGTTTTGCCCAAGAGCTCTAGAGCTTCTAGAAGCCTCCACTTGTTTAGAGCCACTCCTTTGCAGCCACCCTTCCGGATAAAGAGTGGTGAGGATTAAACATGTAAAAGGTGATTCAACCACTTTAGAGATAAAGAATGGTGAGGGTTTCACATGTGACTCTGGCATGGAAACTAGGTTCTTACCGTTGGTATCACAGCACAGCTTTCATGGTGACTTTGGTGGTCTCATCATCATCTTCACAGCTTCCATGAAAACCTTGGATGATCATCATCATGCTCATGAAATGAGATTCTTAGTTGCTTTTACTTACTTATCCATGTATATTCATAGCTCACAAATTAGTTCTATGTAACATTTCATTTGCATGTGTGTTTCTCTGCTTGAGAGCTTCTCTTCACAAGTGTACACTATATCCCATGTGTATTTACCCGCTTGCACAATGCAACCTTTTGCAAAAAAGGTTATTTCATTACAATGTCGGACACCCGATTTGAGCATGAATCTTCTTCGTGGCACCATGGTGAGCTATCCAACATTCCAACCAGCCCTCCTTATTCTAGAAACGGCTTTTCATATCCTTCTTCTATAGGCCAATGAGCGTCCATCTTGGCTTATCTCTATGATACATTGCCTTGCATGTGATTTTTGTCGCCTCTTAGCTTCAGCCCATGAGTATTTCATCATTACTAGACTCTAGCCCATGAAATATATGACATAGTTAATTCTCCTGCTCTTGAAGAATGGAAGGGAGCAAGGAAAGTCCTTTTTCATTCATGGAGCTTCAAAGTAGAGAATCAAGAGGCACTGTTCAAGGGCTTCTTTCTTACTCACAAGATATGGGAGGTTAGAAGAATTCCCTTGGAATTCATGACGACCATCAACATGAGAGAGAGAGAGAGAGAGCCAAGTTAAAGAGAAGGCACAATGAAGATCAAAGAGATAGACCTTTCGTTTTGCACGTCAAGATGGACGTACTACAAGAGCATGGTGATAGAAATCAAAGCACATTTGAGGAGCAAAAGGAGTAAAATCAAGAGGAGACCAAGGCATTTCGGGTTATAGAGACTTGTCTTCTTCATCAAATTTGAGACATAGAAGCACCCCATCTTTGCTTTTATAAACATTCTTTCCATTAGATTTTATCATGGCATATGCATCATGACAATGAATTCTGAAAGATGCACGATGAATCATGCATTTGTACTGTTTATTACATGGAAGGATTGAAAAGGTAATCTATGCATAGGTTTTGGGATTTAAAGACCTACCTAGAACATATGAAGATGATCTCTTAAGATACAAAGCAAAGTGCACTTATGAGAAAAGTCAAAATCATGTAAGATGGCATTTTTGCTCATGCCTTCAAGGTATCATATGATATCCAAATTTATTGTTTTTGGCTTACATGTGTCCTCTGGAGTTAGGATAGTAGGCATGAAGCCCAAGTCAAGATGACAGAGACTAGAGACTGATGTGTGATGTGTGAGACCATCCGAAATTTCAAAAACGGAAGAGATTTGTTTGCCTACGTGGTATGACAAGATTGAAAATGGTCAAGATCATCTCATAAACATAAATGATCAAGATCTAATCTTTCCATAGAAGCTTGTGAAGTGGATGATGAGGCCACCAAGGTCTCCATGAAAGCTTGCCTAGGGCTCTGATACCAACACGATAAACTAACAGTTAGGACCACCACGTGCTAGAGAGATGACTTTCCTTCCAACCTTGTGCCTTATATATTGAGGACTCAATCACTTTGATTCTAAGCCACTCCTTAAAAGAGAAATTTTACTTAAGAACCACTCTTTTAGAAAAGTAGCTTCACTTGAGAACCATCCTTCTCTAAATCAATCCACACCACTTTTGTGAATTGATTCTCCACCACCCTTTATTTGGAAAGGTGTCAATTAGAAAGAACGATCCACAACCCTCAAGCTCATGGAGCTCTTGGGCAAAACCTTGCTACTTGCAAGTTTTGAACTCAAGACCTCCTCCTTGCAACCCTTAAGACTTATCTACTAAGCTAGGTGGATTCCTTGTCTTAGAGAGCATGAGAACCTTTGGTTAAGTCTAGTCTCGAGATCTTTGGCCATACATCGGAGTGACCAAACAGTGTCCGAATTCACATATGTCTGAATTGGCCAGACACTCATATCATAGACTTACTTTATTACAGTATGTACATAGATGCATGCATACATATCACATACATATATACCATAATGAATCCAAGCAAACCCCAAATTCACCCTCAAATGGAAGTGCAACTATAAGCCCATGGTGGTCAACCACAAGACTCTATATCATATCAGCTCCATTATGCATAATATCAACTCAATACTATGACATCCCCACTAATGTCATCATTGCCCAATAGTGAGTATACAACTAAGAATGAATACATGCTCACACATATCCCACAATGCACACACCATGAGCATGAACTCACAAGAAGCTCTACGAACTTAGTTTCTATCACTTCCAAAAGTGATGGGCAAACTTTGCAATAATGAAGCCTAGCACAAAATGCAAACAAAAGATAGGGAAAATTAGAGAAAATGCATAGTTCATAGGGTATACACACCTATCAACTTGTCACAACTCGGATGAAGAGCCCAGAAGTGAGAACTACATGTCCACTAATACTGCGAACATATATACTAGAACGAATCCAAGAAAACCCCCAATTCACCTTCAAATGAAAGTGCAACTATAAGCATATGCTCTCCCTACATTATGCTAGATAACAAAGTGAAAAGGCCCATCATTGAGAAATGGAAGGTAAAACCTAACATATTATGGAGCACACTATGTTAAGATTTGGTTCACACTATGGCAATTGAAGAGCAAATGGGTTTTTATTAACCAATCATGGCTTAGCATAACGTTCTTCCACTTTTCATGGTTCACACTAGTGCAGGAATGAAAAAATGGTAATCTTAAACCTCTTACTGCATGTTAAGGTGGAAGTGATTTTTCTTTCGTCCTTAAACCTCTGGAAGAGTTCCTTTGCCTCTCCCACATCAGATTTTAGTCCATTTTTTTGTTCTTTTGTTGGTCCTCATTCACACAAGATGACAAAAAAAATGAACACAATAATAACAAATAAATAAAGTTCTTCTTCCACCCTCTCTACTCGAGAGAAGTTACCTACTTAAAGCATGTTTCCTTCTACCACACTCTGAACCAAGCCTAAGGCATCCTAGAATCCCAAACAAAGGAACACACAACACATCCTTGATAGAAAACATCTCAAGCTAATTGTTTGGTGAACATACAGATCCTCATGAGAGAATCCACATCTCACATGTAGGGCACAACTTGAGTGATACATTGAGAAAGAGGAATCACATAAATCTATGAAATGTACATAACTTCATACACTTTTAGTTCAAGCAACAACCTTTTGCAAATTATGACTAAAGGGGAAGTAAAGTGATGCCAACTTATGCACAGAGTCAAATTGAATAGAGAGTAGGTCTTCATCACCTCAAGGTTTTGGAGTCTACATGGCTAATATATACCAGAATGAATTCAGGCAAACCCCAAATTCACCCTCAAATGAAAAGCAACTATAAGCTCATGGTAGACTATATAGCTTATCAGCTCCATTATGCACAGTATCGACTCAATACTATGACATCCCCACTTACATCATCAGTGCCCAATAGTGGGTATAGAACTCAGAGTGGATACATGCTCACACACGCACCCCACAACGCACACACACCACGAGCATGGCTCACAAGAAGCTCTGTGAACTGAGTTTCTATCACTTCTGGAAGTGATGGGCAAACTCCCCCATAATGAAGCCTAGAACAAAATGCAAACAAAAGATGGGAAAAATTACAAAAAATGCATAGCTGATAGGGTATACACACCTCTCAACTGGTCGTAACTCGGACGAAGAATCCACAAGTGAAAACTGCATGTCCGCTAATACGACAATCATATATACCAGAATGAATTCAAGCAAACCCCAAATTCACCCTCAAATGAAAGTGCAACTATAAGCTCATGGTAGTCAACCACAAGACTATATAGCTTATCAGCTCCATTATGCACAGTATCGACATACCATTGCTTATTGGGTCAATGAATGTGTGTGATCTTCATTTGGAAGCCCCTGCTTTCGTGATTATCCTATATGACATTTTGCAAATGCCAAAAAGCCAAAAAACAAAGTCATACAAATGTGTTGATATACGCAGAATTTCTTAACTTTGCCTTCCATAACACCCTATTCCACATTCTAGCGTGTTTATGATGTTGTTTATTAATGATGTTGATTACTTTAAGTGCATGTTGTAAAAATTTCTTCGATAGTTGGGTACGAAAAATCAAGCATAATTTTTCTCCTAAACATATCAAATACAAAACTTGTTGAGGTCTTTGGAGAAAAATTCATAAACATATCATTACTAACAATTGAGCTACTTTTTTGGTATGTATGATTCATCATTCACTTCACGAGGCATCTTCAACTTTATGCACTTATCGACAAAGCTTCATTGTAAAGGTTTCAATGTAAGTTTCTTTCTCTCTTGGTCTCTCTCGATATGAATGTTCATTTGAAAAAGAGGCATCACAAGCCAATGAAACTCAAAATCAACTCTTCACCCCAACATATGAGGTATCTATTTCTAAGCATCTCAAGTATTTGTTTCAATTCCTTAAAGAGTGGAATCCTAGTTCTTCCCCGTGAAGACATTGAAATGTTTG
Source organism: Ceratopteris richardii (assembly GCA_020310875.1). Taxonomy (NCBI): domain Eukaryota; kingdom Viridiplantae; phylum Streptophyta; class Polypodiopsida; order Polypodiales; family Pteridaceae; genus Ceratopteris; species Ceratopteris richardii. The sequence goes on from CM035440.1 coordinate 142,073,398, forward strand.
TATGCTTGAGCCTTGTATTGAGCTTGTAAATACATAAGAAATAGTCCTATTGAATAAGTTATGTCATCTCATGTAGTGGGACAAGGAGAGGATAGGAATGAGCTTCAAGGTGGAAATACACAAACACCATAGTTGTGGCAATTCAAAGCATGCACAAGAAATATGCAAAGAGAAGAGAGATTCGGCACAACAAAGTCAAATGCTAAAAGAAGAAAACCTATAGATTAAGCAAGTACAAGCTATGTGTTACCTCTATGTAATAGAGGTAGGTGGATGTAAAAGTCATGAAAATCTAGAATATTTAAAAGAAAATAGGGAATGAACTCTTTACTTCTTTTTCTTCAATCATAGGTAAGGCCCCCGGGGGCCAGAGTTACTTTAACCCAATCAATGACCCCTCTAAAACAAAACTTGGGACAGGAGAGACAAGGCATAATATGGATACAATAAGAGAGGCAAGGCATGATATAGATACATCATGTGGTATGGGGATACACCAAAGGCTCCTTTGAACACATATCCATGGTTCACAAATGAATCATGTGGTTCGTATATAGATACATCCACTAGGTTCACCCTTCGTTACATCTAGAGGATCACAAGGAGACATCACTTGTCCCTTGGCTCATGGTTACAACTTGGAGATCACTAGATAAATCACCTTGGTTCATGTCAATCCACTGGGAAAATGTCTCATCATAACTCACTCGACCAAAAAACAGAGTTGGAAGGGTGATAGAGTGGTTCAAATACAAAAGTTGGGCTAAGAAGTCATATGTAGATTAAAAATTATTTATAACTTAGAAACAAGGTATAAATCTAAGGCTTCTTGAAGATAAAATGTCATAAAATCCCTCTTGCTTCTTGATCACCAACTACAAGGCTCCTTTTTTCAATTCCATCTTCATCTTTAATTTCATACCTCTTGAGATTGAAATCTTGCCCACTTCAGAGACGACTTCTTTCATACTCAAAACTTTTGCTGACCTAAATCTTCATGCACCAACATGTCCAAAGCTTTGAGGTCCTTCTTGGGCATAAAGATAATCTTTTGTGGAGACTTTTGGATTCCTTTGAACCTTTGTTTAGGGCTGGTATAGAAAAACTTTGAATCTTGAAATCAAGTGAAACATGCAAAATAAATGCCCATTACCATCATATATAGATTGTCACCACACCTAACTTGATAAGTTTGAGCTTCCATAAGATGAGATGGGCATCCTTGATCTTGACTTGCTCTTGAGGAGCAATTGAAATGGAACATACACGAGCAATGATTGAAACAAAACACACAGACTTCTTCACCTTACAAGCCTTTGTCTAAAGGGACATATTCAGAAATGATGCAAACGAGTGGAATTTTGGCATGTAGGTGATGAAAAAACCCCTTTACAGAGCACAAAAGGAACCATGACTTTGAACATGCATCCATAAAATCTTGAAATGCAGCTATAAAAGCCCTCCAAACACAATAAACATGAGAAAAAAAACTATGATAAACGCCACAGCCATGGGGGAGGAGATGCAGGATATTTGCACATCATCAGTCTCTAATACCAATTGTTGGGTAGTGCAAGTTAAAGACTACACAGAGGATTTTCAAGGAGAGAATAAACACAACAACATATCCAAGGAAACTTAATGCATACACGAGAAATAAATGAGCAATGAGAAGAGATTACACAAGATAATGAACTCGTGCTGACTTAAGAAGGTGACTCTTAGGTGAACCATGGATATCCCCAATATTCAAAGATATCAAAATTATTCTCCAAGTATCCACGTATGTTGCCTTCACGCTGAAAGCAATCTTCTAAGATTTGCCCTCCATTGAGCTGCATGGATGTGAAGAGTCACCACACCCCTTAAAGGTGCCCATTCTTGGCAGACGACCCTTCTAAGATCAGATTTACTTCTGGTAGAAATGCAGAAAGAATCTAGACATAAGGATTTTTGGGCCAAAGAATGATGGACTGCAATGTGCAAAGAGAAGAAAAACCACTTAGAGAAGTCAAGGCTATGCAAATTGTTTCATCACTAATCAGAATTCAAAAGATCTGTTGTAAAACACTATCACGACGATTTCCCTGATAATACATCTAGTTGAGATGAATAACACACAAGTAATAAAATGAATACATGTTGTGTGCATTCCCTCCGACGTCTTGAAATCAATAAACAATTGAAAATACAAAAGCACTTTCTTTCAATGCTAATTATTAAAACAATCGCACCTCATTGTTACATTCATTCTTGCACTTGTACACAAGCGTATTTGGAATAGTGCCTTCACTTGGATAGAGTAGACCATCACTGGACCAAATGTGGATACATTAGAAATGGAACCACTGCCTTCACATGGGTATAAACGACCATTACTACACTGAATCACAGATAAATTAGAAATGGTACTGTGCTAGATAAACGTGAATAGATGAATCAATCTAACAATAAAGACTATGGCGAACAATTTGAATGGGATGGGCCAAAGCCACGAGGAAGCAACATCTCAGCTTAATTATGTGAAAAGTATTTCATACATTCCAATCGCACATTGTTACAATTTTATGAACCTGGAAGTAGAGACAATGCCTATCTTGTGGATGCATTGGCAAGAAAAATGCAGTTGTCACTTTCATGTATACTATTGGTGACCTTCACATGATGATTACAGAACGTAGCTTTTCGACGCATGGATATGAACTCATGGATATGATGCCAAAAAGAATATGAACTCATGGATATGCCACTATCTAGTAAAGTTCCAAATTGGAGGCTCGTTGCCTCTAGGCTCTCATCAACATCCAACCTTGGTGTGGCTATCAAACAGTGCAGTGCACTGTTGATATGCTCATTGCAGCTAAAACGGGCTCCTACTGTCCCGTTAATACTGCATTCGTGGAATAGAACTTCCAGTTCAGCACTATAAATGAACTCTCATGACATTATAGGTGATTCTGAAAATATAACACTGAAAATTTCCATTGAGCTCCTTTCTTGCGAGGAGTACGCCTCCTCACTGTACTTTTCCTCCATTGGCGTCATACGTTCTAACAATCCCAACTTCTTATTGCAAAATCTAACAAGGTTTCCCATCTTTCTTTCTACATTTCACATCATGTAGTTCTTAGGCATCAGACAATTTCCCAAAGCATGAAATGTTTTGCATTGCAACAGTACTGGTGCAGATACTTCTTGTCTTCCCAGAAACACAATAAGAGAGATACCCGTTATAGAGACGGTATTCTCTCAAGCCGTTCATTCACAGATGCTGTGAATATCATAGACCCAGGATGCGCAGTGTCATTTTAGGCATTACATACGTGGCATGGATGTTCATCCAAGGCAGCCCAATAGGCTTACGAATGAACTGTTCATATATGCAATGGCATTGTGAAACACAGGACATTTGACATAGTTCGGATCAAAATGATGCATTTCTATACGGCACGATTGCTTCCCGCAAAACAAGTACGACAATACCCATCACGATGGTAAATCCAACCATCGATTAACCCTGCCAAAATCTACAGCAGGGAGAGATAGAGAGAGAGAGAGAGGGGTGTAGACAGAGAGAGAGAGAGAGAGGGATAGACAGACACACGCTGAGAGAGAGAGAGAGAGAGAGGGAGGGATAGACAGACGGAGAGAGAGAGAGAGAGAGAGAGAGAGAGAGAGAGAGGGATGGGGTGAACGAAGACTACGAGTTTACCATAAGCCGCAGAACTTGAGAGCCATGATTATCTCACTCTCAAATCGATCACCAGGATCTTTGACCACTGACTTCAAGCTTTGGTTCTAACTAGTTGAGTTAGGCTGTGCTGAAAAGATCTGGTAAGGGCAAGATGGAGAAAAAAACGATTTCCCGTCTTCTGAACTTCAAACGTGAAAAATTATATTGATAGAGAATATGAACAAGAGTTGCAGGAACTTGCAGCGAGGTGATCCCCCCGTGGATGGGTATTCCTATTTCCGATTCATAATCATTTACCAAATTACCATCTTATAGAGCACAAAAGTCTGCTATTTCTGTCCAGAAACGTTAGGTAAATCATGTAGAGCTGCACCTACAATTTAACAGTGAAATTGGAAAAAAAAAAATGTGGTGCACCTACAATTTAACAGTGAAAAAAGCCTCGCCATCTCCCCCTTGTTTCATGCATTTCCCTTTAGCTTCAGTTTGGGAATTTTTTCACTTTTTGGGTCCAAGGAGGAGAGTTAGGAAGAAGGAGATTAAATTGTTCGACATTCTTGATTGGGTTTCTTTCCATGTATTAATAGCTCATTTAAGTTTGATAATGAGCATAAGGCCAATGCTTGAAATCCATCTTTGTGCTACAATGTCAAAATATTTTCAAGAAGAGAAAAAGCTTGAACATGTCTTTAAACTTGCAATAAACGGAGGCGGAAGCAAGAAATAATCTACTCTTAATATTCCGTGAATTTTGTTTGAGAAGACAAAGGAAGTGATTTGTTTGAGAGGACAAAGGAAGTGAAGATGAAAAGAAGTATGGTTTGGATCAAACATAAAAACGTGCACAAGAGTATCAACATGTTTCAGAAACATAAACTTCGGCCGAGGTCGATTCTCTCTTGCATGAATTAATTGAAAGAGCAATTATACAAGAGAAGGGGACATAGTGCCTATGGGATCCCATTATCCCACAAAGCAAAGGAAGGCGAAACAACTTGGATAGCCTGACGGAAGTAGGAACATTATGCCTACGATTGGGTCTATTATCTATAAAATAACTTCTATAGAGAGTTACAAAGAAGGCAATCACCTTTTCATCTCCCTCGTGGGGGAGCTCATATGTTGTGGGATCTTGTTGTTATCCTAAACAAACACCCTATGATGTCTGAAGCGAGGGGATTTCTTAAAGTTAAAAATCCATCTATCTAGAAGGCTCAATACTCTTGTCAATTGACCAGTCTTTTGAAGGGTTGTCAAAGTTGGAAGCACACTTGTCTTTCCAACTTTTCCAAAGAGCTTCTCCCGTAATGGCATTTCACAATGCTTCAAAGCAATTGATTGCTTCTCCCCTGTTTATTTGGGTTTGTAAAGACCAAATTCCCCTCATAGCCTGCCAACCAAAAAGTTCCTTGGGCAAAAAAAAAAAAAAGAGGTGTCCTAAATCTTCTCTACCATTGAGGAAATGCTTGCACCAAGATGAGGCCCCACAATTTTGTTAGCTTTAACATTAGTCTGAATTCCCCAATGCAGAATTTGCCACATAAGAACAACTTTTTCATCCTCAATGAGGGGATTCCATAGGGGAATGAACTTGAATTCCCATCTGATATTCAACCAATATATAGACCATTTCCTTTTGAGCAAGATATTAAGATCCAGATTCTTCTTGAAACCAAGTATTTTTTCCAAGTTGCTGCTAGTGTGCCATTTTATACCTTGTGTCTGAGGGGGAATTTGAGGTATGCCAAGCATTGATTCTATTTCTTAATAAGCACCAATCTTCATACTCCACTCACCAAACAGGGTTAATGTCCTCAAACCTAATCCAGTGTCTTCTATCTTGATTCCATAGATGCTTCCACAAGAGGAACTCTTTATTCCATAACTTCTTTGTTCTTCGGAGGTTATCAAAGTCAAAAGCTTTGATTCCCTTGATCAAGAAACATATCGAAGTGTTTTGCCTAATATCAGTAGTCCACTTTTACTCTTCATTGATCTTGAGGTAAGATTTCACCTTCTTCCAAGTTTTTCATAATGAACAAACTAAATCTAAGCCTTTTGGAGTGATAGGGAAAGGGGAGAATAGCAATGTAAGTAAGTCATGTTGCTTCCACCTAGTAGCCCAACTAAATTAGAGCACTTTTTTCCTAAAAATCAGTTTGGTCCATGAGCTATCCATATTATTCCAAGCTTTTATCAACCATTGGGCACTAGCTTATATGCTAAACCTTCAATGTTGAGAATGCCAACCCTGCACAAAGTTTGCATTTGATTTTGGGCACACCCTTTGTAATGGTATCTCCCCTCCAAAGATAATTTCTATAGATTCTTTCCAACTTAGCCAGATCTTTGCCTTTCAATATCCAACACGATAGAGAGTAGATAATTGAGGTTGTGAGGAATATGTTGACCACCATAACATGACCCACCAAGTTTATCTGCATTCCTTTTAGTAGCTAAGTTTTTTGTTGATCTTGGAAAGAACCCAATCCTACCTTTGGCCCATAGTAAATATCAAAGCCCAAAGGAATAGCAAGGAGATAAAATATTTGATAATCCCGCAAGAAATTGTGATTTGTGCCCAATTATAACCTTGAACATGGTTTTTGAGTGGTTTATTCTCGGTCTTGAAGCCACACAAAAAGTATTTAGACAGTGCCAAAAGGAGTCTATACTATTCGGATCATTATATAAGAAGGTGTTTGTGTCATCAACAAACATTCTCATGATTATCTAGTCTTGGCTTTTAGGTAGCACAAGCCCTTGAATTCGGACATTAAGGGCATGATGGTTGACTAGGCAACTAAGACCATGAGTGCTATAACAAAAAGCAATGGAACTAGGGGATAACCTTGTTTGTAGATCACTTTAATCTAATTGATTGGGAGAGTTGGCCATTGATATTAATATGAGTAGTGGCATTACCCGTAAGCATTAAGATGATCTTGATAAACTTTGATCTACAACCAAGGTCTTTCAAGGATTGAAGAATAAAGTCTCACTCAATTCTATGGTAGGCTTTGTCAAAGTCAATTTTGAGAAAGAGAACATCCTATAAGGATTCATCTACATATTCTAGAGCTTCCCAAACATTGATGATAGCATCAAGGATGGACCTACCCTTAATGAATCATTTTTGGTCCTCATTGATCCAAGAGCAATATAATTTCCTCTCCTACCAATCACTGATGTTATGTTAGGATGCTAGTCTTGTTGATATATATCCTAGTGGAGATTTCAGTGATAAGAATCCTTCAATTAAAGCATTCAGATGCTTTTGTGGAAGTGATTAATACTGTCGTGGAAGGCGTTATAATAAAGCTTAAGAAAATAGCCTAATTAATGATATGGGACCCCTTAACTCAGCAGATATTAACTCAATGATATTTGACGTACTACAGAGAGCCTGCTTGCGTTGATGTTTCAAAATCTTACTCCCAAAGATCAATTGCACACATGATTGATTCAATTTGCACCTCGTGATGCGACTTTGGTAGTTGAGAGCTATGTAATCCTCAAATTTTTAGAGAGGATGCAGAAGTTAGCCTTCCCACCCAATGCTATAATTTGGATTCAAATTATGAATACTTTGTGCTTGTTCTAACCATTATGATTGATGCGGACGTCGTATATGCATGTTGGACCCATCAGATGCTTGTTCTAACCATAAGCCTTGAGAGTTCTTCTTTCCTACAATGGGATTCTCCGAGCACGAGAGACACACAAGTTCTTTCATGGGGGTTACAACATGAGCAAAGAGGCGAGAAGCATCAACGTGGGAATTGGAGTGACATAAAACATATATTCAAGAGCATCGAAAATGAACTTTCCACTTCATCAAGTGAAGGGCATCGGAATTCACCAATTTTTAAAAACAATGGTTTTCAAGGAGCAGTATGTGGCTCTTTACATGGACAATGGAAAGATGTAGCATAAATTGCAGATAAGTATTTTCCGACTGATGATTGTTTTCGATTCATATTTGATCTTGCTTTCATTACCTCGCACTTCATCTTAAGAAAAAATTGAAGTAGGGCAAAGACTTTCATAGATTAAGATTAAATCTAGTATAAGGTGATGAAACTAGCTTATCATTTCAAGCATGAAAAGCACTAGAAACGCTTGGTGTATAACATGGAAACATGAGTTCATGAACAAAAATAAATGATTGTTTGTGCATATGTCCTTCCAAAGGGACGTTTTCATGCACAACACATGCTTCCTTCTTGTTTGAAAAAAAGTATTTGATGCACTCAAGTTTGTGCACATGCATGTTTATATCTTTTTGAAAGGTAGCAAAATAGTATGATTGTGCATGGATGCATAGCATGCATGCATAACAACCTCAAGAACTGATTGAATTAAGGTTAGGATATAAAAAGGGATAAAATTATTAAACCTAATTGCATGTTAAAGAAAGTAAACATATTTGAGATCTAGATGTTTATTGAAGAAAGTTATCTAGAAAATAACTTTTTTGCATGCCAAAGTCTAGAAAACGGTCGGATGCCTAACCCTAAAGGTGGTTGTAGTTATAGCATGCCCAAGTTTTACCTTGTTTGAGGAGCAAAGCATTAGATCTTTTGACACTCCAATATGCATGCACTAAATTAGATTGCAAAAGTGTATCTTTAAGACAAGCTACTGTAAAGCTCAATCATTAAGGTCCTCCAAGATATTGGTAAGCTATCACTTCCAGGAAAGAGTCCCCATGATTCTTAAGTGATAAAGAAGACGATGAAATGTTCATAGTATAATTATCATATATTGGTTTAATCATCAAAAGATGCTTGTACTTAAGACTATGCAATCAAAGCAGATAAGTACTCTAGTAACATTAAAAGATTGACCAATGATAATAATTTTTGTTTCAAACTCAAGAACATGAATACATATCACACAAAATTTCATAGTGGAATGAAAAACCATATCCTAAAGGTGATATTTATCCTTTAGCTTGGTATATATGAAATGAACACAATTGAAATAATAAAGCTTTTGAATATTGTTTAAAAGTCTAGAAATCCTTTCAAGGATCATTCTAACAATGCAAAAGATTTCGAGATGAATCATTTGCTTAGGTTATTTGATTCCTTAGAAGGAATCCCAAGTCTGTGAAGAATAAAATTCTCCTTATTATTCAAGCTAATTAGATAGTAAGTAGTTCACAAGGAGTCCCAAACCACTGATAGTGGTACTTCAAATCCAATGATTGATATCACCTAGAGGTGTATCAATATTGATATGATTCTTAGCTTTGGAATCTGAAAGACATTAGCATATGCTTGGACTTGAGTTAAGGAAAAAACCTCTAAAAAATCTCGTGGGTAAGTGAAGACACTTTTGATAGTTTGAGAGATCTTAACGATAAACACTAAGTCTTTATTATTGTCACAAGGTCAACAAAACTTGATCAATCTTGGCAAGGTTTGTCCAAGAAATTGCAATCGGAACTACTCTGAAGTTTCTCCAAGTATTAGCAATCATATTCCTTTTGGAAATTTTTCACTCAAATTCCATTTATCCAATGGAAGTGTGAAAAGAATAAGTTGGTCTAAGTCTGAAAAAAAGTAAAATATTCCAAGTATGTAGTCTGCAACTATGATAATGATAATTAAGTATATGGAGGATAAAAAATAATGTTTGCCTATCCTTAAAGGGATTTCTTTAAGGTGAAATCCAAAAGCATGAGTGGATGCTCAGACGAAAGTAGTAAAGAGATTCCTATAAAGTCCTCAAGGTAGCTACTTAAAGATTTAGTAAGAACAAAATCAAAAGACAAGAAGTGAAAAGCTCTTTTCACTATAAATTTGTTGAGTATAACCAATCACACATGAATTTGAGAAATTTAAGAATTGGGAATTATAACCGATTTTCTTTTGAAAATCCTAGCAAAGAAGGATGGATGTTCTATCAAAAGGTTTTCAAGTTTCCAAAGTAAAAGCATGAGATCAAGAAACGATCATGTGGAGGAATCAAAACCTAAAAAATCTAGTTAGAGGTAATGCCTGACACTTCAAAATTCTTTTAAAGAATCAAAGTAAGAAGGTACTCTATAAAGATATGTTTAGAATTCAAGATAAGTATCACGCACACATCAATGTGAATATAAAATAGGGTGGTATGGAACAACAGATTTTATACTCAGTTGATGTACGAAAGATGGTATGGGACATCTGATCGTGGGATGATAATTATCTTTTAGTCCTGTAATGAATCATGAAGTTAGATTTGATCCTCAAGGGAATCAAAACTTCAAAGGAGAAGTTTAAATTCAAGAAGAATAAAGGTATGATCTCAAGATACCTTAAGATCAAGTAAGTAAAAGATACAAAGTAAGTAACTTCTAAGATCTTTTTTTTCAAATAAGGCAAAAACTTGTTCTTATTTGAATTATGGAATACTTCAAGATAAAGTATAGTTGATTAAGAAATATTTGATAAATTACCAAAGAAGTAGGACTTTGATATTGAAATGATTCTTTCAACTAAGGAATAGACTGACTAAGTCAAGCACCAAGTTCTTGGTGTAACTTGGTAAATTCAATCCTTTAATTCAAAGTAGTGCACAAGAACTAAATTCCCAGTAATCAATCATAAAGATTGAATACAAACATGAGCTTCGTCTCAAGTGTAGCATATTTGATTGATTAAAACACTCATCAATAGAACCTTACTCGGTTGACACACTAATGTTGGATACCACACTAGTATCTAGTTATTGGATGATATTTAGATTTACTCTATGAATCATTTTGAGAATCGAGTTTCTTTCTCTTGAAGATAGATAGAGTGCTTCAATATCTTATTGAAATAGAACTTTGAGTAGTTAAAGTCTTGAGTCATCTAGAATTTGACTCATCACAAGTTTATGCATCTTCAAAGTTTGAATTGGTTGTAACGAATTTTAGTTCTTTCTTTATACTTTTCGAATCTTTTGGATTTGACTCAGATATAGTATCTACTTCTTTTCACAAAAGTTTGGGGTTAGTAGATTGGAACCAGATAACTAAATTAAATATCCCAAATAGATGTTCTATATAACAACCTCTTTCAATCTTCAAAAGATGCTAAGTTTCAGCCGACTTATTCATTTGAATTTGCTTCCAAGTCTCTAGCATAACTCTAATGACTTTCTAGAGTCGAGTACACTCTAGAACAGAGAAAGTAGGAAATAATCATTAAATTGACAATTTGCAAGAACTTTTAACCACAGTCTTTTGAGAAAAGTGTCCTAAGTTTGGAAATTTTATTCATTTTGTATTTGATTTGTCTAAGTCAAATTATGATTGATCACAAGTAAATCGAAAACTTTCTTCTACGTCTTACATAGGATTTTTGAAGCCCATTAGGACAAGGTAGTCCTCCATTCAGGTGAAAAAATTCAAATAAATATTGGTTGGAAGCAAACCATTATACAAACATCTAAGTTAGATATTTGGGCTAACCAAACTTCAAGTTTTCCAAAATCAAATTCACATAAATCAAGGGTTCTCAAAGGCTTATGAGGGAAAAGAATCATGCCTTAGATACTATGTTCATGCACTAGCCATGCCTAGAAATGGACTAGTAATGGAATCCACTCATTTCACAAGTTCATTTCTAGATCACATCTAGTAAAACAGTGAATTGACTAGGGATGTTTTTAGATCCACCCTTATTATTCATTCACTACTTCGATCAATTTATCAAAGTGCAAAGCTAGATGGGGTTTTGAATCATTTGGGAAGGGATCCCACCACAGAGATGAGACATGTTCTTCCAATTTTAGAACATGAGTCTCGGGGGTTGCCTACAATATTTATATAGCTCTATTTTTGAGGACGAAAATATTTTTCCAAAGGAGGAAAAATATAATAAAGTAAGTCTATGATCTAAGACTCTGACTGGTTTAGACAGATTTGAAATCGGATACCGTTCGGTCACTCATGTGTACGACCAAAAATCTCGAGACTAGACTTACGTAGCAAGTCATGTGCTCTTGTAAACAAGTGATCCACTTAACCTAGGCTTGGGTTCAACCCCCATGGGGAGCATGAAGAGAGAGTTTTCCCCTAAGAACTCTAAAGCCTTCTAGAAGCATCCACTTGAGTTAACTCCAATTAATTGGGACACTTGGCACACATGCAGTTATATGGACGACACAGGATGGTTAGTATCCACCTACCCAAGAAGGTAGTCCCTTGGGAGAGCTATATATAGGTGCATATGATTGGGAGGACAGTCATATCTCTCTAGCACATGTGGTGGTCATAATTGTCATTCTCTTACACAAGAGCTAAAAATCTTGTGCAATGGATTGACAACAAGATTTTATCTACTGACATCGGAAAGCCAGTACCTACCAATTTTGGCAAAGGAGGAATGAGAAAATATTTTGAAGCCTCCACTAGCCAAATGTTTTATGATACATGCAACTTCATGTTCAAACTTGCTCAAGGGCAAGATGATGAGCCTTCTATGGGGCAATGTTTGGACTACTGTCAAGAAGGTAAAACTACTTGTAGAATCATTGACTAAGGTTGGGGATACAATTCAATCACAAACAAATTGGGATTCCTCTGTTGATGCGTTTATCATGTATGCAAATGAGGCTAATGTTAAAGGAACACAAAAAAGAGAAGAGAAGAATCAGGGTTTGAATAAGAGAGTAACAAGGCAAAGTGAAAAGGAAGTAAGAATTGAGGAACCAATTGAGATAGAAACTAGTAAGGAAGAAGAAAAAGAGCCTAAAAAAGGTATTGCTTACAAACTAGTTTTGGATTTGGAAAAACAAAGGGATTTGAAACAAGTTCTTGATGATAATGTTCTTAAAAGTATTGTTTCTTTTCCATTAGGAGATTTATTGGTAATTGCTAAACATGAGTTTATTTATGAATATTTGAGAATGAGTAATAAATAAGTCACTTCTAGTGGTACAGAATATTCAAACAAAGTAAAGTGTAATGAATTTAAAAGATTACCTAAAGTACTTCTTCATGTTGAGCAAGCTTGGAATGCACTTGAAAGCTATTATGCAATTAATCTTTAAGCTAGAGGGGAAACAAAAACTATGGTGGAAAACCAAGACCTTATGTTGCTCTTATTGACTCTAGATCACAAGTCAATGTTATTTCCAAAAATTTCTATGATGGAGAACAATGTCCTATTGATCGAGAGCATGGATGGAGAATGAAATCTCCAAATGGAGTATGTGCTCATGTACCAATTTTCATCGGATATGTTTATGATGAGCATCACTTTTTTGTACATGATGGTTGTCCATATCTGGTAATTTTGAGCCAACTGCTCATCAGTGAGGCACGAATGGAGACTAAAGTTCTAGATGATGGAAGTGCATATTCACGTGTTCATTCATGGGATGGACTTAAGTCTGTTTAGTTTACGATTGTGTGTGTCAATCATACACATTATAGAATGTTGTTGAGAAGTGATCCTATTGGATATTTTGAATAGGATTTTATAAAAGTTCCATGATTAATCAAGATGATTGTGGCACAAGGTTTATTGGAATCTTGCCTCCTCCATGATGGAAGAAAATTCATGTTTTGTATATGATTCAGAAGCGTCAAAATTTGTAAGATGTAAGGACATGAACAAAAAAATAAGGTAGATTATTGCATGAAGAGAAATATATTTTGCTAAGGAAGGATTGATTGACCAATATGAAAAAATTAGTGGTTTGTTTAATTATTTTTCGTGTTTTAACATAGTGGAAAATATTCAAACATTCTTGATAGAGGAGAACTCCTATGATCAGTTTTTAAATGTGTATTCACTTCAGGTTTATGTGACTATATCCTTGTACTTTGAATCCTTGATTGAGAAAGAGAAGATAGAGTTTGAGCCTCAAATTGAAACAAAATACAAGACTGTTGATAGGAAAGTTAAACTTATTGCACAACATGTACCTGAAGAAAGTCAGAATATTGTAAATGAAGTAAATGATGAGCCTAGTCTAAGAGATGCTAAGCAACTAATCGTTTACCACTTCTTGGTATGATTGTTAATTGTTCTACTCCTAATATAATAATGCTCCAATGGATTGCTTATATAAAGTCAATTTAACCTGAATTCATTCACATGTCAGGAAAGGCAAATCCAATTGTCGACAAGCTCTCATGGGCAAGGTTGAAAAATGTTGAAGGAGAAAATGATGAAAAATGAGAAAGAATTATATGCTTGTGTATGAAGAGAATAATTTCACACTAGAAAGAATCAATGAAGATGAGTACAAAGGAAATTGGAGAGAGATTGGGAACTATTTGAGCAATCTAGCTCTAGAAAGTCATTGGTCTCAAGATGGATTTAGAGACATTAGGAGGAAAACTTTAAACTTTTTCCTAAAAGATGGTTATTTATGGAGACATTCAAAGGGGAAGATTTTTAATCCTCGAAGAGTTTAGGCTCAAGGTTATTACAAAGACAAGTTATGAATGAAATGCATGATGCTATGTGGGCAAGACACAAATGGTTTTTTGGAACCTATGAAAAGATAAGAGAGCAGTATTAGTGGAAAGGAATGTATGTTGATGTGTTAAACTATGTCTCCACGTGCAAGACTTGTCAATTGCATTCATTATTCAAACATCATGATAGCCTACACCCCACTTATCCACCTAGAATTCACTACAAATGGGTGGTTGATTTAGTGATGATGCCAATATGAGTGAATAATATGTGTTATATTGCTCTAGCTAGAGACGATTTGACAAATCATGCGGAAGGAAGTGTGGACAACATGATTGCTCCTACTTCATCTACATTTGTATCCACATGAGTGCATCTCCATTTTGTATCCAAGAGGCACTCCATTTCTAGTCTATTTCCATTTTATATTGTATTTCCTTCATATTTGGGAACCTTGCCATGTGCTTCTACCAGTTGTATTCATTCTCCTTTCAGGAGACTTATCCCACATATGATGTACTTTTGAGAGCCCCTCCTAAATCTATATAAGGAGGGCCTCTCCCCTCATTTGTTCTAACCATTATGATTGATGCGGACGTCGTATATGCATGTTGGACCCATCAGATGCTTGTTCTAACCATAAGCCTTGAGAGTTCTTCTTTCCTACAATGGGATTCTCCGAGCACGAGAGACACACAAGTTCTTTCATGGGGGTTACAACATGAGCAAAGAGGCGAGAAGCATCAACGTGGGAATTGGAGTGACATAAAACATATATTCAAGAGGATCGAAAATGAACTTTCCACTTCATCAAGTGAAGGGCATCGGAATTCACCAATTTTTAAAAACAATGGTTTTCAAGGAGCAGTATGTGGCTCTTTACATGGACAATGGAAGGATGTAGCATAAATTGCAGATAAGTATTTTCCGACTGATGATTGTTTTCGATTCATATTTGATCTTGCTTTCATTACCTCGCACTTCATCTTAAGAAAAAGTTGAAGTAGGGCAAAGACTTTCATAGATTAAGATTAAATCTAGTATAAGGTGATGAAACTAGCTTATCATTTCAAGCATGAAAAGCACTAGAAACGCTTGGTGTATAACATGGAAACATGAGTTCATGAACAAAAATAAATGATTGTTTGTGCATATGTCCTTCCAAAGGGACGTTTTCATGCACAACACATGCTTCCTTCTTGTTTGAAAAAAAGTATTTGATGCACTCAAGTTTGTGCACATGCATGTTTATATCTTTTTGAAAGGTAGCAAAATAGTATGATTGTGCATGGATGCATAGCATGCATGCATAACAACCTCAAGAACTGATTGAATTAAGGTTAGGATATAAAAAGGGATAAAATTATTAAACCTAATTGCATGTTAAAGAAAGTAAACATCTTTGAGATCTAGATGTTTATTGAAGAAAGTTATCTAGAAAATAACTTTTTTGCATGCCAAAGTCTAGAAAACGGTCGGATGCCTAACCCTAAAGGTGGTTGTAGTTATAGCATGCCCAAGTTTTACCTTGTTTGAGGAGCAAAGCATTAGATCTTTTGACACTCCAATATGCATGCACTAATTTAGATTGCAAAAGTGTATCTTTAAGACAAGCTACTGTAAAGCTCAATCATTAAGGTCCTCCAAGATATTGGTAAGCTATCACTTCCAGGAAAGAGTCCCCATGATTCTTAAGTGATAAAGAAGACGATGAAATGTTCATAGTATAATTATCATATATTGGTTTAATCATCAAAAGATGCTTGTACTTAAGACTATGCAATCAAAGCAGATAAGTACTCTAGTAACATTAAAAGATTGACCAATGATAATAATTTTTGTTTCAAACTCAAGAACATGAATACATATCACACAAAATTTCATAGTGGAATGAAAAACCATATCCTAAAGGTGATATTTATCCTTTAGCTTGGTATATATGAAATGAACACAATTGAAATAATAAAGCTTTTGAATATTGTTTAAAAGTCTAGAAATCCTTTCAAGGATCATTCTAACAATGCAAAAGATTTCGAGATGAATCATTTGCTTAGGTTATTTGATTCCTTAGAAGGAATCCCAAGTCTGTGAAGAATAAAATTCTCCTTATTATTCAAGCTAATTAGATAGTAAGTAGTTCACAAGGAGTCCCAAACCACTGATAGTGGTACTTCAAATCCAATGATTGATATCACCTAGAGGTGTATCAATATTGATATGATTCTTAGCTTTGGAATCTGAAAGACATTAGCATATGCTTGGACTTGAGTTAAGGAAAAAACCTCTAAAAAATCTCGTGGGTAAGTGAAGACACTTTTGATAGTTTGAGAGATCTTAACGATAAACACTAAGTCTTTATTATTGTCACAAGGTCAACAAAACTTGATCAATCTTGGCAAGGTTTGTCCAAGAAATTGCAATCGGAACTACTCTGAAGTTTCTCCAAGTATTAGCAATCATATTCCTTTTGGAAATTTTTCACTCAAATTCCATTTATCCAATGGAAGTGTGAAAAGAATAAGTTGGTCTAAGTCTGAAAAAAAGTAAAATATTCCAAGTATGTAGTCTGCAACTATGATAATGATAATTAAGTATATGGAGGATAAAAAATAATGTTTGCCTATCCTTAAAGGGATTTCTTTAAGGTGAAATCCAAAAGCATGAGTGGATGCTCAGACGAAAGTAGTAAAGAGATTCCTATAAAGTCCTCAAGGTAGCTACTTAAAGATTTAGTAAGAACAAAATCAAAAGACAAGAAGTGAAAAGCTCTTTTCACTATAAATTTGTTGAGTATAACCAATCACACATGAATTTGAGAAATTTAAGAATTGGGAATTATAACCGATTTTCTTTTGAAAATCCTAGCAAAGAAGGATGGATGTTCTATCAAAAGGTTTTCAAGTTTCCAAAGTAAAAGCATGAGATCAAGAAACGATCATGTGGAGGAATCAAAACCTAAAAAATCTAGTTAGAGGTAATGCCTGACACTTCAAAATTCTTTTAAAGAATCAAAGTAAGAAGGTACTCTATAAAGATATGTTTAGAATTCAAGATAAGTATCACGCACACATCAATGTGAATATAAAATAGGGTGGTATGGAACAACAGATTTTATACTCAGTTGATGTACGAAAGATGGTATGGGACATCTGATCGTGGGATGATAATTATCTTTTAGTCCTGTAATGAATCATGAAGTTAGATTTGATCCTCAAGGGAATCAAAACTTCAAAGGAGAAGTTTAAATTCAAGAAGAATAAAGGTATGATCTCAAGATACCTTAAGATCAAGTAAGTAAAAGATACAAAGTAAGTAACTTCTAAGATCTTTTTTTTCAAATAAGGCAAAAACTTGTTCTTATTTGAATTATGGAATACTTCAAGATAAAGTATAGTTGATTAAGAAATATTTGATAAATTACCAAAGAAGTAGGACTTTGATATTGAAATGATTCTTTCAACTAAGGAATAGACTGACTAAGTCAAGCACCAAGTTCTTGGTGTAACTTGGTAAATTCAATCCTTTAATTCAAAGTAGTGCACAAGAACTAAATTCCCAGTAATCAATCATAAAGATTGAATACAAACATGAGCTTCGTCTCAAGTGTAGCATATTTGATTGATTAAAACACTCATCAATAGAACCTTACTCGGTTGACACACTAATGTTGGATACCACACTAGTATCTAGTTATTGGATGATATTTAGATTTACTCTATGAATCATTTTGAGAATCGAGTTTCTTTCTCTTGAAGATAGATAGAGTGCTTCAATATCTTATTGAAATAGAACTTTGAGTAGTTAAAGTCTTGAGTCATCTAGAATTTGACTCATCACAAGTTTATGCATCTTCAAAGTTTGAATTGGTTGTAACGAATTTTAGTTCTTTCTTTATACTTTTCGAATCTTTTGGATTTGACTCAGATATAGTATCTACTTCTTTTCACAAAAGTTTGGGGTTAGTAGTTTGGAACCAGATAACTAAATTAAATATCCCAAATAGATGTTCTATATAACAACCTCTTTCAATCTTCAAAAGATGCTAAGTTTCAGTCGACTTATTCATTTGAATTTGCTTCCAAGTCTCTAGCATAACTCTAATGACTTTCTAGAGTCGAGTACACTCTAGAACAGAGAAAGTAGGAAATAATCATTAAATTGACAATTTGCAAGAACTTTTAACCACAGTCTTTTGAGAAAAGTGTCCTAAGTTTGGAAATTTTATTCATTTTGTATTTGATTTGTCTAAGTCAAATTATGATTGATCACAAGTAAATCGAAAACTTTCTTCTACGTCTTACATAGGATTTTTGAAGCCCATTAGGACAAGGTAGTCCTCCATTCAGGTGAAAAAATTCAAATAAATATTGGTTGGAAGCAAACCATTATACAAACATCTAAGTTAGATATTTGGGCTAACCAAACTTCAAGTTTTCCAAAATCAAATTCACATAAATCAAGGGTTCTCAAAGGCTTATGAGGGAAAAGAATCATGCCTTAGATACTATGTTCATGCACTAGCCATGCCTAGAAATGGACTAGTAATGGAATCCACTCATTTCACAAGTTCATTTCTAGATCACATCTAGTAAAACAGTGAATTGACTAGGGATGTTTTTAGATCCACCCTTATTATTCATTCACTACTTCGATCAATTTATCAAAGTGCAAAGCTAGATGGGGTTTTGAATCATTTGGGAAGGGATCCCACCACAGAGATGAGACATGTTCTTCCAATTTTAGAACATGAGTCTCGGGGGTTGCCTACAATATTTATATAGCTCTATTTTTGAGGACGAAAATATTTTTCCAAAGGAGGAAAAATATAATAAAGTAAGTCTATGATCTAAGACTCTGACTGGTTTAGACAGATTTGAAATCGGATACCGTTCGATCACTCATGTGTACGACCAAAAATCTCGAGACTAGACTTACGTAGCAAGTCATGTGCTCTTGTAAACAAGTGATCCACTTAACCTAGGCTTGGGTTCAACCCCCATGGGGAGCATGAAGAGAGAGTTTTCCCCTAAGAACTCTAAAGCCTTCTAGAAGCATCCACTTGAGTTAACTCCAATTAATTGGGACACTTGGCACACATGCAGTTATATGGACGACACAGGATGGTTAGTATCCACCTACCCAAGAAGGTAGTCCCTTGGGAGAGCTATATATAGGTGCATATGATTGGGAGGACAGTCATATCTCTCTAGCACATGTGGTGGTCATAATTGTCATTCTCTTACACAAGAGCTAAAACTCTTGTGCAATGGATTGACAACAAGATTTTATCTACTGACATCGGAAAGCCAGTACCTACCAATTTTGGCAAAGGAGGAATGAGAAAATATTTTGAAGCCTCCACTAGCCAAATGTTTTATGATACATGCAACTTCATGTTCAAACTTGCTCAAGGGCAAGATGATGAGCCTTCTATGGGGCAATGTTTGGACTACTGTCAAGAAGGTAAAACTACTTGTAGAATCATTGACTAAGGTTGGGGATACAATTCAATCACAAACAAATTGGGATTCCTCTGTTGATGCGTTTATCATGTATGCAAATGAGGCTAATGTTAAAGGAACACAAAAAAGAGAAGAGAAGAATCAGGGTTTGAATAAGAGAGTAACAAGGCAAAGTGAAAAGGAAGTAAGAATTGAGGAACCAATTGAGATAGAAACTAGTAAGGAAGAAGAAAAAGAGCCTAAAAAAGGTATTGCTTACAAACTAGTTTTGGATTTGGAAAAACAAAGGGATTTGAAACAAGTTCTTGATGATAATGTTCTTAAAAGTATTGTTTCTTTTCCATTAGGAGATTTATTGGTAATTGCTAAACATGAGTTTATTTATGAATATTTGAGAATGAGTAATAAATAAGTCACTTCTAGTGGTACAGAATATTCAAACAAAGTAAAGTGTAATGAATTTAAAAGATTACCTAAAGTACTTCTTCATGTTGAGCAAGCTTGGAATGCACTTGAAAGCTATTATGCAATTAATCTTTAAGCTAGAGGGGAAACAAAAACTATGGTGGAAAACCAAGACCTTATGTTGCTCTTATTGACTCTAGATCACAAGTCAATGTTATTTCCAAAAATTTCTATGATGGAGAACAATGTCCTATTGATCGAGAGCATGGATGGAGAATGAAATCTCCAAATGGAGTATGTGCTCATGTACCAATTTTCATCGGATATGTTTATGATGAGCATCACTTTTTTGTACATGATGGTTGTCCATATCTGGTAATTTTGAGCCAACTGCTCATCAGTGAGGCACGAATGGAGACTAAAGTTCTAGATGATGGAAGTGCATATTCACGTGTTCATTCATGGGATGGACTTAAGTCTGTTTAGTTTACGATTGTGTGTGTCAATCATACACATTATAGAATGTTGTTGAGAAGTGATCCTATTGGATATTTTGAATAGGATTTTATAAAAGTTCCATGATTAATCAAGATGATTGTGGCACAAGGTTTATTGGAATCTTGCCTCCTCCATGATGGAAGAAAATTCATGTTTTGTATATGATTCAGAAGCGTCAAAATTTGTAAGATGTAAGGACATGAACAAAAAAATAAGGTAGATTATTGCATGAAGAGAAATATATTTTGCTAAGGAAGGATTGATTGACCAAGATGAAAAAATTAGTGGTTTGTTTAATTATTTTTCGTGTTTTAACATAGTGGAAAATATTCAAACATTCTTGATAGAGGAGAACTCCTATGATCAGTTTTTAAATGTGTATTCACTTCAGGTTTATGTGACTATATCCTTGTACTTTGAATCCTTGATTGAGAAAGAGAAGATAGAGTTTGAGCCTCAAATTGAAACAAAATACAAGACTGTTGATAGGAAAGTTAAACTTATTGCACAACATGTACCTGAAGAAAGTCAGAATATTGTAAATGAAGTAAATGATGAGCCTAGTCTAAGAGATGCTAAGCAACTAATCGTTTACCACTTCTTGGTATGATTGTTAATTGTTCTACTCCTAATATAATAATGCTCCAATGGATTGCTTATATAAAGTCAATTTAACCTGAATTCATTCACATGTCAGGAAAGGCAAATCCAATTGTCGACAAGCTCTCATGGGCAAGGTTGAAAAATGTTGAAGAGAAAATGATGAAAAATGAGAAAGAATTATATGCTTGTGTATGAAGAGAATAATTTCACACTAGAAAGAATCAATGAAGATGAGTACAAAGGAAATTGGAGAGAGATTGGGAACTATTTGAGCAATCTAGCTCTAGAAAGTCATTGGTCTCAAGATGGATTTAGAGACATTAGGAGGAAAACTTTAAACTTTTTCCTAAAAGATGGTTATTTATGGAGACATTCAAAGGGGAAGATTTTTAATCCTCGAAGAGTTTAGGCTCAAGGTTATTACAAAGACAAGTTATGAATGAAATGCATGATGCTATGTGGGCAAGACACAAATGGTTTTTTGGAACCTATGAAAAGATAAGAGAGCAGTATTAGTGGAAAGGAATGTATGTTGATGTGTTAAACTATGTCTCCACGTGCAAGACTTGTCAATTGCATTCATTATTCAAACATCATGATAGCCTACACCCCACTTATCCACCTAGAATTCACTACAAATGGGTGGTTGATTTAGTGATGATGCCAATATGAGTGAATAATATGTGTTATATTGCTCTAGCTAGAGACGATTTGACAAATCATGCGGAAGGAAGTGTGGACAACATGATTGCTCCTACTTCATCTACATTTGTATCCACATGAGTGCATCTCCATTTTGTATCCAAGAGGCACTCCATTTCTAGTCTATTTCCATTTTATATTGTATTTCCTTCATATTTGGGAACCTTGCCATGTGCTTCTACCAGTTGTATTCATTCTCCTTTCAGGAGACTTATCCCACATATGATGTACTTTTGAGAGCCCCTCCTAAATCTATATAAGGAGGGCCTCTCCCCTCATTTGTTCTAACCATTATGATTGATGCGGACGTCGTATATGCATGTTGGACCCATCAGATGCTTGTTCTAACCATAAGCCTTGAGAGTTCTTCTTTCCTACAATGGGATTCTCCGAGCACGAGAGACACACAAGTTCTTTCATGGGGGTTACAACATGAGCAAAGAGGCGAGAAGCATCAACGTGGGAATTGGAGTGACATAAAACATATATTCAAGAGGATCGAAAATGAACTTTCCACTTCATCAAGTGAAGGGCATCGGAATTCACCAATTTTTAAAAACAATGGTTTTCAAGGAGCAGTATGTGGCTCTTTACATGGACAATGGAAGGATGTAGCATAAATTGCAGATAAGTATTTTCCGACTGATGATTGTTTTCGATTCATATTTGATCTTGCTTTCATTACCTCGCACTTCATCTTAAGAAAAAGTTGAAGTAGGGCAAAGACTTTCATAGATTAAGATTAAATCTAGTATAAGGTGATGAAACTAGCTTATCATTTCAAGCATGAAAAGCACTAGAAACGCTTGGTGTATAACATGGAAACATGAGTTCATGAACAAAAATAAATGATTGTTTGTGCATATGTCCTTCCAAAGGGACGTTTTCATGCACAACACATGCTTCCTTCTTGTTTGAAAAAAAGTATTTGATGCACTCAAGTTTGTGCACATGCATGTTTATATCTTTTTGAAAGGTAGCAAAATAGTATGATTGTGCATGGATGCATAGCATGCATGCATAACAACCTCAAGAACTGATTGAATTAAGGTTAGGATATAAAAAGGGATAAAATTATTAAACCTAATTGCATGTTAAAGAAAGTAAACATCTTTGAGATCTAGATGTTTATTGAAGAAAGTTATCTAGAAAATAACTTTTTTGCATGCCAAAGTCTAGAAAACGGTCGGATGCCTAACCCTAAAGGTGGTTGTAGTTATAGCATGCCCAAGTTTTACCTTGTTTGAGGAGCAAAGCATTAGATCTTTTGACACTCCAATATGCATGCACTAATTTAGATTGCAAAAGTGTATCTTTAAGACAAGCTACTGTAAAGCTCAATCATTAAGGTCCTCCAAGATATTGGTAAGCTATCACTTCCAGGAAAGAGTCCCCATGATTCTTAAGTGATAAAGAAGACGATGAAATGTTCATAGTATAATTATCATATATTGGTTTAATCATCAAAAGATGCTTGTACTTAAGACTATGCAATCAAAGCAGATAAGTACTCTAGTAACATTAAAAGATTGACCAATGATAATAATTTTTGTTTCAAACTCAAGAACATGAATACATATCACACAAAATTTCATAGTGGAATGAAAAACCATATCCTAAAGGTGATATTTATCCTTTAGCTTGGTATATATGAAATGAACACAATTGAAATAATAAAGCTTTTGAATATTGTTTAAAAGTCTAGAAATCCTTTCAAGGATCATTCTAACAATGCAAAAGATTTCGAGATGAATCATTTGCTTAGGTTATTTGATTCCTTAGAAGGAATCCCAAGTCTGTGAAGAATAAAATTCTCCTTATTATTCAAGCTAATTAGATAGTAAGTAGTTCACAAGGAGTCCCAAACCACTGATAGTGGTACTTCAAATCCAATGATTGATATCACCTAGAGGTGTATCAATATTGATATGATTCTTAGCTTTGGAATCTGAAAGACATTAGCATATGCTTGGACTTGAGTTAAGGAAAAAACCTCTAAAAAATCTCGTGGGTAAGTGAAGACACTTTTGATAGTTTGAGAGATCTTAACGATAAACACTAAGTCTTTATTATTGTCACAAGGTCAACAAAACTTGATCAATCTTGGCAAGGTTTGTCCAAGAAATTGCAATCGGAACTACTCTGAAGTTTCTCCAAGTATTAGCAATCATATTCCTTTTGGAAATTTTTCACTCAAATTCCATTTATCCAATGGAAGTGTGAAAAGAATAAGTTGGTCTAAGTCTGAAAAAAAGTAAAATATTCCAAGTATGTAGTCTGCAACTATGATAATGATAATTAAGTATATGGAGGATAAAAAATAATGTTTGCCTATCCTTAAAGGGATTTCTTTAAGGTGAAATCCAAAAGCATGAGTGGATGCTCAGACGAAAGTAGTAAAGAGATTCCTATAAAGTCCTCAAGGTAGCTACTTAAAGATTTAGTAAGAACAAAATCAAAAGACAAGAAGTGAAAAGCTCTTTTCACTATAAATTTGTTGAGTATAACCAATCACACATGAATTTGAGAAATTTAAGAATTGGGAATTATAACCGATTTTCTTTTGAAAATCCTAGCAAAGAAGGATGGATGTTCTATCAAAAGGTTTTCAAGTTTCCAAAGTAAAAGCATGAGATCAAGAAACGATCATGTGGAGGAATCAAAACCTAAAAAATCTAGTTAGAGGTAATGCCTGACACTTCAAAATTCTTTTAAAGAATCAAAGTAAGAAGGTACTCTATAAAGATATGTTTAGAATTCAAGATAAGTATCACGCACACATCAATGTGAATATAAAATAGGGTGGTATGGAACAACAGATTTTATACTCAGTTGATGTACGAAAGAT
This sequence comes from Ceratopteris richardii, assembly GCA_020310875.1. Classification (NCBI taxonomy): domain Eukaryota; kingdom Viridiplantae; phylum Streptophyta; class Polypodiopsida; order Polypodiales; family Pteridaceae; genus Ceratopteris; species Ceratopteris richardii. The sequence continues at coordinate 142,098,019 of CM035440.1, forward strand.
GGTATGGGACATTTGATCGTGGGATGATAATTATCTTTTAGTCCTGTAATGAATCATGAAGTTAGATTTGATCCTCAAGGGAATCAAAACTTCAAAGGAGAAGTTTAAATTCAAGAAGAATAAAGGTATGATCTCAAGATACCTTAAGATCAAGTAAGTAAAAGATACAAAGTAAGTAACTTCTAAGATCTTTTTTTTCAAATAAGGCAAAAACTTGTTCTTATTTGAATTATGGAATACTTCAAGATAAAGTATAGTTGATTAAGAAATATTTGATAAATTACCAAAGAAGTAGGACTTTGATATTGAAATGATTCTTTCAACTAAGGAATAGACTGACTAAGTCAAGCACCAAGTTCTTGGTGTAACTTGGTAAATTCAATCCTTTAATTCAAAGTAGTGCACAAGAACTAAATTCCCAGTAATCAATCATAAAGATTGAATACAAACATGAGCTTCGTCTCAAGTGTAGCATATTTGATTGATTAAAACACTCATCAATAGAACCTTACTCGGTTGACACACTAATGTTGGATACCACACTAGTATCTAGTTATTGGATGATATTTAGATTTACTCTATGAATCATTTTGAGAATCGAGTTTCTTTCTCTTGAAGATAGATAGAGTGCTTCAATATCTTATTGAAATAGAACTTTGAGTAGTTAAAGTCTTGAGTCATCTAGAATTTGACTCATCACAAGTTTATGCATCTTCAAAGTTTGAATTGGTTGTAACGAATTTTAGTTCTTTCTTTATACTTTTCGAATCTTTTGGATTTGACTCAGATATAGTATCTACTTCTTTTCACAAAAGTTTGGGGTTAGTAGATTGGAACCAGATAACTAAATTAAATATCCCAAATAGATGTTCTATATAACAACCTCTTTCAATCTTCAAAAGATGCTAAGTTTCAGTCGACTTATTCATTTGAATTTGCTTCCAAGTCTCTAGCATAACTCTAATGACTTTCTAGAGTCGAGTACACTCTAGAACAGAGAAAGTAGGAAATAATCATTAAATTGACAATTTGCAAGAACTTTTAACCACAGTCTTTTGAGAAAAGTGTCCTAAGTTTGGAAATTTTATTCATTTTGTATTTGATTTGTCTAAGTCAAATTATGATTGATCACAAGTAAATCGAAAACTTTCTTCTACGTCTTACATAGGATTTTTGAAGCCCATTAGGACAAGGTAGTCCTCCATTCAGGTGAAAAAATTCAAATAAATATTGGTTGGAAGCAAACCATTATACAAACATCTAAGTTAGATATTTGGGCTAACCAAACTTCAAGTTTTCCAAAATCAAATTCACATAAATCAAGGGTTCTCAAAGGCTTATGAGGGAAAAGAATCATGCCTTAGATACTATGTTCATGCACTAGCCATGCCTAGAAATGGACTAGTAATGGAATCCACTCATTTCACAAGTTCATTTCTAGATCACATCTAGTAAAACAGTGAATTGACTAGGGATGTTTTTAGATCCACCCTTATTATTCATTCACTACTTCGATCAATTTATCAAAGTGCAAAGCTAGATGGGGTTTTGAATCATTTGGGAAGGGATCCCACCACAGAGATGAGACATGTTCTTCCAATTTTAGAACATGAGTCTCGGGGGTTGCCTACAATATTTATATAGCTCTATTTTTGAGGACGAAAATATTTTTCCAAAGGAGGAAAAATATAATAAAGTAAGTCTATGATCTAAGACTCTGACTGGTTTAGACAGATTTGAAATCGGATACCGTTCGGTCACTCATGTGTACGACCAAAAATCTCGAGACTAGACTTACGTAGCAAGTCATGTGCTCTTGTAAACAAGTGATCCACTTAACCTAGGCTTGGGTTCAACCCCCATGGGGAGCATGAAGAGAGAGTTTTCCCCTAAGAACTCTAAAGCCTTCTAGAAGCATCCACTTGAGTTAACTCCAATTAATTGGGACACTTGGCACACATGCAGTTATATGGACGACACAGGATGGTTAGTATCCACCTACCCAAGAAGGTAGTCCCTTGGGAGAGCTATATATAGGTGCATATGATTGGGAGGACAGTCATATCTCTCTAGCACATGTGGTGGTCATAATTGTCATTCTCTTACACAAGAGCTAAAACTCTTGTGCAATGGATTGACAACAAGATTTTATCTACTGACATCGGAAAGCCAGTACCTACCAATTTTGGCAAAGGAGGAATGAGAAAATATTTTGAAGCCTCCACTAGCCAAATGTTTTATGATACATGCAACTTCATGTTCAAACTTGCTCAAGGGCAAGATGATGAGCCTTCTATGGGGCAATGTTTGGACTACTGTCAAGAAGGTAAAACTACTTGTAGAATCATTGACTAAGGTTGGGGATACAATTCAATCACAAACAAATTGGGATTCCTCTGTTGATGCGTTTATCATGTATGCAAATGAGGCTAATGTTAAAGGAACACAAAAAAGAGAAGAGAAGAATCAGGGTTTGAATAAGAGAGTAACAAGGCAAAGTGAAAAGGAAGTAAGAATTGAGGAACCAATTGAGATAGAAACTAGTAAGGAAGAAGAAAAAGAGCCTAAAAAAGGTATTGCTTACAAACTAGTTTTGGATTTGGAAAAACAAAGGGATTTGAAACAAGTTCTTGATGATAATGTTCTTAAAAGTATTGTTTCTTTTCCATTAGGAGATTTATTGGTAATTGCTAAACATGAGTTTATTTATGAATATTTGAGAATGAGTAATAAATAAGTCACTTCTAGTGGTACAGAATATTCAAACAAAGTAAAGTGTAATGAATTTAAAAGATTACCTAAAGTACTTCTTCATGTTGAGCAAGCTTGGAATGCACTTGAAAGCTATTATGCAATTAATCTTTAAGCTAGAGGGGAAACAAAAACTATGGTGGAAAACCAAGACCTTATGTTGCTCTTATTGACTCTAGATCACAAGTCAATGTTATTTCCAAAAATTTCTATGATGGAGAACAATGTCCTATTGATCGAGAGCATGGATGGAGAATGAAATCTCCAAATGGAGTATGTGCTCATGTACCAATTTTCATCGGATATGTTTATGATGAGCATCACTTTTTTGTACATGATGGTTGTCCATATCTGGTAATTTTGAGCCAACTGCTCATCAGTGAGGCACGAATGGAGACTAAAGTTCTAGATGATGGAAGTGCATATTCACGTGTTCATTCATGGGATGGACTTAAGTCTGTTTAGTTTACGATTGTGTGTGTCAATCATACACATTATAGAATGTTGTTGAGAAGTGATCCTATTGGATATTTTGAATAGGATTTTATAAAAGTTCCATGATTAATCAAGATGATTGTGGCACAAGGTTTATTGGAATCTTGCCTCCTCCATGATGGAAGAAAATTCATGTTTTGTATATGATTCAGAAGCGTCAAAATTTGTAAGATGTAAGGACATGAACAAAAAAATAAGGTAGATTATTGCATGAAGAGAAATATATTTTGCTAAGGAAGGATTGATTGACCAAGATGAAAAAATTAGTGGTTTGTTTAATTATTTTTCGTGTTTTAACATAGTGGAAAATATTCAAACATTCTTGATAGAGGAGAACTCCTATGATCAGTTTTTAAATGTGTATTCACTTCAGGTTTATGTGACTATATCCTTGTACTTTGAATCCTTGATTGAGAAAGAGAAGATAGAGTTTGAGCCTCAAATTGAAACAAAATACAAGACTGTTGATAGGAAAGTTAAACTTATTGCACAACATGTACCTGAAGAAAGTCAGAATATTGTAAATGAAGTAAATGATGAGCCTAGTCTAAGAGATGCTAAGCAACTAATCGTTTACCACTTCTTGGTATGATTGTTAATTGTTCTACTCCTAATATAATAATGCTCCAATGGATTGCTTATATAAAGTCAATTTAACCTGAATTCATTCACATGTCAGGAAAGGCAAATCCAATTGTCGACAAGCTCTCATGGGCAAGGTTGAAAAATGTTGAAGGAGAAAATGATGAAAAATGAGAAAGAATTATATGCTTGTGTATGAAGAGAATAATTTCACACTAGAAAGAATCAATGAAGATGAGTACAAAGGAAATTGGAGAGAGATTGGGAACTATTTGAGCAATCTAGCTCTAGAAAGTCATTGGTCTCAAGATGGATTTAGAGACATTAGGAGGAAAACTTTAAACTTTTTCCTAAAAGATGGTTATTTATGGAGACATTCAAAGGGGAAGATTTTTAATCCTCGAAGAGTTTAGGCTCAAGGTTATTACAAAGACAAGTTATGAATGAAATGCATGATGCTATGTGGGCAAGACACAAATGGTTTTTTGGAACCTATGAAAAGATAAGAGAGCAGTATTAGTGGAAAGGAATGTATGTTGATGTGTTAAACTATGTCTCCACGTGCAAGACTTGTCAATTGCATTCATTATTCAAACATCATGATAGCCTACACCCCACTTATCCACCTAGAATTCACTACAAATGGGTGGTTGATTTAGTGATGATGCCAATATGAGTGAATAATATGTGTTATATTGCTCTAGCTAGAGACGATTTGACAAATCATGCGGAAGGAAGTGTGGACAACATGATTGCTCCTACTTCATCTACATTTGTATCCACATGAGTGCATCTCCATTTTGTATCCAAGAGGCACTCCATTTCTAGTCTATTTCCATTTTATATTGTATTTCCTTCATATTTGGGAACCTTGCCATGTGCTTCTACCAGTTGTATTCATTCTCCTTTCAGGAGACTTATCCCACATATGATGTACTTTTGAGAGCCCCTCCTAAATCTATATAAGGAGGGCCTCTCCCCTCATTTGTTCTAACCATTATGATTGATGCGGACGTCGTATATGCATGTTGGACCCATCAGATGCTTGTTCTAACCATAAGCCTTGAGAGTTCTTCTTTCCTACAATGGGATTCTCCGAGCACGAGAGACACACAAGTTCTTTCATGGGGGTTACAACATGAGCAAAGAGGCGAGAAGCATCAACGTGGGAATTGGAGTGACATAAAACATATATTCAAGAGGATCGAAAATGAACTTTCCACTTCATCAAGTGAAGGGCATCGGAATTCACCAATTTTTAAAAACAATGGTTTTCAAGGAGCAGTATGTGGCTCTTTACATGGACAATGGAAGGATGTAGCATAAATTGCAGATAAGTATTTTCCGACTGATGATTGTTTTCGATTCATATTTGATCTTGCTTTCATTACCTCGCACTTCATCTTAAGAAAAAGTTGAAGTAGGGCAAAGACTTTCATAGATTAAGATTAAATCTAGTATAAGGTGATGAAACTAGCTTATCATTTCAAGCATGAAAAGCACTAGAAACGCTTGGTGTATAACATGGAAACATGAGTTCATGAACAAAAATAAATGATTGTTTGTGCATATGTCCTTCCAAAGGGACGTTTTCATGCACAACACATGCTTCCTTCTTGTTTGAAAAAAAGTATTTGATGCACTCAAGTTTGTGCACATGCATGTTTATATCTTTTTGAAAGGTAGCAAAATAGTATGATTGTGCATGGATGCATAGCATGCATGCATAACAACCTCAAGAACTGATTGAATTAAGGTTAGGATATAAAAAGGGATAAAATTATTAAACCTAATTGCATGTTAAAGAAAGTAAACATCTTTGAGATCTAGATGTTTATTGAAGAAAGTTATCTAGAAAATAACTTTTTTGCATGCCAAAGTCTAGAAAACGGTCGGATGCCTAACCCTAAAGGTGGTTGTAGTTATAGCATGCCCAAGTTTTACCTTGTTTGAGGAGCAAAGCATTAGATCTTTTGACACTCCAATATGCATGCACTAATTTAGATTGCAAAAGTGTATCTTTAAGACAAGCTACTGTAAAGCTCAATCATTAAGGTCCTCCAAGATATTGGTAAGCTATCACTTCCAGGAAAGAGTCCCCATGATTCTTAAGTGATAAAGAAGACGATGAAATGTTCATAGTATAATTATCATATATTGGTTTAATCATCAAAAGATGCTTGTACTTAAGACTATGCAATCAAAGCAGATAAGTACTCTAGTAACATTAAAAGATTGACCAATGATAATAATTTTTGTTTCAAACTCAAGAACATGAATACATATCACACAAAATTTCATAGTGGAATGAAAAACCATATCCTAAAGGTGATATTTATCCTTTAGCTTGGTATATATGAAATGAACACAATTGAAATAATAAAGCTTTTGAATATTGTTTAAAAGTCTAGAAATCCTTTCAAGGATCATTCTAACAATGCAAAAGATTTCGAGATGAATCATTTGCTTAGGTTATTTGATTCCTTAGAAGGAATCCCAAGTCTGTGAAGAATAAAATTCTCCTTATTATTCAAGCTAATTAGATAGTAAGTAGTTCACAAGGAGTCCCAAACCACTGATAGTGGTACTTCAAATCCAATGATTGATATCACCTAGAGGTGTATCAATATTGATATGATTCTTAGCTTTGGAATCTGAAAGACATTAGCATATGCTTGGACTTGAGTTAAGGAAAAAACCTCTAAAAAATCTCGTGGGTAAGTGAAGACACTTTTGATAGTTTGAGAGATCTTAACGATAAACACTAAGTCTTTATTATTGTCACAAGGTCAACAAAACTTGATCAATCTTGGCAAGGTTTGTCCAAGAAATTGCAATCGGAACTACTCTGAAGTTTCTCCAAGTATTAGCAATCATATTCCTTTTGGAAATTTTTCACTCAAATTCCATTTATCCAATGGAAGTGTGAAAAGAATAAGTTGGTCTAAGTCTGAAAAAAAGTAAAATATTCCAAGTATGTAGTCTGCAACTATGATAATGATAATTAAGTATATGGAGGATAAAAAATAATGTTTGCCTATCCTTAAAGGGATTTCTTTAAGGTGAAATCCAAAAGCATGAGTGGATGCTCAGACGAAAGTAGTAAAGAGATTCCTATAAAGTCCTCAAGGTAGCTACTTAAAGATTTAGTAAGAACAAAATCAAAAGACAAGAAGTGAAAAGCTCTTTTCACTATAAATTTGTTGAGTATAACCAATCACACATGAATTTGAGAAATTTAAGAATTGGGAATTATAACCGATTTTCTTTTGAAAATCCTAGCAAAGAAGGATGGATGTTCTATCAAAAGGTTTTCAAGTTTCCAAAGTAAAAGCATGAGATCAAGAAACGATCATGTGGAGGAATCAAAACCTAAAAAATCTAGTTAGAGGTAATGCCTGACACTTCAAAATTCTTTTAAAGAATCAAAGTAAGAAGGTACTCTATAAAGATATGTTTAGAATTCAAGATAAGTATCACGCACACATCAATGTGAATATAAAATAGGGTGGTATGGAACAACAGATTTTATACTCAGTTGATGTACGAAAGATGGTATGGGACATCTGATCGTGGGATGATAATTATCTTTTAGTCCTGTAATGAATCATGAAGTTAGATTTGATCCTCAAGGGAATCAAAACTTCAAAGGAGAAGTTTAAATTCAAGAAGAATAAAGGTATGATCTCAAGATACCTTAAGATCAAGTAAGTAAAAGATACAAAGTAAGTAACTTCTAAGATCTTTTTTTTCAAATAAGGCAAAAACTTGTTCTTATTTGAATTATGGAATACTTCAAGATAAAGTATAGTTGATTAAGAAATATTTGATAAATTACCAAAGAAGTAGGACTTTGATATTGAAATGATTCTTTCAACTAAGGAATAGACTGACTAAGTCAAGCACCAAGTTCTTGGTGTAACTTGGTAAATTCAATCCTTTAATTCAAAGTAGTGCACAAGAACTAAATTCCCAGTAATCAATCATAAAGATTGAATACAAACATGAGCTTCGTCTCAAGTGTAGCATATTTGATTGATTAAAACACTCATCAATAGAACCTTACTCGGTTGACACACTAATGTTGGATACCACACTAGTATCTAGTTATTGGATGATATTTAGATTTACTCTATGAATCATTTTGAGAATCGAGTTTCTTTCTCTTGAAGATAGATAGAGTGCTTCAATATCTTATTGAAATAGAACTTTGAGTAGTTAAAGTCTTGAGTCATCTAGAATTTGACTCATCACAAGTTTATGCATCTTCAAAGTTTGAATTGGTTGTAACGAATTTTAGTTCTTTCTTTATACTTTTCGAATCTTTTGGATTTGACTCAGATATAGTATCTACTTCTTTTCACAAAAGTTTGGGGTTAGTAGATTGGAACCAGATAACTAAATTAAATATCCCAAATAGATGTTCTATATAACAACCTCTTTCAATCTTCAAAAGATGCTAAGTTTCAGTCGACTTATTCATTTGAATTTGCTTCCAAGTCTCTAGCATAACTCTAATGACTTTCTAGAGTCGAGTACACTCTAGAACAGAGAAAGTAGGAAATAATCATTAAATTGACAATTTGCAAGAACTTTTAACCACAGTCTTTTGAGAAAAGTGTCCTAAGTTTGGAAATTTTATTCATTTTGTATTTGATTTGTCTAAGTCAAATTATGATTGATCACAAGTAAATCGAAAACTTTCTTCTACGTCTTACATAGGATTTTTGAAGCCCATTAGGACAAGGTAGTCCTCCATTCAGGTGAAAAAATTCAAATAAATATTGGTTGGAAGCAAACCATTATACAAACATCTAAGTTAGATATTTGGGCTAACCAAACTTCAAGTTTTCCAAAATCAAATTCACATAAATCAAGGGTTCTCAAAGGCTTATGAGGGAAAAGAATCATGCCTTAGATACTATGTTCATGCACTAGCCATGCCTAGAAATGGACTAGTAATGGAATCCACTCATTTCACAAGTTCATTTCTAGATCACATCTAGTAAAACAGTGAATTGACTAGGGATGTTTTTAGATCCACCCTTATTATTCATTCACTACTTCGATCAATTTATCAAAGTGCAAAGCTAGATGGGGTTTTGAATCATTTGGGAAGGGATCCCACCACAGAGATGAGACATGTTCTTCCAATTTTAGAACATGAGTCTCGGGGGTTGCCTACAATATTTATATAGCTCTATTTTTGAGGACGAAAATATTTTTCCAAAGGAGGAAAAATATAATAAAGTAAGTCTATGATCTAAGACTCTGACTGGTTTAGACAGATTTGAAATCGGATACCGTTCGGTCACTCATGTGTACGACCAAAAATCTCGAGACTAGACTTACGTAGCAAGTCATGTGCTCTTGTAAACAAGTGATCCACTTAACCTAGGCTTGGGTTCAACCCCCATGGGGAGCATGAAGAGAGAGTTTTCCCCTAAGAACTCTAAAGCCTTCTAGAAGCATCCACTTGAGTTAACTCCAATTAATTGGGACACTTGGCACACATGCAGTTATATGGACGACACAGGATGGTTAGTATCCACCTACCCAAGAAGGTAGTCCCTTGGGAGAGCTATATATAGGTGCATATGATTGGGAGGACAGTCATATCTCTCTAGCACATGTGGTGGTCATAATTGTCATTCTCTTACACAAGAGCTAAAAATCTTGTGCAATGGATTGACAACAAGATTTTATCTACTGACATCGGAAAGCCAGTACCTACCAATTTTGGCAAAGGAGGAATGAGAAAATATTTTGAAGCCTCCACTAGCCAAATGTTTTATGATACATGCAACTTCATGTTCAAACTTGCTCAAGGGCAAGATGATGAGCCTTCTATGGGGCAATGTTTGGACTACTGTCAAGAAGGTAAAACTACTTGTAGAATCATTGACTAAGGTTGGGGATACAATTCAATCACAAACAAATTGGGATTCCTCTGTTGATGCGTTTATCATGTATGCAAATGAGGCTAATGTTAAAGGAACACAAAAAAGAGAAGAGAAGAATCAGGGTTTGAATAAGAGAGTAACAAGGCAAAGTGAAAAGGAAGTAAGAATTGAGGAACCAATTGAGATAGAAACTAGTAAGGAAGAAGAAAAAGAGCCTAAAAAAGGTATTGCTTACAAACTAGTTTTGGATTTGGAAAAACAAAGGGATTTGAAACAAGTTCTTGATGATAATGTTCTTAAAAGTATTGTTTCTTTTCCATTAGGAGATTTATTGGTAATTGCTAAACATGAGTTTATTTATGAATATTTGAGAATGAGTAATAAATAAGTCACTTCTAGTGGTACAGAATATTCAAACAAAGTAAAGTGTAATGAATTTAAAAGATTACCTAAAGTACTTCTTCATGTTGAGCAAGCTTGGAATGCACTTGAAAGCTATTATGCAATTAATCTTTAAGCTAGAGGGGAAACAAAAACTATGGTGGAAAACCAAGACCTTATGTTGCTCTTATTGACTCTAGATCACAAGTCAATGTTATTTCCAAAAATTTCTATGATGGAGAACAATGTCCTATTGATCGAGAGCATGGATGGAGAATGAAATCTCCAAATGGAGTATGTGCTCATGTACCAATTTTCATCGGATATGTTTATGATGAGCATCACTTTTTTGTACATGATGGTTGTCCATATCTGGTAATTTTGAGCCAACTGCTCATCAGTGAGGCACGAATGGAGACTAAAGTTCTAGATGATGGAAGTGCATATTCACGTGTTCATTCATGGGATGGACTTAAGTCTGTTTAGTTTACGATTGTGTGTGTCAATCATACACATTATAGAATGTTGTTGAGAAGTGATCCTATTGGATATTTTGAATAGGATTTTATAAAAGTTCCATGATTAATCAAGATGATTGTGGCACAAGGTTTATTGGAATCTTGCCTCCTCCATGATGGAAGAAAATTCATGTTTTGTATATGATTCAGAAGCGTCAAAATTTGTAAGATGTAAGGACATGAACAAAAAAATAAGGTAGATTATTGCATGAAGAGAAATATATTTTGCTAAGGAAGGATTGATTGACCAATATGAAAAAATTAGTGGTTTGTTTAATTATTTTTCGTGTTTTAACATAGTGGAAAATATTCAAACATTCTTGATAGAGGAGAACTCCTATGATCAGTTTTTAAATGTGTATTCACTTCAGGTTTATGTGACTATATCCTTGTACTTTGAATCCTTGATTGAGAAAGAGAAGATAGAGTTTGAGCCTCAAATTGAAACAAAATACAAGACTGTTGATAGGAAAGTTAAACTTATTGCACAACATGTACCTGAAGAAAGTCAGAATATTGTAAATGAAGTAAATGATGAGCCTAGTCTAAGAGATGCTAAGCAACTAATCGTTTACCACTTCTTGGTATGATTGTTAATTGTTCTACTCCTAATATAATAATGCTCCAATGGATTGCTTATATAAAGTCAATTTAACCTGAATTCATTCACATGTCAGGAAAGGCAAATCCAATTGTCGACAAGCTCTCATGGGCAAGGTTGAAAAATGTTGAAGGAGAAAATGATGAAAAATGAGAAAGAATTATATGCTTGTGTATGAAGAGAATAATTTCACACTAGAAAGAATCAATGAAGATGAGTACAAAGGAAATTGGAGAGAGATTGGGAACTATTTGAGCAATCTAGCTCTAGAAAGTCATTGGTCTCAAGATGGATTTAGAGACATTAGGAGGAAAACTTTAAACTTTTTCCTAAAAGATGGTTATTTATGGAGACATTCAAAGGGGAAGATTTTTAATCCTCGAAGAGTTTAGGCTCAAGGTTATTACAAAGACAAGTTATGAATGAAATGCATGATGCTATGTGGGCAAGACACAAATGGTTTTTTGGAACCTATGAAAAGATAAGAGAGCAGTATTAGTGGAAAGGAATGTATGTTGATGTGTTAAACTATGTCTCCACGTGCAAGACTTGTCAATTGCATTCATTATTCAAACATCATGATAGCCTACACCCCACTTATCCACCTAGAATTCACTACAAATGGGTGGTTGATTTAGTGATGATGCCAATATGAGTGAATAATATGTGTTATATTGCTCTAGCTAGAGACGATTTGACAAATCATGCGGAAGGAAGTGTGGACAACATGATTGCTCCTACTTCATCTACATTTGTATCCACATGAGTGCATCTCCATTTTGTATCCAAGAGGCACTCCATTTCTAGTCTATTTCCATTTTATATTGTATTTCCTTCATATTTGGGAACCTTGCCATGTGCTTCTACCAGTTGTATTCATTCTCCTTTCAGGAGACTTATCCCACATATGATGTACTTTTGAGAGCCCCTCCTAAATCTATATAAGGAGGGCCTCTCCCCTCATTTGTTCTAACCATTATGATTGATGCGGACGTCGTATATGCATGTTGGACCCATCAGATGCTTGTTCTAACCATAAGCCTTGAGAGTTCTTCTTTCCTACAATGGGATTCTCCGAGCACGAGAGACACACAAGTTCTTTCATGGGGGTTACAACATGAGCAAAGAGGCGAGAAGCATCAACGTGGGAATTGGAGTGACATAAAACATATATTCAAGAGGATCGAAAATGAACTTTCCACTTCATCAAGTGAAGGGCATCGGAATTCACCAATTTTTAAAAACAATGGTTTTCAAGGAGCAGTATGTGGCTCTTTACATGGACAATGGAAGGATGTAGCATAAATTGCAGATAAGTATTTTCCGACTGATGATTGTTTTCGATTCATATTTGATCTTGCTTTCATTACCTCGCACTTCATCTTAAGAAAAAGTTGAAGTAGGGCAAAGACTTTCATAGATTAAGATTAAATCTAGTATAAGGTGATGAAACTAGCTTATCATTTCAAGCATGAAAAGCACTAGAAACGCTTGGTGTATAACATGGAAACATGAGTTCATGAACAAAAATAAATGATTGTTTGTGCATATGTCCTTCCAAAGGGACGTTTTCATGCACAACACATGCTTCCTTCTTGTTTGAAAAAAAGTATTTGATGCACTCAAGTTTGTGCACATGCATGTTTATATCTTTTTGAAAGGTAGCAAAATAGTATGATTGTGCATGGATGCATAGCATGCATGCATAACAACCTCAAGAACTGATTGAATTAAGGTTAGGATATAAAAAGGGATAAAATTATTAAACCTAATTGCATGTTAAAGAAAGTAAACATCTTTGAGATCTAGATGTTTATTGAAGAAAGTTATCTAGAAAATAACTTTTTTGCATGCCAAAGTCTAGAAAACGGTCGGATGCCTAACCCTAAAGGTGGTTGTAGTTATAGCATGCCCAAGTTTTACCTTGTTTGAGGAGCAAAGCATTAGATCTTTTGACACTCCAATATGCATGCACTAATTTAGATTGCAAAAGTGTATCTTTAAGACAAGCTACTGTAAATCTCAATCATTAAGGTCCTCCAAGATATTGGTAAGCTATCACTTCCAGGAAAGAGTCCCCATGATTCTTAAGTGATAAAGAAGACGATGAAATGTTCATAGTATAATTATCATATATTGGTTTAATCATCAAAAGATGCTTGTACTTAAGACTATGCAATCAAAGCAGATAAGTACTCTAGTAACATTAAAAGATTGACCAATGATAATAATTTTTGTTTCAAACTCAAGAACATGAATAGATATCACACAAAATTTCATAGTGGAATGAAAAACCATATCCTAAAGGTGATATTTATCCTTTAGCTTGGTATATATGAAATGAACACAATTGAAATAATAAAGCTTTTGAATATTGTTTAAAAGTCTAGAAATCCTTTCAAGGATCATTCTAACAATGCAAAAGATTTCGAGATGAATCATTTGCTTAGGTTATTTGATTCCTTAGAAGGAATCCCAAGTCTGTGAAGAATAAAATTCTCCTTATTATTCAAGCTAATTAGATAGTAAGTAGTTCACAAGGAGTCCCAAACCACTGATAGTGGTACTTCAAATCCAATGATTGATATCACCTAGAGGTGTATCAATATTGATATGATTCTTAGCTTTGGAATCTGAAAGACATTAGCATATGCTTGGACTTGAGTTAAGGAAAAAACCTCTAAAAAATCTCGTGGGTAAGTGAAGACACTTTTGATAGTTTGAGAGATCTTAACGATAAACACTAAGTCTTTATTATTGTCACAAGGTCAACAAAACTTGATCAATCTTGGCAAGGTTTGTCCAAGAAATTGCAATCGGAACTACTCTGAAGTTTCTCCAAGTATTAGCAATCATATTCCTTTTGGAAATTTTTCACTCAAATTCCATTTATCCAATGGAAGTGTGAAAAGAATAAGTTGGTCTAAGTCTGAAAAAAAGTAAAATATTCCAAGTATGTAGTCTGCAACTATGATAATGATAATTAAGTATATGGAGGATAAAAAATAATGTTTGCCTATCCTTAAAGGGATTTCTTTAAGGTGAAATCCAAAAGCATGAGTGGATGCTCAGACGAAAGTAGTAAAGAGATTCCTATAAAGTCCTCAAGGTAGCTACTTAAAGATTTAGTAAGAACAAAATCAAAAGACAAGAAGTGAAAAGCTCTTTTCACTATAAATTTGTTGAGTATAACCAATCACACATGAATTTGAGAAATTTAAGAATTGGGAATTATAACCGATTTTCTTTTGAAAATCCTAGCAAAGAAGGATGGATGTTCTATCAAAAGGTTTTCAAGTTTCCAAAGTAAAAGCATGAGATCAAGAAACGATCATGTGGAGGAATCAAAACCTAAAAAATCTAGTTAGAGGTAATGCCTGACACTTCAAAATTCTTTTAAAGAATCAAAGTAAGAAGGTACTCTATAAAGATATGTTTAGAATTCAAGATAAGTATCACGCACACATCAATGTGAATATAAAATAGGGTGGTATGGAACAACAGATTTTATACTCAGTTGATGTACGAAAGATGGTATGGGACATCTGATCGTGGGATGATAATTATCTTTTAGTCCTGTAATGAATCATGAAGTTAGATTTGATCCTCAAGGGAATCAAAACTTCAAAGGAGAAGTTTAAATTCAAGAAGAATAAAGGTATGATCTCAAGATACCTTAAGATCAAGTAAGTAAAAGATACAAAGTAAGTAACTTCTAAGATCTTTTTTTTCAAATAAGGCAAAAACTTGTTCTTATTTGAATTATGGAATACTTCAAGATAAAGTATAGTTGATTAAGAAATATTTGATAAATTACCAAAGAAGTAGGACTTTGATATTGAAATGATTCTTTCAACTAAGGAATAGACTGACTAAGTCAAGCACCAAGTTCTTGGTGTAACTTGGTAAATTCAATCCTTTAATTCAAAGTAGTGCACAAGAACTAAATTCCCAGTAATCAATCATAAAGATTGAATACAAACATGAGCTTCGTCTCAAGTGTAGCATATTTGATTGATTAAAACACTCATCAATAGAACCTTACTGGGTTGACACACTAATGTTGGATACCACACTAGTATCTAGTTATTGGATGATATTTAGATTTACTCTATGAATCATTTTGAGAATCGAGTTTCTTTCTCTTGAAGATAGATAGAGTGCTTCAATATCTTATTGAAATAGAACTTTGAGTAGTTAAAGTCTTGAGTCATCTAGAATTTGACTCATCACAAGTTTATGCATCTTCAAAGTTTGAATTGGTTGTAACGAATTTTAGTTCTTTCTTTATACTTTTCGAATCTTTTGGATTTGACTCAGATATAGTATCTACTTCTTTTCACAAAAGTTTGGGGTTAGTAGATTGGAACCAGATAACTAAATTAAATATCCCAAATAGATGTTCTATATAACAACCTCTTTCAATCTTCAAAAGATGCTAAGTTTCAGTCGACTTATTCATTTGAATTTGCTTCCAAGTCTCTAGCATAACTCTAATGACTTTCTAGAGTCGAGTACACTCTAGAACAGAGAAAGTAGGAAATAATCATTAAATTGACAATTTGCAAGAACTTTTAACCACAGTCTTTTGAGAAAAGTGTCCTAAGTTTGGAAATTTTATTCATTTTGTATTTGATTTGTCTAAGTCAAATTATGATTGATCACAAGTAAATCGAAAACTTTCTTCTACGTCTTACATAGGATTTTTGAAGCCCATTAGGACAAGGTAGTCCTCCATTCAGGTGAAAAAATTCAAATAAATATTGGTTGGAAGCAAACCATTATACAAACATCTAAGTTAGATATTTGGGCTAACCAAACTTCAAGTTTTCCAAAATCAAATTCACATAAATCAAGGGTTCTCAAAGGCTTATGAGGGAAAAGAATCATGCCTTAGATACTATGTTCATGCACTAGCCATGCCTAGAAATGGACTAGTAATGGAATCCACTCATTTCACAAGTTCATTTCTAGATCACATCTAGTAAAACAGTGAATTGACTAGGGATGTTTTTAGATCCACCCTTATTATTCATTCACTACTTCGATCAATTTATCAAAGTGCAAAGCTAGATGGGGTTTTGAATCATTTGGGAAGGGATCCCACCACAGAGATGAGACATGTTCTTCCAATTTTAGAACATGAGTCTCGGGGGTTGCCTACAATATTTATATAGCTCTATTTTTGAGGACGAAAATATTTTTCCAAAGGAGGAAAAATATAATAAAGTAAGTCTATGATCTAAGACTCTGACTGGTTTAGACAGATTTGAAATCGGATACCGTTCGATCACTCATGTGTACGACCAAAAATCTCGAGACTAGACTTACGTAGCAAGTCATGTGCTCTTGTAAACAAGTGATCCACTTAACCTAGGCTTGGGTTCAACCCCCATGGGGAGCATGAAGAGAGAGTTTTCCCCTAAGAACTCTAAAGCCTTCTAGAAGCATCCACTTGAGTTAACTCCAATTAATTGGGACACTTGGCACACATGCAGTTATATGGACGACACAGGATGGTTAGTATCCACCTACCCAAGAAGGTAGTCCCTTGGGAGAGCTATATATAGGTGCATATGATTGGGAGGACAGTCATATCTCTCTAGCACATGTGGTGGTCATAATTGTCATTCTCTTACACAAGAGCTAAAAATCTTGTGCAATGGATTGACAACAAGATTTTATCTACTGACATCGGAAAGCCAGTACCTACCAATTTTGGCAAAGGAGGAATGAGAAAATATTTTGAAGCCTCCACTAGCCAAATGTTTTATGATACATGCAACTTCATGTTCAAACTTGCTCAAGGGCAAGATGATGAGCCTTCTATGGGGCAATGTTTGGACTACTGTCAAGAAGGTAAAACTACTTGTAGAATCATTGACTAAGGTTGGGGATACAATTCAATCACAAACAAATTGGGATTCCTCTGTTGATGCGTTTATCATGTATGCAAATGAGGCTAATGTTAAAGGAACACAAAAAAGAGAAGAGAAGAATCAGGGTTTGAATAAGAGAGTAACAAGGCAAAGTGAAAAGGAAGTAAGAATTGAGGAACCAATTGAGATAGAAACTAGTAAGGAAGAAGAAAAAGAGCCTAAAAAAGGTATTGCTTACAAACTAGTTTTGGATTTGGAAAAACAAAGGGATTTGAAACAAGTTCTTGATGATAATGTTCTTAAAAGTATTGTTTCTTTTCCATTAGGAGATTTATTGGTAATTGCTAAACATGAGTTTATTTATGAATATTTGAGAATGAGTAATAAATAAGTCACTTCTAGTGGTACAGAATATTCAAACAAAGTAAAGTGTAATGAATTTAAAAGATTACCTAAAGTACTTCTTCATGTTGAGCAAGCTTGGAATGCACTTGAAAGCTATTATGCAATTAATCTTTAAGCTAGAGGGGAAACAAAAACTATGGTGGAAAACCAAGACCTTATGTTGCTCTTATTGACTCTAGATCACAAGTCAATGTTATTTCCAAAAATTTCTATGATGGAGAACAATGTCCTATTGATCGAGAGCATGGATGGAGAATGAAATCTCCAAATGGAGTATGTGCTCATGTACCAATTTTCATCGGATATGTTTATGATGAGCATCACTTTTTTGTACATGATGGTTGTCCATATCTGGTAATTTTGAGCCAACTACTCATCAGTGAGGCACGAATGGAGACTAAAGTTCTAGATGATGGAAGTGCATATTCACGTGTTCATTCATGGGATGGACTTAAGTCTGTTTAGTTTACGATTGTGTGTGTCAATCATACACATTATAGAATGTTGTTGAGAAGTGATCCTATTGGATATTTTGAATAGGATTTTATAAAAGTTCCATGATTAATCAAGATGATTGTGGCACAAGGTTTATTGGAATCTTGCCTCCTCCATGATGGAAGAAAATTCATGTTTTGTATATGATTCAGAAGCGTCAAAATTTGTAAGATGTAAGGACATGAACAAAAAAATAAGGTAGATTATTGCATGAAGAGAAATATATTTTGCTAAGGAAGGATTGATTGACCAAGATGAAAAAATTAGTGGTTTGTTTAATTATTTTTCGTGTTTTAACATAGTGGAAAATATTCAAACATTCTTGATAGAGGAGAACTCCTATGATCAGTTTTTAAATGTGTATTCACTTCAGGTTTATGTGACTATATCCTTGTACTTTGAATCCTTGATTGAGAAAGAGAAGATAGAGTTTGAGCCTCAAATTGAAACAAAATACAAGACTGTTGATAGGAAAGTTAAACTTATTGCACAACATGTACCTGAAGAAAGTCAGAATATTGTAAATGAAGTAAATGATGAGCCTAGTCTAAGAGATGCTAAGCAACTAATCGTTTACCACTTCTTGGTATGATTGTTAATTGTTCTACTCCTAATATAATAATGCTCCAATGGATTGCTTATATAAAGTCAATTTAACCTGAATTCATTCACATGTCAGGAAAGGCAAATCCAATTGTCGACAAGCTCTCATGGGCAAGGTTGAAAAATGTTGAAGGAGAAAATGATGAAAAATGAGAAAGAATTATATGCTTGTGTATGAAGAGAATAATTTCACACTAGAAAGAATCAATGAAGATGAGTACAAAGGAAATTGGAGAGAGATTGGGAACTATTTGAGCAATCTAGCTCTAGAAAGTCATTGGTCTCAAGATGGATTTAGAGACATTAGGAGGAAAACTTTAAACTTTTTCCTAAAAGATGGTTATTTATGGAGACATTCAAAGGGGAAGATTTTTAATCCTCGAAGAGTTTAGGCTCAAGGTTATTACAAAGACAAGTTATGAATGAAATGCATGATGCTATGTGGGCAAGACACAAATGGTTTTTTGGAACCTATGAAAAGATAAGAGAGCAGTATTAGTGGAAAGGAATGTATGTTGATGTGTTAAACTATGTCTCCACGTGCAAGACTTGTCAATTGCATTCATTATTCAAACATCATGATAGCCTACACCCCACTTATCCACCTAGAATTCACTACAAATGGGTGGTTGATTTAGTGATGATGCCAATATGAGTGAATAATATGTGTTATATTGCTCTAGCTAGAGACGATTTGACAAATCATGCGGAAGGAAGTGTGGACAACATGATTGCTCCTACTTCATCTACATTTGTATCCACATGAGTGCATCTCCATTTTGTATCCAAGAGGCACTCCATTTCTAGTCTATTTCCATTTTATATTGTATTTCCTTCATATTTGGGAACCTTGCCATGTGCTTCTACCAGTTGTATTCATTCTCCTTTCAGGAGACTTATCCCACATATGATGTACTTTTGAGAGCCCCTCCTAAATCTATATAAGGAGGGCCTCTCCCCTCATTTGTACTTGGTTAGAAGCTTGAGGAGCCTACTCCATGCTCTTGGCAAGCTCATTTCTAATCCACATGAGTTTACCCATTTCATTGTCTACTCATTTTGTGTCTCACACATTCTTTGTTTTGTGAGAGTACTTTACTTTTCATTTTTCTTCCGTGTGCGTACTCTCTACATGGTATCAGAGCGCTAGGTGGAGGTCTTGGTGGTGTGTGTGGCAGTGATTTTGGTGGTGGTGGTGCTTGACTGGTGATGGTTTTGCTTCCTCCTCATTGAGGGAGGCTTTTGCCAGTAGTTTTGCTCTTTTGGGCCTTATTTTGGGCTTGCCCACCCTCCCACCCCTTCTTATTCATCATTTTGTACCCCCTTTAAGCTTATTTTCACTTATCCCACCTTTTTTATTTGTTCATTGGATTTCACTATTTCATCTATCTTTCCCACCCTCTCACCCTTGGTTACGACATATTTTGATGTATTTTATAGTGCTCATAAGTGCTTTGACTGCATTTGAAATGTATCTCCTTTTGCATTATTTGCAGCTCTTTGTACTTGAGTGTAATGTCTTCAAAATCATTTTGTACTTCTACTAAGGATCTGGTTCGATAACTACATCCATAATTTCAATTGGTTTGTTTGAAACTTGATCATCGTGTTATTGTAAGCCATCGATCTGTTTGGATCTCTTACATCAATTTGTGTGGAGCTCGAAGCTTCCATCTGTGTGAAACTTGAAGCTTCAGACCGAATGGCCTTCCTCTGAGTAGATGCATATATATGCACAAGAGAACGAAGGAGAAGAAGATTCGGTGGCACTTGTAAGTAGTAGGCATTGGGAAAGGAGTCTATGACAGGCTACACGTGGTTGCCTCAGAAGGATCACAGAAGGGCATTGGCTTGATGTGCAGTATTGGCTCCAGCAGAGGAGGGAGACTGTGGACAAATCAAGCAGAAGAACCTATCGCGTTTCTCTCTGTCGAGTGAGACAGCATGAGAAAAGAGTCTTCCATCTCTGTATAAGAGAGAGAGAGAGAGAGAGAGAGAGAGAGAGTTCCTCTATGCTAAAGCTTCCAAAACGGACACTCAAGATCCTCGGTAAATTCTCTTGCATCATGCTATAGGACCTGCCATCGAGAGTGACAATTACATAGAAGACACAAAGGCCCAGGTGCTGCTTTGTGTGAAGTAGGCTAAGCGAGAAAAACAGGAGAACGTAATTCTCTCCTGATAACAACTGAAGGATTGGGCATCTCAGAGAGACTTGTGTATCTAGAACATTAGAGTAGTTCTCTCCAATCGGAACTTCACAGAGAGAACATAACCTTTGTCATGACTTCGTACCACAAAACATTCATTTCAGTTGCGCATCTTCAGCTCCGCAGTCGTTGGGTCGCCCTGTACTAGCCGAACTCTGAAGCGCAGACGGCAACTGAGGGACATAAGCACTTCTTATCTTCTGTAGACCTGAAAGCACCATTAATTTGAAACAAGAACGGTAGGAAATGAAGGCTTGATTCACCTTCCGATCGATCTCAGATCGAGAACTGTAGACTTTGCGGGAAAAGGGAAGCAAGGGCTTCCACTCACACGGATGTCCTGCCTCTGCAACTCCAACAGTGCACCACAATTAAGTCTACGAAGGTAGGGACGAGAGCGTTGTGGTCGAGATTCGAAGACCACGCCTATGATTTGATCGGAAGGAGTGGCTCTCATATGCACATTGCTTTTCAAATATGTTGGATTAGCAGTAAACAACCTTCAAAACCTGGAACGCTGCTTGGTTGTTCTTTTCCCATATTTCTCGTATATCTTGGCTACAAGTTGTGTTCATTTACATGGGCGTGGACATTGTCATTGAAGATCTAAGCTGGGCTCATGTTGGTTTCATAAATTTTTTGGATTATCTTTATGCTTATCGCAAGAGTTGCAAATGTATTTCCTTGTGCTTATTTAATCAATTTGATAAGTACTTTGATTTTCATTCTGGAATGGCTGAAATGGGGACTCACGTGATGCCCGAAAGGGGCAGATCCGGAAGTATTTTTGGGCCATTCTTGAAGGATTTTGGGGAAAGGCCGCGTGAACTGCTAAAAAAAGAAAAGCAGACATCGAGAGAAGAGGAGGCATGTTTGGGAGCTAAGGGGCGGCATATGCAGAGAAGGGGGCAGCTTTTGGAAGTTCTTCTTCCGTATGTTTTTTTCTGATAAGAAGGGACAGATAGAAGGAGATCAAAAGGAGGGCACGCATCTTATAAGAGAAGGGTACAGAGCTGTAGACGGGGGCGCAGACCATTTCAGAAAGGAGAAAGGGGAGGCAACTCTATCAAGGAAAGTATATGATCTGTTGAAGGGCTCCTGGCGGCTGGAGAGTTTCTCTCGGAAGGGGGAGATGTGCAGACACATCTGATCTGTTGCGTCGAGCTATGCGAGAGGTCAATCATAGATTTATGTGACGACAACGATAGCAGAAGAAGGAAAATGATGATATTGATGAAGATGATGCACATATATGAGTTCTGAGTTAACTGATGAGTTGATCTGCTTCGAACCTTTCTCTGCATTTAACGTTTTATTTGTTGAAATGAGGTGTTAATTGATGAAGAGCCATACGGATGATATGGCGCGCATACCTGATGTTTCTCTTATAGTGTGAATTGATTTTGAAGAAGCTCCGATTCTCAGAGATTGGCTTGTTGATTATCTTTGGAAAATCGCTTGAAGAAGAAGAATTGCTGGATTCCGACTCTGACAAGATCAGATATCTTTCATGACATGTAGCACCTCCTCGAATTCTCAGCATACTCTAATGCTTCTCTCATGGCAGGTGCATGTATATCTGTTATAACATTGTGATGATCTATTGTAAGTACATATTTTGAAGAAAAACAAGATGGAACAGTACTGCACATGAAGTTGATGATTAGTATGATCTGACGTCTGTGTTCGTGGAGACGAAATTATTGATCTTGTGAGGAGGACAATGCAAGGAAATCTTCTGTACACGATCTGCTTTTAAGGCTTCATGGATGGCTGACGGAAAACAACTATCATTGTGTCAACGATTGAAGATTTTTGTTCATCTTTGCCTATTGAAATTGAAAGCGCTGATATGAAGGATGCCAGAAATAATTTGGCAACGCTCTGATCTGAAGGAGTTTCAATCTCAAAAAAAAAAAAAAAAAAAAAAACCAATGATGACCATGATGGCCGACTATTTCTATGCAACAGTGCTTTATGAATTGCGCTATTTCTGACTGAAAGAGATTATAACTAAAAGGAATTGTTTTGCTTTGAGTAAATCATACGACAACGGAGAACCGCTATGGCTTCTTCTTCATGCTAATCAGATGCAAAACGAGTTGATGTAAGTTCTAGTTTTCATTATATAGTTATCATAAAACTGTTATGCAGTAATACCATATTGTGCTGATCAAAATTTTATACTGATGCTCTCTGAACTTTTGAATTGATTCCAAATTTGCTTTGATTGATAGGACAGTCATTGAGATTTCCCCGTTTTTCTTGGTTATAGTGACTACGTAGTTAGTTTCATATGCGTAAAGCTGACAGCTCATTCTGTGGGCTTCTTCAAATTTGAACAAAAGTTTAACATATACGTACTGAAAACAGGAATTGGTACATAGTTAACAACATGGAATTTTTGTTGTGAGATATTTACAGTAACTAATTTCTTTTGATCTTTGTCTATGCAAAAATGAAACATGGTTCGCTGTTATGGAAACGTTTGAAGGATGAAAAAGCCCAAGTGCGACCCCAACTCTCACGTGTTCTAACTTGGGGTTTTCTACGTGATTCATATGCATCTTAAACTTTGTGCATAACTCACTGAGTCAACTATATATTAAGAGGTTCATGATCGGCATATATATTTCTTCTACTCATTACCTTTTACTCGTGATCGGTCCAGAGAAGTTTGGTATCTGAGTCACACATTGTATATATTGATTCTTTTAAGAAACTGTTACAATGACTTACTTTGTTGAATGTTATCGAATCAAACAAGTATTGCAGGTCAATAATAAAGATTTTTTTTCGAGTTGATTTACGCAGAAAAAGTAGACTGCAATAAGTTGACGATACAAATGGAAATTATGATGCTGATGAGATAAGTGAGTTCAATTCAGTGAAGACACTTAGAGCATATCTTAAGTAAAACTCATGTTCTGAAATGAACTTCTAAAGCTTTTTATTTGCAGAGGCCTTCTTTACTTTGATACCGCACTCGAATTGTGGTTTGGAGTCTTCTTTGTTTCTAGTAGTTCTTTAAGTGATCACCAAAATTCTAAACTCATCTCCTAATTTCATCTAAACTTTTCATTCTTAATAAAAGTGTAACTCAAAATCCAAGTGGAGCCCTTTGCTATCCTTTTACCCTCCTTAGCATGAATCTGCGCGACATACCTGGTGAACCCGACGTGAAAGGAGGGGGTGAGTGAGTTATAGAGCCACAAAGATTAGCATAATCAAAATGGAAGAAATCCTAGCTCAATTCCTACGATTTCAAGAAGAAGATAGGCGTCAAAAAGCCATCCAATCACTTCATGAACGTCTAGTCAATCGGTGTGGCTTTTTCAATGGAAAGAATGTCTCAAAGTTCTGCAAAGAATATGAACTCGAGGCCAAATATCTAGGTGTCGGATTAAGTCCGATGACGGAAAAGGAATTATGTGAAAACTTTATCTATGTGTCGGGATACGACATGCGAGACCAAATAATGCGAATAAATCAAACGACATGGTCCCAATACAAAGCGACACTCCTCAAGCAGTTTATGCTAGAGGATCTTGATAAAGTAACTCGTAGATCTTTCCTGAGGTGGGTCCATATGCCCAAAGACCAACCAATTCTTGAGATCAAAGAAGAGTTTGAGCGACAATATGATGATCTTTCTGAGCACGATAAGAGGTGCATAAGTCATGAAAGGGTGTCGTTGTTTCTTCGAACAATCGATGTTAATGCCCGAGAAGAACTAATTCCGCTTCTACAAGATATGGACTCGGACTCGGGGCTCATAGAGGATTGGATGCTCGTCCATGAAGCTGTGATGAAATACGTAAACAAACAACAAACAATAGACAAATTTCTAAATGATTGGAGAACAGATCTTCAAACAGATGAAAATTATAACCATGTTCCAAGCATTTTACCAATCGTGGATAATGTTCAAGTCCATGAGGTTGTAGAGACCCCATTTGGGCATGAAGTAGATATGCATGGGCTTAATATCCATAGTGATGATGGGAAATATGAAGAAACTTCTAAAAGTGCGAATGATATAACCTCAAAGGTTACAAGGTGCCAAGAGCCCCTAGACTTCTTTACAATGATTGCATCTTTAGGTGCCATAAGTGGACAAAGCCCGAAGATGGGAGGATCAAAGGAGCAAGTGGAAGCTAATCAAAATCAAACCAAACTAAACCAACATCAAACCAAACAAACAACAAACATAAAACGAAACAAAAACCAACAAAACCCAACAAGTAAACAAGATGAAGCTTCCTCTACTCCGATAAACTCCTCACATCGAATAAAAGATAATCAAACAAATCAAGAAACATATCAAGATGCAAACAAAGAGATAGAGATATCTAGAAGGCTCATAGGTGACCAAATGGAGATAAAAGATGAGATACAAATAGAGAACCTAATAAATATGTCTGAAGATCGAGCTCGAGATGCATCCTTACATGATGACATCGGGCAAGATGTGGAGTATGATTGGATGTCACTTGATGGTGATGATCCTTTTCTAAAACAAGATTCGGATAGAACTTCTGATCTAATGACTGAATTACATGAAGGAACTCCCATGGAACATGATGTTGAATCTAAGGACCTGTCAATAAAAGACCCGATGGGTAAGAAAATGGATATGCAGGAATCCACATTATACATGCATACGGAGATGCAAGAAAACGAACTCACTTATATGAAGGAGGACATGCAAATAATGAGTCCTCTAGAGATTGAAATGTGTGATGACGAAGATGAGTATGATGCTAATCTAGAGGATGTACAAATGATAAGTCCTCTAGATAGTGATATGTATGGCGATGGTGATAAGCATGATCCTAATCCTACCGATAGTCTAGATCAAGATCAAGATACTGATATTCTTTTGAGCGATGTCACATTGGACAAAGATCCTACACATAAAAAAGAGAATAAGTTGGATGGAGTTCAAAATAATGATATGTATGTAAATGATGCCACATTCCATGAAGAGAGAAATATGAATGAACATGAGGAGGATGGGAAAATACCATTGATCATTCCTCTAAATACTGATATGTATGTCAAAAATAATCATGTTGAGTTGAGTCCACACGTTGAAGAAATTGAGCATAAAGTGGCAGATGAAATGTTTATTGTGACATATGATAAATCTGATGTGTGTATTGCATCGAAGGATATTCAATATAAAACTATTAAGTCAAACAATTGCATTGATAAAGCTCGAGCTGATTTGGATGCATATGTTGAGATTCTCATACATGATGAGATTCTTGAGCAAGAATCAGTGATTGAAGAATCAATGCTTGAAGAAGGTGGACTAAGTACATCCTCAGAAGAGAACGAGCAAGAATCGATGGAGATGGATGTAGAATCCTATGATGACATTTTGGATAAAGAAATTGAAGATCAAGATTTTCTTGATTATGAGGATATGGATTCCATTCACATTGAGGGAGAAATATTTTGGGAACATAACAAAGACAATGATGAAGAGTTCCTGGAAAGACTAGAACAAGAAGCAGATACCATAATTAATGGGACTCAAGTAGAAAGGAATCATGATAGATTGGAAGATAAAAATGATTATGTAATATCATCCAAGCATGATGCTCACTTCTACTTGATGAAGGAATTGAATGAATCTAATCAATACGTTTATTTCGATGAAGATGATGAACATATTCGAAATGATGCAATTGAAGATATTTCCTCAAATGATCTCAAGCATGAAATGAATCAAAATCCATGCTTGCACGGAATTTTTAAAGATGATTTAAGCATATTAAAAATTAACACTCTATATTCATGTGTGTTTGACTCATCAAGAGTAACCTCACATGAGAGGATCATGAATAAAGGAGACTATGTCCAAACGATTGAAACATGGATGTTTGAATTTTCTAAGAACTATGTATGCCAGTCGAGCCTACAAGGAATGGACGAGCAAATGAAATGGCTTGTCCACATATCTAATCTTTTTAAAAATGATTCACGGATTGATGCGATCCAAAGGTGGCTTGTTAAGAAGCACAGTTTCTTTGGTGACCATATATCAAGGGAGATGGGTCTGAAGGGAAAAACCCTAATAAATGAGAATTAATAATACCAAAAGGAAATTTGTAAATAAAAATGTATATAACTTGTGTTTTTTGCTTTAATCTTAAGATAGATAGAAGAAACCAAATAAAACTAAAAATGCAAGAAATTAAAGTGGGAACACCTATGGTAATGAATGCATGTTGGATGAGTGGTTTGAAGTCAAAATAATTCAAATAGATATTTTAATGTTCAAATGAATGAAGTTTTTTTTATGTGATTCTTGAATGTGATGCTACTAATTTCTCTTATGCAGTTTTGAGAACAGGTGTTGATATAGAGTTGATCGAAGATCTAGAGTTTTGAGAGATTGTATAGAGGCAACCACTTTCGAGCTGCATGCTTATTTTTTATTGCAAATGGTTTTTGAAGTTCTTTCATGGATTGCATATGTATAAAATGTCATTTTGATGTGATGTTTCTCATGATTTGTTTAGTTTCTATGAGTGCAGGAATGATCAAGCTAAGCCAACGGAGATGATGACTCAAGAACAAAGCCATGAAAATCTTTTTCATTAGCTATCGTGCTTTAACCCTGATCTTTTCTTTGCACCATCTTTGAGATGCATTGCATGCCAAATATGCATGTAAAAATATATAGGAAACACGACTTTGAAATTCCGTAGAAGCACGTCCATCTGCACAATTAGATAGGTAAATATCATTGAAAAATAATAAAGCAAGTTTTGAGTGATAAGAGAGAATAGTTCTGAGTAAGGGAGAGTGATTGCATCTGTAAGAGAGTGGAGTTGTGAGTGATGTGAGCGTTGCTTAGATACCATAAAACCTTGATTTTTCACACCATTTTTGTTTCTCTTCATGCACCTAAAACATGCATAAATGAAATGTAAAGAGCACGAGTGATATTTTGGTTAAAACCCATAGTTGCACGAGTGATTGCACTTGTATTGAATTGTATATCCATGATAAAAATTGAGTGTAAATCCTCAACACCGAATGCCTGATACCTCCCCTATTTGCACCATGCTATTTTTTATGCACTTAGAGTATGCATATGTAGGGCTCATTACATGGCCGTGCATAGGCACATTTGTTTTAACCCATGCACTTGAGTTTTCACAATGAATTGCAGATACCGAGATTGATGGTGGTGCATCCGGAGGATGCACAGGTTCAGAGGGAGTGGATGTGGTCGAGATTCGAAGACCACGCCTATGATTTGATCGGAAGGAGTGGCTCTCATATGCACATTGCTTTTCAAATATGTTGGATTAGCAGTAAACAACCTTCAAAACCTGGAACGCTGCTTGGTTGTTCTTTTCCCATATTTCTCGTATATCTTGGCTACAAGTTGTGTTCATTTACATGGGCGTGGACATTGTCATTGAAGATCTAAGCTGGGCTCATGTTGGTTTCATAAATTTTTTGGATTATCTTTATGCTTATCGCAAGAGTTGCAAATGTATTTCCTTGTGCTTATTTAATCAATTTGATAACTACTTTGATTTTCATTCTGGAATGGCTGAAATGGGGACTCACGTGATGCCCGAAAGGGGCAGATCCGGAAGTATTTTTGGGCCATTCTTGAAGGATTTTGGGGAAAGGCCGCGTGAACTGCTAAAAAAAGAAAAGCAGACATCGAGAGAAGAGGAGGCATGTCTGGGAGCTAAGGGGCGGCATATGCAGAGAAGGGGGCAGCTTTTGGAAGTTCTTCTTCCGTATGTTTTTTTCTGATAAGAAGGGACAGATAGAAGGAGATCAAAAGGAGGGCACGCATCTTATAAGAGAAGGGTACAGAGCTGTAGACG
The DNA here is from genome assembly GCA_020310875.1 of Ceratopteris richardii. Taxonomy (NCBI): domain Eukaryota; kingdom Viridiplantae; phylum Streptophyta; class Polypodiopsida; order Polypodiales; family Pteridaceae; genus Ceratopteris; species Ceratopteris richardii. Next base: position 142,126,707 of record CM035440.1, read on the forward strand.
GGGGCGCAGACCATTTCAGAAAGGAGAAAGGGGGGACAACTCTATCAAGGAAAGTATATGATCTGTTGAAGGGCTCCTGGCGGCTGGAGAGTTTCTCTCGGAAGGGGGAGATGTGCAGACACATCTGATCTGTTGCGTCGAGCTATGCGAGAGGTCAATCATAGATTTATGTGACGACAACGATAGCAGAAGAAGGAAAATGATGATATTGATGAAGATGATGCACATATATGAGTTCTGAGTTAACTGATGAGTTGATCTGCTTCGAACCTTTCTCTGCATTTAACGTTTTATTTGTTGAAATGAGGTGTTAATTGATGAAGAGCCATACGGATGATATGGCGCGCATACCTGATGTTTCTCTTATAGTGTGAATTGATTTTGAAGAAGCTCCGATTCTCAGAGATTGGCTTGTTGATTATCTTTGGAAAATCGCTTGAAGAAGAAGAATTGCTGGATTCCGACTCTGACAAGATCAGATATCTTTCATGACATGTAGCACCTCCTCGAATTCTCAGCATACTCTAATGCTTCTCTCATGGCAGGTGCATGTATATCTGTTATAACATTGTGATGATCTATTGTAAGTACATATTTTGAAGAAAAACAAGATGGAATAGTACTGCACATGAAGTTGATGATTAGTATGATCTGACGTCTGTGTTCGTGGAGACGAAATTATTGATCTTGTGAGGAGGACAAATGCAAGGAAATCTTCTGTACACGATCTGCTTTTAAGGCTTCATGGATGGCTGACGGAAAACAACTATCATTGTGTCAACGATTGAAGATTTTTGTTCATCTTTGCCTATTGAAATTGAAAGCGCTGATATGAAGGATGCCAGAAATAATTTGGCAACGCTCTGATCTGAAGGAGTTTCAATCTCAAAAAAAATAAAAAAAAACCAATGATGACCATGATGGCCGACTATTTCTATGCAACAGTGCTTTATGAATTGCGATATTTCTGACTGAAGGAGATTATAACTAAAAGGAATTGTTTTGCTTTGAGTAAATCATACGACAACGGAGAACCGCTATGGCTTCTTCTTCATGCTAATCAGATGCAAAACGAGTTGATGTAAGTTCTAGTTTTCATTATATAGTTATCATAAAACTGTTATGCAGTAATACCATATTGTGCTGATCAAAATTTTATACTGATGCTCTCTGAACTTTTGAATTGATTCCAAATTTGCTTTGATTGATAGGACAGTCATTGAGATTTCCCCGTTTTTCTTGGTTATAGTGACTACGTAGTTAGTTTCATATGCGTAAAGCTGACAGCTCATTCTGTGGGCTTCTTCAAATTTGAACAAAAGTTTAACATATACGTACTGAAAACAGGAATTGGTACATAGTTAACAACATGGAATTTTTGTTGTGAGATATTTACAGTAACTAATTTCTTTTGATCTTTGTCTATGCAAAAATGAAACATGGTTCGCTGTTATGGAAACGTTTGAAGGATGAAAAAGCCCAAGTGCGACCCCAACTCTCACGTGTTCTAACTTGGGGTTTTCTACGTGATTCATATGCATCTTAAACTTTGTGCATAACTCACTGAGTCAACTATATATTAAGAGGTTCATGATCGGCATATATATTTCTTCTACTCATTACCTTTTACTCGTGATCGGTCCAGAGAAGTTTGGTATCTGAGTTACACATTGTATATATTGATTCTTTTAAGAAACTGTTACAATGACTTACTTTGTTGAATGTTATCGAATCAAACAAGTATTGCAGGTCAATAATAAAGATTTTTTTTCGAGTTGATTTACGCAGAAAAAGTAGACTGCAATAAGTTGACGATACAAATGGAAATTATGATGCTGATGAGATAAGTGAGTTCAATTCAGTGAAGACACTTAGAGCATATCTTAAGTAAAACTCATGTTCTGAAATGAACTTCTAAAGCTTTTTATTTGCAGAGGCCTTCTTTACTTTGATACCGCACTCGAATTGTGGTTTGGAGTCTTCTTTGTTTCTAGTAGTTCTTTAAGTGATCACCAAAATTCTAAACTCATCTCCTAATTTGATCTAAACTTTTCATTCTTAATAAAAGTGTAACTCAAAATCCAAGTGGAGCCCTTTGCTATCCTTTTACCCTCCTTAGCATGAATCTGCGCGACAGCGTGTGCTAACTGATGTTCGATTCTAAACGAGATCTGCACAGATAGAGAACAGTAGAGCAAAGATAAACCTTGCATGTGTAGCGCTAAGGAGGTTTGGAGTCTGCACTTCGAGATATGCAAAATCTGGTAGGGGGTGTAATCTGTGGAGCATAGAACACGAAGAGATTGCACCAAGCTATAACTGGTGCACAATCATCTGAGCAGCGATCATAACTAAAATTGGTGTCTGCATTAAAATTGGATTCTGCACGTGGCCAGTCACTTGGTTTGCGCAAAGAGGATGAACCATCCTCTGATCATTCATTTGTGAGTGCCAAAATGCCCTCATAAACAAACCATCGGTTTCCAAATTAATTGCTTGGGTCCACACATCACTCTTTTGTTGGTGTAATTCAAGCCTTAACACTTGGCTTGGATACCAATCTTGAAGACTACACATAAAGCTTGGAACCTTTGAATGATATAGTTACATGAACCAAGAACCATAGGAACCTAGTCTTATTGTTCTTACCATTTATCTCATGTAAAAGTCTATATGACTTTAACCACTCTTGTAATCACACCTACTTGATTAAATCGTGGAAAATTTGATTGATTGAGTGGTTGATTGATTGAGGGAATATCTCAATCAACTTTTAGGTGAAAGATTCTAGGAGATTAGTTTGAATTCAAATTCAAATTATCATTCAACTCCTATAAAAATCACAAGGAAAAAGTCGCGGGCATCCTTCACTCTTCCCGAGGCATTTCTGAGTAAATCTTTGAGTGTGTGAGTGCTACACCATAGCCTACACATCTGAGTACCATTGAGCATCACACTCTATGCCAATGGGAATGTATATCAATGTGAATTAATACATAGCATTACATTCATATTCTCTGGTTTCTCTGAGTGACTACCTTCAACTCTGTCAACTTCCAAGAGGCATATCTCAAGATCTACTGAACCAAATTGGATGATTCAAAGTGCATTGGATTCAGCTCAAAGTCTACTATACACCTACAAATTTCCAAGACCATTGGATCAACCATCACAGAGAAATCTCAGTCGGGGTGCTCACTGGTCTGTGAATGTAAGTCTCCTAAAAAATCGGGGGTACACCTTATTTTGCTAAAGTGATTTCTCTGAGTTTAGTTTATCATTTCTTTTCATTCCACTTGCAAATGGAAGCTTACTAAGCTAATAGAATATCTCTAGAAGGAATTTTGCTAATTGTAACTACACTGGTCACACTGAGCATAACCCTGAGCAGGTATCATTACCAAAATAGCAAGTTTTTCAGGATTTTGAAGTCACAAGTAGTCTGTCTTGATTTGATCATTACTCATAACATTTGCAAAGCACATATATGGTTTCTTGGTATCATTTGGAAGATCAAGGAGTCTACTAAGCATATCTGGAGTCAAAGGAGGGCAGGTGTGAAGCAGGTCTAGCAGCACCAACTTGATCTTCTGAGTGCATCCAACCATCACTCCCAATAATGGTATCAGAGCAAATAAGGTAATCATGGGTGATGGTTTCCCTTCCTTCATTGACAAATTAGACAGGAACAACTACCAAGCTTGGTCTCTAAGGATGAAGACCTATCTACAAGGAAGGAGCTTGTTTGGATTCATATCAAGAGATGAGGAATTGCCCTCATTCAAAGCTAGAGGCCTACCCACCAAGGAAGAGCAAGAGAGACTCAATCAATGGTGTGCAAAAGATGCTTTAGCAAGGTCATATCTTCTAAACTCTATTTCTGATTTCCTTCTACCACACATAAGGAATTGCAAAACTTCCCAAGAGACTTGGGAAACCTTGTCAACTTACTTTTCATCAAGCACAAGGGCCAGAAAGAATCAGCTATGGATTGAGTTTACAACTCTTAGGAAGCAATCAAAGCAATCTGTCTCAGATTTTGTTACCAAAGTCAAGGACATTGCAGACCAACTTGCAAGTGTTGGAGAAGAGATTGAGGAAGAGCAAATAGTCAGACAAATGATCAATGGACTAAAGACAGATGACAAGTGGGAGAGCTTTACCACAGCAATGGACTTATACATGGACATCCAAGCACCTGATCTAACAACTCTGATTGGACAACTTTTCACACATGAAGCTAAACTTACAAAGAATGGAGAGCAATCAAAAGGTAACAATCCCTCTGCCCTATACACTGATAAGAAGGCTAAAGACAAAGGTAAAAACAAAGATTGATGAAGAAGGCTCTACCTCCCAAGCAAACTATGCAGGGAGAGGTAGATCTTCAAGAGGTAGAGGCAGAGGAGGTAAGTCAGGTAGGGGGAGACCCTACAACCAATCTCCATGCAACATTTGTGGCTTGTCTAATCATACCACAGATGAATGCTACAAAAACTACAAGAACCAAAGAGGAAGAGGTCACCAAAGAGGAGGATACTCTCAAGGCAGAGGCAGATTCAACCAATCTCAAGGCTACCATGGCTACAACAATAATTATAACAACAACTACAATCACAATGGCAACTATCAAGGTGGATACAGAAATAGGAAAGACTACAACAATTATGCAGAGGAGCAAGATGATTCCTTATTGATCATGAATATGACATCTAAGTCAGGTATCAATGATCACTTATTCTATATTGATTCAGGTTGTTCTAATCATGTAGCTGGAAATGTTGCATTACTTTCTGATTTGGAAGAACCCAAAGGCAAGCACCAAGTGCAGACAGGTGATGACACTAAACATTCAGTTGTTAAAGTAGGTAATGTCAAAACTAGTGATGGTAATCAGAATCTATTGAGCAGAGTATTGTATGTTCCAACAATCACCAAGAACCTAATGAGTGTAGGTCAGATTGTGGAAAAAGGTCTACAGGTCAGGTTTACTCAACATGGTGCATATGTGGAGGATCCAAGACATGGATTCAGAAGTATAGCCAAGGGAGAAAAATCAGGTAGATTGTTTACCTTTGAACTTGAAGACACTAAGAATATTGCTTTGTACAACTATAAAGATCAAACCCTATCAGAATTGGAGATTTGGCACAAGAGATTAGGTCACATTGGAGAGAGGACCATAAAACAAATGAGCAGGGATCAATGTGTGCTTGGGATACCTAATGTATCCAAGCAACACATGATATACAAGTGTGGGGCTTGTCAATTTGGTAAGTCACACAGATTGCCCTATACAAAGAACGGTTTTATGCATGAAGATTATCTGGAATTGGTGCATACAGATGTTTGGGGACCTAGCAAGGAACCATCTATATCTGGATCAAGGTACTATGTGTCCTTCATTGATGACTATAGCAGATGGACTGTCTTATACTTCATGAAACATAAAGATGAAGTATTTAATTGTTTCAAAAAGTATCTTGCATTAGTTGAAAATCAATCAGGTAGACATTTGAAGAAACTAAGGTCAGATGGTGGTGGAGAATACTTCTCCAATGATTTTGAAGATTTCTTGCAGGAAAGAGGCATCAAGAGGGAGATTACTACAAGGTACTCACCTGAACAAAATGGGGTAGCTGAAAGAAGGAATAGACTCATTGTAGAGACAGCTAGGTCTATGCTAAATGAAAAGAAATTGCCAAATTATCTTTGGGCAGAGAGTGTATCTACTGCCACATATTTAATTAACAGGTTGCCATCAAAGACACTTGATGGATTGACACCCTATGAGGCTTGGCATGGTAAGAGACCATCTCTAGATCATTGCAAAATCTTTGGTTGTGTTGCATATGTGCATATTCCCTCACAGGTAAGGGGAAAGCTAGACCCTAAAGCTGAAAAATGTATCTTCATTGGTTATGATTTGAATCAGAAGGGATACAGATTCTACAACCCCTCAAACAAAGGCTTCAAGGTAAGCAGAGATGTCATCTTTGATGAGAATGATTCATGGTATGAGAATGAATGCAGGAAGGTTAGTCTACCTTATGACATGGAAGAAGACTTCCCCAAGCTTATCAAGGAAGAACCAATTCAGAAAGAGGATACAAGCTCAGATGATGAAGACACCATCAACATTGAAGAATTCAAGGCTTGGAAATCCAAAGGGAAGATGAAGATGAAGCAACTAGAAGATAATCCAGAATCCTCAACTCAAGCTATGAGGAGATCTCAGAGAGAAAAGAAAAAACCTATTAGGTATGGGTATGATACTTCACTTGTAACCAAGCACTCTGTATATCTTGCAAAGGATCTCTTGAATGAAGAACCAGGTACATTTGAAGAAGCAATCACTAAACCAGAATGGAAGGAAGCAATGGATGAAGAAATGGAGGCTCTCAAGGAGAGTGACACTTGGGACTTGGTACCCAAGAAGGACTCTATGAAGGTGATAGGATCCAGATGGATCTACAAACTCAAGAGGAACTCAGATGGTACAATAAACAGGTATAAAGCTAGGTTGGTAGCCAAGGGTTTTGCACAAACCCAAGGCATTGATTATGAGGAGACATTTTCTCCTGTGGCCAAGATGCCAACTATCAGAGTTATGGTGAGTGTAGCTGCATCCAAGAATTGGAACATGTACCAATTGGATGTGAAGAATGCATTCTTGAATGGATGGATATCTGAAGAAGTCTACATGTCACAACCACCTGGCTATGAAGATCCCAAGAAGGTAAATCATGTTTGTAAATTGAAGAAGGCTCTGTATGGATTGAAGCAGGCACCTAGAGCATGGAATTACAGATTGACAACCTATCTTCTAGACCAAGGATTCATAATGAGTAAAGCAGATACTTCATTGTTTATCAAAAGGAACAATTCAGAGGTAATATACTTGTGTGTCTATGTTGATGACATCATTATTATAGGAAATGATGTTCAGGGAATTAGACACATCAAAGGACAAATGATGAAGGAATTCAAGATTAATGATCTTGGATTATTGAAGTACTTCCTAGGACTTGAATTGGTCTATACAAATTCATGTATCTTTATTACTCAGAAGAAGTATATTCAAGACATGGTCAAGAAGTTTAATTTGCAGGAAGCTAAAGTCTCAAGCACTCCTATGGAGGTCAACCATAAACTCAATGCTCATGAAGGAGAAGAACTCCAAGATATTACAGGTTACCAAAGTTTGGTAGGTAGTCTAAATTATGCTACCTTATCCAGGATTGATATATCATATGGTGTTAGTGTACTTAGCCAATTTATGCACAAACCAAGAGTACCTCATTTAGAGGGAATAAAGAAGATAGTAAAGTACCTAAAGGGAACACAACATCATGGTTTGTACTTTCCTTATTCATCAGACATTGATATTAAGGTATATTCAGATGCAGATTGGGCAGGTTGCAAGGATGACAGGAGAAGTACATCTGGTTACATATGTTTTGCAGGTGATAAACCAATTTCTTGGTCATCCAAGAAACAACCCACAGTAGCTTTGTCATCTACTGAGGCAGAGTATAGAGGGCTAGCAAATGCCACTCAAGAAGCCATATGGTTGAAGCTTTTATATTCAGAATTGGGACTATACACAAGACCACCAATCATCTTTGGTGATAACACAAGTTCTCTTCATCTTGCAGCTAATCCAATTTATCATGCTAGGACAAAACACATAGAGGTTCACTACCACTATGTGAGGGAGAAATTACTTAGCAAAGATATTCAATTGTCATATGTGTCTACTAATATGCAATGTGCAGATTTGCTTACTAAAGCTCTTGATGGAAGCAAGCTATGCAGATTTAAATCCATGATTGGATTGCAGGAAATAATTGAAGACTAGAGATGAAGACTTGAGCCAAAGTGTTTGGCTTGAGGGGGAGCTGTTGGTGTAATTCAAGCCTTAACACTTGGCTTGGATACCAATCTTGAAGACTACACATAAAGCTTGGAACCTTTGAATGATATAGTTACATGAACCAAGAACCATAGGAACCTAGTCTTATTGTTCTTACCATTTATCTCATGTAAAAGTCTATATGACTTTAACCACTCTTGTAATCACACCTACTTGATTAAATCGTGGAAAATTTGATTGATTGAGTGGTTGATTGATTGAGGGAATATCTCAATCAACTTTTAGGTGAAAGATTCTAGGAGATTAGTTTGAATTCAAATTCAAATTATCATTCAACTCCTATAAAAATCACAAGGAAAAAGTCGCGGGCATCCTTCACTCTTCCCGAGGCATTTCTGAGTAAATCTTTGAGTGTGTGAGTGCTACACCATAGCCTACACATCTGAGTACCATTGAGCATCACACTCTATGCCAATGGGAATGTATATCAATGTGAATTAATACATAGCATTACATTCATATTCTCTGGTTTCTTTGAGTGACTACCTTCAACTCTGTCAACTTCCAAGAGGCATATCTCAAGATCTACTGAACCAAATTGGATGATTCAAAGTGCATTGGATTCAGCTCAAAGTCTACTATACACTTACAAAATTTCAAGACTATTGGATCAACCATCACAGAGAAATCTCAGTCGGGGTGCTCACTGGTCTGTGAATGTAAGTCTCCTAAAAAATCGGGGGTACACCTTATTTTGCTAAAGTGATTTCTCTGAGTGTAGTTTATCATTTCTTTTCATTCCACTTGAAAATGGAAGCTTACTAAGCTAATAGAATATCTCTAGAAGGAATTTTGCTAATTGTAACTACACTGGTCACACTGAGCATAACACTGAGCAGGTGTCATTACCAAAATAGCAAGTTTTTCAGGATTTTGAAGTCACAAGTAGTCTGTCTTGATTTGATCATTACTCATAACATTTGCAAAGCACATATATGGTTTCTTGGTATCATTTGGAAGCTGAAGGAGTCTACTAAGCATATCTGGAGTCAAAGGAGGGCAGGTGTGAAGCAGGTCTAGCAGCACCAACTTGATCTTCTGAGTGCATCCAACCATCACTCCCAACATCTTTTGTGCAAATCACACGGGATGCAACTCCCTCCATCATCTTCTCTCATCTCTATGCATAGTCACTTTGTACTTGAACCATCAGCGTGGTAGTTGTTTTGCTTTACACATCCATTGAATGCTCCATCATATTGTAGAACAAGTCTGCCAAGCCATCATTTTCTTGTGGTATTTACCCTTCTATATAATCCTTCAATTATTGCACATACAAGGCATGAACCCTTGTATCTATAGGGTCCTTTTGTAAAGCCCAAAGATAATTGACCCTTACTTTGACATATCACTTTGGCACTAAGTGCCCTCTCTTGTAAACTCAAGCAATACAAGAACAGTATTGTGTGTGTATGATTGTGGGATTGGAGGCTAGTCTAAGCCCACCCACAAGTTCTCTTTGGGCATCGACTCTCCCCACTCCACGGTACCTCTCTGTGCAAGTGAAGGGCTATTCTAAGCCCCCCCCCCCTGAAGTGTCTCTTCCAATTCTTGGTGCAAGTGAAGGGTTACTATAAGCCCCCCCCTCTCCCCAAGGAGTTTTTAGTCTGGTATCGAGTCGTTCATTTCAAGCTTTGCAAATTATCTTGAAGCAGTATCTTTGATAGTGTTTCTAAACACTTTATCCTCAACGCTTTGTAATGACCAAAAGTGAAGGTAGCTCATCATCTATGGCTAACTTCTTACCCTCTTTCACCCCTATTTTTATGCCTAAGGATGAACGCCTCAATGGACAAAATTACACTCTATGGAAAGATGTCATGCGCGCTATCTCTACACGAATCTTCTTCATGAGGTAGTAGATGGGTCAGACCCAGAACCCAATAGGGATACCAACTTAGACAATTGGCATGTGTGGAATGTCAAGGACAAAAGAGCTTTAGGTCAGCTGTTACTTGCTTGCGACGAACTGACAAAAGGACATATCACGTCTTGCAAGACATCCAAAGGATGCTTGGGATATGTTAGCCGCTTTGTATGAAGACAAAACCCCTTCGAAGATATATGCCTTAGAGTTCGAGTTTCATAATTTGACAATTAGGCCCCATGACACAATTACCAAGGTCATAGCCCAATTTGAGGATTACTAGCGTAAATTAGCACTATGTGGTAGGCAGATCTCTAGTGAAGACATGGCCATTAGACTTCTTAACAAGTTACCTAAGTCATACGAGACATTTGTCACAACTTTGTATAATCGCGGCCAAGTCTTATCTTGGGAAGAGGTTCGTCGACTCTTGCTCCTTCACGAATCGCGAGACAAATCGACTTCCTCCCAGGAATCTGCCATGAAGGCCAAAGGCCCCTTCAATAAGGGCAAAACCACAAGTCATCAGGCTAGCAATGGATCTAAGCAAGGATCGCATAATTCATCGAAGAAGTTCACCTTGGAAAATCAAGACACTTAGAAAATTTTTGCTATAAAAAGTAACAATCATCGAAGGCTTCTATGTCTAGGCAAGCATCCAAAGGATCCCAACATAGATCCCACTGCTCGAGTGAGGAACTCTTCATCTCCACAGAAGCCAATGCACTAGTTACTTCCAGCTCCCCGCATGAGTGGATCTTTGATAGCGGAGCTACCTCCTATATGTGCAAAGACAAGGACTCCTTTCAGGAACTCGAAGAGCACACGGGAGAAGTTTATCTTGGCAACAACAAAAGTTTACCCATCAAAGGAAAAGGGAAAGTTCAAATTTCCAACCATCATGGGGCATGCAAGTCTTTATCCAATGTTCTTTTTGTTCCAAATTTATGTATGAATCTACTTTCCGTCAATGCCATTACAAATCAGGACAAACAAGTATGGTTTGATAACACCTCAGTTAAGGTAGTTGATCCCCATACAAAGGATGTCATTGCTCAAGGTATTGAAGAAAAGGGTCTCTACAAGCTATCTTGCTTTGTCATAGGAGTTAAGTGGCTTTATAAAGTTAAGTACAGGTCAGATGGCACATTAGACAAGTACAAAGCAAGGTTGGTAGCTAAGGGATACAAGCAACAACATGGCATTGACTATGAAGAAACCTTTGCTCCTACTACAAGATTCACAACCATAAGAATCATCTTAGCACTAAGTGCTCACTTTAAGTGGCCCATTTACCAGCTGGACGTCAAAAGTGCATTCCTCAATGGAGATCTTCAAGAAGAAGTATATGTTGAACAACCTGAAGGCTTCAAGATCAAAGGCAAAGAAGATCAAGTCTACAAGCTTCACAAGGCACTTTACGGACTCAAGCAAGCTCCCAGGGCCTGGTATGAAAAGATTCACAAGTTCTTTGAAGGCAAGGGATTTCACAGAAGCAATGCTGATGCTAATCTCTATATCTATCAAAAGGATTCTTTAGTAGCCATCATCATTCTCTATGTAGATGACTTGATCTTGACAGGCTCAGACGAAGAACGCATCTAGTTTATTATCACACAACTTCATCTTGAGTACTCTATGATAGATCTTGGATTACTACACTACTTCTTGGGTATGGACATTTGGCAAACAAAAGAAGGTATATTCCTATCACAGAAGAGGTACTGATCTTATCTACTTTCTAGATATAACATGGACCTGTGTCGCTCAGTTTCTACACCACTTGATCCAAACATCAAGCTTACACTGGAGGACTCATCATCACTTGTGGATGTGCATACCTATCGACAACTTGTCGGCTCATTACTCTATCTTGCCAACACTAGAGCAAATATTGCTTATGCAGTTGGTATACTCAGTCAGTTTGCACATCAGCCTCGTTAGACTCATTGGGATGCTGCTCAGAGACTACTTTGCTACCTTGCCCTCACCCAACATCATGGTCTTTGGTATAGAGGGGGCATCGAACTCATCGGATGTGATCCTGATTCTCAACGGTCTACTTGTGGGTATATATTCTTGCGTGCTTAGGACCTAACTCTTGGGCAAGTAAGAAGGAGCCTACAGTTGCACTATCATCTACCGAGGCCAAGTACCAAGCATCCAGCTTTGCAACATGTGAGGCCATCTGGCTTCGATGTTTATTATCTGACATTGGTGTTTTGCAGGATACTTTGACATGTCTTCGCACGGACAGCCAGTCAGCCTTGGCCATCGCCAAGAATCTAGTGTTCCACGCTCGGACGAAGCACATCGAGATCCAGTACCACTTCATACGCGAGAAGCTCATATCTCAAGAGATTACTCTGGAGCAGTGTACCTCTCAGGAGAACCTGGCGGACATGTCCATGAAGGCTCTACCTCCGGTTCTGCTTCAGCGCTTGGTGGACCTCTGCAGCATTCAACCGCTCCAAAATGGAGCTGCAAAGGGGGTGTTGACGACATGATTGCTCCTACTTCCTCTACATTTGTATCTGCATGAGTGCATCTCCATTTTGTATCCAGGAGGCACTCCATTTCTATTCTATTTTCATTTTATATTTTCCTTCATATTTGGGTACCTTGCCATGTGCTTCTACCAGTTGTATTCATTCTCCTTTCAGGAGACTTATCCCACATATGATGTACTTTTGAGAGCCCCTCCCAAATCTATATAAGGAGGGCCTCTCCCCTCATTTGTACTTGGTTAGAAGCTTGAGGAGCCTACTCCATGCTCTTGGCAAGCTCATTTCTAATCCACATGAGTTTACCCATTTCATGGTCTACTCATTTTGTGTCTCACACATTCTTTGTTTTGTGAGAGTACTTTACTTTTCATTTTGCTTCCGCGTGCGTACTCTCTACAAGAAGAACATTATGAACTAAATCAACCACTAATGTGTGTAAATTTTTATAAGAGGATATCATCTGTAGATTTGGTTATGTGGATAAGATTATGGCAGATCGAGGGAATCGGACGCACTAGAGGCGAGAGAGTTTTTTGCTAAACATGGGATTCGATTAGCTCTCACAACTACATTCAATCCAGAAGCAAATGGGAAAATTGAACGAGGTCATGTATCGATTGTTAAAGTTCTTGCAAAGGCATGTAAAGGAAATATCCATCACTGGCTCTATTTTCTTTCGTTTGTGTCTAAATATATCAACAATAGATATGTCCATATGAACTCCAAATATATCAATATCGCAATATGAGCTCCTTTTGACCTCCAAATGCACTATCACAATGCTTGTGCAGGCAATTTCATTTTTTTGTGCCAAAGATATATACAGGTTTTGGTTTGTTAGTATAAGTGTCTCAAAGTTTTCTACAGGCTTAAGAGAACTTGATAGGGTAGTTTTGTTCAACTTTCTAAGATGCACTCATTTCTCTGTATAGTCAGTGGCCATGACTGAAAGCAATGATGCATTCAATATGTTGGTTGTTGAGGATAAGTTGGATGGTACAAATTACCCATTATGGGCTTGTACGACACGTCATGTATTGGTTGCAAAAGGACTACAGAATATGGTGCAGAGTATTGAAAAACATCCTATTACACCTGCAAACACAGTTGCTGAAGGTGATGCAGACGACATTGAAGATGATGATATTCTTCACGTTCCTATTCATGCTGTGGTTCTTGATGCACCTACTATAGAGCAAATTTGTTGGGATGAGATAGATGCTCAAGCACATGCATTGATAGCCTTGTCTATCAATGCAAAACAACTAAGGATGCTTGGGATACACTTACCACTTTATACCAGGCAAGGAATGAGGCTCATGTTGCTTACCTCCAAAACATTTTGAGAGTGAGCACATGAATGAAGAAGATTCCATGGAGAGTTTTCTGACAAAGATCAAAGATTTGAAAGAACAGTTGATTTCTGCTGATGAAGTCTTGCCTGATAGTTCAATTGTGTAGACTGTTCTGAATGGTCTTCTCGATTCATATCAAATTTTTGCTTCTACTCTTTGTTTGATGATGAAAGGCAATCCAAATGCCTTAACATTTGAGGAGTAAGTTTCTGTTCTATTGCAAGAAGATTAGTCTAGCTAGAACAAGTCCATTATGCATGTTGTAGATCAAGCTTTCTTGGCTACTCAGAAGGGCAAAGGTAAATGGAGCTCTTCTACTAGTAAGCAGAAATATGCTGATTCTACACAATCAAAGAAGGATGACAGAGATGAGAAGAAAACAGAAAAGCAAAAATTGTTTTGTAAATACTATAAAGGAAATGATCATGTCATAAAGAGCTTTTCAAAACTGGCTGCTAAAGAGGCAAGAAAGAAAGAGGCTTGAATGGTTGTTGCAAAGGCCTGTAAACCCAAAATAGATTTTGCTAATATTGTGCAGAATGAAGAATGAGCATTTACCACTGTTTATAGTTATGACCCATCTTCTTATGAACAGTGTATGTATGTAGTTGGTACTTTGATAGTGGGGCAACCAAACATATTACCTCACAGCGTAGTTTCTTCACTTCACTCGAGCTTGCCCCTACAGGGAATACTGGCATATGCACTAACAAATTCTCTTATCCTATCATGGGAGCTGGTAAGATCATTCTAACTATTGCTGATGGTAGTTCTTTTACATTGTCAGGTGCTTTATTTGTGCAAGGGATCAAGAAGAATCTATTATCAGTTTCAGCTATAGACAATATTGGATTGGTTGTGAAATTTGTTGATGACATATGTATAGTTTATGATGTGTTAAATGGCAATGTAATTATTGGTTATAGAATTTTATGTCATGGGCTATATAAGCTCATGCACTATGAAAAATCTATGAATGATTCAGCATGTGTAGTACATGATTCTCAGGTTATTTCAGATGCAAAGCTTTGGCATGCACGCTTTGGTCATCTGAATTTTGCTAGTTTTCTATGTCTACAAAAATATGAAATGGTGTCCTCTCTGCCCAAACTTGAAGCACCTAGTAAACATGTTTGTGAAGGCTGTATTTTGGGCAAAATGTAGTGTTCCTCGTTCCGAAAAGATGGCTCAGTTCGAGCTACTAAGAATTTGTAGCTTGTTCATAGTGATGTCTGCGGTCCTATGTAGACACCCTCTTTTGGAAACTATCTTTACTTCGTGACTTTCATTGATGATTTTTCCAGGCATGCATGGGTATATCCATGTAAATCAAAGTACGAAGTGTTTATCTGCTTCAAAAAATTTTTGGTTTTGGCTGAAAATCTGTCAGCATGTAAAATGGGCACCCTCTGTTCTGATCGAGGGGGGGAATATATGTCTTCTGACTTTTATGCATTTCTAGCTGAATGTGGGATAAAACATTAGTGTATAGTGATGTATACACCTCAATAGAATGGAGTTGCTAAAAGGAAGAACATGTCACTCATGGAGATGGCGACGTGTATGGTCTAGAGTCAAGCTTTACCACATAGTTTCTGGCTTGAGGCTATTATATGTGCAACATATGTACAGGTGTCCCACTAAAGAATTGCAGTCTATCATTCCATATGAGGTTGGCATGGTTGTAAGCTATCTGTTGCTCACCTACATGTTTTTGGTTGTCTAGCATATCCATTAGTGCCTAAACAACAACACAAGAAATTGGATGATAAAATAGTGAAATGTATTTTTGTTGGGTGCAGTTCTGAAAGCAAGGGCTATCATCTGTATCATCCACAAAGTAAATGCATTTTGGTTAGCCGTGATGTTGTTTTTGTGGAAGATGCTATTCAACCATTACTTTCATGTACTAAGGAGACATCAGTTAGCTCCAAAGACATGTATGACACTTTACTACCTCTTTTTATAGGTGGACAGTCTAGTGTTGGTCCTAATAAGGCAACTTCTCAACCTTTACAAGTTTCATGCGATGATCCAAATCATTGCATTTTTGATGGAGATTAACATGATGCACTTGTTGATGAGAGATCTAATATTGAGGAGGCAAAAACTATGCCAAAATGGCTAGTGCAAACTTTGCATGATAGCAAATTGGATGCACCTCTGTCATATTGTACTTGTTTTGGCTCTCATTATGCTTCTTTTGTATTAGCTTGCTATGGCTGCCTCTAGTCTCTGTGATGAGAATGAGCATGTTTCATTCATGAAGCACAAAATTTTGAAATTTGGATGGCTGCTATGCAATCAGAATATGATGCTATTATGAAAAATGGTACCCGGTCTTTATGTGACTTGCCTCCTGGCAAGAAGGCCATTGGCACTAAGGGGGTATACAAGCTGAAGTGTAAGCCTGATGAAGTAGTTGACAGGTATAAGGCTAGGCTTGTTGCAAAGGGTTATGCTCAAGAAAGAGGCATTGATTTTGATGAGACCTTTGCTGCCACTTGCCAAATGACTACTATTCGTAGCATATGTGCACTTGCAGCTCATCATGGTTAGAATGTACATCAGTTAGACATTAAAACTACATTTCTGAATGGTGACTTGCATGAAGAAGTGTATCTTTTTCAGCCCTATGACTTTATGCAGAAAGGGCATGAAAACCAAGTGTGTACGTTGAAAAAGGCAAGCACCACGTGCTTGGTATGAAAAAATACATGCCTACCTGATTGGACATGGTTTTGAGAACAATCCATCTGAGAGCACCTTATATGTTAAGCGTGGAAATGATGTGCTTCTGATCATTGTTGTGTATGTTGATGACATGATGCTCATTGGTCCTCATGAGAAGCATATTTCTGATTTTAAGGCTGATCTGCATGCCTCATTTGAGATGTTAGATTTGGGGCATTTGCATCATTATTTGAGCATTCAAATTATGCAAGTTGATGGTATAATAGATTTTTCTCAAACAAAATATGTTGACACATTAGTGCAACATTTTGGCCTTGAAGACTACAAACCTATTGCCACTCCTATGGAGACCGGTTTACGACTGAGTCTTAATGATGCTGGAAATGCATTTGATGTTGTTCTCTATCATCAAGCTATTGGATGCTTGATTTACTTATGCATTACTTGGCTAGATGTTCAGTTTTCTTTCTCACAAATGAGCAAGTTTATGCATTGCCCAGGTGTCGAGGATTGGCAAGCAGTTAAGCGCATCTTTCGCTAGTTGAGTGGTACCTAACTACTTGGATTGTTTTATTCCAAGGGGGGGTCACTACTACCAGATTTACATTCTTTTTTTGACTCTGACTAGGCTAGTTGCTATGACACTCATGTGTCCACTAGTGGCTTTTGCTTCATGCTTGGTAGCTCATGTAAGAAGCAACCTATTGTGGCCATTTCTAGTTGTGAGGCTAAGTATAGGGAAGCTTTCATAGCGATTGTTGAGTGTGTGTGGCTCAGATGCATTCTAGCCGATTTGGGTGTCGATCAGTCTTCTACCACCACCATTTTCACTGACAGTTAGAGCGCTTTGATGGTTATGAGGAACCCTATGTTCCATGCTTGCACTAAGCACATTGAGGTGCACTATCATTATGTCAAGCTTGTCAGATGGGAAAAGCCCACAGGTTACCTTTCCAGAAGAAAGGATTCAAACATGGAGAAGTTTGAAGCTTTTCGCAAAGTTTTGGGCTTACTTCCTTTTGTGGATTGATTCTAGATAGCTTGGCACTTCCTTATACATGAGTGCCAGCTCCTTGTTCATCGCATCACTCTCAGGGGGATTTTGTTGATATATTTAGGTAGTGATGTGTGTGAACACTCTAGGACCACCACGGTACTTTTTTTCCCTCTTTAGGAGGTTTTTTTCCCCTCGGCTTGTATATATGCCTATAACCCTAATGGGTCACTTATCTTTGTACATTCTAGTGGTAATAGATTTAGTCTTGTGTGTTGTGCTCCAAGCTTCTTCTTCTTCCTTGTGCTATTTGCGTGTTCCGCAAACCCCAAAATCCAACATCTACTACCACCAAGAAGAACGCTTACTCTAGCAAAAAGAAAATGATCTGAGTAAATTCTTTCACTTTTCCATGATGTATAGTGTATGGGGAACAACGTAAGAACTTGTGTATATATATGTTTGTGAGTCTGTTTATGTTTTTTCTCAATAAAAATCCAAGAGTTAAGTAGAATAAAACCAAGGATCGAAAGCTTGGAAGTTGGCAACCACCATTGTAAATAAATAAATTAGGTGATATCTTTTAAAGTTTGAGAAATATTTTATGTTTATCTATATATTACATGGGTTTTTGTTTTGATGCAGTGTAGCTCCTTTGGCAAGTGTCTGATAGAAGATGTTCTTCAACAAAAATTTCATCAATAAGAATTTGATCAGTTTTAAAGATGATTTGTACATATTTTATTCAAGATGGACTTTTCTGAAATTCGTGCATGGATTACATATACATATAATATCATTTTGATTTAATGTTTCTCATCTTATGCTTAGTTTCTATGACTGCAAGAACATATTGAGAGATGATGATGGATAAGGTAACAAAAACATGAAGCTGATCTTGAAGATGGCATGCAATTTTTCTCTCTCGAATGTAGAAGGTAACAAAAACATGAAGTTGAGCTTGAAGATGGCATGCAATTTCTCTCTCTCAAAATATGCTTTAAATTATAAAGAATGGAAAAAGGTACAAGAATAATAGATATAATTACAAAGAAGGTTAATAAATTTATCTATTTATCTACAAACTATCTTTTTTGTATTAAATTATCAACCTTAGGTAGAAGCATTTTCAAAAAATTATTAATTTTGTAATCTCCAAGAGCATGGGGAACACTCCAATGTATTTATCATAATTTCAGCTAGGCCAGACACCTCAACAAACTATTTAGAGGTATTCCTAAGCCCGTTAGGACTCTTTTTAAATAGATTGGCCATTTTGATGTGAAGAGGGTCACTTCATGTTGTATAGAGAGCTCAATTTTGTATACTTATGCTCATTATAATTGAGAGATCTCTTCAAAATTCATAAGTTGGACTTCTTTTCCATTTTTTCCTTCATTATTTGCTCATTTGTGATGTGCATGGTGAGAAATTCGTATTTCCAATGGAATATATAGATATGACGCCGTATTTCCCAAGCTTGAGGAGCAACATGAATGCATAATAAGATTGAGGGTGAGGTAAGCTTGTTCTCAAAATTCACACATTCATTGTTTTCTTTCAGTATGGGTATCTATTTGTAGGTCTATCACTTAACATGTAGAACATTTTGTTGCACACATTCATTGTTTTCTTTCAGTGTGGGTATCTATTTGTAGGTCTATCACTTAACATGTAGTCCCATGCCTAGAGACATACTACTAAATAAAGTTTTGTAGTCTATTATATCCCAATTTCTCCATTTCTTCTTATTTTAGACTTATCCCTAGGTTCTTTTTATTGATTTCCATGCCCGTAAGTTCTCTAGATCTTGGTTGATAATTTGGTGAGATTTAACCACCGAGTTGAAGTTGATAAGTACTTCTTTAAAGCTTATTTGTCTATAAATCCAACAACTTTTGGTCTTTTGATCAGGGATTCAATGTCTATGCCAATGGAAAGGAACCTTTTGAGCTAGAAATGAATCAAGATAATTATAGAAAGTGACCAATATGCTTGGATTTCTGAGGATTCTCCATGCAAGAAGCTAAAATGTTAATTCTTCTCATAAATTCATGCAAAGAGAGGCACCATTTGGCATGAAAATTGATATACCTTCACTTGAGTATGGTTCTACCATCTAGGAAAGTTTCATTTTGATTTGGAACATTGTGCACTTGATTCTATGCTTTCAAAGATGAGGATTGTGCATTGGCAAAGACTTTTTTTTTTCTTTGCAAATTCATATTTAGCATGCTTTGAAACATATGAAACCAACAAAACTTTGTAAAAGTTTCTAAAATATAGGGAAATTATTATATACCTACATAGGAGTGTGTCATGTAAAACCATAATTTTTAAAGGGACATCATGATTGCCCAAGGACAATTGTGATTGCCCATTCATTCATGTTGATAATCATACGAAGGAAGTCAATAGAGTTACTAAAAAATTGTGTCTCTTTTATAGGGAAATTGCAGTTCCTCAAGGGAAATTGTGATTGTCCATAAACAATCAATTTAGAATAATCATTATGAAAATCCAAGAAAAATCAAGATTGGCCATGAGAAATTATGATTACTCAAATGTGAATATCCTAGGGAGATCATGATTACCCTAGAGAAATCACAATTGGCCCAATGAAATCCCATATTCTAGAAAATCATGTTCTTTGTGAGATTTGTTTGATTTTTTTTTGCATTTTTGTGAGCGTTGCAACTTAGAATTTTCAATTGGCTTTAAATACTGCTTGATCATGGCTAAAAAAATGTCAACATGTGAAATGGGCACCCTCCATTTAATCAAGGTGGGGACAAATGTAAGGAGACCACTACTATAAATTGACCAATTTATGGTGGTAGGCACTTTCGTAAGAAAATGGATCCTTCATAGCAAGCATTAAAAGCTTTAGAGTGAGAAAGGCATGTAAACGATTCCTTTGATAGCTTTCATTAAAATGCTTATCGGTGTAAATATAAAAAAGCTTGAAGCTTACTCTAAGGATGGAGAGAAGGAGCAATGAACAAGCTTTGATGGAGGTGATTGCACAATGCAAATAGAGCATTTGCTACTCATTTTGCAATCATTGTCCTATGATTTGCATCATTAAGTATGCAAAAAGTTGGCATTATCAAGTAGCAAGATTCTCTCTCTCTCTCTCTCTCTCTCTCTCTCTCTCTCTTTCGCTCTATTTCTCTCCCTGTCTCTCATCCCCCCTCTCTCTCCCTGTCTCTCATCCCCCCTCTCTCTCTCTCTCTCCTTCTCTCTCTTTCCTGCATGTCTCTTTTGCACCCCCCGACTATTTTTTCATTCTCACACTCGTATCTCCATTAACAAAGGTACTACTCACATCAAAATTATTCTGTTTCACATGCCCCTTTTGGGTGGTGAGCTTTGCGATCCCCTTTGCCTGAACAGGATTGTGTGTGTGTGGTGCACTTGTATGGAGGGCATTGTGATCCCCTCAAGAAGGAGAGGAATACATGTGTGTGCTTGGTTGTTGCTTACAGAGAGTCATGAACCCCCATTTTTTGGGGGATTCTTTAGTTGAAAGCTGCTTGAGTGTTTGTAGGAGAAGAATGGAGAAGAAGAAGACATACAATTACACCAAAAGCCACTATGTCTTTATTAATCATAAACAATACAATAGGTTTGTCTAGAATGAGGCAAAATGCTCCCTGTACGATAGCACTTAAACCCAAGAGCACATACATGAGTGTACAAAAATACCACAATGACTAGTTTAGTCAACCTCCTTTGTGTCAGTCCTCCACCTTGTCCAATAGCTTGCCCTTGTGCACACCTTGCACTCAAGCTTCCAATAAGGTTGAAGGAAGGGTCACTCTTTGTCGATGTGCAACACCTCCTTGATGGTCTTTTGTCCCACCTTAGTTGCTCTCTGTGCAATTCCTCTACATACTTCTTAGCACACATTGTCACTCTCCTTGCACACCTTGCTTCTCTATGCACGTACTGTGCAAGTGTCTTGCTCTCTTGCTCCTTAGTCCAAGCATAGTTGTGTGTCGATTCTTCTTATGTATGTTGCTTCAACTACTATTGTATCTTGGTGCTTACTTTTATGTCTCAAGAATCAATTCATGTCTAAGGACAATGACTCCCCATTTTGTCCTGTAGTGACTATAAGATAAACAAAATTTTAAATGGGGTGCCACTCATAAATTCTTGCATACTGCTTTCTCTTCATATCTTTTCCACTCTTGACCTTCATTTCTTCAAAATGTGTGCATAAGGGAGGGCTCACCTAAACCTTCAAAACAATTAAAAAACCCTTGAAACCCCTTCAAAAAGACCATTTTGCAACCTATATTCAACTTTTCCTGCAAAACCATTGTGAACAAACTATTTGTGCACCTTCTCAGCCACTTGTACACCACCTATGCACCACTTTGCACTTTTGCACCACTTGTGCATCCCTTGCAAAGTCACCACTTTGACCAGATCAACAGTTGCCCACCACCTAATGGGCTCTCCATCCCAGAGAGCTAATAGCCAAACCAAGAGTAAATATGCACCCACCACCTCCACACTAGTGGGTAAAATCATGAACAAAACATATGATCAACAAAGGAAGGAATAGCAAAACTGGACCCCAAATCAATGAAAATGGAAGAAGAAGTAGGATGCTTGAAGGGGTAAGAAGGAAAGGTTAGGGAGGGTTGAGGGTTTAATGAGGAATAGGAGGGAAAGGGCTAGGTTTTGGTCTAAAGGAAGGGGCATGGAGTATGATTTTGGGCTAATGACAATGAAACAAATGCCAAAACATGCAAGATACATATGCTCCATATGCAAAATGTGAACCATGAATAAAAATAAGGAGGAATAGACCATGTGGACCAGGTGCGGGATAAAAACTAGAAAACATATGGGTCTTGACCCAAAGAATGGGAAAGTATGGATTTTGGTGAAATTAATGCAAAAAATGAGTCTAGTGTGTGGAGAAACATGAAATTGACCCCAAATTTGAAAAAAATGGCCATCCGAGGCACAATCTAAAGCCAAATGGGTTATAACAAAAAAAAACAAAAAAATATAAAGCACACCATAGGATAAAATTTATCCTATGGTGGGTGGGGGGAAGGGGGGTGAGAGAGGGGAGAGAGAGAGAGAGAGAGAGAGAGAGAGACAGAGAGAGAGAGAGAGAGGATGAGAGAAGTAGAGAGGGAGGGTAGAGAAAAGGTAGAGAAAGGGTGAGAGAAGTAGAGAGATGTAGAGAGAGAGGAGAGAAGTAGAGAGAGGGGAGATAAGTAGAGAGAGAGGAGAGAAGTGGAGAGAGGGGAGAGAAGTAGAGAGAGGGGTTATTGAGAATAAAAAGCAAGGGGGGATTGCTTTTTTTTTGGGGGGGGTGGATGCCAAAAAATAGGAAAAACATGCAAATAAATTCTAAAAAAATCTTAAAAAAATCTAAAAAAATCAAGAAAATTCTCAAAATAAATTCCACAACTTTTAGACAGCTTGGAAAATTCAAAACCACATAGAGCCTCCCTGTTTTTTTCTTATTTTATCAAGAAAAAAAGCATTGAAAAATGACAAAAATTCTAAAAAAATTCTAAAAATTTCAAAAAACATCCTAAAAAATTCCAATAAGGTACTCATAAATTAGCCTATGAAATGGTCTCTAAACTGCATGGAAAACTTAAAGAAAAGGCATGATACTTGATGAAAATTCATAAAACTAAGTAAACAAAAAGGTAGGAGAAGGTTATGTACAAGCTAAATAGATTTTGCAAGTTCGAGGTGATCCAAAAAGCTTCAATTTTGTTGATGATAGGCCTTGAGCTTGGATATTTGACTAATGGCACTTCTCTTCCCTCCACATTCTCTAACTGTACCACATTCCATTTTGGTTGTCTTCCTTTTGGGCACAATGACCATGTGATAAGGCCACTCTGAATGCTCCATTGGAATAATATTTTTAGCATCCTCCATCTTTTGTATCACTATGTAGATAATTTAAGCATACTTTGGATTTAATCTATAACATTTCCCTCGTATTGGTCTAGCCCTTTCAATCACTGGAATCCTTGGAACCTCAAAATTGGCACATATTCCTTCCAAATCCTTATAATGCCCTATAAATACATCCAAACATAATCCTATAAGAGATGTTATCCATATTATTATCTAGAACCAGATGGCTCATGAATCAACTTCATCAATGTTGCACCTAAGGGATTTTTTCTTCTCTCTTCTATGGCGTCGGTTCACCCAAATCAGCAACTTGAATAATCTCCTCTTTTCCTTCATAGACCTCCTTTGTACTTGAGTTGTTTGGAAAAATTCCATAGTAGGAAGATGTCTCTGATGGAAAGTGTTAATCTCCAAAAGAACAAGCTACTCTTGTAATTAGAGCACCTCTATAACAAGAGTAACTCCAAGGTGTCAACTACAGTTTGCGCACCTTCTCCAAGTTGAATCACTCCAAAAGATTCAGTAGATCTTGAGAAATGATCTCAACAAGTTACCTATGTCTAAAACTACTCTTCTGAAAAGTCGATTCAGACACCTGTAACTTCTAACACTTGGTTCTCTTTCTCTATCTGGACTGTTTATGCAAATACTTTTAGCCATAGATGGCTTACCTTCTAACTTAAATTTTGACTCCTCACTCATGCAAAACTTTAACCTGTGCACTGAGAAATGATCAAATCATTGACCATCGAGATTGCGCCTGTTTCAGGAAACAGTGAACACTTCTTCACATATGAATGTTCCTACTCATAATTCTCACAGCCTGTTTATAATTAGGCTCTCAAACTTTAACCATAGACTCATTAACTATGGAATTAGACATCTACAAAAGGATTCTTGAAATGATCAAGCACAGAAGGAGAATGCTCAGAAACATCGGGCGCAATTTTCTTTCATTCCTGAAGGAATTTACAACTGAGTGATGAGAGAGACTCAACTCACTCCTAAGATGTCTAATGACTCATACAACTACTGATTTCTCTATCCACATGCTCTACATATTTGCCCCAACTTTTTACTTGTATATATAGGCAAATATTTACAATATCATGACTATACAAAAGTATAAGTGAACTATCTCTGAATTAATGTACATATGTGTACACATTTTCATCTTCTGAATATGCACTTCCTCCATGTTTCATAACTTGAACTTTTCTTCAGCCCTTGACTTCCAAACCTTCATCAAAACTTCAATTGCTGATTTCCCTACACCAATAGCTCCCCCTCAATCATCAATTGAGGTTTTATTTAACTTCTTTATACCTTCCATGTCTTTGAATCTCTGTAGCTTTGGTCCATCCAAGCTTTTGGTTAGCATATTAGCTATCTGATCTTTTGTTGAAGTATGTATGACTTCAATCTCTTTATCCATCACCTTCTCTCTTAGGAAATGGTAATGAATCTCAATGTGTTTAGTCCTGGCACGAAACACAGGATTAGCAGCTAAATACAACGAACTCATGTTATCTCCATGAATAGTAGGTGTACTCTGAATGATGTCAAAACTCTTCATCAGAGTCTTAAGCCATATCACTTCCTTTGCAGCTTCAACCATCCCTTTGTACTCTGCTTCTGTAGATGATAAAGCAACTGTGTGGTGCTTCTTTGAACACCAAGATATTAACTTATCTCCCACATAACACAAGTATCCATAAGTTGATCTCCTATCATCAGGATTACCTGCCCAATCTGCATCACTATATATCTTGACGTTTGTACCCGATGTAAAACCATAATACAAACCCTCTTTGAGTGTACCCTTAATGTACCTCAACACTCTTTGTCCTGCAATCCAATGTTCTTTCCTAGGGCAATGCATGAATTGAGACAAAACTCCAACTCCATATCTGCTCAACTTGTGATTCACCTCCATTGGAGTAGGTGCTACCCTACAATCATTCATCTTAAACTTGATCAACAAGTTTCTCAAATACCTTTCTTGAGTCACATACACTCCATGTTGAGTGTATGAATTCTCCATGCCCAAGAAATATGACAAGTCTCCCAAATCACTGATCTTGAATTCTTTCTCCATTTGCTTCTTTAGGTTTTGAATGCCTTTCTCATCTGTACCTGTAAGAATTATATCATCAACACATATGCACATGTATATGAACCCATCATCACTTGCTTTGACAAGCAAGTTACTATCCACTTTAGATACTTGAAATCCAAGTTCCTTCAAGAACTTCACAAGTCTATAATTCCATGCCCTTGGGGCCTGCTTCAAACCATACAAAGCTCTCTTGATCTTGCACACATGATCTGGATACCTTCCATCTCTAAATCCTTGTGGTTGCTACATGAAAACATCATCTGAAATATAACCATTCAAAAAAGCATTCTTCACATCTAATTGACATAATTTCCAACCTTTACATGCAGCAATAGCTATGAGTGTCCTGATGGTTGTCATCTTTGCCATAGGAGTATAGGTCTCATCATAATCTATACCATAAGTTTGAGCAAAACCCTTCACAACAAGTCTAGCTTTATACCTAGACACACTTCCATCTGCATACCTCTTTGTCTTATAGATCCACTTGCATCCAATGATCTTCTGGCTATTTGGTTTAGGAACCAACTCCCATGTCTGATTCTCCATCAATGCATCATATTCTTCCTGCATAGCTTTCTCCCAATTTTCCTTACCTTTTGCCTCTTCATATGTAGAAGGGTCATCATCTGCCTTTATTATATAAGCATAATCTTTGGTAGCCAAAAAAGAAGTGTCATAGCTATACCTTGTAGGTTGCCACTTGTGCCTTGATGACCTTCTAAGTTCTCCACTCCTTGAGGTTTCTAGTTCATCACACTCAGGATCAAATCTTGGCATTTCTTCAACTTCAACCTGTACTTCATTTTATTCTCCTCTTCATCAAATATCTGAACCTTTGATTTACCTATCTTTTGATTCACAACTTCTTCATCACCTGCATTAATATTGATTGTACCTGCATACCAAGTACCTTGCTCATCAAATGTAATATCCTTTGATACAAGAAATTGTTTTGTGGATGGACTCCACAACCTATATCCCATCTGCTTATCATCATATCCAATGAACACATATTTTTCAGCTTTAGGCTCCAATTTATGCCTCAATTGTGATGGCACATATGCATATGCCAAACATCCAAATACTTTGCAATGGTCTAAAGTAGGTCTCTTACCCCACCATGCCTCATATGGTGTCATACCCTACAAAGCTTTACATGGTAACCTATTAACCAAATAAGTACTTGTATTTACAGCCTCAACCCACAAGTAATTTGGACAATTTTTCTCCTTCATCATGGATCTTGCAAACTCAACAAGAGTTCTATTTCTTCTCTCTGCTACACCATTTTGTTGAGGAGAGTACCTGCAAGTAATTTCTCTTTTTATAACTGCATTCCACAAATAATCACTGAAGTCATTAGAGAAATACTCTCCCCCTCCATCTGACCTTAGTCTCTTTAACTTATGACCTATAATTCTCTCTGCATACACATGATAATGTTTGAATGTATTGAATACCTCTGACTTATCTTTGATCACATAGATAGTGATCCATCTGGTGGGATCATCAACATAAATCATAATACCTTGAACCACTGATACTGAAATCTTTTGATAGTCCCCACACATCTGTGTGTACCAATTCAAGCTTTTCTGAATACATAAAACCATGCTTGGAATAAAATTGCTTATGAGCCTTACCTAATTGACATGCCTCACATCTGTATGTCATATGTTGACCTGCAACATTAGGCAATCCAAGCACTGAACCATTATTAACCATATCTTTGATACCTCTTTCATTAAAGTGTCCAAGCCTTTTGTGCCAAAGATCTAACTCAGAGATCTTATGTCCTCCATAAGTGAACAAGGCATGACCAACATTGCCTTGGATCTTCAATGTGAATAATCTTCCTTCTTTCTTCCCTGAAACAATCTGTTTATACCCATTGCTAGGGTCTTCCACAAACACTCCTTCATTAGTGAACCTAACTTCATGACCTTTTTCAACAATTTTTCCTACACGTATCAAATTCTTAGGAATTGTAGGAACATACAAGACCTTACTCAAGAGAGTACTACCATCCTTGGCCTTCACTGATCCAATTGACTTCACATTGTGCTTTGTATTGTCACGTGTTTGAACTACATGATTAGTTATCTTATTCTCCAAATCAGTCATCAAAGCTATGTTACCACTCAAGTGATTGCTACACCCTGAGTCAATGTACAAGACTCTTTGGTCTTCACTTTGCCTTTCACAAGTTGCATTCATTATCAATGTTGAATCCTCCGTTTGATCTGAAGCATAATTGTAGTAGGTATTTTTGACTTTGGAATCCTCTACCTGCATTTCTTCCAAAGTAACCTCTACTACCTCTACCTCTGAAATTACCTCTTTGATTTCTGCCACCTCTTCCTCTTGAATTAAAATTTTGATTATATCCACCATTACTCTGAGTATTATGCCAACAATCATTAGCTAAGTGATTTGTCTTACCACAAATCCAGCAAGCTTTGACTCCATCTTTATTAATTCTACCTCTTCCTCTTCCTTTGCCACCTCCTCTTCCTCTTAGGAAGTTAGCTTGGCTAGTTGTACCTTCATCCTCATTTGTTTGTTGATTTCCTTTGATATTGTTCTTCTTATCTTTTGAATACATTGCTTGACGTGTACTCTTGTCACCTTCACCTTTGACATCCTGCTCAAAGGTTAACATATGTCCTAGCAACTGATTTAAGTCAGGAGTAAAATGATCAAGTGATAATTCAGTAGACAAAATGAATGGCTTCCATCTGTCATCACCTCTCAACCCTGTGAGGATTTGCCTTACCAATTTATCATCCTCAATGTCTTCATCAACTGCTCCTAATGCATCTGCAATGTCCTTCATCCTTGTTACATAGTCTGAGATGGATTGAGAGGCCTTCTTCTTGAAAGTGGTAAATTCTGCCCACAAAGATGCCTTCCTTGACTTTGTGGTGTTTTGAAAATGCTCCTCCAAAGCATTCCATATATCACTTGCACTTTCAAGACCTCTAATGTGAGGTAGCAAGTAGTCATTGACTTCCATATAGATAATGCTCCTAGCTTGAGCATCTCTCTTCATCCAATTCTTCAAATCTGATAATTCTTCCCTAGTTGGAACACTAGGATCTCTGAATTGAGGCTTTTCTTCTTCACCTGTAATATAAGCTATCAAGTCTTTGCTCATAAGATGAGCTTCCATCCTCATTGACTATACTGGATAGTTCTCTCTATCCAACTTCTCTATTTGAAGAGAATCTCCCATCCTTTCTTCACCTGTATATTGAATTCTTCAAACTTTATGAGTAATGGATGTACCTTTTCTTCGAATAATGTTCCTTTTGTCTTCCTTGATGTCGTATGACCTCCTTCTCAAGCTTTGCCCTCAAGATTTCACCTTTTGAACCTTCAGATGTTGAATTCTTTGCACCTGCAACAGTCGGGATCCTCCTTCCTTCAATTCTGATGCTTCCTGCTCTGATACCACTGATGGAGAGTGTTAATCTCCAAAAGAACAAGCTACTCTTGTAATTAGAGCACCTCTATATCAAGAGTAACTCAAATCTTCACCAAATTTAGGGGATCAATGATCAATTATAAAGATTTTGAAAAATTTGTGAAGGAGATGACTACACAGAAAGTCTGCTGCACATATCTCTCTCATTAACTTGTCAATTATGTAAAGTTTTTTATAAAACTTTGCACAAGGTGTCGCCTACAGTTTGCGCACCTTCTCCAAGTTGAATCACTCCAAAAGATTCAGTAGATCTTGAGAAATGATCTCAACAAGTTACCTATGTCTAAAACTACTCTTCTAAAAAGTCGATTCAGACACCTGTAACTTCTAACACTTGGTTCTCTCCATCTAGAACCCATTTTTGCAAATACTTTTAGCCATAGATGCCTTACCTTCTAACTTAAATTTTGACTCCTTATCCATGCAAAAATTTAACCTGTGCACTGAGAAATGATCAAATCATTGACCATCGAGATTGCACCTGTTTCAGGAAACAATGAACACTTCTTCACATATGAATGTTCCTACTCATAATTCTCACAGCCTGTTTACAATTAGGCTCTCAAAATTTAACCATAGACTTAGTAACTATGGAATTAGACATCTACAAAAGGATTCTTGAAATGATCAAGCACAAAAGGAGAATGCTCAGAAACATCAGGCGCAATTTTCTTTCATTCCTGAAGAAATTTACAATTGAGTGATGAGAGAGACTCAACTCACTTCTAAGATGTCTAATGACTCATACAACTACTGATTTCTCTATCCACATGCTCTCACATATTTGCCCCGACTTTTTACTTGTATATATAGGCAAATATTTACAATATCATGACTATACAAAAGTATAAGTGAACTATCTCTGAATTAATGTACATATGTGTACACATTTTCATCTTGTGAATATGCACTTCCTCCATGCTTCATAACTTGAACTTTTCTTCAGTCCTTGACTTCCAAACCTTCATTAAAACTTCAATTGTTGATTGCCCTTCACCGACAGTCTCCTCCTTGCAACCAATCCGACATGTCTTCCTCCTCATATAAATCCAAATCTAGATTGTTCATCATATCTTTTTCCATACAGATGCCAATTGTCTACATCATGCTGACATGTCCCTGGTTGTCTGGTCCTTCTTCTAAAAATATCTGTTTTAGCTCTCTTCCCTCTTGCTTTAGCCACATAGTATCCTTGCCCCAGTCATTCAACATATTGGCATGCCGTAGCCAGGATCTCCCAATCAATGGAGGAAAACTTCCATCTACTTGTGGTAGTCTTAATACAACAAAGTCCAAAGTAAATATGTTACCTTGTACCTCAATCAAAACTTAAGGAACCACTCCCATATGTTGCACTCTTCTTTGATCGGCCAATGTAATAGTGAAGTTGGTTGGTCTTAAAGGTTGGAGTCCAATCTTTTCCATAGTGTGTTCATGCATTAAGTTAATGCCTAAGCCACCATCCACAATAACTCCTTGTAATTGATATCCTCTAATAGTTACTACAAGCCGTGGGCTCCTATAGTCTATAAGGGGGGGCTTCCCCTATAGCTTTACCCTCACTTATAGGAACAACCTTTTCCACTAGAGTGGATGTGGAGGCTTCATCAATGATTTGCAAAACTTCTAATATGAAATTTGCATCCATGTTTATTAGATAAAAAATGCTTACCTCCTTTTCAATGGATTTTAGTAACCTTGAAGCTTTAGATTTCATAGGAGCATGGGCTATGTGTAACTGTTCAAAATCCTTATGGGCCCTATTGAGTGCATGTCCAATGACATCACTTGTGCTAGTAAGCTTTTCTTTTTGCTGTGTCTCTTCACTTGAAATGGATTTGTCCTCATGTGTCCCCTTTCTTTGTTCAGTCCATTTGTTGTTGACTCTTGACATATATCTACTTGAGCTTTCCCTTTTCTTCTTGTCTGCATAACAAAAGCGTCTATTTCTTCTATCTGTACTACTCTAGCAGATGGTAATGGTAGGTTGGCTTCTTTTGCCACTTTTTCCTTAGTCACTGAGATCATATGAATGTGAGACCCTGATGTGGATGCCTTGTTCTTTGGGAAACAAATGGTTTAGTGATCTCTAGCTTTTGGGCAATTTTTGCAAGGAGGAGAATTTTCTAACAAAGGGCATTTGCTTCGATAATGGCCATATTCCCCACACCTAAAGCAAATGATTGGCCTTCTAGGCCCATTTCTGAAATTAGCTCGATGACATGGGTTGTAGGTGTTGCCTTGAGTTGGTGTAGCAACCATTACATTTGTAGGTGGTTGGACTCCTCCTTGTCCCCAATATGCTTGTGCAGGCATTCCTCTTGAATGACATTCATGGGCTTCATGGCTAGCTTTTCTGCATAACTAGCAAGTTACACTCAAGAGAGGGCAATCACTTACCACATGGCCCTATTTGCCACACATGGTCCACCATTGTCCATTTCTGATGCCGCCTCCACGAAGTTCTTGTAGCTCCTAGGAAAGTTGTGCCAATTTCTCTACTTGGGCCTCCTCTTCTGTTTGTAGCTTCAATGCTTCAATCTCATGCCTTAGTTGAGTTGCTGCACCTTCTTCTTCTTTGTGGGACTTGTTTCTTTTTAAGATCTCAAGCTCTTTCCTCAACTATGTTACTGGGTCTTTGGGTTCCATAGGGTATGATAGACTAGAAGATAAAGTTCCATATTGATGTCTAATTTGCTCTAACCTTGTTGCTGTATAAATGAATTCTTCAATTGTTGTTGGCCATAACTCCATTTTAGACTTAGAAGAAGTATATGTAAGAAAGGCATTTGAGGCAACTCTCTTACATGTATCCAAGGGATACAAGTGATTGCATAATTTCCTACATTACAATAACATCACCTTTGCTGAAATCATGAACCATGCATTTGTTATAATAAAGTATACACAAAGTTCAGCACTAGCAATAGAAAAAACCAATATCAAGTTTTTCTTGATACTGGGTATATACATTGCATTCTTGAGAGTAACAATACCTCCATTTGCCACCATAAGTTGAATTTCTCCAATTCCAATTATAGGATAAGAAGCATTTTTCACATACAACATGTCCCCCATTGGGCACATATTTCAAGGATGCAAAAAGTCTTTTGCATGAAGTGATATGCTTTGAAGCATCACTATCACAAAACCAATCCCAATCAGCCTCGTTCATAATCATACATGTAGAATGTGATGATGAATCATAATTACATGTAACAACACATGCCCAAACATCTTGAACAATGTTAACTTCATCATTCTTTGCATTAGATGTATTCTCAACAATAAACATGATGGATTCTTTCTACACTCATTAATGGTGTGTCTAGCTTTTCGACAATAGTCATATCTCTTCTTCTTTTACATATCACCAACAATAGAGGAGGAAATGGAAGAGGAAGTGTGAAGCTTTGGTTTTGATGAACCCAAAGCTAAGCCATACTTGCTTTTTTGCTTTTGTGTAATAGCAAGTGTTTGCATTCCCTCAAGAAAACTAGTTCTTTCACTCTTGATTGCTCTTCCTTCAAAACAAGAGATAAAAGCTCATAACAAATATACATATTTGGCTTTCTTTTTGCAACCAAATGAAGTTTACTAACAAAGCTTTCAAAAAATTCTAGAAATCTTTTGAATATCATAGAAATGAGTGAACATATGGAATGATCTCATCAATGTTTGTCAATTGCTCTTTCAAATCCCTACTGTGTGTAATATATATATCCCCTAACTTACTTTTATCCATACATACATCTTGAATTTTCTTTCTCAACTAAGCAACATGTGCTTCATTACAAACATCATACAAAGAAGCACGTGTTTCCCAAGCTTGTCTTGAAGTAGTGCATGATCGGATGTGTGGAACAATATGCCCCTTCATAGAAAGGGAAATCAATGCATGATCTTGAGCATCCTTTCAATCCCATCTAAGTTGCTCTAACATAGGAGGAGAAGTCATAGTCATTGTACTTGAAGAAGATCTTGAATATGTGACAACTGGCTACATAGTAGAAGAATCATCGCATCGCTTATCAACATCTACCACTATGCTCCATAGTTTCTTTGCAAGAAGAACATGCTTCATCACATAATTCCACATTTTATAGTTGGTCCCACCGATCTCATCTTCAGCTTGAAGCATGCCAAATAAGCCATTGTTGCTTTTCGTTACCACAAAGGACTCCAAAGTATCAAGATATGGACTTCAACAAAACCAAAATGCAAGTTGAAATGTAGCTCACAAAGCAAAACTCTGATGGAAAATATGTATACATGGATTTGAAAGGTGGAAAAACCTTAGCGTTCCTAGTGGAAATGATCTTGGAGTGCTAAACTTTGTTCTCCTATGCCCTGGAACTTATTTGAACTGTTCAAAATCTATGTGCCAATGACATGACAAAACAATGGGTTAAGAAGGAGCTTAACTTTCTTTGATACCATTGTTGCATGTGTGAGTGAGTGAGACATGACAAAACAATGGGTTAAGAAGGAGCTTAACTTTCTTTGATACCATTGTTGCATGTGTGAGTGAGTGAGAAACCATAAATATAGCTGCACACAAGAGCAATGAAGGGGATCGAAGCATAGAGATATGCAATGGCCAAAAGATCTATCTTTTGATAGATGATCAATAGTATGAGAATAGATGAAGTGAGAGCTATATGGATCCCTAAGTACAATGTACCACCACATATGATTATATCATGTATATATGGTTACATGGGGGAAATACCTCTAGCTAATACTAGAGTAAAAAATGTCCATATAGAGGGAAACACTTCACATAAAAACCACGCGAGGGACACATAAGTGTAGCAGGTCAAAAATATCATGGATGGCATAATACATTTGATTCAGAGTGCAAGACTTATTCATATGTCCTGGATTTTGAAAATGTGTGCAATATACTTCCTTTAATGGCTTTGTGGTTTCTATTTTGACATTGGCTAGTTATTGAGCTATAGAATATAGATACTTAGTTAACTCACTAGCTTCCCATCTAGTTGTGGTCGATCCTAATTTTCTTTCTAATTTTAAATTGATGAGGATACCATTCTGTAATGACATTTCTATAAGTCCATAAATCCATAATATGTTGGATAGTTGTAGAGAAAGACCATTTATAAACCATCTAGCAAGTACATCATGTGGGGGTCAAATGTCTACTAGAAACTACTTTTTAGTGCCTCTGAACTCTGTGTCATAGCTCTATATAGGTTATTGAGATTGTTTTCTTAGATTTTGTAGAAATACGAAAAATTATCAAGTCAATTTTGCCTACCTAAATTGATTTAAGGATTCTCTCTTGAGGATCGTAATCTCATATGAGTGGGATCAAATTTTATTAGCCACTTGATTCCTACTTCTCTGAAGTCACTTGAAAAATCTAGATTTTTGTATAGGATCTCTGTTTCCATCCATAATACCATAGTGATTCTCAAACATGATTATTGTGGGCATTTGGATTGTCATTGTAATGGCATAAAAACTTAGCGTAGTGAAGTCCTATGATATTATTAGGTGGGGCTTCATCGAGATGATTATCCTCTTTGTTAACTCTCACAAAATTATGTCCTCCTGAGGCATCCATTCTAATATTTCCAAATATTGAGATATCTAGGGTTTGGAAATGCTCAATACCTACCTTGGTGGATTAAAATGTAGAAATGGGCATATACAAACTTCCACTAAGCTTTTGAAGGTTGAAAATCGCTAGTATCTTTTAGAAAAATGCTAAGAGATTCAATAAAAAATCTATCGATTCGTGGTTTAGAATATAAGGTAGGAAACTTTGGGGATATATGTGAAAAATTATAGGCGAATTTGAGGATGTTTGAGGATTTACGAGAGAGTTCAAGATACTTTGGCCTTTTCTCTGGGTGCCTTTGGGAAAATACAATGGTGTTTGATGCGACTACTATGGAATTAGAAAGTGAGTGTAGACTGACTTCTCTTGGAATTGTTGCATAGTGATTTGCTTATCTAATTCTTCCTTCTGTTCAACTAGGATGTCAAGTTTCTCTTTTGCATGCAGCAAGCACGTCTGGTAGAATGTTTTGTGGGCATGCCACAATCTCCATCAAGCTCCCTCTATTAGTGTCCACACCTAGTTATTTGTTAGGTGCCTTCTTGTCTGCTTCTACTATTAATATCCTACAACATTACCTAGCAACAATATCCCATCGTGTTCATTTATTTTCATCTACTCAGATTCACACCCAATCTACTAACCAAGCAAAAATCAAACAAACATGAAGGATTCTAGACTACCAAATCGGGAATTGATAACTAGAAACCACCATAATTCTTAGTTACTATTACTGCATTGAACCCATCTCTATAGGGATTTTGAGAGGTTGGGCACTTCTTAAGGAAATGGGCACTCTTGTCGGAATGATGCCCTAAAAACTTTAACACATTCAAATATTGCATATCTAGAATGCATGGAGTTCCTAAACCATTGAGTGATCTCCTTTCAAATACTGACTAGGTACATTGGTCACTTGCTGTCCAATTCTGGTAAGTCTTCCTAATGTGCACAAACAATAATTAGTTCCATAACACATACCATCTCTAACTTCAACTTAATTAGCTAAGAATTACTAAACAGACTCACTCTTCTAGTATTAACTATGACAAACAACATAGGGAATTGACCTATGAACCACCACAATCTATTATCAACTCAAAAAAATACAAATAGCACATCTGTCTGATAGTCAGACAACTATTACAGAGAAACACTACTACCTACATCTAAACTACATTCTAACTCCAATTCTCTACTTCTCTATATATTATTCTTTCTTCCTCTCCCTTTCTTCTTCTTTGATACCCCTCAATTCTCCTTTTACCCCTCAATTCTCCTTTATGTAGATTCCAAATTGCATGCTTCACCTCATATGTCCATTTTTGTATACATAGTGATTAACTAGTATGAGCATACTTGTTTGTTGATAAGAATTATTGCCAAGGTATTTTCAATACTGGGTTAGCACAACTTCAAAGAAGTAAGTGCTAGAAAATTGAATATATTAAATAAACAAACATTAAGGTTACAAAAAAAGGTCAATTGAACTCGTAATGTTAAGCAAAAAGGTTTTTACAAGCCCTTACTAATGTACTAACACTAGGAAAAATTTTGTTTCCACTCTTGAGTGGGCTATGTAGGATGCATGATGTGAACAATCTCTTATCAAGTGATATCCATTACATCTATAATAGGGTCCTCTCAAAGTGGATCTCTTTATTGTCTTGTAAAACATCTAATGATAGTGCACATTATGTTAGAGTACTCTACTTCATGTCCTCTATTCCAATATGCTTCTCGACCATAATAAGATGCATCATATGAGTTGCAATAGTTTGTACTAGGTTCTTCATAGTGGTACTTTTCTCCACTTGCATAGTCACAAGTGCTTTCATGTTTCTTAGATGTTGACACAATGGTGACTGGCACAATCTCTCTCTTATTGTTTTCTTTAGGATTGATGTACTTCATAGGAACTATGTTCTATTGTCGAGACAATTATTTCCCCAAAACTGGCTTCGGTGCATAAAGATCGTGTTGCTCCATATGTGGCCTTTGTGCCTGATAATATTTTCCCCTATTAAAGTCTCCTAGATTTCCATGTGGTGCCTACAGATATGGTCTTGGCTAATAGCAAGAACCTGACTGAGATGCTAAGAATCATACTAGTAAGAGGAATTGGAATTTTCCACTTTCGTTCATTATGGAAATATTAAGGTTGTATTCCATCTACAATTGGCAATGGTGGTACTTGACCAAAAGTACATGCCTTATAAGGATGGGCATCTACAAAGTGGTTGCACTCATTGAGTGGGACCTTGATAAGCATCATTATCAAATGGCTACTCACCACTAGTATTTTTTTGTACAATATCTACAAATTCCTTGACTAATAGCACCTCCAATCCACCTATGGATAAATGGTCATACCTTGTTTGCACTTGTGGGAGCTTGAGGTCTTTTGTCAAATTATCTTTCAAGCCAATACATTCCTTAAGGCATGCATCTATTGTTTGTAAACATTTGATGTAGATTAAAGACCTTGATTCTCCATTTAGCAATCCATCCAAAACAATAGATCATCTTCTTTCATAGGGAAGCTCCCTTTTGGGAGAAAAATCTACATATTGCTTAAATTTTTGAGCAACAAGTCAAAATGGTCCCATTGCTTGCTTTTTTGAAGCTATGCATCAAAGAAGACATATCATGTTGAATATCCTTCTTTGAGGACTTGCCAATAATCTCATCAGAGAGGTGATTCACAGCTCTAAACACTTGTGTCTCAAGTAATTGGGACCATGTTAAATTCATTCCAATCAATGTGAACTCAAAAGCTTCATACTATGTGACAAATTCACTGGGTTGCTCTATTTTTGGCACTCGTAAGAACTCTACCATGTGGTTGTATGAAGTTCCAATGTAATTCTTTTTCATACATTTGGCAACTAGTGTGTTGGTGCAGACCAATCACCAATTGAAGTTTGGAAGACAAAAAGATGGAGATAAGATCAAGTCTTGAATCAAAGAAGGTGGTTACATTCACAGGATGAATGATATGTACACATATGTACATTAGTGAAGACATAGATCACTTATATTTTTGTGTAGTTATAAGCTTGTACATATTTGCCTATAAATACTTTGGAAAAATGTCGGGGAATAGAGGAGACAATAGGAGAGTATGAGAATAGTGCATTTGTAAGTTGTAAGACTCATTAGAGTTCATAGGAATGAGAAGAAGTCTCTCTCATAACTCAGTTGTAATTTTCTGAGGAATAGAAGAAAAAGTTGCACCCGAAGTTTTCATGTCTTCTCCTTTTGTGATAGATCTTCTGTGGAATGCTTTTGTACAAGTCTAAATCTAGAGTTGATAGATCTTTGTACAAAGTTTTAGCTTCCAATTGTGATCAAGCTAAGAGAATTGTGTGTAGGAACATTTACATGTGAGAAAGTATTCACTGGTTCCTGAAACAGGCACAAATTTTGATCTTAATGATTTGATCATTTCTCACTCCACAGTTTAAAGTTTTGTGCAAGTAAGCACTTAATCTTTGAGTTGGAAGGTAAGCTACTCGTGGCTAAAAGCATTTGCTTAAACGGGTTCTATACTGAGAGAACTATGTGTTAAAAGTTAGGGGTGTCCAAATCGATTTCTCAGAAGTGCAGATTTAGACATAGGTAACTTGCTAAGTAGATTTTTCAAGATCTACTGAATCTTTTGGAGTGATTTGACTTAGAGGAGGTGCGCAATCTTTAGGCGACACCTTGTGCAAAGTTTCATAAAAAACTTTACACATTTACTCAGTCAATGAGAAAGATATATGCAGCAGACTTTCTGAGTAATTTCCTTCTTCACAGTTTGTTCAAGAATTTGATATTTGGTCATTGATCTTTTAAATTGGTGAAGGTTTTGACTTACTCTTGATATAGAGGTGTTCTAAGTTCAAGAGTAGGTTGTTCTTTTAGAGATTAACACTCTCCATCAGTGGTATCAGAGCAGGAAACATCAAATTTGAGAAAAGGAGGATCCCGACTGCTACAATTGCGAAGAATTCAACATCTGAAGGATTAAAAGGTGAAAGCCTGAAGGAAAAGCTTGAGGAAGAGATCATACGACATCAAGAAGGACGAAAGGAGTGTCATTCGAAGTAAAGGTAACCTTATACTTTATAAAGATTGAAGAATTCAGTACACAAGTAAAGGAAGGATGGGAGATTCTCTTCAGATAGAGATATTGGATAGAGAGAATTATCCTGCATGGTCAATGAGGATGGAAGCCCATCTAATGAGCAAAGATTTGATAGCCTATATTACAGGAGAAGAAGAAAAGCCTCAATTCAGAGATCCTAGTGTTCCAACTAGGGAAGAATTATCAGATTTGAAGAATTGGATGAAGAGAGATGCTCAAGCTAGGAGCATTATCTATATGGCAGTCAATGACTACTTGTTACCTCACATTAGAGGTCTTGAAAGTGCAAGTGAAATATGGAATGCTTTGGAGGAGCATTTCCAAAACACTACAAAGTCAAGAAAGGCATCCTTATGGGCAGAATTTACTACTTTCAAGAAGAAGGCTTCACAATCAATATCTGATTACGTGACAAAGATGAAGGACATTGCAGATGCATTAGGAGTAGTGGATGAAGACATTGAAGAAGATAAATTGGTAAGGCAAATTCTCACAGGACTAAGAGGTGATGAGAAGTGGAAGCCTTTTATTTTATCTACAGAACTTTCATTGGATCATTTCAATCCTGATTTGAATCAATTGTTAGGACATATGCTAACTTTTGAGAATGATATCAAAGGAGATGTTGACAAGAGTGCAGGTCATGCAATGTACTCTAAAGACAAGAAGAAAACTAACAAAGGAAAGCAACAAGCAAATGAAGAAGAAGGCACAACTAGTCAAGCCAACTTCCTAAGAGGAAGAGGAGGTGGCAAAGGTAGAGGACGAGGCAGGAGTAACAAAGATGGATCCAAAGCTTGCTGGATTTGTGGTAAGACAAATCATTTAGCTAATAATTGTTGGCATAACACTCAGAGTAATGGTGGATACAATCAGAACTATAATTCAAGAGGAAGAGGAGGCAGAAATCAAAGAGGTAATTTCAGAGGTAGAGGTAGTAGGGGTTACTTTGGAAGAAATGCAGGTAGAGGTTTCCAAAGTCAACAATATAACAATACCTACTACAATTATGCTTCAGATCAGAAGGAAGATTCAACATTGATAATGAATGCAACTTGTGAAAGGTAGAGTGAAGATCAAAGAGTCTTCTACATTGACTCAGGGTGTAGCAATCACCTGAGTGGTAATATAGCCTTGATGACTGATTTGGAGAATAAGGTATCTAATCATGTTGTTCAAACAGGTGACAACACAAAGCACAATGTGAAGTCAATTGGATCAGTGAAGGCCAAGGATGGTAGCACCTTATTGAGTAAGGTCTTGTATGTTCCTACAATTCCTAAGAATTTGATAAGTGTAGGACAAATTGTGGAAAAAGGTTATGAAGTAAGGTTCACTAATGAAGGAGTGTTTGTGGAAGACCCTAGCAATGGGTATAAACAAATTGTTTCAGGGAAAAAAGAAGGAAGATTGTTCACATTGAAGATTCAAGGTAATGTTGGTCATGCTTTGTTCACTTATGGAGGACATAAGATCTCTGAGTTAGATCTTTGGCACAAGAGACTTGGACATTTCAATGAAAGAGGTATTAAAGACATGATTAATAATGGTTCAGTGCTTGGATTGCCTAATGTTGCAGGTCAACATATGACATAAAGATGTGAGGCATGTCAAGTAGGTAAGGCTCATAAGCAACCCTATTCTAAGCATGGGTTTATGTATTCAGAGAAACTTGAGTTGGTACACACAGATGTGTGGGGACCATCAAAGGATTTCAGTATAAATGGTTCAAGGTATTATGTGATTTATGTTGATGATGCTACCAGATGGATCACTATCTATGTGATCAAAGATAAGTCAGAAGTATTCAATACTTTCAAACATTATCATGTGTATGCAGAGAGAATTACAGGACATAAGTTGAAGAGACTAAGGTCAGATGGAGGGGGAGAGTATTTCTCTAATGAGTTCAGTGATTACTTGTGGAATGCAGGTATAAAAAGAGAGGTTACTTGCAGGTACTCTCCTCAACAAAATGGTGTAGCAGAAAGGAGGAATAGGACTCTTGTTGAGTTTGCAAGGTCCATGATGAAGGAGAAAAATTGCCCAAATTATTTGTGGGCTGAGGCTGTAAATACAGCTACTTATTTGGTCAATAGGCTACCTTGTAAAGCCTTGCAAGGTATGACACCATATGAGGCATGGTGGGGTAAGAGACCTACATTAGATCATTGCAAAGTATTTGGATGTTTGGCCTATGCATATGTGCCATCACAATTAAGGCACAAATTGGAACCTAAAGCTGAAAAATATGTGTTTATTGGTTATGATGATAAGCAGATGGGATACAGGTTGTGGAATCCATCCACAAAACATTTTCTTGTATCAAAAGATGTTACATTTGATGAGCAAGATACTTGGTATGCAGGTACTATCAATATTAATACAGATGATGAAGAAATTGTGAGTCAAAGGAAAGGTAAATCAAAGATTTAGATATTTGATGAACAAGAGAATCATGAAGTGCAGGTTGAAGTGGAAGAGACACCAAGATTTGATCCTGAATGTGAAGAACCAGAAACCTCAAGAAGTGGAGAACTGAGGAGGTCTACAAGGCACAAATGGCAACCTATCAAGGTAAAGCTATGATACTTCATTCTTGACTACTAAGGATTATGCTTACATGGTTAAAGCAGATGAAGACCCTTCTACATATGAAGAGGCAAAAGGTAAAGAGATTTGGGAAAAAGCTATGCAGGAAGAATATGATGCATTAATGGAGAATCAAACATGGGATTTGGTTCCAAAACCAAATAGTCAGAAGGTCATTGGATGCAAGTGGGTCTATAAGACAAAGAGATTTGCAGATGGAAGTGTGTCTAGGTACAAAGCTAAACTTGTTGTTAAAGGATTTGCTCAGACATATGGTATTGACTATGATGAGTCTTATAGTCCAGTGGCAAAGATGACAACTATTAGAACACTCATAGCAATTGCTGCATACAAAGGTTGGAAATTGTGTCAATTAGATGAGAAGAATGCTTTTTTGAATGGCTATATTTCAGATGATGTTTTCATGGAGCAACCTCAAGGATTCAGAGATGGAAGATATCCAAATATGTGTGTAAGCTCAAGAGAGCTTTATATGGCTTGAAGCAGGCCCCAAGGGCATGGAACTATAGGCTTGTAAAGTTCTTAAAGGAACTTGGATTTCAAGTATCTAAAGCAGATAGTAGATTGCTTGTCAAAGCAAGTGATGATGGGTTCATTTACATATGTATATATGTTGATGATATAATTGTTACAGGTACAGATGAGAAAGGCATACAAAGCCTAAAGAAGCAAATGGAGAACGAGTTCAAAATCAGTGACTTGGGAGATTTGTCATACTTCTTGGGCATGGAAATTTCATACACTCAACATGGAGTGTATGTGACTCAAGAAAGGTATTCGAAGAATTTGTTAACAAAGTTTAAGATGAATGATTGCAGAGTAGCACCTACTCCAATGGAGGTGAATCACAAATTAAGCAGATTTGGAGGTGAAGAGTTCAAGGACAAGAAACAATATCAGAGTTTGGTTGGTAGTCTTATCTATGCTACATTAACTAGGCCTGATTTATCATATGCAGTTGGTGTGTTGTCTCAATTCATGCATTGTCCTAGGAAAGAGCGTTGGATTGCAGGTCAAAGAGTGTTGAGGTACATTAAGGGAACACTCAAAGAGGGTTTGTATTATGGTTTTACATTAGATACAAATATCAAAATATATAGTGATGCAGATTGGGCAGGTAATCCAGATGATAGAAGGTCAACCTATGGATACATGTGTTATGTGGGAGATAAGTTAATCTCTTGGTGCTCAAAGAAGCAACATACAGTTGCTTTGTCAGCTACAGAAGCAGAGTACAAAGGCATGGTTGAAGCTGCAAAAGAAGTGATATGGCTTAAGACTCTCATGAAGAGTTTTGACACTATACAGAGCATACCTATCATTTATGGTGATAACATGAGTTCATTATATCTAGCTGCTAATCCTGTTTTTCATGCCAGGACCAAACACATTGAGATACAGTATCACTTTCTAAGAGAGAAGGTGATGGATAAGGAGATTGAAGTTATACATACTTCAACAAAAGATCAGATAGCTGATATGCTTACAAAAAGTTTAGATGGACCAAAGTTACAGAAGTTCAAAGACATGGCAGGCATAAAGAAGATAAGAGAAACCTCAATTGATGATTGAGGGGGAGCTGTTGGTGCAGACCAATCACCAATTGAAGTTTGGAAGACAAAAAGATGGAGATAAGATCAAGTCTTGAAGCAAAGAAGGTGGTTACATTCACAGGATGAATGATATGTACACATATGTACATTAGTGAAGACATAGATCACTTATATTTTTGTCTAGTTATAAGCTTGTACATATTTGCCTATAAATACTTTGGAAAAATGTCGGGGCAATAGAGGAGACAATAGGAGAGTATGAGAATAGTGCATTTTGTAAGTTGTAAGACTCATTAGAGTTCATAGGAATGAGAAGAAGTCTCTCTCATAACTCAGTTGTAATTTTCTGAGGAATAGAAGAAAAAGTTGCACCCGAAGTTTTCGTGTCTTCTCCTTCTGTGATAGATCTTCTGTGGAATGCTTTTGTACAAGTCTAAATCTAGAGTTGATAGATCTCTGTACAAAGTTTTAGCTTCCAATTGTGATCAGGCTAAGAGAATTGTGTGTAGGAACATTTACATGTGAGAAAGTATTCACTGGTTCCTGAAACAGGCACAAATTTTGATCTTAATGATTTGATCATTTCTCACTCCACAGTTTAAAGTTTTGTGCAAGTAAGCACTTAATCTTTAAGTTGGAAGGTAAGCTACTCGTGGCTAAAAGCATTTGCTTAAATGGGTTCTATACTGAGAGAACTATGTGTTAAAAGTTAGGGGTGTCCAAATCGATTTCTCAGAAGTGCAGATTTAGACATAGGTAACTTGCTAAGTAGATTTCTCAAGATCTACTGAATCTTTTGGAGTGATTTGACTTAGAGGAGGTGTGCAATCTTTAGGCGACACCTTG
This sequence comes from Ceratopteris richardii, assembly GCA_020310875.1. Taxonomy (NCBI): domain Eukaryota; kingdom Viridiplantae; phylum Streptophyta; class Polypodiopsida; order Polypodiales; family Pteridaceae; genus Ceratopteris; species Ceratopteris richardii. Next base: position 142,170,307 of record CM035440.1, read on the forward strand.
TGCAAAGTTTCATAAAAAACTTTACACATTTACTCAGTCAATGAGAAAGATATATGCAGCAGACTTTCTAAGTAATTTCCTTCTTCACAGTTTGTTCAAGAATTTGTAGCTAAAGTCTCTTCCTTGAAGGAAGGGCACCAATAGCCACCTTTATCTTGTCAATGGACAATGGAACATCCAGCCTCCAAGAAATGTCTTGCACAATCTTTTGGATCTTACTCTTGAGTTATTGGCGATGCATTTTTACCATTATGTAGAGAAAGGAGAAGAGATGCCAAGGAGCTTTAAAACGTGACTCATAATGTCATCTGTGTACCTAAGTCAAGACGACTTAAGGACTTGTGCCAAAGAGACTAAATCTCATTTGCCACACAAGTATAGTGGGGAATTGACACACGCTTATTTGTCAATATGATGAAATGACCTAACCAAGTGTATGAGGACATGTGCACATGTGATGGAAAATGAAGTGGTCAGCTTATATGTGTGAGAAAAGACTAATCCACCTCTCTATCTCACTGAAATACTGAAAGTGTTTGCCGCGATACCACTTACAATAGTTTTCACTAAGTCGAGGATTTCTCTCAGCTCCGAACTCTGAATATGGCGAATAGTGGGTTCATTTCGAAGCTCTCAACGAGATGCTTCTATTGGAGATGGTTTCACTCGATTCTGACAACCGTGCTTCAAGTTATGACCAAAATAGTGAATGGCAGGAAACACCCACACTCACTCCACAACTCCTACTAGCTCACACACACACACACACACTACAATAGCTCAAAAACAGTGGGGAGGGGTAGACAACAGTCCTACACCCACATTCCAAGCATTACGCACACATAGAAGATCAAAGAGAAGCTGAAAATCTGCAAGAAAAAAGCAAATTCGAAAATCAGGAGCTCTCCTTCTTCACAATGGCAAAAAGTCTTTACAAAGAGTCACAAAGTGACTTATATACATGTGCCCTAAAAAATGGTCCTTTCACAGTAGAGACCGGCACTTTATTACTAAAAAGTGAATTTCCTATTAATTTACAATGAATATGTTACAATGAGTTGGGAGTATGCATCTAGAGGACTCCTCTAGTGCATTTACATGGCTTGAGGGAATTTCCTAGGACTTTGAAGAAGAAAAATGTGCCCATTAATTTGAAAATTTTGGGGCTCCTCTTTTGTGCTTCTTTGCTCTGCAACACTCTCCCCCTCTTTGTCTCTATCGTCCCTTGACAGGCTTTTGCTTCTTGTTTGTAGTTCTTCTAAGAGTTCTGAATACATGCACCTAGTGGTCGAAGCAGCAACAAGGACTGTCATCAAATTTGTTATTTTATCCGATGTATGTCCTTTGCTTCTGTTTGCCCCTTGATATCCTATACATCACAAATCTGGGTTGCTGCATTCAATTGGGCTTCCACGCATGCCACCAATGACTAAGAATGTGCTGTTCTTAGTCACCCTCTTCAACTTTTTAGCCTCTACCTCTTTCTAACTTTTGGTCTTCTGATTTGTCTTTGTCTTCACATATCTGACCTGTTGTATTGCTCTGAGCCTGTTTACTTTGTTGCCAATGCACGCTATCAGCGGGAGGATTATTACCTGCCAAGTATTGTCTTGCACTTCTTCATGGATACTTCCTGGCCCTGGTCCGTCCTTCCCATGAAATGTCCTGGTTCTGATTGTTCTTTAATTCCATTCCTTAGGACATTGGTGTTTGGCATTGTTGCCTGATGCATGCCCCTGCGGGGCTTTGGGTAGAGGGTGGATCTTTTGCTTTATGATCTTCATTCTTTATTGAACAATTTTGGTCTTTGATTTTCTTCTTCTTCTCTTCTTACTCGATTCCCCTTCCACACGTCCCTCCTCCTGAACTCTGTCATCCCCGACAGGCTTTTTGTGGTGACGTGAGTACGTTTGAATGGCTGCTTGCTCTCGTTGATTAAGCAGGTTGGCGTGACATAGCATAAATTCTTTCCACTGTGTTGACTTCACTCCATCCTCTGGTGCTTGTCGGTGATCCGCAAAAAAGCTTGTTTCGTAAGCCACCAGTCTTGCGTTAAGATTTGAAGTCATCTTTACAAAAATTTTTGTATCAATTTCGAAGAAGCCAGTGAAAAATGTTTCTTCAAAAGTTTGCATATATGTGCTCGGCAGAAACGTAAGTCTTGAATAGTAGGCCATGAGTGTTAAGCGACTCGGAATGGTGGAAAGATAAAGAACGAGTGCTTCAGATCCTTGAGTAATGCCGATGAAGTTCAAAAATGTATATTTGGCATGCTGGAAGACTTTAATAACAGTAAGGAGCATGCTGAAAATTTTATTGGTCATTTTGATTGCTAAATCTAGTATAGTCGCATTTCTCGCAATCCAAAATTCCATGGTTTTCACCTTGTATTCTTCCGTCGGTAGGTAACTATGCGGTGGACTTGGTAATAGCGGATAATTCAGCCATTGATTATTTATTATACCCTGGCGCTGTCCTTCCCAAAATTGCGACCAAGAGCGTTTGCGGGGTACCGGACAAAAAGATGGGTTTACCTGAAGTGCGTATGGCGATGCTTCCCATTGTACCCGCAGTGTAGGATTCTTCTCCAAAATTTTGCGCCTCCATATAGGATCAGCCTTTTCGAATTCTTCTTGAGTATAGTTGAATGTATCATTGCTGAATTGGAGGTTTTTGTCAGGCTCCTTATTTGTAGTTGTCTTTGTATATTGCCGTGTTTGCTCTTTCAGGAGTCCATATGGTACATTAAATGGCTTTAGTACCTGCTCCAAATTTTTGCTCTCGATCTGGGCTTCCTTCATGACTTTGATTATTTGGTCTTCAAATTCAGCTGTAAGCTGGGACACCAGTAATGCCCTCTCATGTCGGCTTAGTTATGCAATATCCTGATTATTACGTTCAAATTGGATCTCCGTGTCCTCCCTTATCGGTGAATGATGTAAGGGGGGAGAGAGAGGACATACCTCAATCTCCTCAGTAGCCGCTGTGGATTTTGGAACCACTGGTGTCCCCTCAGTTGCATTCTGCTCTAGCTGCTCTTGTAGCTGCTTGATCATCTCATCTTTTAGCTTGATTTCTTCATTAGCCTTAGCAATTATGTCCTTGTTTTTGAGAATTTCCTTAGCTACAACATCAAGGTGATGAGTGTCTTCTTTACATTGCACTAAATATCGATTCTCTGCTTTTTTTCCACTTTGTCCTTAGAGCTGTTGTATCATCCATATATCTCTTCTCCCATTCAGCAATGACTGCCTGCTCCTACTTGAGCTGATCTTCATACTTAGCTATCTTGTCCTCCATTCCTTGATGTCCTTTTCCAGTCTTCCGTGAACTTCTATGGGCTGATCACTCAGAAGAGCTTTCATTAGCTCCTTGTTTCTGTTCCTTAGGCTTTCTGCCTCCTCCATATATACCTTTATTTGTGATTCTAGTATTTTACTTCTTGCATTCATCCTAGTCTTCTCATCCTCGCTAACCTCATATTGCTTCTGTAATTCTTGTAGTTGTTCTTTTAATTTTGCATTTTTTGTCTCTAAAGTTTTGCACTGCTTGTTGACCTCTTGAACTTCATTTTCTTTATGTATTATTTGCTCTCTTTCTAGCTTTAATTCTACTGAAAGGTTCTTACCGATTTCTTGAAGTTCATGCTTGTCCTGCATTGCTTGGTCATAGTCCTTATCAGCCTCAAGCATTAACTGTTGCGTATCCATTGCAGTTCTGATCATGTCTTGCACTACTGGCTTGAGCTGAGCGATGTCGACATTCAACCATGTTCTTGGTATACTTGGAGCTTCTCCGGTTAGTACATCTTTTCCTTGCTCTACATGGATAGTCTCATTATGTGGTTATCTGATCTGTAGTTGTATTTCTGATTCTTTTCTTTCGTTGTCCAGATCAACAGTTTTCGTGGCACTCCCTTGAAATGTGACATCCATGGGGGAGGGTTCTTCCACAACCCTTATCGGTGTGAAGGGTTCTGAGTCTTCGACTGTAGCTTCTTTAGGTTCTTGCTTTGGATTCTTGATGGATTCCTCTCCCTTAGTCGTTGTCTCTTTAATTTGAATTTTTGTAATATCATTTAGTTGGATGACATGTGTCCCTTCTTGGTTTACCTCCTTGCTTGTGGTGTCTTGATCGAGGTGGACGGAGTTGTCATTTGTCTTGATGTGCTCTTCTGTTTCATTGTAGTTGACTGCATTAAGTTCCTCCCATTGTCCATCATCCTTGGATTCACTTTGAATATCTACATTCAATAAGGATGTGTTAGGTTCTTCTTGTGCATCCAAAGATGAGCTTGAATTATCCAACCCTAATTCTCTGTATCGATGCACCTTGGTGAGCTTCTTTTGCTTCCACGTCTTGTTGGGACTACTGGTAATGGTGCCCTTGGACTGGTAGATTAACTTGCCCTTCTGTATATTGATGTGTATCTTCTAGGGCATTAGTTAAGTCTTCTTCTGTAATAGGTCTTTGCTCTTCCATCCTGACCTTTGGAAGTACGTGTGCCCTTTTCTTGGCTGGAACTTCTTCTTCTACTTGCTTTACTTCCCTTAATCTCTTTGTGCCTCTCATTTTGGGTTGAGAGCTGGTTTCTGCTTCTTCAACAATTTTGACTTCCTTTTTCTTTCTTGGGACGGTGGTGACCTTTGCATACTTAGCCATGGCAGTTGTTGAGGGCATTTCTTGCAGGTGCTCTCTAATACCTAAAGCATATGGTAGGTCAATATTGTCAGAGCTACAATGCCATTTAGAAACTTCTTGTTATTCCATTGCTTCTTCGCCTCAAATAGCCGTTCCTGTATGTATGGAGTCAGATTAATTTGATTGCCAATCTGTTTGATAACATGTGAGAGTAGCTAGACAATAATCTTTTGAGGAACAGTGTATCGATGCATATTAGGAAAGCAAAAGTGCTGGTGGATGAGTCTGACTTCTTCTTCAATATCCACTCAATTGATGTCAGTGAATGTTCTGGTCTTTGCCCCTCGACTTTCTTGCTTCAATACCATGTTGCCATCTTTTTCCCATCCAAAAGCTTCCTTTATCAAGTCATGTGTAAATTGGATGACTACCCATTCACCTACTCCGTCCATGACTCTAGCCTCTAGCGCCAATGGGTCATGTAGTGCTGGCTGTAATGTATTCATGACTTGTGTGCACCTTTGAAAGTCGGGCTTATAGATCGGAAGTTCAAAGTATTTGTGGATACCCGCTTTCTTCATGATGTCAATTGTAAACGAGAGCTCATGCACCACTTTAAAATCTTGAGACATAATCAAGAATTGGTGATTCGTATCCATGATTTTGATAGTCACTAGGAAGAGATACTCCCCGGCTGGTTGATCTTCTCTAAACCAATGTCCCTTTGCTTTGGTTACACTATAGAGGAAAGTCCAATATTTCCTCTTGAATCATTGCTTCAGAATCTTCAGAAGCCATCTGCACTTGTAATGAAAGGTGCATTAGTTTCAATAGAAGATATAGCAATTGTGCGGTGCATTGTTTATGACATGTTGTCGCTTCGTCACTCCGTTTCCCTTGCTTATATAAGTGAGATCTCTTACCAAATATTTTTATTTCTTTTCTAAAAGAATAGCCAAATCATTTATTTATTTACATAGTAGGTCCATTCCTAAGGGAGTTGAAGCTATGACCTATTCTCCATTGGAGAATGTGCACCACTAATTTTATTATGTACATCATGTGCCAAATGCTTGACCTCATAAGGTGGCCCTATTATGCATACTTTAGGTGCATTCGATACTTCATGAGTGCAATTGGAATCCTCATTGTTCTGATGGTCCGTTCCTCGCAGTTGCTTTGGTTTCCAAATCCATTTCATGGTCACCTTGCGTTTGTACTATGGGGGAAGCTTCTATTGCCAAAATCTTGGTCGGTTCTTGCTTATCTTTGTTCCGAATGGTGTCTAGATAGCTCTCTTCTGAATCGAATTTTGGTTCCACTTCTATACTCTCATATTCCTCTTTCCACTCTTTTTCCAAGATTTCTCCTACTTACACTTCTTGAAGGACAACCATGTACAAGTTTACATCATAGCCTTCTTCGTCTATGCATTCGTTCATAGTTAGGATGACACACACATCTAAGGTGGCTAAGATTTCCATCCAACCATGCGGTCATCAGGAAAGATTTGAGGCATGTACCTTGGGTCCTCTACAGGTTGATAGTTAGGATGTCCTATTGGCCACAACTGCCTTTTATTTTCCTCCTTCTTGGCTTCTTTACACATCCATAATTGGGCATCCTCATACTTCCATGATTGATCGCTTGTCGTAGCACTATGAATAGATAGGTCATCTTCCTCCTTGTGTATGGGGTTCCATTGTAGTGGGGGGACATCTCGATATGCAAATGTATGCAAGTTTATCTTGGTAGTATTTCCTTGATGTTGCAGGTATAATGAATCTCTTCCCCAGTCTTGCACTACTCGCATTTGTCTCATGAAAGGTCATCCTAATATCATTTCGTAGTTGTTAGCCTTTTCAAATTTACAGATGGCTAGAGTGTGTTCAAATTCAACTCCACAGGTGGTTAATTTGATTCTTTCCAATATTCCTAAGGGTTTCTCCACATGACTGTCTGCTAATTGGAGCTTCATGCGTGTGGGCCCTAAGGCAGCCTTTCCCCATTTCTCCCAAATTTCCTTGGTGGCAATTCCTACTCCAGCTCCTGTGTCTAGTATAGCCTTGGTCATGTACCCGTTGTAAGTGACAGATAGACACGTATTACCTTTGTCTCCTTCACTAAATTCTCCCACCTTATCAACTGGGATTTGTATTTTAGATGGATTTTCTTTTCCCTTGATTTCCTTTTCATCCTTCTCTTGCCCTAATTCCAGTTGACGTGCTAATTGCTTCCATAATTGCAGTTTAACTCGAAGTAATTCTTCCACAGTCAATTTGCATTGTACTTTTGTCTTCTTAAGTTCCGTTAGATTGTGTGAATTCTTTTTTGGGTTTCCTTTTCCTTTTCCGTGTACTATGGGTGCTCGGATTATCATGGATTCCTTTTCGTATTCTCCCATGTAATTTGGTAAGGTTGAAATGCTCTGAGCTTCTTCTCTATTTCGGTCTAGTCTTTATACTTCCTCATATACTTCTTCCATGTTGGGATTTGGTTGATAAATTTCCACATCTAATTCCTCAAACGGAGGCTTAGTCACTCCATTCTTCTTCCATTGTTCTTCTCGGATTCTATTCCATAATTCCTTTGGCCAATCAGCTTCTAAGTCAGGTATTGTTGACATAGGTTCGTCCTGGGTTTTCCTTCACTCACATTTGTCATCCTTCTCTTTAAGTTCTTTGTTCTTGGCTTTAACATACTCCTTGTATTGATCATCTGCTATCCTCGTCTCTAGCAGGGTTGGGATTGTCTTTTCTAGGGTTGCTTGTGCAACCTCTATAAGTTTTCGACATATTGCTGTCGGGATGAAATCCTGCAGGGAGTGCGCATTGATTTTTTTTCAAAGTAGATTGATTTTATGAGTTTTGGTGTTTTTCATTGAGAAAGTGGTAAAAATTATACATGTTTTGGTCGATTTGATTCACTGAGAGATGCGAAACCATGTAGTTCTTGTAGATTGAGTCTGTGCATTTGTAAATAGCATGGTGCTAACTTTTGACCCATAAAAACCTAGGTTTGACCCTTGAAAATCCTTGAAAACATGAGTTTACCCTATGAAAACCGGACTTGAACCCTTGGAAACCCTTGGAAACCCTTGGAGTTTAGGTCCAAATTGTAAATAAACCCTTGGATTAATGTGTTTGAATTGATTGTGATCAAAACCCTAATTTCCCTCACCAAAAACCCTAGCTTAGATCCTTGAAATTGTCGTTTATCCTAGGTCAAACCCTTAAGAATAATTAATTTTGTATATATAGTGTGAAACCAAAACTAAAATAAAAAAGGAAAAAAATAAAAAAAATAAAAATAATAGGTGTGATTTTCCAAGAAATAGCAAATGAACATGCATGGTGGTCTTAAATTAGAAAATTGAGTAAGGAGGTTGGAAACTTCTAGAGAATAGTGCCAAGGAGAGAAGGGCAGGGGAGCCTATAAATAGAGGGCCAAGGCTCATTTGTTTTTCCTTGTGGATCTTCTTGGTGCATATATTCTCCAGGTACTGTTTCTTACCCTCCTCTTATTCATTATTTCTTGCTCATGTTTATTAGCATGCATGATGTTAGAAAGGAGAGAGAGAGGTTGTGTTCTTTCAGGCATGACTGTACAAGCTTTGTATAGAGAAAGAGAGGGGGTGTTGAATTCCAGTGGTGATTGAAGTCTTTCCATGATGTTCTCAACCATGTTAGTTATGATGGCTTTCAGGCCTACGACCTTGATAACAATGAACTCTGAAATTTAGAACTCGATGAATTGAAGGGAAGATAATAAGTGGCTTGGGGTATCCAAACTCCGTTAGTATGTAGAGTTTAAGCCACCTGTGCTAATACGCAAGTGATTGAGAGAGAGAATTCGTTCGACTCGCTGTAGAGATTCCTCATCGCGCAAATCCTTGGACACACACGAGAGAGAGTGTGAGAGAGATGTGTCAGACAGAGAGTCAGAGGAGAGAAATTTGCGCATGCGATGGCGCTGTGGGAGCGATTTGCGACGACTGGTAGATCAATTCAGTCGCCTCGCTAATGGCACACGCAGGGTGACTATGCGGAACAGGTACAAGTTTTTCCTAAGGTCCGTAGGGTGAAGCGTTCCTATAACGTTCAACTGCATCAAAATAAGAAGGTAGGATAATCTTTTCACTAACTATTTGATTTTTTATAGTTTTGTTTGTCTCTTCTTGGAAGTTTTCTACGTTTCTATCTACAGTTGGAGGAAAAAGATCTTCACTAACACTAGGTGGAACAGTAGAAAGTAAAGTTATAGTTGTTCTAGGATCGAGCAAAGATTCTTCTACTATTACTTTTTTTTATTAATTCTTTATCTTCTATTGGGTTTGGAAATAATAATTCAAAAGTTGTCGAAGGAAGAAAGGAACTATTCGAAGAACTTGCTTTATCTTCTATTGGGTTTGGAAATAACAATTCAAAAGTTGATGAAGGAAGAATGGAACTATTCGAAGAACTTGCTTTATCTTCTATTGGGTTTGGAAATAACAATTCAAAAGTTGATGAAGGAAGAATGGAACTATTCGAAGAACTTTCATTAGACATAAAGTAAATGATACTAAATTAATAACCAAAGTCCTATACAACCTATAAGATGATGTTTTTAAATGACAGTCTAAAAGATAGCCTATACAAGCTAATAAAAGTTTCAAGCTAAGGATAATCTCTGCTTTTTAAACTTCAGGTCACATGTGAATCTCCAGTTCGCCAATAGCTGCAAAAAACCCATTCGAGAAATTAGTATATCTTTATAAAATTTAAAACTCATTTAGCATTTAATACTAAAGTAATTAATTTTCTAAAGCACATATATATTAAGTACATTCTTTTATTAAAATAGATACATTACAATAAATAATTCATTTACATAATTATTTACTATACATCAACATACATTGTTTACTCATAAATAAACATGTATTTAACTAACATACATACATAAATAATCATACATAAACATACTTGCACATGCACTAAATGATCATGCATACTCTCATGCACATGCACTAAATGATCATGCATACTCATGCACATGCATTAAATGATCATGCATACTCATGCACATGCATTAAATGATCATGCATACTCTCATGCATACATGCACATGCACAAACATACACACACTAATACACATATGCATACTAAACATATACATGCATACATACCTAATACTAACACACACATGCATACACTAACACATGCTAACATATACATGCATGAACATACACTAACACATACATGCATGAACATACAATGTAATACACATAACAACTTAAATACATACTTTAATTAGCATGCATTAACTTAGATGCATAAATTTGTAACATCTAATATGCACTAACATACTTGCATGGGTTCAAGCTCTAACACTAACATGGTTCATGCACTAAACTAACATGGGTGCATATCCTAATATCTAACATGCACTATCATGATACTTGGGTAAAAGAACTTAGGTGTCTATCAAGTTGAAGAAGCTTGGGATAAGGGTAGGGTGTATAGGCTAAGAATGGTTAGGTTAAGTATTGGGATAAAGAAGAGTTGGATGAAAAAATGAGTTCTTTGGAAAAGAATAAGCCTAAGTTGCTTCTTCTTCATGCTAACCTGAGAGCACACAAAAAACATTAGGATAGCAATTCATTCATTTACTATGTAAACACACATACATAATCATATATACTAAATCATCCACTTACAATTAAAAATACATAAAAATATATCTTTATATCCCATATTTTTATTTTTCAGTAATTATTTAATAAATATATTTAGGCATAAATATAATCATAAAATCATAATATAATATTAAAATATAAACATTAAATATTTAACATATCTAAAATATAAAGTAAATACATATGTTAATATAATAAAAAAGGGAAAACAATATCTAAAAACTAAAAAAGAAAAAGAAAAATTAAATAAAAAATCTTTCTCTCTCTCTCTCTCTCTCTCTCTCTCTGTCTCTGCCGTTTTCTCTCTCTCTCTCTCTACCGTTCTCTCTCTCTCTCTCTCTCTCTCTCTCTCTTTCTCTCTCCTCTGTCTCTTTCTCTCTCTCTCTCTCTCTCTCTCTCTCTCTCTCTCTTCGGTGCTCCAGCGTGCAGCGCTGAGGAGGGGGGGAGAGTCTCTCTCTCTTTCTCTCTCTCTCTCTCTCTCTCTCTCTCTCTCTCTCTCTTCGGTGCTGCAGCGCGCAGCGCTAAGGAGGGGGGAGAGTCTCTCTCTCTTCCTCTCTCTCTCTCTCTCTCTCTCTCTCTCTCTCCGGTGCTGCAGCACACAGCGCTGAGGAGGGGGGGAGAGTCTCTCTCTCTCTCTCTCTCTCTCTCTGTCTCCCTGCGTTTCTTTCTCTCTCCTCTATCTCTCTCTCTCTCTTCTTCTCTGTCTACGCGCTGTCGCGCTCAGACAGAGGAGAGGAGGGAGAGAATTTTTCTCTCTCTCTCACACACACACATCACACACACACACACACCTCATACACGCGCACATACACACATCACATACACACACAAACCACATCATACACGCGCACATACACACATCACATACACACACACATCACATCATATACGCGCACATACACACATCACATACACACACACATCACATCATATACGCGCACATACACACATCACATACACACACATCACATACACGCAATGCTGCAGGGACCCAGACCAAGCCATGGAATAGGCATGGGCATGCTTCCAGGCGGACAATCAACATATTCACAGCAGTACACGATGGCTTAATATCCCGAGCACGAGGAGGGTCTATTGAGAAAGAAGGAAAAACAGAAGAAAGTAAAGAGCAGGAGAAAGTACCTGCAAAAAACCCATGAGCAAAATATGGAGCAAGCCCATCTATTTATACACACAGAGATCTTCATTTTGCCACTCTTTTGCTTTATTTTCTCAACCATTCTTTAACCCACATTTATCCACCATACTTTAAATTAGCTTTAATCACATTACTCACTTTCTCCATTCTTTTCACCACATACTTTTTGCACTTTAAATGCATACTTAATTTAGGCCCCTCTTTGATTTTGCACACATAAATACCATACTTTTAACCAGTCCCTTTAACCACTTTAATTACACACTTAACTCACACCATTCTTTAAACACTATTCATATATACCACTCATTAATTATCCACTTCATTTTCATTTTAATTTAATTATCCTAAATTTCTTAATTAATAATTCATTTAAATTAAGCTTAGGTTAAGAAATTAATTAATTAGTACCTTAGTATTTAAATGCACACAAACTATTAAGGTAACTAATTAGACCATATTTTATTTTTATAAGTTAACCAATGTTAATTATAGATTAATTTCATTAAATATTAATTGTTTTAACCCTTGAAACATTCGAAAACCCTGGAAAACCTACTTAAAACCCATCAAAACCCCATTAAAACCCTTTGGAAATCACTGATAACCCATTAAAATTATCTAAACCCCTAACATTAACCCAATCTCATAAACAACACATGAATTCAAGAAACCCTAAAGTTGAATCTATAAAACACATTCAACATTCAATGTAAAGTAAACCCTAATATGAACATATGTTCTGCTTCATCATTCATACCTGTAAACACTTTCAAAGTAGTTAATTCCATTCAACACAACTGATCATCAATGATATAAAAGGATAGAGTTCACCAATAAAATTGTTTTTCATTTTTTCTGGTCATCAACGGAAAGGTTGAAAACTTTCCGACATTCGCCCCAAACCTGCACATCGTCCTCGATGGGCCAACCTGTAGATTCAAATGGAACATATCAAATTCTTTTGAAAATAAGGTTTTATTTTTCTCATAATTTTATTTCATCATGCATTCAAACTTTATGCAGTTAAAAAAATTAGTATAAATCATAAAAAAAATATCATGTCATATTTTTTGAATCCACATTTAAACAAATATTTATAAGAATAAATCATAAGTCTTATAGTCTTTCTGTTCATGTCACTTGCTAAGAATAAGTAATTTATCCTTCATAACAGCATATACAAAAAGAAAACTTTTTCCCATCAGATAACAGAATTATATGCCTCCTACTTTTATTTCCTATGGTCTGACTCTCTTTTTATTGCTTAAATCATTTCATTTTTCTTACTTCATCCCAACTCAGCTCTTTCTTTATTTCTTTACAAATCGGCCTATACCGAAATTGGGTGCGACTCCTGGACTTGTCCACCCGGCCAAGTTTGTTCCACTTGTCTACCAACCCGGCATAGCGCACGACAAACTATGTCAGCCCTACATGAAATCGACGTCAGCTCGTGGCTCTAATCACCCGACCAGAGTAACTCCACTCGCCTACCGACCCATGTAGGCGCAAGACAACACATAGGTTAGGCCTATGATGAAACTAGCTGCAGCTCGTGGCCTTGATCACCCGACCAAGGTTGTTCCACCCGCCTACTAGCCCAACATAGCACTCTAACAACAAACACATACATATAAGCTAATTGGGTATGAAGGCTTTAATTAATTTTTTATTTTATTTTATTTTAGAGGTCAGATCTCATAAAAAATAAAAGCAAGTTACAAAATCCCATTTGCTAATGAATAAAAATTTCTTTTAAGCATATACATATATTCAAAATAAAACTACCTTTTCTTTTACAAGATTCCAATTCCAAAATTTCTATTTAACTTTCTGATTCAATTCATATAAATACGAGTTTTTATGCTTCAATCATAAATATTTCAGATATTTCTATATCTTAATTCTACTTTGAATTTTTTAAATAAATTGGAACATATCCTTTTAATCCATGCAGTAATGCTATGCATATACACAAAAAATCAAAGAATCTATAATCAAAACTGTTTCACCTGATTTTTCATCATCATCTTCATTTTCATCAGCATCATCATCATCATCAATTTCTTCAATTTCATATTCTTCATTATTCCTTTTTTTAAATAGTTTAACTCTTTTTCCTGCAATCAAATTTTTCAATAAAGAGCCATCAAATTCTCTAAGCTTAAATGTACCATTTTCAAATACAGTCACAACTACATATGGTCCAAACCATCTCTTAATTAATTTTTTCCTAGCATCATACTGAGTATCAAAAGTGCTATCATAAACTAAAACCCAGTCATCTACTTCTATAGTACAAGGTCTAAGTCTATGTTTTTTATCAAAATAGATTTTATTTTTAAGACGTGAATTTTTAATTTTTTGAACAGCTTCTTCAATCATTTTATTACCTATATTTAACTGCTTAATCCTAACTGAAATTAGATCTTCACGAGTCATCTCATTATTCCACGGAAGTGTCGTCCATGAAATAATCTGGGACTGGATAGGAAAAATCGGCTTTTGACAGTACATTAGTTCTGCAAGCATAAATCCTGTAGATCTAGTATACGTCATCCTATCTGCCCATAGTGCAAAAGGAAGGAATCTAGGCCACTGCGTCGTATCACCATTGCAGGCCTTAGAAATTGCCTTCACAATAGAGGGATGACCCCGCTCAATCTTACCATTAGACTCCGGATTATAAGCAGTAGTGAGAGACAGACGAATTCCATGCTGGTCAAAGAATTCTCTAGCCTCTCTAAACATCTAACTCTCCCCTATCTGCCACTATCTTCTCTACATAGCCAAATCTACTAATAACTTCTTCTAGCAAAAATTTACATACGTTATAAGTAGTTTTCGTACAAAGAGCTCTACCTTCTACATGATTAGTCAGGTCTTCTCTAGCTAAAACTATATACCTCATCTTATCTAATCCTTTAGGCATGGTCACTAAATCAACTACCCACTTGTAATGAATACAAGGAGGGTAGGTAGGGTGCAAAGGTTCTCTATGCCTAACTGACCAATGTACCTGACATGTAGTACAAGTACTAACAAAGTCACGTATATTCACATACATACCCGGCCACCAGTAGGCTTCTCTAATTTTATCATAAGTTGCGTAAAAGCCTTTATGACCTGCCCAAAGAGTCTCATGCATATCTATCATAACTTTATTTTGCAGTTTTTTATTTCCTAAAACTCGCTGTGGATATCTAATTTTCCCTTTAGCATGTCGCCAAATAAAACCATCTTTTAGGAAAAAATTAAACGCACGTTTTCTAATATCTCTAAATCTATTAGCTGACCAAATAGGTAATTGCTTCAGAGTACTAAGATAATAACCTATATCATACCAAATCCCTTCATACTCATTTTTATTAAAGTTTTCATATACATATACATCAGAAATATAATTAATTACATTTAAATCAGTTTCAGTCATTTCATCATCTTCAAATTTAGCCTTAGAAAGCATATCTGCTACGGAATTAGTTTTACCAGAAATATGATTTAAAATAGGATTAATAAACTTAATATATGATATCCATCTTAACATAGCTATATCAGGAGAAGAACAGTTAGTAATCATTCCTATTAAAGGTAAACAATCTATTTCTATGATGACATTAGCTCCTATAAAATACTCTTTATCATTTTTTAATGCAGTAACTAAATCCCATATTTCTCGTTTTATTTGTGGATAATTTCTCTGAGTTTCATGCAAAATTTTAGCTCCGAATCTAATAGCATATCTATTTCCCTCCCTATCATCTTGACCTATTACCCATCCTATTCCTATAGGGCTAGTATCTATAGTTAAAATAATCGGTTTATTATTTGAATAATCTACACGTTTCAAAACTGGTGCATTAGAAAGCAAATTTTTTAATTTTTTCATCGTTTTAACATGAGTTTCAGTCCATTTAAATTTTCTATTTTTCCTAAGTAAATCGTACAATGGATTAGCTACATGGGCATAATGCGGAATCCAAATTGCATAAAATACACATGCTCCTAAGAAAGGTCTAACTTCACTAACATTTTTACAAGTTTCAGATAGTTTAGTAATAGCATCTACTTTTTGAGGATAAGGCCTACGACCGTAATAACCACATAAATGTCCTACAATTAAAACTTCATTAACTCCAAAAACTGATTTTTCTATAGAAAAAGTTAATCCTACTTCTTCAAATCTTTTTAGAATTTTTTCACAATCTAAAATATGATTAGCTACAAACTTCCTACATCCTAATGCATCTAATGTCTCATCTTTTTCTTTTTCTTCACATCCTTTAATTGGAATATCATCTATAAACGGCATGGTCACATTAGGAATAAAGTCATGAAGAACCCTATTCATTGCATTCATCATATGTGCTACCGAATTTGTAGCTCCTTGGGGAAGAGTACACATACGAACTAATCCTAAAGGAGTCTTCATCGTGGTAATATCTCTACTTTCAGTAGCAAGCTGAAACTGGTCATATCCTGAATATAAGTCACCCATAGAGTAGATAGAATGCCCAGCAAAAGCTTTGGCAAATTCTCCTACAATAGGCCCGGTTCCCACGTTCCTAATAGTAACTTTATTTACGGGTTGTAAGTCTTGAATAAATCTAAGTTTACCATTCTTTTTAGGAACAGTAAACCATCTATTAGAATAAGGTGCAGAGGAAGGTTCTAAAATTTTCATTTTCATCTTCTCCTTAAGCAATTTCATTAGCTCAGGTAAATGAGCCTTTGGAACTGGTATAGGGCGAAGATTCCAAGGTATATGGGCTACAGTAAATATGATCATAGGAGAAACTAATCTAGGGTCAACACATCCTATTTCTTGAGGATAAAGAGAAAAAGCTCTACCATGTTTTTTAATCATTTCACGAAATAATTCTTGTTCAGTTGGTAATAAAAAAGAATTTTCATTTCCAATTTTTATTAATTTAATAGTTTCTTCAGTAAATTTATGACCTAGTTTAGACATGTCACGTAAGATAGGATCGTTAGCTACTTGTTTAATTTTTAAATCACTTCCTTCAGGTAAGGCTTGAGCTACAGGTTTCACTTTTTTATCTACTGTTTTATACTTTGCATTAATTTAAACTTCATGAAAATCAGAAACAAATTTTGAAATTAAATCATATTCATTTAATGAGTTTAAAAGAATAACATGTAATAATTTCTCATCATGTAAGGTTTCATCAATTTCATCAAATAAAGTAGAGGAAAAAGAAGTTTCAATTATATTTTCAATATTTTCAGTTTTAGACATATATCCTTTATCATTAAAATATTTTTCATATTTTTTTATTGTTTTTCTAGGAATATCTTTATTATTTAGAATTTGTAATTTTGAAGATGAAAAATAAACAGAAATATTTTCTATTTTATTTACACATTTATGCGAGATATCAAACCAGTTACCACTGTTGTCTCGCTCAACAATGGTCTCTAATAAAAATTTTGATCAAAGTATGTTCTAGAATCACTAAGAGGTAAATGACTCTCGTGCATTTTCTCTTGTGATCTGATAGGTGTTTTCCTAATTTGTTCTCTGTTTCTAATATGGTTTGGATTAATGGTCATTACTTGTAAGGATTGTAAGTCATCTTTTGATCTAAATCTTGCATACCCAGAGCCATCTTCCATCATTTTTGTTTCCATACGAGTTTCACAGATAAAGGGTTTTCCTAAGATAATTTCATAAGAACAGTTATCCTCTATGAAAAAATGAAATGTTTCACTTATGCCACCTATTGAAATTGGAATGTTGGCACATGCTCCTAGAAGTGCACCACATCCGTTATCTGCTGTTCTCATAATCCACCCATGTTGTTTATCTATAGGCCATCTAAATTTATCATATAATTCTTTTGATATTCCGTTTATTTCTGAACCTGAATCTAGTAAAGCTAAAGTTGTACAAGAATTTTTCCTATCTCCTAAATTTACTTTGATTTTTGGTGTTCCCCTGGCCCAAAAACTCTTTTTGTAATTGCTTTCAGACTTTTCTTGTATATTATCTGGAATTATAGGTCCTACAAAATTTTTATTAACATATCCTTCACTTTCTTCTTCATCATCAGAATCAGAAGAAAAGGAATCTTTAGAAATATGAGTTACATCTACATTATCATGCATTTCAATATTAGTATTTAAGGGAAATCTTTTTCTTTTAATCATCTTAATAAAGTTATCTTTAAATTCTAATTTTAGCTATAGTAAATAATTGTTCAAGCGACATAGTCACTTGACTTTTTAAAAGAATATCATACAGTATTTCCTTTGTATCATTTTTTTGTTCAAGTTCTGATGTTAAAATAGCTTTTGGAATTCTTTTAGGCTTCTTGGTTTTTTCCTCATTTTTATCTGTTTCTTCATTAGTCTTTGAATCTAATTCACTAGGTTTGTTTGATGTCTCAAGTTGTTTGCCCTCTCGTATCTCTCTTCTTCTCTGCTCATTTGAATCTAAATTTGTTTTTTCATTAAATTGTACATTTTTAGGTTCTTGTCTCAATTGCTTTCTAGTTACTCTTTGATTAGATTCATCTAGATCTTGAGTTTCATCTCTTTTTCTCTTTTCTTCCACATTTGCAATATGTGAGAAGATAGAGAAATTATCTATAGGCGAGTTCCATGCAGTTTTGTTCATTATATCATCTCTAGCTTTTATCAATGCTTCTATTGAATAATTTTTTGTTTCTTTTGATGTATCATCATCTGAATCACTTTCATCGCATTCTAATCTAACCCCAGATGAGCTTCTTTGAGCTTCTGATATATTTTCATATAGTTTTTGCATCCCACCTTTTCCCCAATTTACAGCTAGAGGAAGGTGGGTGCGATAATCACATAGTTTTTTATCAATATCAATAACTAATTTTCTTTCTTTTGCCTCTTTTAATGATTCACAAGCATAAGACATATGTTCAGTGGAGTCACACCAAACACATCGTCGGGTGGGTGTGCCTCTTCGCTCATTATTTTGAGCTACTGGTTGATTCTGAGTTGGTTGATTCATTACAGCTGCTATAGGTATAGGATTCATTTGTGGAGCATGAGTAAACTGAGGACCTAGAATTGTTCTATCTTGACTAACTAAGGAATGAATTGTATTTTGAAGTGTTGCCACTTCCTTAGATATGTTTGTATGCATTTGCATCATATTATCTAATTTATTAAATAATATTTCAAATTGTAATTCACTAGGCACTTTAGATGTTGATGCTTGTTCAGTTAAACTAGAGTTTATATTGATTTTAGGATTTTGAGTAGGTGGTCCTACTGTTGGAAAACTTAAATTCATATCATATAATAATGATTGTATCTGTTTCATTTGCGCTACTATTTCAACTACTTGTTTAAGTACCCCCCAGTCCTCTGTTAACCCATATCTTTTTCCAGGTTCCTCTAGTCTTCTTTCTACTTCACTTCTAATATCTGTAGGCAAAATTTTTAAGAAATAAAGTACGATATCTGGAGTAAGTGCAGTCCTATCTTGTTCAGGTAATTGTGAAAATCTCTTCATAAATTCCCCATGTAATTGTGTAAGAGATATTTGGTTTTTGGGAGTGCTAAGCCACTTCATAAATCCCTCCCTACTGTGTTGACTAAAATCTTCTAAATAAAATTCTTTATGCATTTGTTTTTTAAATTCTTCCCATGCAAGTGCTTTATAAGGTTCTATAACACTAATGGCTGAACCTATTACAAGTCTTACTAAAAATGTTACCCATTTATCAATTGGTAAACCGTGTAGTTTTGCTAGGTCTTCAAAAGTGTCTAAGTAATTAGTTGTATTAACTCCTGTAAATTTTCCTTTTTCTTTTAACATAGCCTCTAGTACTTTTTGGCCTTGGGTTTCTGACATCATATTTTTAAATAACTCATCCATTTTGGTTTGTATGTTAGAACTAGACCTAAGTTTCTTAATATAATCCTTAACTTCTTCTTGAACTTTGGATTTCTGTTCCCTTACCAAACTAACTAAGCTACCTGATTCCAGCTTTACTTAAATTTTAAACTTTTAAACAAGTCTTGAAAAATAAGTGCTAACTTTCCAAATAAAAATTCTTAATGAATTTCCAGGCTAAATTATGCTATTCTAACAATCCTTAATAATTAAATCTAGATACTAACTTTTCAAATAAATTTCTTTTTTATTGTTTTAATTAAAATTGCACTAATCAAACAATCTTAAATAAATACTATCTTTTAAATAAAATCCTTTTTGAGTCTAACAATTCCTACTAGTTTAATGAAAATAAATTCTAACTTTCAAATAAAATTTAAATCTAGCAATTCCTATTATCTTAATAAAAATAAATTCTATCTTTCAAATGAAATGAAATTTAAATCTAGCAATTCCTACTATCTTAATGAAAAGAAATTCTAGTTTTTAAATGAAATGAAATTTAAATCTAGCAATTCCTACTATCTTAATGAAAAGAAATTCTAGCTTTTAAATGAAATGAAATTTAAATCTAGCAATTCCTACTATCTTAAACTTTCCTAAAATCCTACTTAAATAGACACAAACAGTTGCAAGTTAAGAAAATATACCTGACACCAAATAGTTGGAGCAGAAGCTAGTGTGCATGTGAAATTTTCAAGTTACATTTGTTGATCATAAATGCCTAATACAAAATCTAAGTGCTGTGAGTGCAAATGTTTTTCTTCAAAATCTTGATGGTAAGGGTGTAGAGATGAGGTTTACTACTTGCCTATTCCTGTGGAGGCGCTCAGAGCATAAGCTCAACCCTCAACAACCAGGGAATTACAACGTTTGTATTATCTGCCTCTGCACGATGACTGCCTCAAGCTGCCGCAACCACGTCGTCTAAACCAAGCTAGTGCATATGCTAGGAAAGGAAAAGTGTTATACCTATCTCACTGTGCTGTTGTTTCACGTCGGGTTCAAAGTGTGGGAGCGATTTGCGACGACTAGCGGATCAATTCAGTCACCTCGCTAACGGCGCACGCAGGGTGACTATGCGGAACAGGTACAAGTTTTTCCTAAGGTCCGTAGGGTGAAGCGTTCCTATAACATTCAACTGCGTCAAAATAAGAAGGTAGGATAATCTTTTCACTAACTATTTGATTTTTTATAGTTTCGTTTGTCTCTTCTTGGAAGATTCTACGTTTCTATCTACAGTTGGAGGAAAAAGATCTTCACTAACACTAGGTGGAACAGTAGAAAGTAAAGTTATAGTTGTTCTAGGATCGAGCAAAGATTCTTCTACTATTACTTTTTTTTATTAATTCTTTATCTTCTATTGGGTTTGGAAATAATAATTCAAAAGTTGTCGAAGGAAGAAAGGAACTATTCGAAGAACTTGCTTTATCTTCTATTGGGTTTGGAAATAACAATTCAAAAGTTGATGAAGGAAGAATGGAACTATTCGAAGAACTTGCTTTATCTTCTATTGGGTTTGGAAATAACAATTCAAAAGTTGATGAAGGAAGAATGGAACCATTCGAAGAACTTTCATTAGACATAAAGTAAATGATACTAAATTAATAACCAAAGTCCTATACAACCTATAAGATGATGTTTTTAAATGACAGTCTAAAAGATAGCCTATACAAGCTAATAAAAGTTTCAAGCTAAGGATAATCTCTGCTTTTTAAACTTCAGGTCACATGTGAATCTCCAGTTTGCCAATAGTTGCAAAAAACCCATTCGAGAAATTAGTATATCTTTATAAAATTTAACACTCATTTAGCATTTAACACTAAAGTAATTAATTTTCTAAAGCACATATATATTAAGTATATTCTTTTATTAAAATAGATACATTACAATAAATAATTCATTTACATAATTATTTACTATACATCAACATACATTGTTTACTCATAAATAAACATGTATTTAACTAACATACATACATAAATAATCATACATAAACATACCTGCACATGCACTAAATGATCATGCATACTCTCATGCACATGCACTAAATGATCATGCATACTCATGCACATGCATTAAATGATCATGCATACTCATGCACATGCATTAAATGATCATGCATACTCTCATGCATACATGCACATGCACAAACATACACACACTAATACACATATGCATACTAAACATATACATGCATACATACCTAATACTAACACACACATGCATACATAACACATGCTAACATATACATGCATGAACATACACTAACACATACATGCATGAACATACAATGTAATACACATAACAACTTAAATACATACTTTTATTAGCATGCATTAACTTAGATGCATAAATTTCTAACATCTAATATGCACTAACATACTTGCATGGGTTCAAGCTCTAGCACTAACATGGTTCATGCACTAAACTAACATGGGTGCATATCCTAATATCTAACATGCACTATCATGATACTTGGGTAAAAGAACTTAGGTGTCTATCAAGTTGAAGAAGCTTGGGATAAGGGTAGGGTAAGAAATGTATAGGCTAAGAATGGTTAGGTTAAGTATTGGGATAAAGAAGAGTTGGATGAAAAAATGAGTTCTTTGGAAAAGAATAAGGCTAAGTTGCTTCTTCTTCATGCTAACCTGAGAGCACACAAAAAACATTAGGATAGCAATTCATTCATTTACTATGTAAACACACATACATAATCATATATACTAAATCATCCACTTACAATTAAAAATACATAAAAATATATCTTTATATCCTATATTTTTATTTTTCAATAATTATTTAATAAATATATTTAGGCATAAATATAATCATAAAATCATAATATAATATTAAAACATAAACATTAAATATTTAATATATCTAAACTATAAAGTAAATACATATGTTAATATAATAAAAAAGGGAAAACAGTATCTAAAAACTAAAAAAGAAAAAGGAAAATTAAATAAAAAATCTCTCTCTCTCTCTCTCTCTCTCTCTCTCTCTGTCTCTGCCGTTTTCTCTCTCTCTCTCTCTCTCTCTCTACCGTTCTCTCTCTCTCTCTCTCTCTCTCTCTCTCTCTCTCTCTCTCTCCTCTGTCTCTTTCTCTCTCTCTCTCTTCGGTGCTGCAGCGCGCAGCGCTGAGGAGGGGGGGAGAGTCTCTCTCTCTCTCTCTCTCTCTCTCTCTCTCTCTTCGGTGCTGCAGCGCGTAGTGCTGAGGAGGGGGGAGAGTCTCTCTCTCTTCCTCTGTCTCTCTCTCTCTCTCTCTCTCTCTCTCTCTCTCTCTCTTCGGTGCTGCAGCGCGCAGCGCTGAGGAGGGAGGAGAGTCTCTCTCTCTCTCTCTCTGTCTCCCTACGTTTCTTTCTCTCTCCTCTGTCTCTCTCTCTCTCTCTCTCTCTCTCTCTCTCTCTCCTTCTCTGTCTGCACGCTGCCGCGCTCAGACAGAGGAGGGGAGGGAGAGAATTTTTTTCTCTCTCTCTCACACACACACATCACACACACACACACACACCTCATATACACGCACATACACACATCACATACACACACACACCACATCATACACGCGCACATACACACATCACATACACACACACATCACATCATATACGCGCACATACACACATCACATACACAGACACATCACATCATATACGCGCACATACACACATCACATACACACACACACATTACATACACGCAATGTTGCAGGGACCCAGACCAAGCCATGGAATAGGCATGGGCATGCTTCCAACCAGACAATCAACATTCATGTAGTAGCATGGGCACATCAAGATCATCATACACAACAGTACACGATGGCTTAATATCCCGAGCACGAGGAGGGTCTATTGAGAAAGAAGGAAAAACAGAAGAAAGTAAAGAGCAGGAGAAAGTACCTGCAAAAAACCCATGAGCAAAATATGGAGCAAGCCCATCTATTTATACACACAGAGATCTTCATTTTGCCACTCTTTTGCTTTATTTTCTCAACCATTCTTTAACCCACATTTATCCACCATACTTTAAATTAGCTTTAATCACATTACTCACTTTCTCCATTCTTTTCACCACATACTTCTTGCACTTTAAATGCATACTTAATTTAGGCCACTCTTTGATTTTGCACACATAAATACCATACTTTTAACCAGTCCCTTTAACCACTTTAATTACACACTTAACTCACACCATTCTTTAAACACTATTCATATATACCACTCATTAATTATCCACTTCATTTTCATTTTAATTTAATTATCCTAAATTTCTTAATTAATAATTCATTTAAATTATGCTTAGGTTAAGAAATTAATTAATTAGGATCTTAGTATTTAAATGCACACAAACTATTAAGGTAACTAATTAGACCATATTTTAATTTTATAAGTTAACCAATGTTAATTATAGATTAATTTCATTAAATATTAATTGTTTTAATCCTTGAAACATTCGAAAACCCTGGAAAACCTACTTAAAACCCATCAAAACCCCATTAAAACCCTTTGGAAATCACTGATAACCCATTAAAATTATCTAAACCCCTAACATTAACCCAATCTCATAAACAACACATGAATTCAAGAAACCCTAAAGTTGAATCTATAAAACACATTCAACATTCAATGTAAAGTAAACCCTAATATGAACATATGTTCTGTTTCATCATTCATACTTGTAAACACTTTCAAAGTAGTTAATTCCATTCAACACAACTGATCATCAATGATATAAAAGGATAGAATTCACCAATAAAATTGTTTTTCATTTTCTCTGGTCATCAACGGAAAGGTTGAAAACTTTCCGACAGTGCTATAGAATTAGCAGAGAGAACTGGCCATGATTGCTATAGGAGACCGCTGATAGAGAGAAAGACGGATGGCGACCGAGACATGCGCTGATGGAGAAACTCATGGGCAGCGATCAGTGTCGTCAACACGCGAGGGGAGAAAGAGATTGGGATTGGCCTTACTACAGATTCGGACGTGCTGTCCGAAGGAGAGAGCGGCTGTTGTCGGCGTAGAACGCAGGAAAATCAAAAAGTTCTGATGCAAAGAATGAGAAATTGATTTGGGCGGTGCTGTTGACAGTCGTTTACATCGGGACGAAAGAGATAGAGAAATCCTCTATTCCGTTGATGTGCACCAGCTACTGTGGTGTGAGGGAGAGAGAGAGGGAGGAAGTTGGTGTCCCTGTTGGTTATATATCGGTGCTAGAGAGATTAGTAGTCGGCTACTGCCATCGTAGAGAGAGACTAGACTTGTGGGCTGTCGGTAACATCACAGGAGGAGGAGAGACAGAGACATAGAGAGAAATAGAGAGAGAGTCAAATTTGGGCGCACACAGCAGAAGGCGGGGAGATATCCGGTGGAGAGAGAAAGAGAAATTCACTGTTGATGTGCACGGCTACTGTGTCTATAAGAGAGGGAAAAACGGATCTGGCAGCTTCTGGCTGCAGGTCATCAATGGAGGAGGTGGCTCTCTTGCTACCGCCATCTAGACAGAGAAATAAGGAACGACAGATTATGTTATGTCGTCATAAATATGGGAAAGAGAGATAGAGAGAGTCAGGTCGGTGTTGGAGATTCGATGGGCGAGAGAGGATCAGGCTCGCGTGCAGACAGATAGGAGGGCTAGAGCATACACTAGAAGGATAGAGTTGGCCCGAAGGCTGCAGATCCACACAATAGATTCGAGAGGAGATGGACGTCGCTGAGACAAATTGAAGCATAGATATGCGGAGAGAGAGTAAACGACAGCATGACATATTCAAGGCGGAGAGAGAGATCGTCCATGACAAGGACGCGTAGAGCAGAATCTGGTGGAGGACGGTAGACAGAGAGAGAGAGTTTTGGCGATGTCGGTGGTAGACAGAGAGTCATATAGAGAGAAAGTGAGAGAGATGGGATTGGCACGTAGGCAGCGACAATAGGAAAAAACTTGGCTACTGCTGACCCATCGGAGGGAGAAATTCATGGCAGCGTGCAGAGAACTCCTACGCGGGGAGAGAGAAAGAGAGAGAAGTGCTGGGGTAGCAATGGCCATGTCGAACATCAATAATTCCTCTTTGATTCAATTGGAAGTGTTTACACAAACCACGTGATGATCATATTTTTTCCTATTTTATGCTACAAAGCACTATTCTATGCTCATATTATCTTCTGTTGCTCGCTTTTTCCAGAAATTGTACAAAGCATGCAAACGAATTTTGTCTATCTTATAGACTTTTAGTTCATGCCTTTCGTTGGAGCATATTATGGTGATGAAAAGAAACTATGTGAAATATATTGAGTGGATAATAGTCGTCATATTTTATAGAGAACCATTACTAGAGCATGCTTAATAATGCCACTTAAGAATACAAATGTCATTTCCATCTATTGTATATACATGTTTTATAGAGAACCATTACTAGAACATGCTTAATAATGCCACTTAAGAATACAAATGTCATTTCCATCTATTGTATATACATGTCTTTCTGATTTCTAGTTCATTGGATTGTTTGTGTATCTTCATAAAGTACATTTACACATAAGATATACAAATATCAAGGATAATTATTCACAAAGACAAAAGAACATCAATAAATTGAAAGCCCTTTTCCCAAAATGTTATTATTCATAAAGACAAAAGAACATCAATAAATTGAAAGCCCTTTTCCCAAAAATTTTTGAGATTCCTAAATGACTGGAAGACTTGATTTCATAATAAATGATTTTAGGAATTAAAGTCCAGGATGGTAATTTTTTTAATAGTTACTAATGATGATTTATACTCACCTCGTGGATCTTCTTGGTGCATCTATTCTCTAGGTTGGGCCGATTGATGATTTTGGAGGATTATATGAAGTGAAGAATTGAAGATTGAAGCCTGAAGTAAAGAGTACCCCGTGGACATTTCTGTGGATTTTCACCTCCAGGTTGATGGTTTCAGAGATTATCTGAAGTATAGAAAGTGATTGAAGATTGAAGAAAAGACCCCACCCCCGGGGATTGTCCTTGCGGAACGTCTTTCCAGGTTACTACATGATTGGAGGCTATTGCGGTTTATGAAGTGAAGACAATTATTTGAAGAAGATTTGAAGTAAAGCTTGGATTGAAGACCGAAGATTGTCTTCCCTACGGGAAGAAATCCCGCAGGGAGTGTGCATTGATTTTTTTTCAAAGTAGATTGATTTTATGAGTTTTGGTGTTTTTCACGCGAAAGTGGTAAAGATTATACATGTTTTTGTCGATTTGATTCACTGAGAGATGCGAAACCATGTAGTTCTTGTAGATTGAGTCTGTGCATTTGTAAATAGCATGGCGCTAACTTTTGACCCATAAAAACCTAGGTTTGACCCTTGAAAATCCTTGAAAACATGAGTTTACCCTATGAAAACCGGACTTGAACCCTTGAAAACCCTTGGAGTTTAGGTCTAAACTGTAAATAAACCCTTGGATCAATGTGTTTGACTTGATTGTGATCAAAACCCTAATTTTTCCAACCAAAAACCCTAGCTTAGATCGTTGAAATTGATGTTTATCCTAGGTCAAACCCTTAAGAATAATTAATTTTGTATATACAGTGTGAAACCAAAACTAAAATAAAAAAGGAGAAAAAAAATAAAAATAAAGGGTGTGATTTTCCAAAAAATAGCAAATGAACATGCATGGTGGTCTTAAATTAGAAAGTTGAGTAAGGAGGTTGGAAACTTTTAGAGAATAGTCCCAAGGAGAAAAGGGCGGGGGAGCCTATAAATAGAGGGCCAAGGCTCATTTGTTTTTCCTCGTGGATCTTCTTGGTGCATCTATTCTCTAGGTACCGTTTCTTACCCTCCTCTTATTCATTATTTCTTGCTCATGTTTATTAGCATGCATGATGTTAGAAGGAGAGAGAGAGGTTGTGTTCTTTCAGGCATGACTGTACGATCTTTGTATAGAGAAAGAGAGGGGGGGTTGAATTCCAGTGGTGATTGAAGTCTTTCCATGATGTTCTGAACCATGTTAGTTATGATGGCTTTCAAGCCTACGGCGTTGATAACAATGAACTCTGAAATTTAGAACTCGATGAATTGAAGGGAAGATAATAAGTGGCTTGGGGTATCCAAACTCCGTTAGTATGTAGAGTTTAAGCCACCTGTGCTAATACGCAGGTGATTGAGAGAGAGAATTCGGTCGAGTCGTTGTAGAGATTCCTCATCGCGCAAGTCGTAGGACACACACAAGAGAGAGTGTGAGAGACATGTGTCAGACAGAGAGTCAAAGGAGAGAAATGTGCGCATGCGATGGCGCTGTAGAATTAGCAGAGAGAATTGGGCACGATTGCTGTAGGAGACCACTGATAGAGAGAAAGACGGATGGCGACCAAGACATGCACTGATGGAGAAACTCATGGGTAGCGATCAGTGCCGCCGACACGTGAGAGGAGAAAGAGATTGGGATTGCCCTTACTACATATTCGGACGTGCTGTCCGAAGGAGAGAGCGGCTGCTGTCGGCGTAGAACGCAGGAAAATCTGAAAGTTCTGACGCAAAGAGAGAGAAATCGATTTGGGCGGCGCTATTGACAGTCGTTTACAGCGGGACGAAAGAGATAGAGAAATCCGCTATTCTGTTGATGTGCACCATCTACTGTGGTGTGAGGGAGAGAGAGAGCGAGGAAGTTGGTGTCCCTATTGGTTATATGTCGTCGCTAGAGAGATTAGCAGTCGGCTACTGCCAGCGTAGAGAGAGACTAGACTTGTGGGCTGTTGGCGACGTCATAGGAGGAGGAGGAGAGATAGAGACATAGAGAGAAATAGAGAGAGAGTAGAATTTGGGCGCATGCAGCAGAAGGCGGGGAGATATCCGACAGAGAGAGAAAGAGAAATTCGCTGTTGACGTGCACGGCTACTGTGTTTGTGTGTCTGTAAGAGAGGGAAAAACGGATCTGGCAGCTTTTGGCTGCAGGTCGTCAACGGAGGAGGTGGCTCTCTTCCTACCACCACGTAGACAGAGAAATAAGGAACGACAGATTATGTTATGTCTTCATAAATCTGCGGAAGAGAGATATTCGAGGGCAAGAGAGGATCAGGCTCACGTGCAGACAGATAGGAGGGCTAGAGCAGACGGCTGAGGGATAGAGTTGGCCCGAAGGCAGCAGATCCACGTTATAGATTTCAGAGGAGATGAACGTCGCTGAGAGAGATTGAAGCAGAGATACGTAGAGAGAGAAAATGATAGCATGACATATTCAACGCGGAGAGAGAGATCGTCCATGACAAGGACGCGTAGAGTCGAATCTGGTGGAGGACGGTAGAGAGAGAGAGTTTTGGCGATGTCGGTGGTAGACAGAGAGTCGTAGAGAGAAAAAGTGAGAGAGATGGGATTGGCACGTAGGCAGCGACGATGGGAAAAAACTTGGCTGCTGCTGATGCATCAGAGGGAGAAATTCATGGTGGCGTGTAGAGAACTCCTACGTGGGGAGAGAGAAAGAGAGAGAAGTGCTGGGGTAGCAATGGCCATGTCGAACATCAATAATTCCTCTTTGATTCAATTGGAAGTGTTTACACAAACCACGTTATGATCATATTTTCCTATTTTACGCTGATATTATCTTCTGATGCTCGCTTTTTCCAAAAATTGTACAAAGCATGCAAATGAATCTGGTTTATCTTATGGACTTTTAGTTCATGCCTTTCGTGGGAGCATATTATGGTGATGACAAGAAACTATGTGAAATATATTGAGTGGATAATAGTCGTCATATTTTATAGAGAACCATTACTAGAGCATGCTTAATAATGCCACTTAAGAATACAAATGTCATTTCCATCTATTGTATATACATGTCTTTCTGATTTTTAGTTCATTGGATTGTTTGTGTATCTTCACAAAGTACATTTACACATAAGACATACCAATATCAAGGATAATTATTCATAAAGACAAAAGAACATCAATAAATTGAAAGCCCTTTTCCCAAAAAGTTATTATTCATAAAGACAAAAGAACATCAATAAATTGAAAGCCCTTTTCCCAAAAAGTTTTGAGATTCCTAAATGACTTGAAGACTTGATTTCATAACATATGATTTTAGGAATTAAAGTCCACGATGGTAATTTTTTTAATAGTTACTAATGATGATTTATACTCACCTCGTGGATCTTCTTGGTGCATCTATTCTCCAGGTTGGGCCGATTGATGATTTTGAAGGATTATATGAAGTGAAGAATTGAAGATTGAAGCTTGAAGTAAAGAGTACCCCGTGGACATTTCTGTGGATCTTCACCTCCAGGTTGATGATTTCAGAGATTATATGAAGTATAGAAAGTGATTGAAGATTGAAGAAAAGACCCCACCCCGTGGATTGTCCTTGCAAAACATCTCTCCAAGTTACTGCGTGATTGGAGGCTATTGCGGTTTATGAAGTGAAGACAATTACTTGAAGAAGATTTGAAGTGAAGCTTGGATTGAGGACCAAAGATTGGAAGAAAATCTTGGACCGCAAAGACCGAAGCGGAGTCCCATGGGGGATTTCCTGCACTGTAGCAGGAGGCATAGTTTATATTGGGCCCATCCTCACTGTAGCGACAACATATATATTGTATCACCATACCGCACTGTAGCGATCTTATTGTACCACCGACCCGCACTATAGCGGGCATATTTGTATTATTGAGATTTTATTGGAGGACTTCAGCTCTTCTGACGCCTACAGTCTCACGCGTATGCACGTTCGTCCGTCTCTTCCGAGAGAGGGTAGGGACCCTACAAGGATCACCACACCAGAGAGTGAGAGGGCGAGGCGCCCAACGCGCAGATGCCGCTCTCCAGACAACGGGAATGGCGCACACTAGAGGGGCTTGATCCAACCCCAGTACCGGCTCTTCCCGTTCACTTGACCTCCTTCTTCCCGACACCTGAACCCGACGTGAAGCGAGGCAGTTGCCCAAATGAGGCAACGCCAAGCGGTGTTATATGATAGACCTGCAGTGGTAGCTCCACAACCGCCTAGGGAGGCTCCACTTCCAGCAATCCCGAATGTGCCTACAGCATCGGCTTTTGCTAATGTTGCATCCACTTCGCGATCACCAATGGAGCTACAGCTTGAGATTCTCAGCCAACAAATTGAGAATCTTATGACAATGTAAGCGTCTATGTCGAAAGGAATGGCGAGTATTCATAATAAAGTTTATTCTATGGGGTATCAGGACCCCACTCCTCTCAGGCGAGTACAAGTTATGCAGATGCAATACAGAGAGGTACTATGCCCATTCTGAATATGCAAGGCTATGTGATGCCTCAGCCTACACCTCTAGTGCAGCCTGTTGCTCAACAGATACCTGCACCACCAGTGCAACCCACATTTCAAAGAAATATTGGACCTTTTGAGAGACGAGCGACTGGTGGGTTTGGAGGGGCAAAGAGATGCGTATGGTGTGACGCATAAGAGTATTTTTCATATGCCTGCGAAGAGTTTAAACTAGCAAAGGAACATCAATTGATAATAGATATAGACAAGAAGTTGTGTGACTTTAGGACCCGCCTTGCTCTACCTGTGAATTGGGGAAAGGGGAGAATGAAGAAGCTTTATGAGGATTTATCTGGCAATAATGCAAGCACATCAACCACACGGTTAGAGCCGGTAGAGGAAGAAGATGAAAATGTGCCTAGATCTCGACCTCAAAGAAATTATTCTATAGAGGCTTTAGTGAGGGATAGGGATGCGATTATGCAGAAGACTGCCTGGAAGTCTCTTGTTAATGAATCCTCAGTCTATTCGCATATAGCCAATGTAGAAGAAAAGAGGAAGAGGGATGAGATTCAGGAAGAGACTGAGCCAGAAAGGAGAGTGACCAGGAAGCAAAGCCAAGAGGCTGAAGAGAAGGCTAAAGAGCCTGAAAGGAAAGTACAGTTTAAAGAGCTTGTTGTTTCAAAGGAAGAGACAAAGAAGAAGAAAATAAAAGAGGGAAAGAGGCCAGCTGGGCCAATTAAGATTTAAGAATCGATTAAAGAGAAAGAGAAAGAACCAGAACCCATTCAAAAGACTGATGAAAGTCAAGAAAATATTCAAGAGAAAGATAAAGAGAAGAAGAAGAAAAAGCAGAGAACCCCAAAGGCAGTATCAATTTCTGAGCTAGAAAAGAAAAATGATGCAAGAGAGATATTAAATGATATTCTGTTAAAGAGCCAAGTTACGATGTCTTTGGAGCAGGTCTTCTCCATTTCGAAGCCCGAATTCAAGGACAACTTTATAAAGTTGATCAAGAGAAAGAGATTTCCACTACTTGAAGATGTAGAGATGGAAGAGGCAACTGAAGATATCCAAGTAACAAATGAAGCCGTAGCATTGAGTGATACTTCTGATGACGAGGATGATGAGGTTGCCAGGTGTCATAAGAATTCTCTAGGTCCTATCATACGATGACGAGATGAGAAAGACAGAAAGTGAGTTTAGCAAGACCTTTTGGGCAAGAGGAACACCTGAGATGAAGGTGAAGTTAGGGAACAATGAAGAGTCATGTTTTGCTTTGGCCTTGATTGACTCAGGGTCAGAAATAAATATGATTTCTAAGAAGCTTTATGATCAGTTTAGGTGGCCAATAGATAAAGACCATGGATGGAGGATGAGCATGGCAGATAATGGCTCAGGAGCACTGCTTGGGGCATGTGCATTTGTGCCTGTGACCATAGGAGGGATTTCTAAGGAATTCCACTTCTTCGTCCAGGACCAATGTTCATATGAGGCTATCCTTGGGCATTCCTTTATAGCTGAGGTGAGAATGGAGTCTAAGGCCATGGATGATGGATCTGCCTATGCACGAATACGTTCTAGATCTGGTCTTCATTCTTTCCAAGTGATGACAGTGTGTCCAAATCACTCCAGGAACAGAAAGAATATAAGAAAGAGACCCATTAACTCCCATGACCATGATGAGTGTATGCCTGTGGAAGAGTTTGGAGCTTCAGCTGAGTGAAATTTATGTTAGGATCCACTGTTGAGCGAGACAACAATGGGAGTTGGTTTGATGTCTTGCATGATTCTGTACATAGTTTTGGGAGTTTTTCCATTTATTCATCTGTGTTTAAGTTGTTATGCTTACAGAAAGAAAATGTTTCAAATAAATTTAGAAAAGTTCATGAGAGACACTATAAAGATTTAGGAATCATGTTACCTGATGAGAGGATTGAGGATGTGATCCAATTGGAGAGGAGTTCGACTACTCTGGAAGATCTTGAGCAGACATTTGAGAGAAATGAAAAATCAAAAATCGTTATGCTAAGCTCTATCCAAGAGTATGAGATGATTGATGAGTTTATGAGAGAGCATTTGGTAAATGTAAACACGAAGTATAAGACTGTGGATAAGAAAGTGAAGCCTATAGCTCAGCCATTGCCAGAAGATAGTCATGAGAAGTATCTACGAGTGTAAGATGACCCTATGCTGAGACGTCAAGAGCTCATAGGGCATCATTTTACTGATGAGACTATTAAAGAGATCAAGTTCGGAGAAAAACCATTCCTGAGAGAAGAAGAGAAACAAAAGTTCATTGAAGTCATCAACAAACATGAAAAAGCATTTGCACTTTTCCCACATGAGATAGGTTGTGCAGACCTGAAACAAGTACCTCCCATGATCATATTTACAGTGCCACATATACCATGGAATATCCGACCTATACCAGTCCCAAAGGCTCACTTACCTGAGTTGATGAGGCTGCTAAAGGAAAAGATTTCCATGCGGATATTGGAACCCTCCTCGGCTCCATATTCGAATAGGTGGTTTACAGTGCCTAAGAAAAGTGGGAAGCTTCGTTTCATTCAGGATCTGCAGCCTGTGAATAAAGTCACAATTAGAAATGTAGGAACAAGACCTATAGTTGATGAGTTTACTGAAGCGTTTGCTGGGCATTCCATCTATTCTATGGGTGATCTGTATTCAGGGTATGACCAGTTTCAGTTGGCTATGGAGAGCAGAGATATCACGACCATGAGGACTCCACTGGGCCTTGTATGCATGTGTATTTTGCCACAGTGAGCAACGAATTCTGTGGCTCACATGATGAATGCCATGAACTTGGTTTTACGAGACTTTATACCATCTGTGACTATGCCATTTATTGATGATGTTCCTATAAAGGGATGTGAGGAAAGAGTGAAAGATGTGAGTTTAGATGCTTCAGGATGCAGAAAGTTTGTGAATGATTATATTTCTGATTGTCAGAAGATATTTGACAGATTTGAAGATGTGGGGCTAACACTTTCTTTAGAGAAATCTGTTTTTGGCGTTGATGAGGTCCTCATAGTAGGACATCTGTGTGGACATTATGGTCGCAAGCCATACCCGCAGAGAGTTGAGGGCATTAGCAGGATCTCTGAGGTGTGTCGTAATGTCAGTGAGGTGAGAAGGTTTCTGGGAGCCTGTGTATTCTATGTGATATGGATTCCTCACTTTGCTCACGTTGCAAACCCCTTATATGACCTTCTGAGAAAGAGAAAGAAGTTTGTATGGACAGAGAAACAGTCGAGAGCTATGCGTAGACTAAAGCAACTGCTAATTGAAGCTCCGATTCTAAAGCGCATTGATTACTCAGGTCAAAGACCTATCATTTTGACCGTTGATACCAGTCCTATTGATATAGGTTGGGTCATATGGCAAGATGATGATGAGGGGCAGAGATATGCAGTGCGCTTTGGTGATAAGATCCTTCACGACACTCAAAGAAAATATCCATAGATAAAGAGAGAACTATGGGGACTAGTGACTGCTTTAAAGACCGATAAAGAGTATTTCATTGGGGCAAATGTGATAGTTGAGACCGACTGTCTTCCACTGATTGGCATGATAGCAAACTGCTCATCTCCGAACATTGCTATGCTTAGATGGATCTCTTACATAAAGTTTATAAATCCTACCTTTGTACACATAGCTGGGAAATTGAATACAGTGGCTGATATGCTTTCAAGGGCAAAATTCGATGATGAGTCTGATGATGATGATGAGGTAGAGAGAGATACACATATGATGAGATATGATCCATTGGTATATGTTTATGAGTAGTTTCATGAGAGTGAGTATGATGGCGAGTGGAGAGATGTAGGAAGATATCTGAGTGCCCTGAAACCTTCCCCAGGTTGGTCCACAAATAAGTATAGATCCATCAGGAAAAAGTCATACAACTTTTTCTTGAAGGATGAACTTATTTGGCGACACGCTAAGGGCAAGGTAAAGAGTCCACAGAGAGTACTGAGTTCAAGAAGTCTTCAAAGCAACACGCTAAGGGCAAGGTAAAGAGTCCACAGAGAGTACTGATGAGAGAAATGCACGAGACCTTATAGGCAGGTCACAAAGGATTCTATGCTACATATGAGAAGATTAGGGAAGCCTACAGGTGGCCAAGGATTTATGTGAGTGTAAGAGGTTTTGTAGACACTTGTGCCACATGCCAGGTGCATTCATCAGTTAGACATAGAGACCCATTACATCCGACCTACCCTCCTTGTATCCATTACAAGTGGGTGGTCGACCTTGTAACCATGCCCAAAGGAATAGATAAGATGATATATATTGTGCTTGCCAGAGAGGACTTGACCAACCATGTGGAAGGTCGAGCTCTCTGTACGAAGACGACTTATAATGTATGTAAATTCCTTTTAGAAGAAGTGATCTCGAGATTCGGTTACATTGAGAAAGTGGTTGCCGACAGGGGAGAGTTGGATGCGAGAGAGGCAAAAGAGTTCTTTGATCATCATGGAATTCGATTGTCTCTCATCACTGCCTATAATCCAGAGGCAAATGGAAAGATCGAGAGAGGTCATCCTTCCATTGTGAAGGCGATCTCTAAGGCTTGCAGCGATGACATCAAGCAGTGGCCTAGATTTCTTCCATTCGCATTATGGGCTGATAGGATGACTTACACTCGGTCCATAGGTTTCATGCCTGCTGAATTGATGTATTGTCAAAAGCTAATCTTCCCCATCTAGACTCAGATAGTGACATGGTTGACGCTCCCATGGAATGATGGTATGACAAGAGAAGAACTTTTATCATTAAGAATAAAGCAATTAGAACAAAGAAATGAAAAGTTGAAAGAGGCAGTCCAAAAGTTGAAGGAGTACTCAAGGTTAAAGAACAAGATCTATTTTGACAAAACCTATCGACTCAGACCACGTAGGATTGAGGTAGATGATTGGGTGTTGGTGTACAATAATACATTCGATACCCAATATGATGCTAGAAAGAAATTGACCGAACGATGGTTTGGGCCGTATGTGGTGATGCCTATGTTTGAGAATGGAACATATACGCTTCACGAATTAGACAGTACTCCTTTGAGATCTTTGATTGCAGGAAAGAGAATAAAGTTATTCAAGAAAAGAAATGAAGCAGAATATGAGATTGAGCAGGAAATTTTGGAGGAAGCTGATGATACTGAGGTTGATACTGATGAAGAATGATAGACCGTGAAATTAAAGAGAAGCTGGATCAATCAATGAAGAAGATGTGATAAAATAACCAGGTGAAATGTTTCCAATTTGAAATTTGTTTTCTTCTTGATAGAGCATATGCATGACATTGATGTGTGTGATAAAGATATATATGAATTTAGGAAAATCATGTAGAATGAAGATAACAAATATTTATTATGGGTTTGCATGAAGCATGAGTGACTAGGAATGATATGAATGGAATCGGTTAGCAGACTAGAGATTTTGAGAGTGAAAGCTTGGGGATGTGATGGCATGCTTAGACCGAGTGCATATATATACTGATTGATTTGAACGCTTAGTGAGTGGGACTCTTTGGGTCCTACTATTCATTTCTTACGAGATCTTACCTCCATATGGATCATGATTTATGAAAAATCTTCATATTCAAGCTCGCTTATATGTGTGTGCATGTTGTTAGTGCGCTGCGATGGGCTAGTAGGCGGGTGGAACCACCTTGGTCGGGTGATCAAGGCCACGAGCCGTAGCTGGTTTCATCGTAGGCCTGACCTATTTGTTGTCATGCGCTTGCATGGATCGGTAGGCAGGTGGAGTCACTTTGGCTAGGTGGTTAGGGCCACGAGCTGACGTCGATTTCATGTAGGGCTAACATTGTGTATGTTGTGAGCTATGTCGGGTTAGCAGACATGTGGGGTAAACTTGGCCGGGCGGACAAGTCCATGAGTCGCACCCGATTTCGACATAGGCCGATTTGTGAAATAAAGATAAAAAGAGTAAATGCTGAGCTGAGATGAAGTGAAAAAGAAAAGAAAGAGAAAAAGAAAAATGAAAAAGAGAAAGGAAAAGAAAGAGATCTAATGGAGAGTTGGACAAGTAGGAGATAAATAGTGGGAATCGAGATATATTCTACAAACTTAGTTAGTAGAAACATATGTATATGCTAGTACTTAGAATGGGTTACTGCATCTGAACCAGTTGAACAAACAGAAGATCTAGAAAGCCAACGGTTTATTCATGTGATTACTTGTCAGATTGCAGACGCAAAAACATAGTATGATGTTTGTAAATCTTAAATCTGCATAATTTTCCAAGATTCGTACTAATCTTTATAAAAATTGCATGTATTGCATGAGACCACGCTTTGATTTTGAAAAGAAAAACATAAAAAGTAAAGAGAGTTTAAATAGAACCCTAATACGCTTCTGTTGAATCTTGCAGGTTGGCCCATCGGGACGATGTGCAGGTTTAGTGGGGGCGAATGTCGGGATGAAATCCCGCAGGGAGTGTGCATTGAATTTTTTCAAAGTAGATTGATTTTATGAGTTTTGGTGTTTTTCACTGAGAAAGTGGTAAAAATTATACATGTTTTGGTCGATTTGATTCACTGAGAGATGCGAAAGCATGTAGTTCTTGTAGATTGAGTCTCTGCTTTTGTAAATAGCATGGCGCTAACTTTTGAACCATAAAAACCTAGGTTTGACCCTTGAAAATCCTTGAAAACATGAGTTTATCCTATGAAAATCGGACTTTAACCCTTGGAAACCCTTGGAGTTTAGGTCCAAATTATAAATAAACCCTTGGATTAATGTGTTTGACTTGATTGTGATCAAAACCCTAATTTCCCCAACCAAAAACCCTAGCTTAGATCCTTGAAATTGACGTTTATCCTAGGTCAAACCCTTAAGAATAATTAATTTTGTATATACATGTGAAACCAAAACTAAAATAAAAAAGGAGAAAAAAATAAAAAATAAAAATAAGGTGTGTGATTTTTCAAAAAATAGCAAATGAACATGCATGGTGGTCTTAAATTAGAAAGTTGAGTAAGGAAGTTGGAAACTTCTAGAGAATAGTGCCAAGGAGAGAAGGGCGGGGGAGCCTATAAATAGAGGGCCAAGGCTCATTTGTTTTTCCTCGTAGATCTTCTTGCTGCATCTATTCTCCAGGTACCGATTCTTACCCTCCTCTTATTCATTATTTCTTGCTCATGTTTATTAGCATGCATGATGTTAGAAAGGAGAGAGAGAGGTTGTGTTCTTTCAGGCATGATTGTAAGATCTTTGTATAGACAAAGAGAGGGGGGGTTGAATTCCAGTGGTGATTGAAGTCTTTCCATGATGTTCTGAACCATGTTAGTTATGATAGCTTTCAAGCCTACGGCCTTGATAACAATGCACTCTGAAATTTAGAACTCGATGAATTGAAGGGAAGATAATAAAAGGGAAGATAATAAGTGGCTTGGGGTATCCAAACTCCGTTAGTATGCAGAGTTTCAGCCACATGTGCTAATACGCAGGTGATTGAGAGAGAGAATTCGGTCGAATCACTGTAGAGATTCCTCATCGCGCAAGTCATTGGACACACACGAGAGTGTGAGAGAGATGTGTCAGACAGAGAGTCAGAGGAGAGAAATGTGCGCATGCGATGGCGCTGTAGAATTAGCAGAGAGAATTGGGCACTATTGCTGTAGGAGACCGCTGATATAGAGAAAGATGGATGGCGACCGAGACATGCGTTGATGGAGAAACTCATGGGCAGCGATCAGTGCCGCCCACACGCGAGGGGAGAAAGAGATTGGGATTGTCCTTACTACAGATTCAGACGTGCTGTCCGAAGGAGAGAGCGGCTGCTGTTGGCGTAGAATGCAGGAAAATCCAAAAGTTCTGATGCAAAGAGAGAGAAATCGATTTAGGCGGCACTGTTGACAATCGTTTACACTGGGACGAAAGAGATAGAGAAATCCGCTATTCTGTTGATGTGCACCAGCTACTATGGTGTGAGAGAGAGGGAGAGCGAGGAAGTTGGTGTCCCTGTTGGTTATATGTCGGTGCTAGAGAGATTAGCAGTCGGCTACTGCCAGCGTAGAGAGAGACTAGACTTATGGGCTGTCGGTGACATCACAGGAGGAGGAGAGACAGAGACATAGAGAGAAATAGAGAGAGAGAGTCGAATTTGGGCGCACACAACAGAAGGCGGGGAGATATCCGACGGAGAGAGAAAGAGAAATTCGCTGTTGACGTGCACGACTACTGTGTCTGTAAGTGTGACAACCCGTGGGCAAGAGCCCCCCCCATGTATTTCTATCTAGGCCTTTTTGGTGCTTGTATGGTTTGCCGACCGGCGCCAAATTGTGCGCAACTATAGGGGGGACATGGTGAGCCTCCGACCCAAGTGACCAAGTGAACTCAAGCGATCTTAGCGATCAACGTGCGGTAGCCTTCGTGCTAGTCCCCTCCGTACGCACCTCTCAAAAGCGCCGTCGTGCCATCGAGGGGCCGTTGTAACGCGTTTGCCCGCGACGCTTAACGCGGGCCGGCTCACTATAAACGTTTACCCGCGACGTCCAACGCGGGCCGGCTTAGGCCGTCTCTTTTGTAATCAGTTTTCTTTCAATGCAAGTTGGTTTTTCATTCAAACGGTGATCTTCCGCTTCCAAGTAAGCGAACAAAGCAATCAAGTAAGTCACCCTATCGACGGGCCGGTGCGAGTCGCCGAGCGAGCCCGGGGTGCTTGCTTTCGTTTTATCACAGTTGGTATCAGAGCCTCGCTCGATCCAAGCGGCCTTGGAAAAGAGAACGGACCGGTTATCACACCAGTGCTGGGGACCGAGTCTTAACGTTCTACTTAGTACACCGTGATGGAAGGTGAAGGCAACGACGCGTTTCTTAGCGACGTGGAGCCACGAGGTGGAGGCCACAAAGAGACAGGAAAGGAAAAACGGAGGAACAAGGGGAAACGTCAACCGATCCCGCCTCCCACAAATCGGAATTATGATCTTGGAACGTTGGAAAAGGAGAGGGATGAACTGCCCGTAGACTGGATGGTGGCTCAGGAAAACCGCATGGGCCGTCTTGAGTCCACCATCGCTGATCTGGCGCAGTTGTTGAAAGGTCAGGCAGAAACAAGGGAAAACAAGCCCAGGGATACGGGAAAGCAACCAGAGGTTCAGCAGGGGGAGACATCGGGGCGCACGTCTCGACAAGGCCGTCGGCCTCGCGTCAGACGATACAACCTCATCTCCTCCTCGGACGATGGTAGCGACTCAGACTCCTATGGGAGGTTCAAACCGTGCCCACCCGAGAAGTTCCGGGGTAAACGCAACTCTCTCGCAGTCTCCAAATGGCTTCGAGACATGGAGCAATACCTCGATCTTCAAAGAGTGGGTAAGCGACATTGGGTGAAGATTGCCGCCTCCTTCCTAGCCGACGATGCCGACGCTTGGTTCTTGGCAGAGTCCGCAAGGGAGGAATTCAAGTCATGGAAAGAGTTCAAAGCAGCGTTTGAGGAGTATTTTATTCCTCAAAACGAATCATTCAAACTCAGGGATGAGTGGCGGGGCCTGAAACAAGAAGGGCCGTTGTCCGAATACATTCGCAAGTATAGAAGACTCATGTTGCAAATCACGGAGATGCACGATCTTGATCGGCTGCATGGGTTCCTATACGGATGTAGCGTTTGGACGCGGCGAGAGATAGAAAAACAGTCGCCCCCCACTTGGGAAGAAGCCATTGTCATGGCCGAAAGATATCAGGACGCGGAGAGCAACCGTCGTGCTCAAAGCATACGCAGAACAGAAAACGTATCACCCCGAAGAGGGAGTGGGAAACAACATCTCAAACACCCGCCCTGCCACCGCTCAGAATACGGGCAATGCTCAAGTACAGAGAAACCCAACCACTCAAGGGAACAATCAACAGAGGGCGCTGCCAGCCCCTCAAATGCAAAGGAATGATCCCCGGCCGTTCTGTAGGGTATGCCGCGGGAATCACTGGACGCACCAGTGCACGCGCAACAATAACCAGACGCGAGTGCAAACGGCTCATGTAGAAGAGGAGCCACCGAGACGAAACACAAACGTAATCCTAACAGAACTAGATGAAAACGAACAAGAGATACAAAACGGGAATGAAGCACCACATGTAGGTACGGTGGCCGCACTGCCAGGATGTTTTCCAATGACTTTAAGAATGATTCAAAATATGTATTTTTGGGGGACTTTTGGGAACAAGAGAAAAGCAGTGTTAGTAGATTCAGGTGCAACACATAACTTTATGTCGCCAGAATGCGCAGCCAGTTTACAGTTGGCTTTGAGTAAGTTACCTGAAATGTCAGTAACCTTCGCCCAAGGCCGCGACGATAATGTGAAGATAGCACTGAACGTGAGAATGACAGTAGGTGAATGGTCCGCGAAGCTAGATTTTTTGGTAGTCCCGCTAGAGTCGTTCGACGTCATAGTTGGGCTATCTTTTATGGATAGATACATGGTCAGTCTATTAGGCAAAAAGATTGACAAGCTTCTCCTAGATATGCAAGGAAATATTGTGGTGGTGGACTGTTACAGAGTAGCAAGAAGGACCCCAGTAACACGTCAAGAGACACAAGGGAAACAAGAAAACGGAGACAATCCAGGATCGAACCCTCAAGAAATAAAAGCGAAAGAAAGTACGCCTCCAACGTCAAGGGAGGAATTAGACAGACAAAGAAAAGGAAAAACACCGATGCATCAAGAGGGTGCGTCGTCAAGTAGCCAGAACAAAGGGAACAAAGCCGTGAACCTACCATCAGGAAAATTAAAGTCAGTAGCCGCAGTAACAAGGGCAGTAAACAAACAACAGACACAAGGGCCAATGACGGCCAAGCAAGTGGAAAAGGCAATGAAACAAGGGGCTCAAGCACACTTGTGCCTCATAAAGTGTAATCACATAGACATAGAGGAACAGGAAAGTAACAAGATGAAGGTGGGTGACCAAAGAGTTCAGGAGGTACTTAGAGAGTTTCAGGACGTTCTACCGAGTCAGTTACCAAGCGGCCTGCCACCACTCAGGCAGGTACAACATAGAATCGAGGTCATGCCAGGCCAAGCTCCACCCGCAAAGGCACCTTATAGAATGAATGAGACAGACCTAAAGGAGTTAAAAAGGTAACTGGTAGAACTAGAACAGCAAGGGTTCATTCGACCCAGTAGTTCACCCTATGGTGCTCCCGTTTTATTCGTCAAGAAGAAAGATGGCAGCATGCGGTTGTGTGTGGACTATCGGGCTTTGAACAAGATTACAGTCAAGACCAGGTACCCAGTTCCAGTTATGGATGAATTGATGGACCGACTGGGTCAGGCGAAATTCTTCACACGAATAGATCTCAGATCCGGATATCATCAAATTCGGATTGCAGAACAAGACATTGAGAAGACGGCATTCAGAACTCGTTATGGCAGCTATGAGTGGCTAGTCATGGCTTTCGGACTTACAGGCGCTCCAGGCACGTTTTGCCGGGAGATGAACGACGGATTCAGAGATATGTTGGATGAGTTCTTAATCATCTACATAGACGATCTTTTGATCTACAGCCGCAATTTAGAGGAACACCTGGACCACGTGAGAGCAATACTTCAACGTCTAAGGGAAAGACAGCTCTATACCAAGCCAGAAAAGTGTGAATTTGCCATGACTTCAGTTGAATTTTTAGGTTTCATGGTTTCAGACAAAGGAGTGATGTTAGACCCTCATAAAATCACAGCAGTTCTTCAATGGGCACCGCCTAGAACAGTCAGAGAAGTGAGAGAGTTCATAGGTTTCTGCCATTTCCCACGAAAATTCATAAAAGACTTCAGTAAAGTGGCGGCTCCGCTCACAGAGTTAACCAAAGGTAAGGGTTGCTTTGTATGGGGGCCTAAGGAACAAGATGCTTTCGAGCAACTCAAACAGGTGATGTGCGAAGCTCCTGTGTTGAAGTTGCCAGAGTTTGACAAAGAATTCGAGATCCACACAGATGCATCAGGATTGGCAATTGGAGGGGTCCTTATGCAGGAAGGACGCCCTGTGGCTTATGAGTCACACAAATTTTCAAGTACAGAGTTAAGATGGAGCACTCATGAGAAGGAGATGCTCGCAGTGATCCACTGTTTGCGAAAGTGGCGTCACTATGTCCAAGATAAACACACAAAAATCTACACCGACAACATTTCACTCAAGTACTTTTGTACTCAGCCAAAGTTATCCCCCAAGCAAGCAAGGTGGCAGGATTTCTTGGCTGAATTTGACATAGACATAATTCACAAACCCGGCAAGCAAAACGTCATGCCAGACGCCCTGAGTAGAAGACCGACAC
The DNA here is from genome assembly GCA_020310875.1 of Ceratopteris richardii. Taxonomy (NCBI): domain Eukaryota; kingdom Viridiplantae; phylum Streptophyta; class Polypodiopsida; order Polypodiales; family Pteridaceae; genus Ceratopteris; species Ceratopteris richardii. Next base: position 142,213,214 of record CM035440.1, read on the forward strand.
TGGCCGCAATTTCCATGGCCGAGAGTAAGACGAAAGATCAAATTCGTAAGTTGCAACAAACCGATCCGGAGATACAGAGGATCATAAAAGATGTACACTCGGGCTTAGATCATAAAGGGAAATACGCAATTGTGAACAACATGCTATATAGAAAGGGAAGGATTTACATACCGGACAACGCAGAAATACAAAGGATGCTTTTATGGGAAGCACACGATTGCCAGTTAGCCGGACATGGCGGACAAAGAAGAAGTTATGAACATTTAAAGGAGCATGTATTTTGGCCGAAGATGAAAGACGACGTGATTGAATATGTTCAAACATGCCCGACCTGTCAACTACTAAGACAGCAGAAGATCAAACCGGCAGGCCTACTCCAACCCATGCCCGTTCCGAACCGTCCTTGGGACATGGTCAGCATGGATTTCATAACAGATCTACCAGCATCCGATGGGCATAATGCAATTATGGCAGTAGTGGATTATTTCTCTAAACAAGCACACTTCATACCGATGAAGCCACCTATGCCGGCAAAGGTGGTAGCACAAACTTTCTTCCAAAAAGTGTTTAAGTATCATGGCCTTCCTTTGGCTATCGTGTCAGACCGGGACACTAGATTCATGAGCGACTTATGGCGGGAACTTTTCTCCATCTTAGGGACTCAGCTTCGATTCTCGTCGGCCTATCACCCCGAGACCGATGGGCAAACAGAAAGAGTCAATCAAACCATAGAAAATTACTTGCGGAGTTACATTCAAGCGGACCAGAAGGATTGGGCCAAGCACCTTGACATTTTAGAATTCCATTATAACAGCTCAATCCATTCCAGTACATCTATGTCACCGTTCGAGGTGGCCACAGGGAAAAGTGTAATCACACCTATGGCACTCATGTCAGATGAAGTGCTAGTGGCAGCAGACCGGGAATGTGGTAATTTTTTACGAGACTGGCAATCTAAACTACGACAGGCAAAAGAGGCTCTTATCAAGAGCAAAGAAAGGATGGTAAGAATTGCTAATCAGAACCGAACAGAGGCGCCAGATTACCAAGTGGGTGACTTAGTTCTAGTAAATGCCAAGAACATCATTTTACCCAGGAATTTCACTCCAAAGTTCAATCATAGGTACTATGGACCGTACAGAATTAGTCACCGCTTCAACCAAGTGACATATCAGCTGGCTCTTCCACCCGAAATTCATATCCACAACTCGTTCCATGTGAGTTTGTTAAAACGCTTCCGCCCTGATACTCGCTTTGGACGTCAAGTTACATTGGTGGAAGACCCAATCGAACAACGACAGGTAGACTTGATCCTCAAGGAGAATAGCTCGCAATTCCTCGTCAAGTGGCGTGGCCGCCCCCTCAAGGAAGCCACATGGGTAAGTAAACAGAGTATGCCACCGACAGCCCAAAGCCTCATTGAGTCGTTCCAATCGACTCATCCTTCGACCTCCCAGGCGCGACTTCCGTAGCTTTACGAGGACGCAAAGCTCTTCGAAGCGGGGGAGAATATGTGACAACCCGTGGGCAAGAGCCCCCCCCTCCCCCCCCCCCCCATGTATTTCTATCTAGGCCTTTTTGGTGCTTGTATGGTTTGCCGACCGGCGCCAAATTGTGCGCAACTATAGGGGGGACATGGTGAGCCTCCGACCCAAGTGACCAAGTGAACTCAAGCGATCTTAGCGATCAACGTGCGGTAGCCTTCGTGCTAGTCCCCTCCGTACGCACCTCTCGAAAGCGCCGTCGTGCCATCGAGGGGCCGTTGTAACGCGTTTGCCCGCGACGCTTAACGCGGGCCGGCTCACTATAAACGTTTACCCGCGACGTCCAACGCGGGCCGGCTTAGGCCGTCTCTTTTGTAATCAGTTTTCTTTCAATGCAAGTTGGTTTTTCATTCAAACGGTGATCTTCCGCTTCCAAGTAAGCGAACAAAGCAATCAAGTAAGTCACCCTATCGACGGGCCGGTGCGAGTCGCCGAGCGAGCCCGGGGTGCTTGCTTTCGTTTTATCACAGTAAGAGAGGGAAAAACGGATCTAGTAGCTTCTCGCTGCAGGTCGTCAACGAAGGAGGTGGCTCTCTTGCTACCGCCACGTAGACAGAGAAATAAGGAATGAGAGATTATGTTATGTTGTCATAAATCTGCAGAACAGAGACAGAGAGAGTCGGGTCGGTGCTGGAGATTCAATGGACGAGAGAGGATGAGGCTTGCACGCAGACAGATAGGAGGGCTAGAGAAGACGCTGGAGGGATAGAGTTGACCCGAAGGCAGCAGATCCACGCAATAGATTCCAAAGGAGATGGACGTCGCTGAGAGAGATTGAAGCAGAGATATGCGGAGAGAGAGTAAACGAGACCATGACATATTCAACGCGGAGAGAGAGATCGTCCATGACATGGACGCGTAGAGAAGAATCTAGTGGAGGACGGTAGAGAGAGAGAGAGTTTCGGCGATATCGGTGGTAGACAGAGAGTCGTAGAGAGAGAAAGTGAGAGAGATGGGATTGGCATGTAGGCAGCGACGATAGGAAAAAACTTGGCTACTGCTGATGCATCAGAGGGAGAAATTCATGGCGGCGTGCAGAGAATTCCTACACAGGGAGAGAGAAAGAGAGAGGAGTGCTGGGGTAGCAATGGCCATGTCGAACATCAATAATTCCTCTTTGATTCCATTGAAAGTGTTTACACAAACCACGTGATGATCATATTTTTTCCTATTTTATGCTACAAAGCACTATTCTACGCTCATATTATCTTCTGATGCTCGCTTTTTCCAGAAATTGTACAAAGCATGCAAACGAATCTGATCTATCTTATGGATTTTTAGTTCATGCCTTTCGTGGGAGCATATTATGGTGATGACAAGAAACTATGTGAAATATATTGAGTGGATAATAGTCGTCATATTTTATAGAGAACCATTACTAGAGCATGCTTAATAATGCCACTTAAGAATACAAATGTCATTTCCATCTATTGTATAAACATGTCTTTCTGATTTCTAGTTCATTGGATTGTTTGTGTATCTTCACAAAGTACATTTACACATAAGACATACCAATATCAAGGATAATTATTCATAAAGACAAAAGAACATCAATAAATTGAAAGCCCTTTTCCCAAAAAGTTATTATTCATAAAGACAAAAGAACATCAATAAATTGAAAGCCCTTTTCCCAAAAGTTTTGAGATTCCTAAATGACTTGAAGATTTGATTTCATAACAAATGATTTTAGGAATTAAAGTCCATGATGGTAATTTTTTTAATAGTTACTAATGATGATTTATACTCACCTCGTGGATCTTCTTGGTGCATCTATTCTCCAGGTTGGGCCGATTGATGATTTTGGAGGATTGTATGAAGTGAAGAATTGAAGATTGAAGCCTGAAGTAAAGAGTTACCCGTGGACATTTCTGCGGATCTTCACCTACATGTTGATGATTTCAGAGATTTTCTGAAGTATAGAAAGTGATTGAAGATTGAAGAAAAGACCCCACCCCGTGGATTGTCCTTGCGGAACGTCTTTCGAGGTTACTGTGTGATTGGAGGCTATTGTGGTTTATGAAGTGAAGATAATTATTTGAAGAAGATTTGAAGTAAAGCTTGGATTGAAGACCGAAGATTGGAAGAAAAGCTTGGACCGCAAAGACCGAAGCGGAGTCCCGTGGGCGATTTCCTGCACTGTAGCAGGAGGCATAGTTTATATTGGGCCCATCTGCACTGTAGCGACGACATATATATTGTATCACCATACCGCACTGTAGCGGCTTTATTGTACCACCGACCCGCACTATAGCGGGCATATTTGTATTATTGAGATTTTATTGGAGGACTTCAGTTTCATTTTCGTTGTATCATTGAGATTTGTACGCATAACGATTCCGTGTATCAAAGGGCTGTACTTGGATTCTTTCTCTTCCGACGCCCATGGTCTCACGCGTACGCACATTCGCTCGTCTCTTTCGAGAGAGGGTAGGGGCCCTACGAGGATCGCCACACCTGAGAGTGAGAGGGCGAGGCGCCCAGCGCACAGACGCTGCTCGCCAGACAGCGGGAATGGTGCACACCAGAGGGGCCTGATCGAACCCTAGTGCCGGCTCTTCCCGTTCACTTGACCTCCTTCTTCCTGACATCGCAAGCCTCTCTTTTTCTAATCCACCTTGTGGGTAAAGCTTGTCGTGTTGTTCCACATTCGGTTCAGTCTTAATTCTAGCTTGGTAAGCTTTCAACCACATGTGTAAGTCGTCTGGTTTTGGGTCAGCTAGAATCGATCCTGGTCTCTTTGCTTCTCGGATAAGCAGTGGAATGGGAACTTCCTCCCGAATCTCTGGTTCTTTATGCTCTTTCTTGTTTCTGGTTTGTTTCTTATTGTCTTGACTCTTGTTTTTTATCCATTTATCTTTGAGCTTCTCTCTTCTTTCCTTCCATTTTTGTGCTTTTATGTTCTGGGCATTCTCACGGAGATCCTCTGAATCTTCTACTATTTGAATTTTGGGACTTACGGTTCTATTGCTTTCTTGTTCCTGTTCTGGTTGTTTTCCTTTTTGTTCTTTTGTTTGAGCTTGGATAATGGCCTTTAAAGGCACGGTGTATTCCTTATCACCTCCAGGTGCTTCTATCACTTCAATTACATTAATAGGTGCAGTCTCTTGGACCTTGGTGAGATTCTTAGGGCAATCTCTGAAAAGATGTTCCTTTCCGCAATCATTGGAGTATCCTTCCCAAGTCCTAGGGGGTGGTGGATTGTAAGGCCGAGTATATTCTCTAATAAAATGGTCTCCTCCGCATCTATAACAAGGTCCTCTCGGCACAGGCGGTCTAATAGGTGGTCTTCCGGGTTGTTGTGCTTTAGGTGCAGTATACATTAAGGTTGCAACCTCCGTTCCATAAGCCTGATCATAACCTTCATAGCCATAGTATGCCGACTCATATGTTGGTTCGTACTCTAACATGTTGGCTTCATAGGGATAGTAATCTCTTGGGGGCAGCTCATATCCAGGGTTTGCTGATTCTACACTGGTCATCGTTGAGGCTGGCACTATGGCTCTTGATGGAGAGTGTTAATCTCCAAAAGAATAACCTACTCTTGTGATTAGAGCACCTCTATACCAAGAGTAAGTTAAAAACTTCACAATACAGAAAGTCTGTTGCACAATTTCTTCAAATTAATCCATCAAACATGTAAAGTTTTTGATGAAACTTTGTATGGAGTGTCGCCTAGAGATTGCGCACCTCCTCCAAGTGAAATTACTCTAAAAGCTTTAGTATAACTTGAGAAGTCAACTTCACAAGTTACCTATGTCTGAAACTGTCATTCTGAACAGTCTATTTTACACCTGCAACTTCTAAGATTTAGTTCTCCTTGAATAGAACCCGTTTAAGCAAATGCTTCTGGTTACGAGTAGCTTATCTTCTAACTTAAAGATTAAGCCCTCACTCATGCAAAACTTTAAAGTATGCACTGAGAAATGATCAAAACATTGATCACCGGAAATGCGCCTGTTTCAGTAAACTTTGAACACTCAACACATATGAATGTTCCTACTGACAATTCTCGTTTTCTGTTTACAATTAAACTCTGAAACTTAAACTATAGATTGATTAACTATAGACTTAGATATCCTCAAAAGGATTTTACAAATCATCTATCATAGATGAAGAACACACAGAAATTTCGGCGCAATATTTCTTCGATTACTCAGAAAGTTACAGTTGAGTGATGAGAGGAAAACTCAACTAACTTTTCATATGTCTCATGAAATCTAACTTCTCATTCTTCTCATACTCTCACGTCTCTTCTCATTGTCTCTCATAACCTCTCATTCTTTCATATATGCCTCTCCTCTTCTGCCCCGACAGTTTCTAAGGTATTTATAGATAAATTTGTACAACCTTATGACGATGACTATACTACTGTACATATGTGTACATCCTTTTCCGGTTCTTCTTCCAAGCTCCAAGAATTTGTATTTTCTTCATTCTTTCATCTTCCAACTCTTCATAAACAGAAAACTATAAAAGTGATCATTTTCGGTAACATTCCGGTGACTTTACTGTGAGTTTCCGGTACTGTTCCGGTGACCTTCCGGTGACCTTTTTAAGGAAATTTTTGATGAATTTTCTGCGGACTTAAAGACCTTCAATTGTTGATTGTCTTGCACCAACAGCTCCCCCTCAATCATCAATTGAGGTTTTCTTTGTCTTCTTTATTCCTGCCATATCTTTAAACCTTTGTAACTTAGGTCCATCCAAACTTTTTGTAAGCATATCAGCTATCTGATCTTTTGTTGAAGTATGGATTACTTCAATCTCTTTATCCATCACCTTCTCTCTTAGAAAGTGATACTGAATCTCAATGTGTTTAGTCCTGGCATGAAAAACAGGATTAGCAGCTAAATATAATGAACTCATGTTATCTCCAAATATAATTGGTGTCCTCTGTATAGTGTCAAAATTCTTCATTAAAGTCTTTAGCCAAATCACTTCCTTTGCAGCTTCAACCATGCCTTTGTACTCAGCTTCGGTAGAAGACAAAGCAACTGTATGTTGCTTCTTGGAACACCATGAGATTAGCTTATCTCCCACATAACACATGTATCCATAGGTTGACCTTCTGTCATCTGGATTACCTGCCCAATCTGCATCACTGTATATTTTGATATTTGTATCTGAGGTAAACCCATAATACAAACCTTCATTGAGTGTACCCTTAATGTACCTCAACACTCTTTGACCTGCAATCCAATGTTCTTTCCTTGGACAGTGCATGAATTGAGACAATACTCCTACTGCATATGATAAATCAGGTCTGGTTAAAGTAGCATAGATAAGACTACCAACCAAACTCTGATATTGTCTCACGTCCTTGAATTCTTCACCTCCAAACTTACTCAATTTGTGATTCACCTCCATTGGAGTAGGTGCTATCCGGCAATCATTCATTTTAAACTTGATTAACAAGTTCTTCAAATATCTTTCTTGGGTCACGAATACTCCATGCTGAGTATATGTGATCTCCATACCCAAGAAGTATGACAAGTCTCCCAAGTCACTTATCTTGAACTCCTTTTCCATTTGCTTCTTGAGTCTTTGTATTCCTTCTTCATTTGTTCCTGTAAGAATTATATCATCAACATATATGCACATGTATATGAAACCATTATCATTTGCTTTTATAAGCAGACTACTATCTGCTTCAGACACCTGAAAACCAAGTTCTTTTAGAAACTTCACAAGTCTATAGTTCCATGCCCTTGGGGCCTGCTTCAAGCCATACAAAGCTCTCTTGAGCTTGCACACATGATCTGGATACCTTTTATCTCTGAACCCTTGAGGTTGCTCCATGAACACATCATCTGAAATATAACCATTCAGAAAAGCATTTTTCACATCTAACTGACATAACTTCCAACCTTTACACGCAGCAACAGCTATGAGTGT
>CM035440.1:142230652-142245652 GCA_020310875.1 Ceratopteris richardii
TACCTTTCTTGGGTCACAAATACTCCATGTTGAGTATATGTAATCTCCATGCCCAAGAAGTATGATAAGTCTCCCAAGTCACTTATCTTGAACTCCTTTTCCATTTGCTTCTTGAGTCTTTGTATTCCTTCTTCATCTGTACCTGTAAGAATTATATCATCAACATATATGCACATGTATATGAAACCATTATCACTTGCTTTGACAAGCAAGCTACTATCTGCTTTAGACACCTGAAATCCAAGTTCCTTTAGGAACTTCACAAGTCTATAGTTCCATGCCCTTGGGGCCTGCTTCAAGCCATACAAAGCTCTCTTGAGCTTGCACACATGATCTGGATACCTTTTATCTCTGAACCCTTGAGGTTGCTCCATGAATACATCATCTGAAATATAACCATTCAAAAAAGCATTTTTCACATCAAGTTGACATAACTTCCAACCTTTACATGCAGCAATAGCAATAAGTGTCCTGATGGTTGTCATCTTTGCCACAGGACTATAGGTCTCATCATAGTCAACACCATAAGTCTGAGCAAACCCTTTGACAACAAGTCTAGCTTTGTATCTAGACACACTTCCATCTGCAAATCTCTTGGTTTTGTAAACCCATTTGCATCCAATGATTTTCTGACTATTTGGTTTTGGAACCAAATCCCATGTTTGATTTTCCAATAGTGCATCATATTCTTCCTGCATAGCTTTCTCCCATTTTTCCTTACCTTGCCTCTTCATATGTAGAAGGGTCTTCATCTGTATTCACCATATAAGCATAATCTTTTGTGGCCAAAAATGAAGTATCATAGCTATACCTTGTAGGTTGCCATTTATTCCTTGTAGACCTCCTAAGCTCTCCACTTCTTGAGGTTTCTGGTTCTTCATATTCAGGATCAAATCTTGGGGTTTCTTCCACTTCAACCTGCACTTCATTACTCTCTTGTTCATCAAATATCTGAACCTTGGATTTACCTTTCCTTTGGTTCACTTCTTCTTCATCACCTGTATTGCTATTGATTGTACCTGCATACCAAGTGCTTTGCTCATCAAATGTAACATCTTTAGAAACCATGAATTGTTTTGTAGATGGACTCCACAATCTATAGCCCATCTGCTTATCATCATAACCAATTGTTGGTGCAAACAAGCCTTCACACTTGGCATTGTCTTGTACCTTGAAGACTCAACATAAAAGATTGGACATAGATTGCTTAGCATTGGATATCAACCTTGAAAGGTTTTACAAGAGTTTGGATTAATTCATGAAGACTTCATTTGAAGGAAGAGCATAGGAACACATACCTATGCTTAGTTACTTTCTACCTCATGTAAAAGTCAATATGACTTCATGTAATCACACCTATCTTCAAAAGTCGTGGAATCTGGAAGGTATGAATGGAGAGAATATCTCCATATGTTTAGATGAGAGATTTGAGGGAGCCTACATTTGAATTTGAAATTCAAATCTCAAGTGATACCTTATAAAAGACTAAGGAAAAACTCGCGGGTAAGCATCTCTCATTCAGTTCAACTCCCGAGGTCTATCACTCATTGTAATTGAGTGTGTGTTAGTGCTACTTCATAGCCTACACCACTACACCTCAATTAGCTATGCTTGTCAAGCTAATGAGATTGTACAACTATCTAAATCAATAGTATATACACATTTATCATCTCTGATTTTCTCTGTGTTATCTTCTCCAAGTCTGTCAACTTCAGAGAAGCATATCTCAAGATCTACTGAACCAAATTGGATGATTCAAAGCCCATTGGAACCAACTTAAAGTATTCTACAACACTGCAAAATTTCAAATCATTCCATTCAGCCATTTGGGAGAAATCACGGTCGAAGCAGTCTCTGGTATTTTTCTGTGTAGATCCTAAAAAGTCGGGGGTGTCTCTGATTTTGCTAAAGATCATTCTAAGTGCATAGTTTATCAATTGGAGTGATTTAACTTGCTAATGGTAGCTTGTTAAGTTAATTTAATACTCCCAGAAGGAATTAATCCAATTGTAAGTGTGCTGGTCACACTGAGCTTAAGACTGAGCAGGTATCATTACAAGAATAGAAAGATTTTGGACTTGTGAAGGTTCAAAATCATCTGTTTTGATTTGGTTAGTACACAATTATTTTGTAAAGCACATATATAGTTTCTTGGTGTCATTTGGAAGCTCAAGGAGTCTCCTAAGCATATCTGAAGAGAAAGGAGGGCAGGTGTGAAGCAGGTCTAGCAGCACCAACTTGATCTCCTGAGTGCATCCAGCCATCACATTCAACAGTGGTATCAGAGCAAATAAGGTAATCATGGGTGATGGTTTCCCTTCCTTCATTGACAAATTGGATAGAAATAATTACCAGGCTTGGTCATTGAGAATGAAGACCTATCTACAAGGGAGAAGCTTGTATGGATATATATCAGGAGATGAGGAGTTGCCCTCATTCAAGATCAGAGGCCTACCTACAAAGGATGAACATGAAAGGCTCAATCAATGGTGTGCAAAAGATGCTTTGGCAAGGTCATATCTTCTAAACTCTATCTCTGATTTCCTTCTACCTCATGTAAGGAATTGTAAGACTTCCCAAGAGACTTGGGAAACCTTGTCAACATACTTTTCATCAAGCACAAGGGCCAGAAAGAATCAACTATGGATTGAGTTTACAACTCTTAGGAAGCAATCAAAACAATGTGTCTCAGATTTTGTCACCAAAGTCAAAGACATTGCAGATCAACTTGCAAGTGTTGGAGAAGAAATTGAGGAGGAGCAAATAGTCAGACAAGTGATCAATGGACTAAAGGCAGATGACAAGTGGGAGAGCTTTACCACAGCAATGGACTTGTACATGGACATCCAAGCACTTGATCTAACAACTCTGATTGGACAACTCTTTACACATGAAGCAAAGATCACAAAGAATGGAGAGCAATCAAAAGGTAACAATCCCTCTGCCCTATATACTGATAAGAAGACTAAAGACAAGGGTAAAAGCAAGAAGGTTGATGAAGAAGGCTCTACCTCCCAAGCAAACTATGCAGGGAGAGGTAGATCATCTAGAGGTAGGGGCAGAGGAAGTAAGTCAGGTAGGGGGAGATCCTACAATCAATCTCCATACAATATTTGTGGCTTGTCTAACCATACTACAGATGAATGCTACAAAAACTACAAGAACCAAAGAGGAAGAGGTCACCAAAGAGGAGGATACTCTCAAGGCAGAGGCAGATTCAACCAATCTCAAGGCTACCATGGCTACAACAATAATTACAACAATAGCTACAATCACAATGGCAATTATCAAGGTGGATACAGGAACAGAAAGGATTACAACAATTATGCAGAGGATCAAGATGATTCCTTGTTGATTATGAACATGACATCTAAATCAGGTATCAATGATGCTCATTTGTTCTATATTGATTCAGGTTGCTCTAACCATGTAGCTGGAAATGTTGCCTTACTCTCTGATTTGGAAGAACCCAAAGGCAAGCACCAAGTGCAGACAGGTGATGACACTAAACATTCAGTTGTTAAAGTAGGCAATGTCAAAACAAGTGATGGTAATCAGAATTTACTAAGCAGAGTGTTGTATGTTCCAACAATCACCAAGAATCTGATGAGTGTAGGTCAGATTGTTTAAAAAGGTCTACAGGTCAGGTTCACTCAACATGGTGCATATGTGGAGGATCCAAGACATGGATTCAGAAGGATAGCCAAGGGAGAAAAATCAGGTAGATTGTTTACCTTTGAACTTGAAGACACTAAGAATATTGCCTTGTACAACTATAAGGACCAAACCCTATCAGAATTGGAGATGTGGCACAAGAGATTAGGTCACATTGGAGAGAGGACCATAAAACAAATGAGCAGGGATCAATGTGTGCTTGGGATACCTAATGTATCCAAGCAACACATGATATACAAGTGTGGGGCTTGTCAATTTGGTAAGTCACACAGATTACCCTATACCAAGAAAGGTTTTATGCATGAAGATTACTTGGAATTAGTGCATACAGATGTTTGGGGACCAAGCAAGGAGCCATCCATATCTGGATCAAGGTACTATGTGTCCTTTATTGATGACTATAGCAGATGGACTGTCTTGTACTTCATGAAACATAAAGATGAAGTAGTTAATTGTTTCAAAAGGTATCTTGCATTAGTTGAGAATCAAACAGGTAGACATTTGAAGAGGCTAAGGTCAGATGGTGGTGGAGAATACTTCTCCAATGACTTTGAAGATTTCTTGCAGGAAAGAGGCATCAAGAGGGAGATTACTACAAGGTACTCAGCTGAACAAAATGGGGTAGCTGAAAGGAGGAATAGACTCATTGTAGAGACAGCTAGGTCTATGCTTAATGAGAAAAAACTACCAAATTATCTTTGGGCAAAGAGTGTATCTACTGCCACATACTTAATCAACAGGTTGCCATCAAAGACACTTGATGGAATGACACCCTATGAGGCTTGGCATGGTAAGAGACCATCTCTGGATCATTGCAAAATCTTTGGATGTGTTGCATATGTGCATATTCCCTCACAGGTAAGGGGAAAGCTAGACCCTAAGGCTGAAAAGTGTATCTTCATTGGTTATGATTTGAATCAGAAGGGATACAGGTTCTATAACGCCTCAAACAAAGGCTTCAAGGTAAGCAAAGATGTCATATTTGATGAAAATGACTCATGGTATGAAAATGAGTGCAGGAAAGTTAGCCTACCTTATGATATGGAAGAAGACTTTCCAAAACTTATCAGGCAAGAACCAACTCAGGAAGAGGACACAAGCTCAGATGATGAAGACACCATCAACATTGAAGAGTTCAAGGCTTGGAAATCCAAAGGGAAGATGAAGATGAAGCAACTAGAAGACAATCCAGAATCCTCAACTCAAGCTATGAGGAGATCTCAAAGAGAAAAGAAGAAATCTATTAGGTATGGGTATGATACTTCACTTGTAACCAAGCACTCTGTATATCTTGCAAAGGATATCTTGAATGAAGAACCAGGTACATTTGAAGAAGCAATTACTAAACCAGAATGGAAGGAAGCAATGGATGAAGAAATGGAGGCTCTCAAGGAGAGTGATACTTGGGACTTGGTACCCAAGAAGGACTCCATGAAGGTGATAGGATCCAGATGGATCTATAAACTCAAGAGGAACTCAGATGGTACAATAAACAGGTATAAAGCTAGGTTGGTAGCCAAGGGTTTTGCACAAACCCAAGGCATTGATTATGAGGAAACATTTTCTCCTGTGGCCAAGATGCCAACTATCAGAATTATGGTGAGTGTAGCTGCATCCAAGAATTGGAACATGTACCAATTGGATGTGAAGAATGCATTCTTGAATGGATGGATATCTGAAGAGGTCTACATGTCACAACCACCTGGCTATGAGGATCCCAATAAGGTAAATCATGTTTGTAAATTGAAGAAGGCTCTGTATGGATTGAAGCAGGCACCTAGAGCATGGAATTACAGGTTGACAACCTATCTCCTAGATCAAGGATTTGTGATGAGTAAAGCAGACACTTCATTGTTTATAAAGAAGAACAATTCAGAGGTAATATACTTGTGTGTCTATGTTGATGACATCATTATTACAGGAAATGATGTTCAGGGGATAAGACACATCAAAGGTCAAATGATGAAGGAATTCAAGATCAATGATCTTGGATTATTGAAGTACTTCCTAGGACTTGAATTGGTCTACACAAACTCAGGTATATTTATTACTCAGAAGAAGTACATTCAGGACATGGTCAAGAAGTTTAACTTGCAGGAAGCTAAAGTCTCAAACATTCCTATGGAGGTCAACCACAAACTCAGTGCACATGAAGGGGAAGAACTCAAGGATATTACAGGTTACCAAAGTTTGGTAGGTAGTCTTAATTATGCTACCTTAACCAGGATTGATATATCATATGGTGTTAGTGTACTTAGCCAATTTATGCATAAACCAAGAGTACCACATTTGGAGGCAGCCAAGAAGATAGTAAAGTACCTAAAGGGAACACAAAATCATGGTTTGTACTTTCCATATTCATCACACATTGACATTAAGGTATACTCAGATGCAGATTGGGCAGGTTGCAAGGATGACAGGAGGAGTACATCTGGTTACATATGCTTTGCAGGTGATAAACCAATTTCTTGGTCATCCAAGAAACAACCCACAGTAGCTCTATCATCTTTCTGTGTAGATCCTAAAAAGTCGGGGGTGTCTCTGATTTTGCTAAAGATCATTCTAAGTGCATAGTTTATCAATTGGAGTGATTTAACTTGCTAATGGTAGCTTGTTAAGTTAATTTAATACTCCCAGAAGGAATTAATCCAATTGTAAGTGTGCTGGTCACACTGAGCTTAAGACTGAGCAGGTATCATTACAAGAATAGAAAGTTTTTGGACTTGTGAAGGTTCAAAATCATCTGTTTTGATTTGGTTAGTACACAATTATTTTGTAAAGCACATATATAGTTTCTTGGTGTCATTTGGAAGCTCAAGGAGTCTCCTAAGCATATCTGAAGAGAAAGGAGGGCAGGTGTGAAGCAGGTCTAGCAGCACCAACTTGATCTCCTGAGTGCATCCAGCCATCACATTCAACACCAATGAAAACATATTTTTCAGCTTTAGGCTCCAACTTGTGCCTTAATTGTGATGGCACATATGCATATGCCACACATCCAAACACTCTGCAATGATCCAAGGTAGGTCTCTTACCCCACCAAGCCTCATATGGTGTCATACCCTGCAAGGCTTTACATGGTAACCTATTGACCAAATAAGTGGCTGTATTTACAGCCTCAGCCCACAAATAATTAGGGCAATTTTTCTCCTTCATCATGGATCTTGCAAACTCAACAAGTGTTCTATTTCTCCTTTCTGCAACACCATTTTGTTGAGGAGAGTACCTACAAGTAACTTCCCTTTTTATACCTGCATTCCATAAGTAATCACTGAACTCATTAGAGAAATACTCTCCCCCTCCATCTGACCTTAATCTCTTCAACTTATGACCTGTAATTCTTTCTGCATATGCATGATAGTGTTTAAATGTATTAAACACTTCTGACTTATCTTTGATCACATAGATAGTGATCCATCTAGTAGCATCATCAACATAAATCACATAATACCTTGACCCATTTATACTGAAATCTTTTGATGGTCCCCACACATCTGTGTGTACCAATTCAAGCTTCTCTGAGTACATAAAACCATGCTTGGAGTAGGAAAGCTTATGAGCCTTACCTAATTGACATGCCTCACATTTGTATGTCATATGTTGACCTGCAACATTAGGCAATCCAAGCACTGAACCATTGTTAACCATATCTTTAATACCTCTTTCATTGAAATGTCCAAGCCTCTTGTGCCAAAGATCTAACTCAGAGATCTTATGTCCTCCATATGTGAACATTGCATGACCAATATTGCCTTGAATCTTCAATGTAAATAATCTTCCTTCCTTTTTCCCTGAAACAATCTGTTTATACCCTTGGCTAGGGTCTTCCACATATACTCCATCATTAGTAAACCTTACTTCATATCCCTTTTCAACAATTTGTCCTACACTTATCAGATTCTTAGGGATTGTAGGAACATACAAGACCTTACTCAATAAGGTGCTACCATCCTTGGCCTTCACTGATCCAATTGACTTCACATTGTGCTTTGTGTTGTCACCTGTTTGAACAACATGATTAAAAACATTATTCTCTAAATCAGTCATCAAGGATATGTTACCACTCAGGTGATTGCTACACCCTGAGTCAATGTAGAAAACTCTTTGATCTTCACTCTGCCTTTCACAAGTTGCATTCATTATCAATGTTGAATCCTCCTTTTGATCTGAAGCATAATTGTAGTAGGTGTTGTTATATTGTTGACTTTGGAATCCTCTACCTGCATTTCTTCCAAAGTAACTCCTTCCACCTCTACCTCTAAAATTACCTCTTTGACTTCTGCCTCCTCTTCCTCTTGAATTATAATTTTGGTTGTATCCACCATTACTCTGATTATTATGCCAACAATCATTAGCTAAGTGATTTGTCTTACCACAAATCCAGCAAGCTTTGCCTCCATCTTTGTTGTTTCTGCCTCTTCCTCTACCTTTGCCACCTCCTCTTCCTCTTAGGAAGTTGGCTTGAGTAGTTGTTCCTTCATCTTCACCTGCTTGTTGTTTTCCTTTGCTATTCTTCTTCTTGTCCTTTGAGTACATTGCATGACCTGCACTCTTGTCACCATCTCCTTTAACATCCTGCTCAAATGTTAGCATATGACCTAACAACTGATTTAAATCAGGAGTGAAATGATCAAGTGATAACTCTGTAGAAAAAATGAATGGCTTCCATTTGTCATCACCTCTCAAACCTGTAAGGATTTGCCTTACCAATTTATCCTCCTCAATGTCTTCATCAACAGCTCCTAATGCATCTGCAATGTCTTTCATCCTTGTTACATAGTCTGAAATAGATTGAGAAGCCTTCTTCTTGAAGGTTGTAAACTCTGCCCATAAGGATGCCTTCCTTGACTTTGTAGTATTCTGGAAATGCTCCTCCAAAGCATTCCATATGTCAGTTGCACTTTCAAGACCTCGAATATGAGGTAACAAGTAATCATTGACTCCCATATAGATAATGCTCCTAGCTTGAGCATCTTTCTTCATCCAATTTTTCAAATCTGCTAACTCTTCCCTAGTTGGAACACTAGGATCTCTGAACTGTGGCTTCTCTTCTTCTCCTGTGATGTAAGCAATTAAATCTTTGCTCATAAGATGAGCTTCCATCCTCATTGACCATGCAGGATAGTTTTCCCTATCCAATTTCTCTATCTGTAGAGAATCTCCCATCTTGTGTCTACCTGTGTATTGAAATCTTCAAGCTTTACAAACAATGTATGTACCTTTACTTCGAATTAGACTCCTTTTGTCCTTCTTGATGTCGTATGGTCTCCTCCTCTTGCTTTGCCTTCAAACTTTCACCTTTTAGTTCTTCAATTGTTGAATTTTCTTGAATCTGCAGCAGTCGGGACCTTCCTTTCCTTGATTTGATGTCTCCTGCTCTGATACCACTGATGGAGAGTGTTAATCTCCAAAAGAACAACCTACTCTTGAATTTAGAACACCTCTATATCAAGAGTAAGTCAAAACCTTCACTTAATTAGAGGTCCAATCTCTAAATTATCAAAAGTTGAGAAAATCTGTGAAGAAGATAAAACACAAAAAGTCTGCTGCACAATTTCTTCTCATTGACTTATCAAACATGTAAAGTTTTCTATGAAATTTTGTATGGAGTGTCGCCTAGAGATTGCGCACCTCCTCCAAGTTAAAGTTCTCAAAAAGGTTTAGTATAACTTGAGAAATCAACTTCACAAGTTACCTATGTCCAAATCTGTACTTCTGAGAAGTCGATTTGACACCCCTAACTTCTTAACTTTGGTTCTCACAATGTCGAACCCGTTTTACCAAATCCTTTTGACTGAAGATAGCTTATCTCTCAACTTAGATTTTGAGCTATCATATGTGTAAAACTTTACACTGTGCACTGAGCACTACTCATTTCTTTGGACTCGAAATGTGCGCCTGTTTCAGAGAACTGTGAACACTCAACACATATGAATGTTCCTACTAACAATTCTCCTAACCTGTTTGCAATTAGAATCTGAAATTCAACTCACAGGCTCATTAACTAACAACTTAGATATCCTCAAAAGGATTTCACAAATGATCTACCACAGACGGAGTAGACGCAGAAACATCGGGCGCAACATTTCTTTGATTTCAGGAGAAGACTACAACTGAAAAGTGAGAGAGACTTGGACTCCTTTCTCATCTGTCTATTGACATTTACAATCACTAATTTCTCTATTCCTATGCTCATACATAGTCTCTCTTTGTCTTCTCTCTATATCCCGACATTTTCCAAAAGTATTTATAGGCATCTATGTACAAACTCTTATCAAAACATAAGTATATGTAACCTATGTCATAACTAATGTACATATGTGTACATGTCCTTCACTCTTGTGAATGTATCCATCTTCTTTACTCCAAATCTTCAATTGGTGATTGATCTGCACCAACAGGATGGATGGATGGATGGATGGATGGATGGATGGATGGATGGATGGATGGATGGATGGATGGATGGATGGATAGATAGATAGATAGATAGATAGATAGATGGATGGATGGATAGGTAGATAGATAGATAGATCGATGGACCAAAAATATGTTTCCCTATTAAAGTCACCTAGATTTCCTTTTGGTGCCTATAGATATGGTCTTGGCTAATGGCAAGAACCTGACTGAGATGCAAAGAGTTATACTAGTAAGAGGAATTGGAATTGTCCTATTTCATTCATTATTGAAATATTAAGGTTGTATTCCATCTACAATTGGTGATGGTGGTACTTGACCAAAAGTACATGCCTTTGTGGGATGGGCCCCTCCACATTGATAGCATCTGCAAAGTGGTTGCACTCATTGAGTGGGACCTTGATAAGCATGATTATCAAATGGCTACTCACCACGAGTATTTTTTTATACAATATCTACAAATTCGTTGACTAATACCACCTCCAATCCACCTATGGATAAATGGTCATACCTTGTTTGCACTTGTGGAATCTTGAGGTCTTTTGTCAAATTATATTTCAAGCCAATACATTCCTTAAGGTTCATCTATTGTTTGTAAACATTTGATGCAGATTAAAGACCTTGATTCTCCATTTAGCAATCCATCCAAAAAAATAGATCATCTTCTTTCATAGGGAAGCTCCCTTTTAGGACAAAAATCTACATATTGCTTGCATTTTTTAGCAACAAGTCAAAATGGTTCCATTGCTTGCTTTTTGAAGCTATGCAGCAAAGAAGAGATATCATGTTGAACATCCTTCTTTGAGGACTTGCCAATAATCTCATCAGAGAGGTGATTCACAGCTCTAAACACTTGCGTCTCAAGTAATTGGGACCATGTTAAATTCATTCCAATCAATGTGAACTCAAAAGCTTCATACTATTGACAAATTCATTGAGCTGCTCTGTTTTTGGCACTCATAAGAGCTCTACCATGTGGTTGTATGAAGTTCCAATGTAATGCTTTTTAATACATTTTGCAATTGGTGAAGTTTTTGTCTAGGTAATGATCTTTGATGGATTTTACAATACGATTTTTCCATGGAGAAATCTTAGTTGAAGGTTGCAAACATATGACATTGTAATCCAATCCATCCAAGTATACTACAACTCCTAAAGCATTTGTATAAAGGTATTCTAAGGTGGTGTAGTACTTAGATAGGAATTCCTCACTCATAGGTTGTCCTTGCATGTCATTGAATCTTGATGTAGCTTTGATGTCATTGATTCTTGATGTACCTTTGATGTCATTGAATCTTGATGTAGCTTTGATGTCATTGATTCTTGATGTACCTTTGATGTCATTGAATCTTGATGTACCTTTGACATTACTATCTATGTCACTAGAGTCATGGAAAAAGATTATACAAGTGGGATTTTGCACCACACTCTCCTTTGAAGAGAGGACTTTGCGTTTTGGTCCTCTTTTCTTAGTGTACAAGTAGATGTTAAGTACATATGTTTCATTTTTTTAGTTTTTTTGGCCAATTGTTTTGTTGTTTATCATTTTTTATGTATCTTGAATGCTTGTTTCTCATTCTACTAGTTCTAAGTGCTTAAATGATGCACTAAATGGCCAAAAAAAACTTCAAGCAGGCTATATGAGTACACTTGGAGTACTTCTACACAAAATGAAATCCTTGAGAGGCACATATTGGACCCAACTTATCTCTATATATGCATGATTACTTAATTTGTTCTTTTTTCAAAAAAAGAACATAAAATGTATTAAGATGTACAAGAACAAGAAAGATTTAAAGGAGGCCGAAAGGCTTAACTTCCCAACCAAGAGGGAGTCACCAAGCTCACTATGAAGAACTATGTAGCTGAACTAAGGAGCTTAATTATTTTCTCATCCCCTTCATGCAATAGCCACTTTCTTTTGATTTTGAAGGGGGGAAAACTTTTGAAGTTTCTAATCACTCTAGCCATGAGATCAAGCAAAATACCTATGGACCATTGTCTTGGAAACCTTCTAAAGTTAGAATCCCATCTCTCCTTCCAAATTTTCTAGATGGATTTGCTTATATTTGCATTCCAAAGGGTTAAGGAGCAACCAATTATCTCAGCCAACAAAACTTGTTTCCAATCTATTGGTTGGGGTAGCTTAAGGCACTCATGGATGTCCATGCGAAGAGGATTAATCTTAGTGCATGAGAAGAATACATGAGTGAAAACTTTGCTCCCTCAATGATATCTCTTGCACCATGGCACAACACTGTAGATTTTGGAGGGCACCCAAGTAGAGGGCTTCCCTTGAAACTAGAATTAAGAGACCAGCAAGCAAATGTTTCAAAGATTTGAAGAATCGATTAGTAAGACCATCTAGCCAAAGTCTCTTCCTTGAAGGAAGGGAATCAATAGCCACCTTTATCTTGTCTAAGTCTTTCTGTTCTCTTTTTTCTATTTTTTTGGATTTCAATTTTGGCATTGCACATGATGTGTTGAGAGGCCTTAACCACCCAATTCAACACCTAGGAGGAGAGGCATGATCTAGGAAATCTTAATGCCCTATACGTTCAATATGTTGATGAAAATATGAAGCAAAAACACTGATGGGTAAGCATGGAACAATGGAATTTCCTCCCCTGGGTATAAGATTAAAGGGAAGTGGCAAGTGGGAAAGTATCCAAAACAACTATATCTATGCAGAGAGATAGAGAAGAGGGGCCAAGGAGGTGTGCAGAAATTTCACTCCACTACACGCAGCAAAAATTAGAGAACCCCTTCTAGAATCTGCCCTATAAGACACATGCTTACTAAAACCTGAGTTTGTCACAAATCAAATACTCAATGGCTCTGAAAATCTCTCCACACACAATGGACACTCATAGCTTTTTAACAAGCTAAAGAACACTCCATTTGGAGTTCATTTGACTAGGTAACCGACTGTTCAAAGATAGATTACCTATCATCTCAGGTTATGCAAAAAACTAAGATTCACATGAAATGTTCCCTGTCACTACTGGAGAATCATATAATAAATATATTTGAGATAAAAAGAGTAGGAGAGATAAGCTTTCCAAGAAGATATCATATGCATTAAATGCGTGAGTACATAGAGAGATATGACCTTCACAAGGTGGCTGTGTACAGAAAAGGTATGTGGCTAGAATACCTTTGTGCCTTGTAGCATCAAAATGAGGTACCTTTTGATCTCCATTGGTGTGCGAATGAATACCATATGCTTCTAGACCATCTCCTTGTCATCTCCACAAAGTTTCACGTTCAAATGAGCTCTATATATAGAGC
The DNA here is from genome assembly GCA_020310875.1 of Ceratopteris richardii. Taxonomy (NCBI): domain Eukaryota; kingdom Viridiplantae; phylum Streptophyta; class Polypodiopsida; order Polypodiales; family Pteridaceae; genus Ceratopteris; species Ceratopteris richardii. Next base: position 142,244,033 of record CM035440.1, read on the forward strand.
TATGGGCATGGGACTTTGCACCTACCCTTGCATCTTCTCTCACCTCTTGACTTTCCACTTCTTGGCTTTTGTCCTTCCATTGCCTTGGGTGACTTTGGGTGCTCCATATCACTCCATCTGGATAAGGTCACAAATTTTTTTGTGTATTCCATCTCTCTAACATATTTTGGCTTTTATTCAAGCCATAAATAACTTTTTCCTTTTTTAATTTAACACTCTACTCTAAGGTTAAGAGTGTAGGCTTTACATTTTTAAGGGCTAGCTTCATATTGAGCTTACAAAAATTACATAAATGATGAAGAGGTAATAAATGAGAGGTGAGTATGTGCCAAGCCTCACAATTGGATCTTGCACATGTTCCATAATTTTCAACACTCCCCCTCAGGCTACAATTGGGAGTCCATCCTACTCTCCAATTCTCCTCCTCTTCTTCTTTTGCTTCCTTTGCCCTCGTATCTCTTCCTTGGATTGGTTGGTGATCTTCCTTCTTTGCTTCCAAGCCCTGTTTGCTTGTCTTTAGCTTCATCCTTGCTTCTTTGGCTCTTTGCAAGAGCTCTTCTTCAATCCCTATCATAGAAACATGCTTCATACAAACTCATAGAATGAAATGAGATCACCTTGGTTGTACATATCCTTGTTGCTTCACTCTCTTCCTCTTTGTTGTCCTCTCTTTGAGAATATCTCTTCTTTACCTTCATGGTTTCATGGCTTCAAGGCTTGCATGTTTTGCTTTGATCCTCCTTTGTCTTTGGATCATCTTTGACTTTGTCTTTGGGTGCAATCTTTGCATATCCCTTTGACATCATCATGATTGTCATGCTTTCTTCTAACTTCATGACTCCTTTTGTGCATCATGGCTGCTCTTTCCCTTCTTGAGGTCCTTCCGTAGAGGTGGTTCCTCCTAGTCCTTTGAATTACCTTTGATGACTGCTCTTACTTTTTCTTTGACTCTTCCAAATCTGAAATTTGTTTTGGCTCCACTTTCTCTTCTTTGGACTCTTCGTGGATCTTCCAATCCTTGAAAGCTAAATCCCCGTTGCTTCATAATCTTTACTCCATTCTTCATGGCTAATTTTAGACCTGCAAAATCAACAATGGGCTGATCGTACATGTGAAGCACTTCTAGCTTCCACATCTTCTAAGCTTTCTTCATCACCTACAAAAAAACACAAGAAATGTGAATGTGATCAATGGTGCCATTCCTCTTTGAATGGTCTTACTTGCCATAGGCTTGCCACTCCTCTTGGATGGTCTTACTTGCCTTCAAATATGGCTTGCCATTCCTCTTTGAATGGTCTTACTTGTCTTTAGATTGGCTTGCCACTCTCTTTTGGTGGTCTTACTAGCCTCATCCTTTGACAATACATTCACATAATTTATGGTTGGAACTTACCACCACACACAATGTGGATTTTTCCAAAAACTTTACCTCAGCCCTTAGCATTGGAAATGGTCTTGTTTACCTTCCTTTTCTTTAGCCAACATGTCACACTTTGCATGAGTGACTCTTCCTTCTATCATGGCACTTGCTTGTACTCAAACCATGGGGAGTGTCTTCAAGTCCTTGTTGAGTCTTCAACACTTCATGGCGGCCCTCCTTTGGAGTCTTCTACTCCTCCT
>CM035440.1:142253152-142273152 GCA_020310875.1 Ceratopteris richardii
AGACCTATCTACAAGGAAGGAGCTTGTTTGGATTCATATCAGGAGATGAGGAATTGCCCTCATTCAAAGCTAGAGGCCTACCCACCAAGGAAGAGCAAGAGAGACTCAATCAATGGTGTGCAAAAGATGCTTTGGCAAGGTCATATCTTCTAAACTCTATTTCTGATTTCCTTCTACCACACATAAGGAATTGCAAAACTTCCCAAGAGACTTGGGAAACCTTGTCAACTTATTTTTCATCAAGCACAAGGGCCAGAAAGAATCAGCTATGGATTGAGTTTACCACTCTTAGGAAGCAATCAAAGCAATCTGTCTCAGATTTTGTTACCAAAGTCAAAGACATTGCAGACCAACTTGCAAGTGTTGGAGAAGAGATTGAGGAAGAGCAAATAGTCAGACAAGTGATCAATGGACTAAAGGCAGATGACAAGTGGGAGAGCTTTACCACAGCAATGGACTTATACATGGACATCCAAGCACCTGATCTAACAACTCTGATTGGACAACTCTTCACACATGAAGCAAAGATCACAAAGAATGGAGAGCAATCAAAAGGTAACAATCCCTCTGCCCTATACACTGATAAGAAGACTAAAGACAAGGGTAAAAACAAAAAGGTTGATGAAGAAGGCTCTACCTCCCAAGCAAACTATGCAGGGAGAGGTAGATCTTCAAGAGGTAGAGGAAGAGGAGGTAAGTCAGGTAGGGGGAGACCCTACAACCAATCTCCATGCAATATTTGTGGCATTTCTAACCATACCACAGATGAATGCTACAAAAACTATAAGAACCAAAGAGGAAGAGGTGACCAAAGAGGAGGATACTCTCAAGGCAGAGGCAGATTCAACCAATCTCAAGGCTACCATGGATACAACAATAATTATAACAACAACTACAATCACAATGGCAACTATCAAGGTGGATACAGAAATAGGAAAGACTACAACAATTATGCAGAGGAGCAAGATGACTCCCTATTGATCATGAACATGACATCTAAGTCAGGTATCAATGATGATCACTTATTTTATATTGATTCAGGTTGCTCTAATCATGTAGCTGGAAATGTTGCATTACTCTCTGATTTGGAAGAACCCAAAGGCAAGCACCAAGTGCAGACAGGTGATGACACTAAACATTTAGTTGTTAAAGTAGGTAATGTCAAAACTAGTGATGGTAATCAGAATCTATTGAGCAGAGTATTGTATGTTCCAACAATCACCAAGAACCTAATGAGTGTAGGTCAGATTGTGGAGAAAGGATTGCAGGTCAGGTTCACTCAACATGGTGCATATGTGGAGGATCCAAGACATGGATTCAGAAGGATAGCCAAGGGAGAAAAATCAGGTAGATTGTTTACCTTTGAACTTGAAGACACTAAGAATATTGCCTTGTACAACTATAAAGATCAAACCCTATCAGAATTGGACCACTCATGTAATCACACCTACTAGTCTAATTCGTGGGAAAAGTGATTGGTTAGTTGAGAGAATATCTCAATCAATCTTTAGGTGAAAGATTCTAGGAGATTAACTTGGATTTGAAATTCAAAATCTCACTCAATCTATATAAAAGATATAAGGAAAATGTCGCGTGTGTTCTTCACTCTTCCCGAGGCATTTCTGAGTAAGTCTTTGAGTGTGTGTGAGCTACACCATAGCCTACACCTCTGAGTACCATTGGGCATTACATATCATGCCAATGGGAATGTACAATCAATAGAATTAATACATAGCATTACATTCATAATCTCTGTTTTCTCTGAGTGACCATCTTCAACTTTGTCAACTTCAAAGAGGCATATCTCAAGATCTACTGAACCAAATTGGATGATTCAAAGTGCATTGGATTCAGCTCAAAGTCTACTACAAATCTACAAAATTTCAAGGCCATTGGATCAACCATCACAGAGAAATCTCAGTCGGGCTGCTCACTGGTCTGTGACTGTAAGTCTCCTAAAAAATCAGGGGTGTACCTTATTTTGCTAAAGTGATTTCTCTGAGTGTGGTTTATCATTTCCTTTCATTCTACTTGCAAATGGAAGCTTACTAAGCTAATAGAATATCTATAGAAGGAATTTTGCTAATTGTAACTACACTGGTCACACTGAGCATAACACTGAGCAGGTGTCAATACCAAAATAGCAAGTTTTTCAAGATTTTGAAGTCACAAGTAGTCTGTCTTGATTTGATCATTACTTATAACATTTGCAAAGCACATATATGGTTTCTTGGTATCATTTGAAAGCTGAAGGAGTCTACTAAGCATATCTGGAGTCAAAGAAGGGTAGGTGTGAAGCAGGTTTTGCAGCATCAACTCATCTGTTGAGTGCATCCAATCATCACTCCCAACAGTGGTATCAGAGCATATAAGGTAATCATGGGTGATGGTTTCCCTTCCTTCATTGACAAATTAGACAAGAACAACTACCAAGCTTGGTCTCTAAGGATGAAGACCTATCTATAAGGAAGGAGCTTGTTTGGATTCATATCAGGAGATGAGGAATTGCCCTCATTCAAAGCTAGAGGCCTACCCACCAAGGAAGAGCAAGAGAGACTCAATCAATGGTGTGCAAAAGATGCTTTGGCAAGGTCATATCTTCTAAACTCTATTTCTGATTTCCTTCTACCACACATAAGGAATTGCAAAACTTCCCAAGAGACTTGGGAAACCTTGTCAACTTATTTTTCATCAAGCACAAGGGCCAGAAAGAATCAGCTATGGATTGAGTTTACCACTCTTAGGAAGCAATCAAAGCAATCTGTCTCAGATTTTGTTACCAAAGTCAAAGACATTGCAGACCAACTTGCAAGTGTTGGAGAAGAGATTGAGGAAGAGCAAATAGTCAGACAAGTGATCAATGGACTAAAGGCAGATGACAAGTGGGAGAGCTTTACCACAGCAATGGACTTATACATGGACATCCAAGCACCTGATCTAACAACTCTGATTGGACAACTCTTCACACATGAAGCAAAGATCACAAAGAATGGAGAGCAATCAAAAGGTAACAATCCCTCTGCCCTATACACTGATAAGAAGACTAAAGACAAGGGTAAAAACAAAAAGGTTGATGAAGAAGGCTCTACCTCCCAAGCAAACTATGCAGGGAGAGGTAGATCTTCAAGAGGTAGAGGCAGAGGAGGTAAGTCAGGTAGGGGGAGACCCTACAACCAATCTCCATGCAATATTTGTGGCTTGTCTAACCATACCCCAGATGAATGCTACAAAAACTACAAGAACCAAAGAGGAAGAGGTGACCAAAGAGGAGGATACTCTCAAGGCAGAGGCAGATTCAACCAATCTCAAGGCTACCATGGATACAACAATAATTATAACAACAACTACAATCACAATGGCAACTATCAAGGTGGATACAGAAATAGGAAAGACTACAACAATTATGCAGAGGAGCAAGATGACTCCCTATTGATCATGAACATGACATCTAAGTCAGGTATCAATGATGATCACTTATTTTATATTGATTCAGGTTGCTCTAATCATGTAGCTGGAAATGTTGCATTACTCTCTGATTTGGAAGAACCCAAAGGCAAGCACCAAGTGCAGACAGGTGATGACACTAAACATTTAGTTGTTAAAGTAGGTAATGTCAAAACTAGTGATGGTAATCAGAATCTATTGAGCAGAGTATTGTATGTTCCAACAATCACCAAGAACCTAATGAGTGTAGGTCAGATTGTGGAGAAAGGATTGCAGGTCAGGTTTACTCAACATGGTGCATATGTGGAGGATCCAAGACATGGATTCAGAAGGATAGCCAAGGGAGAAAAATCAGGTAGATTGTTTACCTTTGAACTTGAAGACACTAAGAATATTGCCTTGTACAACTATAAAGATCAAACCCTATCAGAATTGGAGATTTGGCATAAGAGATTAGGTCACATTGGAGAGAGGACCTTAAAGCAAATGAGCAGAGATCAATGTGTGCTTGGGATACCTAATGTATCCAAGCAACACATGATATACAAGTGTGGGGCTTGTCAATTTGGTAAGTCACACAGATTGCCCTATACCAAGAAAGGTTTTATGCATGAAGATTATCTAGAATTGGTACATACAGATGTTTGGGGACCTAGCAAGAAGCCATCCATATCTGGATCAAGGTACTATGTGTCCTTCATTGATGACTATAGTAGGTGGACTGTCTTATACTTCATGAAACATAAAGATGAAGTATTTAATTGTTTCAAAAGGTATCTTGCATTAGTTGAAAATCAAACAGGTAGACATTTGAAGAAACTAAGGTCAGATGGTGGTGGAGAACACTTCTCCAATGACTTTGAAGATTTCTTGCAGGAAAGAGGCATCAAGAGGGAGATTACTACAAGGTACTCACCTGAACAAAATGGGGTAGCAAAAAGGAGGAATAGACTCATTGTAGAGACAGCTAGGTCTATGCTAAATGAAAAGAAATTGCCAAATTATCTTTGGGCAGAGAGTGTATCTACTGCCACATATTTAATTAACAGGTTGCCATCAAAGACACTTGATGGAATGACACCCTATGAGGCTTGGCATGGTAAGAGACCATCTCTGGATCATTGCAAAATCTTTGGTTGTGTTGCATATGTGCATATTCCCTCACAGGTAAGAGGAAAGCTAGATCCTAAGGCTGAAAAATGTATCTTCATTGGTTATGACTTGAATCAGAAGGGATACAGATTCTACAACCCCTCAAACAAAGGCTTCAAGGTAAGCAGAGATGTCATCTTTGATGAGAATGATTCATGGTATGAAAATGAATGCAGGAAAGTTAGCCTACCTTATGACATGGAAGAAGACTTTCCCAAGCTTATCAAGGAAGAATCAATTCAGAAAGAGGACACAAGCTCAGATGATGAAGATACCATCAACATTGAAGAGTTCAAGGCTTGGAAATCCAAAGGGAAGATGAAGATGAAGCAATTAGAAGATAATCCAGAATCCTCAACACAAGCAATGAGGAGGTATCAGAGAGAAAAGAAAAAACCTATTAGGTATGGGTATGATACTTCACTTGTAACCAAGCACTCTGTATATCTTGCAAAGGATCTCTTGAATGAAGAACCAGGTACATTTGAAGAAGCAATCACTAAATCAGAATGGAAGGAAGCAATGGATGAAGAAATGGAGGCTCTCAAGGAAAGTGATACTTGGGACTTGGTACCCAAGAAGGACTCCATGAAGGTGATAGGATCCAGATGGATCTACAAACTCAAGAGAAACTCAGATGGTACAATAAACAGGTATAAAGCTAGGTTGGTAGCCAAGGGTTTTGCACAAACCCAAGGCATTGATTATGAGGAAACATTTTCTCCTGTGGCCAAGGTGCCAACTATCAGAGTTATGGTGAGTGTAGCTGCATCCAAGAATTGGAACATGTACCAATTGGATGTGAAGAATGCATTCTTGAATGGATGGATATCTGAAGAAGTCTACATGTCACAACCACCTGGCTATGAAGATTCCAAGAAGGTAAATCATGTTTGTAAATTGAAGAAGGCACTGTATGGATTGAAGCAGGCACCTAGAGCATGGAATTACAGGTTGACAACCTACCTTCTAGAGCAAGGATTCATAATGAGCAAAGCAGATACTTCATTGTTTATCAAAAGGAACAATTCAGAGGTAATATACTTGTGTGTCTATGTTGATGACATCATTATTATAGGAAATGATGTTCAGGGAATTAGACACATCAAAGGACAGATGATGAAGGAATTCAAGATTAATGATCTTGGATTATTGAAGTACTTCCTAGGACTTGAATTGGTCTATACAAATTCAGGTATCTTTATTACTCAGAAGAAGTACATTCAGGACATGGTCAAGAAGTTTAATTTGCAGGAAGCTAAAGTCTCAAGCACTCCTATGGAGGTCAACCACAAGCTCAGTGCTCATGAAGGGGAAGAACTCCAAGATATTACAGGTTACCAAAGTTTGGTAGGTAGTCTTAATTATGCTACCTTAACCAGGATTGATATATCATATGGTGTTAGTGTACTTAGCCAATTTATGCACAAACCAAGAGTACCTCATTTGGAGGCAGCAAAGAGGATAGTAAAGTACCTAAAGGGAACACAAAATCATGGTTTGTACTTTCCCTATTCATCAGACATTGATATTAAGGTATATTCAGATGCAGATTGGGCAGGTTGCAAGGATGACAGGAGGAGCACATCAGGGTACATATGTTTTGCAGGTGATAAACCAATTTCTTGGTCATCCAAGAAACAACCCACAGTAGCCTTATCATCTACTGAGGCAGAGTATAGAGGGCTAGCAAATGCCACTCAAGAAGCCATATGGTTGAAGCTTTTATATTCAGAATTGGGTCTATACACAAGGCCACCAATCATATTTGGTGATAACACAAGTTCTCTTCACCTAGCAGCTAATCCAATTTATCATGCTAGGACAAAACACATAGAGGTTCATTACCACTATGTGAGGGAGAAGTTACTTAGCAAAGATATTCAATTGTCATATGTGTCTACTAATATGCAATGTGCAAATTTGCTTACTAAAGCTCTGGATGGAAGCAAGCTATGCAGATTTAAATCCATGATTGGATTGCAAGAAATAATTGAAGACTAGAGATGAAGACTTGAGCCAAAGTGTTTGGCTTGAGGGGGAGCTGTTGGTGCATATCAAGCCTTCACACATTGGCTTGGAACATTGGAACTTTGGAAGACTTGGATTGGATATCAACCTTGAAGACTTCACATAAAGCTTGGAACCTTTGAAGGATATATTTACAAAGAATCAAGAACCATAGGAACCTAGTCTTATTGTTCTTACCATTTATCTCATGTAAAAGTCAATATGACTTTAACCACTCATGTAATCACACCTACTAGTCTAATTCGTGGGAAAAGTGATTGGTTAGTTGAGAGAATATCTCAATCAATCTTTAGGTGAAAGATTCTAGGAGATTAACTTGGATTTGAAATTCAAAATCTCACTCAATCTATATAAAAGATATAAGGAAAATGTCGCGTGTGTTCTTCACTCTTCCCGAGGCATTTCTGATGGAGAGTGTTAATCTCCAAAAGAACAAGTTAACCTTGAAATTAGATCACCTCTATATCAAGGTTAACCTTAGACTCCACCAAACTTAGAGATCATTCACCAAATTATCAGAAATATTGAAAGTTCTGAAAAATTCAACTTCTCAGAAAAGTCTGCTGCAGATTAGTCACTCATTGACTAATCAATCCTGTAAAGTTTTTGATAAAACTTTGCACAACACTTCGCCTTAAGGTTGCGCAACTTTGCCAAGTTAAATCTCTCAAAAAGATTAAGTACACACTGAGAAATGTGTGAAACACTTTACCTATGTCTGAAAGTGCTTCTCTGCAATGGCGACTTTGACACCTGCAACTTCTTAGCACTGGTTCTCCCAACTCTGAACCCGTTTGATCAAGATCTTCTAGCCATAGATGGCTTATCTTCCAACTTAGATTTTGAGCCCTCACTTGTGTAAAACTTTACACTGTAGACTGAGCAATGATCATTTCATTGAAGATGAAATGTGCGCCAGATTTCTCGACTGTTAGAACATTCTTACATATGAATGTTCCTAATCAAAATTCTCACAACCTGATTACAATTAACCTCTCAAATTCTAGCCATAGATAGATTAGCTATGGACTTAGATACGTGCAAAAGGATTTCTCAAAAGATTAAACACAGAGAGAGCAGACAGCAAAATATCGGGCGCAAAATTTTTTGATTTCTCTGAAAATTTACATCTAAGTGAGGATGGACAATTCACTCACTCTTCATGTGTCTAATGACACTAATTTCTCTCTCCCTATTCTCAAAAATTCTTCTACTCTACTTGCCCGACATTTTCCAACATATTTATAGATGAATATATACAAGTGTATGACTAAATAAAGATATAAGTCAGCTAATGTACATATGTGTACATATCTTTAGATTTTCTGAACATGTCCTTCCTTCAATCACCTGACTTTGTTTTCTTCTTGACTCCTTGTCTTCATTCCTCCATAATTCTTCAATTGATGATTGTTATGCACCAACAGCTCCCCCTCAATCATTAATTGAGGTTCTTTTCTATCTTCTTTACACCAGCCATATCCTTGAATCTTTGTAGTTTTGGTCCATCTAGACTTTTAGTCATCATATCTGCAACTTGATCTTTTGTGGGAGTGTGTATGACTTCAATCTCCTTCTCAATGACCTTCTCTCTCAGAAAATGATACTTTATATTCTGCTTCTGTAGATGACAAAGCAACTGTATGTTGCTTCTTGGAACACCATGAAATCAATTTGTCTCCTACATAGCACAAGTATCCATGTGTTGATCTTCTATCATCCACATTACCTGCCCAATCTGCATCACTATATATCTTGATTCTTGTATCTGAAGTAAACCCATAGTACAATCCTTCTTTGAGTGTACCCTTGATGTACCTAAGTACTCTTTGTCCTGCAATCCAATGTTCCTTTCTAGGACAATGCATGAATTGTGAAAGCACACCAACTGCATATGACAAGTCAGGCCTTGTCAATGTAGCATAAATCAAGCTACCAACCAAACTTTGATAGAGTTTCATATCTCTGAACTCTTCTCCTCCAAACCTAGACAATTTATGGTTCACTTCCAAAGGTGTAGGTGCAACCCTGCAATCTTCCATTTTAAATTTGGTTAGCAAATTTTTAAGATACCTTTCTTGGGTCACATATACTCCATGTTGAGTATAAGAGATCTCCATTCCCAAGAAGAATGATAGGTTCCCCAAATCACTGATTTTGAACTCTTTCTCCATCTGCTTCTTGATCATTTGTATTCCCTTATCATCTGTTCCTGTAAGTATTATGTCATCAACATAAATACACACATAAATGAATCCATTTTCACTTGCTTTGACTAGCAAGCTACTATCTGCCTTTGATGCTTGAAATCCAAGATCATTCAAGAATTTTACAAGCCTATAATTCCAAGCCCTTGGGGCTTGCTTCAACCCATACAAAGCTCTCTTGAGCTTACACACATAATTTGGACTCACTTGATCTTTGAACCCATCTGGTTGCTCCATGTAGACTTCATCTGAAATGTAACCATTCAAGAAAGCATTTTTAACATCTAATTGAGACAACTTCCAACCTTTACAAGCAACAATTGCAATGATTGTCCTGATGGTTGTCATCTTTGCCACAGGACTATAAGTCTCATCATAGTCCACTCCATATGTCTGTGCATACCCTTTCACAACAAGTCTAGCTTTGTACCTAGACACACTTCCATCTGCAAATCTCTTTGTTTTGTAAACCCACTTACATCCAATAATCTTCTGACTATTAGGTTTAGGAACCAAATCCCATGTTTGATTCTCTATCAATGCATCATACTCCTCTTGCATAGCATCTTCCCAATTCTTCTTCCCTTTGGCCTCTTCATATGTAGAAGGGTCTTCATCTGCTTTTACCAAATAAGCATAATCTTTAGTAGTCAAGAATGAAGTGTCATAGCTATACCTTGTAGGTTGCCATTTGTGCCTAGATGATCTCCTAACTTCTGCACTTCTTGAGGTCTCTGGTTCATCACATTCTGGATCAAACCTTGGCCTCTCTTCAACTTCAATCTGCACTTCATTACTCTCACTTTCATCAAGTAATTGAATCTTTGCTTTACCTTTCCTTTGTTCCACTACTTCTTCATCATCTGCATGTACATTATATTTACCTGCATACCAAGTACCTTGCTCATCAAATGTAACATCCTTGGATACAATAAATTGCTTTGTGGATGGACTCCACAACCTGTATCCCATTTGCTTATCATCATAGCCAATGAAAACATATTTTTCTGCCTTAGGCTCCAACTTATGCCTCAATTGAGATGGCACATATGCATATGCCAAGCATCCAAATATTCTGCAATGATCCAAGGTAGGTTTCTTACCCCACCAAGCTTCATATGGTGTCATACCCTGCAAAGCTTTACAAGGCAATCTATTAACCAAATATGTAGCTGTATTAATAGCCTCAGCCCATAAATAATTCGGGCAATTCTTCTCTTTCATCATGGATCTTGCAAACTCAACAAGAGTCCTATTTCTTCTTTCTGCTACCCCATTTTGTTGAGGAGAGTACCTGCAAGTAACTTCTCTCTTTATACCTGCATTCCACAAATAATCATTGAACTCATTTGAAAAATACTCTCCCCCTCCATCTGACCTTAGTCTCTTCAATTTTTGACCTGTAATCCTTTCTGCATATGCATGGTAGTGTTTAAATGTATTAAACACTTCTGATTTTTCCTTAATCACATAAATTGTGATCCACCTGGTAGCATCATCAACATATACGACATAATATCTTGAACCATTTATATGCACCAATTCAAGTCTTTCTGAATACATAAATCCATGCTTGGAATAGGATTGCTTATGAGCCTTACCTAATTGACATGCCTCACATCTGTATGTCATGTGTTGACCTGCAATGTTAGGCATTCCAAGCACTGAATCATTGTTAATCATTTCTTTGATACCTCTTTCATTAAAGTGTCCAAGTCTTTTGTGCCAAAGATCCAATTCTGACACCTTCTGATCTCCATATGTGAACATAGCATGTCCAACATTTCCTTGTACCTTCAATGTGAAAAGCCTTCCTTCTTTCTTTCCTGCAATAACTTGTTTATACCCTTGACTAGGGTCTTCCACATAAACTCCATCATTTGTAAACCTTACCTCATATCCTTTTTCCACAATTTGACCTACACTGATCAAATTCTTTGGAATTGTGGGAACATAAAGTACCTTACTCAGAAGAGTGCTCCCATCCTTAGCTTTGACTGAACCAATTGACTTTACCTTATGCTTTGTATTATCACCTGTCTGCACTGTATGATTAATTGCATTATGATCTAGGTCAGTCATCAAAGCAATATTTCCACTCAAATGATTACTACATCCTGAATCAATATAGAACACTCTCATGTCCTCATGTGAGGTTTCACATGTATTCATAATGAGAGTCGAATCCTCCTTTTGATCTGATGCATAGTTGTAGTAGGTGTTATTATAGGATTGACTTTGGAAGTTTCTTCCACCACCTCTTCCAAAAGAATTCCTACCACCTCTACCTCTGAAATTTCCTCTCTGAAATCTACCTCCTCTTGCTCTTTGATTAAAGTTCTGATAGTTACCATTGTTTTGATTATTGTGCCAACAATCATGAGATAGATGATTGGTCTTACCACATATCCAACAAGCTCTTGCATTCTCTTTGTTGTTTCTTCCTCTTCCTCTACTTCTGCCATTTCCTCTTCCTCTTATGAAGTTTGCTTGATTTGATGTACCTTCTTCTTCACCTGATTGTTGCTTCCCTTTGTTGGCTTTCTTCTTGTCTTTAGAATACATTGCATGACCTGCACTCTTATCAACATCTCCTTTGATATCATTCTCAAAAGTTAGCATATGACCTAACAATTGATTCAAATCAGGAGTAAAGTGATCTAATGAAAGTTCTGTAGATAAAATGAAAGGCTTCCATTTCTCATCTCCTCTTAGCCCTGTGAGTATTTGTCTTACCAATTTGTCTTCTTCAATATCTTCATCAACTGCACCTAAAGAATCTGCAATGTCCTTCATCTTTGTCACATAATCAGAAATTGATTGTGAGGCCTTCTTCTTGAAGGTAGTAAACTCTGCCCATAGTGAAGCCTTCCTTGATTTGGTTGTATTTTGGAAATGCTCTTCCAAAGCATTCCAAATGTCACATGCACTTTCAAGTCCTCTAATGTGAGGAAGCAAATAGTCATTGACTGCCATGTAGATGATGCTTCTTGCTTGAGCATCCTTCTTCATCCAATTCTTCAAATCTGCAAGCTCCTCCCTAGTTGGAACACTAGGATCTCTGAATTCTGGCTTTTCTTCATCTCCTGTGATGTATCCTATCAGATCTTTGCTCATAAGGTGAGCTTCCATCCTCATAGACCATGCAGGATAGTTCTCTCTATCCAATTTTTCAATTTGGAGACTATCTCCCATCTTTACTTCACCTGTAGCTTCAAATCTTTAACCTTTACAGATAATAAATGTACCTTTACTTTGAATGTTGCTCCTTCTGATCCTTTTGATGCTCTTTGTATATCTTCCTTTGACCTTTCTTCAACCTTTACCCTTCTGCACCTTCAAAATGTAAAGTTTGTATTTCTGCAATAGTCGGAGTCTTCTTCACTTCAATTTTTGACACAACCTGCTCTGATACCACTGATGGAGAGTGTTAATCTCCAAAAGAACAAGTTAACCTTGAAATTAGATCACCTCTATATCAAGGTTAACCTTAGACTCCACCAAACTTAGAGATCATTCACCAAATTATCAGAAATATTGAAAGTTCTGAAAAATTCAACTTCTCAGAAAAGTCTGCTGCAGATTAGTCACTCATTGACTAATCAATCCTGTAAAGTTTTTGATAAAACTTTGCACAACACTTCGCCTTAAGGTTGCGCAACTTTGCCAAGTTAAATCTCTCAAAAAGATTAAGTACACACTGAGAAATGTGTGAAACACTTTACCTATGTCTGAAAGTGCTTCTCTGCAATGGCGACTTTGACACCTGCAACTTCTTAGCACTGGTTCTCCCAACTCTGAACCCGTTTGATCAAGATCTTCTAGCCATCTATATCTTCCAACTTAGATTTTGAGCCCTCACTTGTGTAAAACTTTACACTGTAGACTGAGCAATGATCATTTCATTGAAGATGAAATGTGCGCCAGATTTCTCGACTGTTAGAACATTCTTACATATGAATGTTCCTAATCAAAATTCTCACAACCTGATTACAATTAACCTCTCAAATTCTAGCCATAGATAGATTAGCTATGGACTTAGATACGTGCAAAAGGATTTCTCAAAAGATTAAACACAGAGAGAGCAGACAGCAAAATATCGGGCGCAAAATTTTTCGATTTCTCAGAAAATTTACATCTAAGTGAGGATGGACAATTCACTCACTCTTCATGTGTCTAATGACACTAATTTCTCTCTCCCTATTCTCAAAAATTCTTCTGCTCTACTTGCCCGACATTTTCCAACATATTTATAGATGAATATATACAAGTGTATGACTAAATAAAGATATAAGTCAGCTAATGTACATATGTGTACATATCTTTAGATTTTCTGAACATGTCCTTCCTTCAATCACCTGACTTTGTTTTCTTCTTGACTCCTTGTCTTCATTCCTCCATAATTCTTCAATTGATGATTGTTATGCACCAACAATTTCTGAGTAAGTCTTTGAGTGTGTGTGAGCTACACCATAGCCTACACCTCTGAGTACCATTGGGCATTACATATCATGCCAATGGGAATGTACAATCAATAGAATTAATACATAGCATTACATTCATAATCTCTGTTTTCTCTGAGTGACCATCTTCAACTCTGTCAACTTCAAAGAGGCATATCTCAAGATCTACTGAACCAAATTGGATGATTCAAAGTGCATTGGATTCAGCTCAAAGTCTACTACATATCTACAAAATTTCAAGGCCATTGGATCAACCATCACAGAGAAATCTCAGTCGGGGTGCTCACTGGTCTGTGACTGTAAGTCTCCTAAAAAATCAGGGGTGTACCTTATTTTGCTAAAGTGATTTCTCTGAGTGTGGTTTATCATTTCATTTCATTCTACTTGCAAATGGAAGCTTACTAAGCTAATAGAATATCTATAGAAGGAATTTTGCTAATTGTAACTACACTGGTCACACTGAGCATAACACTGAGCAGGTGTCAATACCAAAATAGCAAGTTTTTCAGGATTTTGAAGTCACAAGTAGTCTGTCTTGATTTGATCATTACTTATAACATTTGCAAAGCACATATATGGTTTCTTGGTATCATTTGAAAGCTCAAGGAGTCTACTAAGCATATCTGGAGTCAAAGAAGGGTAGGTGTGAAGCAGGTTTTGCAGCATCAACTCATCTGTTGAGTGCATCCAATCATCACTCCCAACAGTGGTATCAGAGCATATAAGGTAATCATGGGTGATGGTTTCCCTTCCTTCATTGACAAATTAGACAAGAACAACTACCAAGCTTGGTCTCTAAGGATGAAGACCTATCTATAAGGAAGGAGCTTGTTTGGATTCATATCAGGAGATGAGGAATTGCCCTCATTCAAAGCTAGAGGCCTACCCACCAAGGAAGAGCAAGAGAGACTCAATCAATGGTGTGCAAAAGATGCTTTGGCAAGGTCATATCTTCTAAACTCTATTTCTGATTTCCTTCTACCACACATAAGGAATTGCAAAACTTCCCAAGAGACTTGGGAAACCTTGTCAACTTATTTTTCATCAAGCACAAGGGCCAGAAAGAATCAGCTATGGATTGAGTTTACCACTCTTAGGAAGCAATCAAAGCAATCTGTCTCAGATTTTGTTACCAAAGTCAAAGACATTGCAGACCAACTTGCAAGTGTTGGAGAAGAGATTGAGGAAGAGCAAATAGTCAGACAAGTGATCAATGGACTAAAGGCAGATGACAAGTGGGAGAGCTTTACCACAGCAATGGACTTATACATGGACATCCAAGCACCTGATCTAACAACTCTGATTGGACAACTCTTCACACATGAAGCAAAGATCACAAAGAATGGAGAGCAATCAAAAGGTAACAATCCCTCTGCCCTATACACTGATAAGAAGACTAAAGACAAGGGTAAAAACAAAAAGGTTGATGAAGAAGGCTCTACCTCCCAAGCAAACTATGCAGGGAGAGGTAGATCTTCAAGAGGTAGAGGCAGAGGAGGTAAGTCAGGTAGGGGGAGACCCTACAACCAATCTCCATGCAATATTTGTGGCTTGTCTAACCATACCCCAGATGAATGCTACAAAAACTACAAGAACCAAAGAGGAAGAGGTGACCAAAGAGGAGGATACTCTCAAGGCAGAGGCAGATTCAACCAATCTCAAGGCTACCATGGATACAACAAGAATTATAACAACAACTACAATCACAATGGCAACTATCAAGGTGGATACAGAAATAGGAAAGACTACAACAATTATGCAGAGGAGCAAGATGACTCCCTATTGATCATGAACATGACATCTAAGTCAGGTATCAATGATGATCACTTATTTTATATTGATTCAGGTTGCTCTAATCATGTAGCTGGAAATGTTGCATTACTCTCTGATTTGGAAGAACCCAAAGGCAAGCACCAAGTGCAGACAGGTGATGACACTAAACATTTAGTTGTTAAAGTAGGTAATGTCAAAACTAGTGATGGTAATCAGAATCTATTGAGCAGAGTATTGTATGTTCCAACAATCACCAAGAACCTAATGAGTGTAGGTCAGATTGTGGAGAAAGGATTGCAGGTCAGGTTCACTCAACATGGTGCATATGTGGAGGATCCAAGACATGGATTCAGAAGGATAGCCAAGGGAGAAAAATCAGGTAGATTGTTTACCTTTGAACTTGAAGACACTAAGAATATTGCCTTGTACAACTATAAAGATCAAACCCTATCAGAATTGGAGATTTGGCATAAGAGATTAGGTCACATTGGAGAGAGGACCTTAAAGCAAATGAGCAGAGATCAATGTGTGCTTGGGATACCTAATGTATCCAAGCAACACATGATATACAAGTGTGGGGCTTGTCAATTTGGTAAGTCACACAGATTGCCCTATACCAAGAAAGGTTTTATGCATGAAGATTATCTGGAATTGGTACATACAGATGTTTGGGGACCTAGCAAGAAGCCATCCATATCTGGATCAAGGTACTATGTGTCCTTCATTGATGACTATAGTAGGTGGACTGTCTTATACTTCATGAAACATAAAGATGAAGTATTTAATTGTTTCAAAAGGTATCTTGCATTAGTTGAAAATCAAACAGGTAGACATTTGAAGAAACTAAGGTCAGATGGTGGTGGAGAATACTTCTCCAATGACTTTGAAGATTTCTTGCAGGAAAGAGGCATCAAGAGGGAGATTACTACAAGGTACTCACCTGAACAAAATGGGGTAGCAAAAAGGAGGAATAGACTCATTGTAGAGACAGCTAGGTCTATGCTAAATGAAAAGAAATTGCCAAATTATCTTTGGGCAGAGAGTGTATCTACTGCCACATATTTAATTAACAGGTTGCCATCAAAGACACTTGATGGAATGACACCCTATGAGGCTTGGCATGGTAAGAGACCATCTCTGGATCATTGCAAAATCTTTGGTTGTGTTGCATATGTGCATATTCCCTCACAGGTAAGAGGAAAGCTAGATCCTAAGGCTGAAAAATGTATCTTCATTGGTTATGACTTGAATCAGAAGGGATACAGATTCTACAACCCCTCAAACAAAGGCTTCAAGGTAAGCAGAGATGTCATCTTTGATGAGAATGATTCATGGTATGAAAATGAATGCAGGAAAGTTAGCCTACCTTATGACATGGAAGAAGACTTTCCCAAGCTTATCAAGGAAGAATCAATTCCGAAAGAGGACACAAGCTCAGATGATGAAGATACCATCAACATTGAAGAGTTCAAGGCTTGGAAATCCAAAGGGAAGATGAAGATGAAGCAATTAGAAGATAATCCAGAATCCTCAACACAAGCAATGAGGAGGTATCAGAGAGAAAAGAAAAAACCTATTAGGTATGGGTATGATACTTCACTTGTAACCAAGCACTCTGTATATCTTGCAAAGGATCTCTTGAATGAAGAACCAGGTACATTTGAAGAAGCAATCACTAAATCAGAATGGAAGGAAGCAATGGATGAAGAAATGGAGGCTCTCAAGGAAAGTGATACTTGGGACTTGGTACCCAAGAAGGACTCCATGAAGGTGATAGGATCCAGATGGATCTACAAACTCAAGAGAAACTCAGATGGTACAATAAACAGGTATAAAGCTAGGTTGGTAGCCAAGGGTTTTGCACAAACCCAAGGCATTGATTATGAGGAAACATTTTCTCCTGTGGCCAAGGTGCCAACTATCAGAGTTATGGTGAGTGTAGCTGCATCCAAGAATTGGAACATGTACCAATTGGATGTGAAGAATGCATTCTTGAATGGATGGATATCTGAAGAAGTCTACATGTCACAACCACCTGGCTATGAAGATTCCAAGAAGGTAAATCATGTTTGTAAATTGAAGAAGGCACTGTATGGATTGAAGCAGGCACCTAGAGCATGGAATTACAGGTTGACAACCTACCTTCTAGAGCAAGGATTCATAATGAGCAAAGCAGATACTTCATTGTTTATCAAAAGGAACAATTCAGAGGTAATATACTTGTGTGTCTATGTTGATGACATCATTATTACAGGAAATGATGTTCAGGGAATTAGACACATCAAAGGACAGATGATGAAGGAATTCAAGATTAATGATCTTGGATTATTGAAGTACTTCCTAGGACTTGAATTGGTCTATACAAATTCAGGTATCTTTATTACTCAGAAGAAGTACATTCAGGACATGGTCAAGAAGTTTAATTTGCAGGAAGCTAAAGTCTCAAGCACTCCTATGGAGGTCAACCACAAGCTCAGTGCTCATGAAGGGGAAGAACTCCAAGATATTACAGGTTACCAAAGTTTGGTAGGTAGTCTTAATTATGCTACCTTAACCAGGATTGATATATCATATGGTGTTAGTGTACTTAGCCAATTTATGCACAAACCAAGAGTACCTCATTTGGAGGCAGCAAAGAGGATAGTAAAGTACCTAAAGGGAACACAAAATCATGGTTTGTACTTTCCCTATTCATCAGACATTGATATTAAGGTATATTCAGATGCAGATTGGGCAGGTTGCAAGGATGACAGGAGGAGCACATCAGGGTACATATGTTTTGCAGGTGATAAACCAATTTCTTGGTCATCCAAGAAACAACCCACAGTAGCCTTATCATCTACTGAGGCAGAGTATAGAGGGCTAGCAAATGCCACTCAAGAAGCCATATGGTTGAAGCTTTTATATTCAGAATTGGGTCTATACACAAGGCCACCAATCATATTTGGTGATAACACAAGTTCTCTTCACCTAGCAGCTAATCCAATTTATCATGCTAGGACAAAACACATAGAGGTTCATTACCACTATGTGAGGGAGAAGTTACTTAGCAAAGATATTCAATTGTCATATGTGTCTACTAATATGCAATGTGCAAATTTGCTTACTAAAGCTCTGGATGGAAGCAAGCTATGCAGATTTAAATCCATGATTGGATTGCAAGAAATAATTGAAGACTAGAGATGAAGACTTGAGCCAAAGTGTTTGGCTTGAGGGGGAGCTGTTGGTGCATATCAAGCCTTCACACATTGGCTTGGAACATTGGAACTTTGGAAGACTTGGATTGGATATCAACCTTGAAGACTTCACATAAAGCTTGGAACCTTTGAAGGATATATTTACAAAGAATCAAGAACCATAGGAACCTAGTCTTATTGTTCTTACCATTTATCTCATGTAAAAGTCAATATGACTTTAACCACTCATGTAATCACACCTACTAGTCTAATTCGTGGGAAAAGTGATTGGTTAGTTGAGAGAATATCTCAATCAATCTTTAGGTGAAAGATTCTAGGAGATTAACTTGGATTTGAAATTCAAAATCTCACTCAATCTATATAAAAGATATAAGGAAAATGTCGTGTGTGTTCTTCACTCTTCCCGAGGCATTTCTGAGTAAGTCTTTGAGTGTGTGTGAGCTACACCATAGCCTACACCTCTGAGTACCATTGGGCATTACATATCATGCCAATGGGAATGTACAATCAATAGAATTAATACATAGCATTATATTCATAATCTCTGTTTTCTCTGAGTGACCATCTTCAACTCTGTCAACTTCAAAGAGGCATATCTCAAGATCTACTGAACCAAATTGGATGATTCAAAGTGCATTGGATTCAGCTCAAAGTCTACTACATATCTACAAAATTTCAAGGCCATTGGATCAACCATCACAGAGAAATCTGAGTCGGGGTGCTCACTGGTCTGTGACTGTAAGTCTCCTAAAAAATCAGGGGTGTACCTTATTTTGCTAAAGTGATTTCTCTGAGTGTGGTTTATCATTTCCTTTCATTCTACTTGCAAATGGAAGCTTACTAAGCTAATAGAATATCTATAGAAGGAATTTTGCTAATTGTAACTACACTGGTCACACTGAGCATAACACTGAGCAGGTGTCAATACCAAAATAGCAAGTTTTTCAGGATTTTGAAGTCACAAGTAGTCTGCCTTGATTTGATCATTACTTATAACATTTGCAAAGCACATATATGGTTTATTGGTATCATTTGAAAGCTCAAGGAGTCTACTAAGCATATCTGGAGTCAAAGAAGGGTAGGTGTGAAGCAGGTTTTGCAGCATCAACTCATCTGTTGAGTGCATCCAATCATCACTCCCAACAGTGGTATCAGAGCATATAAGGTAATCATGGGTGATGGTTTCCCTTCCTTCATTGACAAATTAGACAAGAACAACTACCAAGCTTGGTCTCTAAGGATGAAGACCTATCTATAAGGAAGGAGCTTGTTTGGAGCAAAGATATTCAATTGTCATATGTGTCTACTAATATGCAATGTGCAGATTCGCTTACTAAAGCTCTGGATGGAAGCAAGCTATGCAGATTTAAATCCATGATTGGATTGCAGGAAATAATTGAAGACTAGAGATGAAGACTTGAGCCAAAGTGTTTGGCTTGAGGGGGAGTTGTTGGTGCATATCAAGCCTTCACACATTGGCTTGGAACATTGGAACTTTGGAAGACTTGGATTGGATATCAACCTTGAAGACTTCACATAAAGCTTGGAACCTTTGAAGGATATATTTACAAAGAATCAAGAACCATAGGAACCTAGTCTTATTGTTCTTACCATTTATCTCATGTAAAAGTCAATATGACTTTAACCACTCATGTAATCACACCTACTAGTCTAATTCGTGGGAAAAGTGATTGGTTAGTTGAGAGAATATCTCAATCAATCTTTAAATGAAT
>CM035440.1:142300147-142305147 GCA_020310875.1 Ceratopteris richardii
CAGCTTCCACCATACCTTTATATTCTGCTTCTGTAGATGACAAAGCAACTGTATGTTGCTTCTTGGAACACCATGAAATCAATTTGTCTCCTACATAGCACAAGTATCCATGTGTTGATCTTCTATCATCCACATTACCTGCCCAATCTGCATCACTATATATCTTGATTCTTGTATCTGAAGTAAATCCATAGTACAACCCTTCTCTGAGTGTACACTTGATGTACCTAAGTACTCTTTGTCCTGCAATCCAATGTTCCTTTCTAGGACAATGCATAAATTGTGAAAGCACACCAACTGCATATGACAAGTCAGGCCTTGTCAATGTAGCATAAATCAAGCTACCAACCAAACTTTGATAGAGTTTCATGTCTCTGAACTCTTCTCCTCCAAACCTAGACAATTTATGGTTCACTTCCAAAGGTGTAGGTGCAACCCTGCAATCTTCCATTTTAAATTTGATTAGCAAATTTTTAAGATACCTTTCTTGGGTCACATATACTCCATGTTGAGTATAAGAAATCTCCATTCCCAAGAAGAATGATAGGTTCCCCAAATCACTGATTTTGAACTCTTTCTCCATCTGCTTCTTGATCATTTGTATCCCCTTATCATCTGTTCCTGTAAGTATTATGTCATCAACATAAATACAAACATAAATGAATCCATCTTCACTTGCTTTGACTAGCAAGCTACTATCTGCCTTTGATGCTTGAAATCCAAGATCATTCAAGAATTTTACAAGCCTATAATTCCAAGCCCTTGGGGCCTGCTTCAACCCATACAAAGCTCTCTTGAGCTTACACACATAATTTGGACTCACTTGATCTTTGAACCCATCTGGTTGCTCCATGTAGACTTCATCTGAAATGTAACCATTCAAGAAAGCATTTTTTACATCTAATTGAGATAACTTCCAACCTTTGCAAGCAGCAATTGCTATGAGAGTCCTGATGGTTGTCATCTTTGCCACAAGACTATAAGTCTCATCATAATCCACTCCATATGTCTGTGCATATCCTTTCACAACAAGTCTAGCTTTGTATCTAGACACACTTCCATCTGCAAATCTTTTAGTCTTGTAAACCCACTTACAACCAATGATTTTCTGGCTATTAGGTTTAGGAACCAAATCCCATGTTTGATTCTCTATCAATGCATCATACTCCTCTTGCATAGAATCTTCCCAATTCTTCTTCCCTTTGGCCTCTTCATATGTAGAAGGGTCTTCATCTGCTTTTACCAAATAAGCATAATCTTTAGTAGTCAAGAATGAAGTGTCATAGCTATACCTTGTAGGTTGCCATTTGTGCCTAGATGATCTCCTAACTTCTGCACTTCTTGAGGTCTCTGGTTCATCACATTTTGGATCAAACCTTGGCCTCTCTTCAACTTCAACCTGTACTTCATTATTCTCACTTTCATCAAGTAATTGAATCTTTGCTTTACCTTTCCTTTGATCCACTACTTCTTCATCATCTGCATGTACATTATATTTACCTGCATACCAAGTACCTTGCTCATCAAATGTAACATCCTTGGATACAATAAATTGCTTTGTGGATGGACTCCACAACCTGTATCCCATTTGCTTATCATCATAGCCAATGAATACATACTTTTCTGCCTTAGGCTCCAACTTATGCCTCAATTGAGATGGCACATATGCATATGCCAAGCATCCAAATATTCTGCAATGATCCAAGGTAGGTTTCTTACCCCACCAAGCTTCATATGGTGTCATACCCTGCAAAGCTTTACAAGGCAATCTATTAACCAAATATGTAGCTGTATTAACAGCCTCAGCCCACAAATAATTTGGGCAATTCTTCTCTTTCATCATGGACCTTGCAAATTCAACAAGTGTCCTGTTTCTTCTTTCTGCTACCCCATTTTGTTGAGGAGAATACCTGCAAGTAACTTCTCTCTTTATACCTGCATTCCACAAATAATCATTGAACTCATTTGAAAAATACTCTCCCCCTCCATCTGACCTTAGTCTCTTCAATTTTTTACCTGTAATCCTTTCTGCATATGCATGATAGTGTTTAAATGTATTAAACACTTCTGACTTTTCTTTAAACACATAAATTGTGATCCATCTGGTAGCATCATCAACATATATGACATAATATCTTGAACCATTTATACTAAAGTCCTTTGAAGGACCCCACACATCTGTATGCACCAATTCAAGTCTTTCTGAATACATAAACCCATGCTTGGAATAGGATTGCTTATGAGCCTTACCTAATTGACATGCCTCACATCTGTATGTCATGTGTTGACCTGCAATGTTAGGCATTCCAAGCACTGAATCATTGTTAATCATTTCTTTGATACCTCTTTCATTAAAGTGTCCAAGTCTTTTGTGCCAAAGATCCAATTCTGACACCTTCTGCTCTCCATATGTGAACATAGCATGTCCAACATTTCCTTGTACCTTCAATGTGAAGAGCCTTCCTTCTTTATTTCCTGCAATAACTTGTTTATACCCTTGACTAGGGTCTTCAACATAAACTCCATCATTGGTGAACCTTACCTCATATCCTTTTTCCACAATTTGACCTACACTGATCAAATTCTTTGGAATTGTGGGAACATAAAGTACCTTACTCAGAAGAGTGCTCCCATCCTTAGCTTTGACTGAACCAATTGACTTTACCTTATGCTTTGTATTATCACCTGTCTGAACTGTATGATTAATAGCATTATGATCTAGGTCAGTCATCAAAGCAATATTTCCACTTAAATGATTACTACATCCTGAATCAATGTAGAACACTCTCATGTCCTCATGTGAGGTTTCACATGTATTCATAATGAGAGTTGAGTCCTCCTTCTGATCTGATGTATAGTTGTAGTAGGTGTTATTATAGGATTGATTTTGGAAGCTTCTTCCTCCACCTCTTCCAAAAGAATTCCTACCAACTCTACCTCTGAAGTTTCCTCTCTGAAATCTACCACCTCTTGCTCTTTGATTAAAATTCTGATAATTACCATTGTTTTGATTATTATGCCAACAATCATGAGATAGATGATTGTTCTTACCACATATCCAACAAGCTCTTGCATTATCTTTGTTGTTTCTGCCTCTTCCTCTACTTCTGCCATTTCCTCTTCCTCTTATGAAGTTTGCTTGGTTTGAAGTACCTTCTTCTTCACCTGATTGTTGCTTCCCTTTGTTGGCTTTCTTCTTGTCTTTAGAATACATTGCATGACCTGCACTCTTATCAACATCTCCTTTGACATCATTCTCAAAAGTTAGCATATGACCTAACAATTGATTCAAGTCAGGAGTAAAGTGATCTAATGAAAGTTCTGTAGATAAAATGAAAGGCTTCCATTTCTCATCTCCTCTTAGCCCTGTGAGTATTTGTCTTACCAATTTGTCTTCTTCAATATCTTCATCCACTGCACTTAAAGAATCTGCAATGTCCTTCATCTTTGTCACATAATCAGAGATTGATTGTGAGGCCTTCTGCTTGAAGGTAGTAAACTCTGCCCATAGTGAAGCCTTCCTTCATTTGGTTGTGTTTTGGAAATGCTCCTCCAAAGCATTCCAAATGTCACATGCACTTTCAAGTCCTCTAATGTGAGGAAGCAAATAGTCATTGACTGCCATGTAGATTATGCTCCTTGCTTGAGCATCTTTCTTCATCCAATTCTTCAAGTCTGCAAGCTCCTCCCTAGTTGGAACACTAGGATCTCTGAATTCTGGCTTTTCTTCATCTCCTGTGATGTATCCTATCAGATCTTTGCTCATAAGATGAGCTTCCATCCTCATAGACCATGCAGGATAGTTCTCTCTATCCAACTTTTCAATTTGGAGACTATCTCCCATCTTTACTTCACCTGTAGTCTCAAAACTTTAACCTTTACAGATAATGAATGTACCTTTACTTCGAATGTTGCTCCTTCTGATCCTTTTGATACTCTTTGTATGTCTTTCTTCACACTTTAACCTTTTGCACCTTCGAAATGTAAAGTTTTGTATTTCTGCAGTAGTTGGAGTCTCCTTCACTTCAATTTTGACACAACCTGCTCTGATACCACTGATGGAGAGTGTTAATCTCCAAAAGAACAAGTTAACCTTGAATTTAGATTAACCTTAGACTCCACCAAACTTAGAGATCATTCACCAATTTATCAGGAAATTGATTATTCTGAAAAATTCAACTTCTTCAGAAAAGTCTACTGCAGATTAATCACTCATTGACTAATCAATCCTGTAAAGTTTTTGATAAAACTTTGCACAACACTTTGCCTTAAGATTGCGCAACTTTACCAAGTTAAATCTCTCAAAAAGATTGAGTACACACTGAGAAATGTGTGAAACAATTTACCTATGTCTGAAAGAGCTTCTCTGCAATGGCGACTTTGACACCTGCAACTTCTTAGCACTGGTTCTCCCAAAGTAAATCCCGTTTGATCAAGATCTTTTAGCCATAGATGGCTTACCTTCCAACTTAGATTTTAAGCCCTCATTTGTGTAAAACTTTACACTGTGGACTGAGCAATGATCATTTCATTGAAGATGAAATGTGCGCCAGATTTTACGACTCTTAGAACATTCTTACATATGAATGTTCCTAATCAAAATTCTCTCAGCCTGTTTACAATTAACCTCTCAAATTCTAGCCATAGATAGATTAGCTATGGACTTAGACACGTGCAGAAGGATTTCTCAAAAGATTAAACACAGAAGGAGCAGACAGCTAAACATCGGGCGCAAGTTTCTCGATTTCTTCAGAAAAATTTACATACAAGTGAGGATGGATGATTCACTCACTTTCAATGTGTCTAATGACACTAACTTCTCTCTCCCTATTCTCTAATCTTCTTCTGCTCTACTTGCGCGACATTTTCCAACATATTTATATATGAATATATACAAGTGTATGACTAAACAAAGATATAAGTCAGCTAATGTACATATGTGTACATATCTTTGGATTTTCTGAACATGTCCTTCCTTCAACCATCTCACTTTGTTTTCT
>CM035440.1:142315147-142327647 GCA_020310875.1 Ceratopteris richardii
AGATAGATAGATAGATAGATAGATAGATAGATAGATAGATAGATAGATAGATGGATGGATGGATAGATAGATAGACATACAGACAGACACACACACACACACAGACAGACAGACAGACAGGCAGACAGACAACAAGACAGACAAACAAGTAGACAGACAGACAGACAAACAAACAGTCAGACAGATAGATAGACAGACAAAGAGACAGACAGACAGAGAGACAGACAGATACATAGATCAGACAAACAGATCGACAGAGAGACAGACAGATAGATAGATAGATAGATAGATAGATAGATAGATAGATAGATAGATAGATAGATAGATAGATAGATAGATAGATAGATAGATAGATAGATAGATAGTGATGGAGAGTGTTAATCTCCAAAAGAACAAGTTAACCTTGAATTTAGATCACCTCTATATCAAGATTAACCTTAGACTCCACCAAACTTAGAGATCATTCACCAATTTATCAGAAAATTGATTATTCTGAAAAATTCAGCTTCTTCAGAAAAGTCTGCTGCAGATTAATCACTCATTGACTAATCAATCCTGTAAAGTTTCTGATAAAACTTTGCACAACACTTGGCCTTAAGATTGCGCAACTTCACCAAGTTAAATCTCTCAAAAAGATTGAGTACACACTGAGAAATGTGTGAAACAAATTTACCTATGTCTGAAAGAGCTTCTCTGCAATGGCGACTTTGACACCTGCAACTTCTTAGCACTGGTTCTCCCAAAGTAAATCCCGTTTGATCAAGATCTTTTGGCCATAGATGGCTTACCTTCCAACTTAGATTTTAAGCCCTCATTTGTGTAAAACTTTTTACACTGTGGACTGAGCAATGATCATTTCATTGAAGATGAAATGTGCGCCAGATTTTACGACTCTTAGAACATTCTTACATATGAATGTTCCTAATCAAAATTCTCTCAGCCTGATTACAATTAACCTCTCAAATTCTAGCCATAGATAGATTAGCTATGGACTTAGACACGTGCAGAAGGATTTCTCAAAAGATTAAACACAGAAGGAGCAGACAGCTAAACATCGGGCGCAAGTTTCTCGATTTCTTCAGAAAAATTTACATACAAGTGAGGATGGATGATTCACTCACTTTCAATGTGTCTAATGACACTAACTTCTCTCTCCCTATTCTCTAATCTTCTTCTGCTCTACTTGCCCGACATTTTCCAACATATTTATATATGAATATATACAAGTGTATGACTAAACAAAGATATAAGTCAGCTAATGTACATATGTGTACATATCTTTGGATTTTCTGAACATGTCCTTCCTTCAACCATCTGACTTTGTTTTCTTCTTGACTCCTTGACTTCATTCCTCTATAATTCTTCAATTGATGATTGTCATGCACCAACAGCTCCCCCTCAATCATTAATTGAGGTTCTTCTCTATCTTCTTTACTCCAGCCATATCCTTGAATCTTTGTAATTTTGGTCCATCTAGACTTTTTGTCATCATATCTAAAACTTGATCTTTTGTGGGAGTGTGTATGACTTCAATCTCCTTCTCAATGACCTTCTCTCTCAGAAAATGATACTGTATTTCAATATGCTTAGTTCTAGCATGAAATACAGGATTAGCTGCCATGTATAATGAACTCATATTGTCTCCACAAATAATAGGAGTACTCTGAATCACATCAAAAACTTTCAAAAGTGTCTTTAGCCATATTACCTCTTTTGCAGCTTCCACCATACCTTTATATTCTGCTTTTGTAGATGACAAAGCAACTGTATGTTGCTTCTTGGAACACCATGAAATCAATTTGTCTCCTACATAGCACAAGTATCCATGTGTTGATCTTCTATCATCCACATTACCTGCCCAATCTGCATCACTATATAACTTGATTCTTGTATCTGAAGTAAATCCATAGTACAACCCTTCTCTGAGTGTACCCTTGATGTACCTAAGTACTCTTTGTCTTGCAATCCAATGTTCCTTTCTAGGACAATGCATAAATTGTGAAAGCACACCAACTGCATATGACAAATCAGGCCTTGTTAATGTAGCATAAATCAAGCTACCAACCAAACTTTGATAGAGTTTCATGTCTCTGAACCCTTCTCCTCCAAACCTAGACAATTTATGGTTTACTTCCAAAGGTGTAGGTGCAACCCTGCAATCTTCCATTTTAAATTTGGTTAGAAAATTTTTAAGATACCTTTCTTGGGTCACATATACTCCATGTCGAGTATAAGAAGTCTCCATTCCCAAGAAGAATGATAGGTTCCCCAAATCACTGATTTTGAACTCTTTCTCCATCTGCTTCTTGATCATTTGTATTCCCTTATCATCTGTTCCTGTAAGTATTATGTCATCAACATAAATACAAACATAAATGAATCCATCTTCACTTGCTTTGACTAGCAAGCTACTATCTGCCTTTGATGCTTGAAATCCAAGATCATTCAAGAATTTTACAAGCCTATAATTCCAAGCCCTTGGGGCCTGCTTCAACCCATACAAAGCTCTCTTGAGCTTACACACATAATTTGGACTCACTTGATCTTTGAACCCATCTGGTTGCTCCATGTAGACTTCATCTGAAATGTAACCATTTAAGAAAGCATTTTTAACATCTAATTGAGATAACTTCCAACCTTTGCAAGCAGCAATTGCTATGAGTGTCCTAATGGTTGTCATCTTTGCCACAGGACTATAAGTCTCATCATAGTCCACTCCATATGTCTCTGCATACCCTTTCACAACAAGTCTAGCTTTGTACCTAGACACACTTCCATCTGCAAATCTTTTAGTCTTGTAAACCCACTTACAACCAATGATTTTCTGACTATTAGGTTTAGGAACCAAATCCCATGTTTGATTCTCTATCAATGCATCATACTCCTCTTGCATAGCATCTTCCCAATTCTTCTTCCCTTTGGCCTCTTCATATGTAGAAGGGTCTTCATCTGCTTTTACCAAATAAGCATAATCTTTAGTAGTTAAGAATGAAGTGTCATAGCTATACCTTGTAGGTTGCCATTTGTGCCTAGATGATCTCCTAACTTCTGCACTTCTTGAGGTCTGTGGTTCATCACATTCTGGATCAAACCTTGGCCTCTCTTCAACTTCAATCTGTACTTCATTATTCTCACTTTCATCAAGTAATTGAATCTTTGCTTTACCTTTCCTTTGATCCACTACTTCTTCATCATCTGCATGTACATTATATTTACCTGCATACCAAGTACCTTGCTCATCAAATGTAACATCCTTGGATACAATAAATTGCTTTGTGGATGGACTCCACAACCTGTATCCCATTTGCTTATCATCATAGCCAATGAATACATACTTTTCTGCCTTAGGCTCCAACTTATGCCTCAATTGAGATGGCACATATGCATATGCCAAGCATCCAAATATCTTGCAATGATCCAAGGTAGGTTTCTTACCCCACCAAGCTTCATATGGTGTCATGCCCTGCAAAGCTTTACAAGGCAATCTATTAACCAAATAAGTAGCTGTGTTTACAGCCTCTGCCCACAAATAATTTGGGCAATTCTTCTCTTTCATCATGGACCTTGCAAACTCAACAAGAGTCGTATTTCTTCTTTCTGCTACCCCATTTTGTTGAGGAGAGTACCTGCAAGTGACTTCTCTCTTTATACCTGCATTCCACAAATAATCATTGAACTCATTTGAAAAATACTCTCCCCCTCCATCTGACCTTAGTCTCTTCAATTTTTGACCTGTAATCCTTTCTGCATATGCATGATAGTGTTTAAATGTATTAAACACTTCTGACTTTTCTTTAATCACATAAATTGTGATCCACCTGGTAGCATCATCAACATATATGACATAATATCTTGAACCATTTATACTAAAGTCCTTTGAAGGACCCCACACATCTGTATGCACCAATTCAAGTCTTTCTGAATACATAAACCCATGCTTGGAATAGGATTGCTTATGAGCCTTACCTAATTGACATGCCTCACATCTGTATGTCATGTGTTGACCTGCAATGTTAGGCATTCCAAGCACTGAATCATTGTTAATCATTTCTTTGATACCTCTTTCATTAAAGTGTCCAAGTCTTTTGTGCCAAAGATCCAATTCTGACACCTTCTGCTCTCCATATGTGAACATAGCATGTCCAACATTTCCTTGTACCTTCAATGTGAATAACCTTCCTTCCTTCTTTCCTCTAACAACCTGTTTATACCCTTGACTAGGGTCTTCCACATAAACTCCATCATTGGTATACCTTACTTCATATCCTTTTTCTACAATTTGACCTACACTAATCAAATTCTTTGGAATTGTGGGAACATAAAGAACCTTACTCAGAAGAGTGCTCCCATCCTTAGCTTTGACTGAACCAATTGACTTTACCTTATGCTTTGTATTATCACCTGTCTGAACTGTATGATTAATTGCATTATGATCTAGGTCAGTCATCAAAGCAATATTTCCACTTAAATGATTACTACATCCTGAATCAATATAGAACACTCTCATGTCCTCATGTGAGGTTTCACATGTATTCATAATGAGAGTCGAGTCCTCCTTCTGATCTGATGTATAGTTGTAGTAGGTGTTATTATAGGATTGATTTTGGAAGCTTCTTCCTCCACCTCTTCCAAAAGAATTCCTACCACCTCTACCTCTGAAGTTTCCTCTCTGAAATCTACCACCTCTTGCTCTTTGATTAAAGTTCTGATAATTACTATTATTCTGATTATTGTGCCAACAATCATGAGATAGATGATTGGTCTTACCACATATCCAACAAGCTCTTGCATTCTCTTTGTTGTTTCTGCCTCTTCCTCTACTTCTGCCATTTCCTCTTCCTCTTATGAAGTTTGCTTGGTTTGAAGTACCTTCTTCTTCACCTGATTGTTGCTTCCCTTTGTTGGCTTTCTTCTTGTCTTTAGAATACATTGCATGACCTACACTCTTATCAACATCTCCTTTGATTTGGTTGTGTTTTGGAAATGCTCCTCCAAAGCATTCCAAATGTCACATGCACTTTCAAGTCCTCTAATGTGAGGAAGCAAATAGTCATTGACTGCCATGTAGATGATGCTTCTTGCTTGAGCATCCTTCTTCATCCAATTCTTCAAATCTGCAAGCTCCTCTCTAGTTGGAACACTAGGATCTCTGAATTCTGGCTTTTCTTCATCTCCTGTGATGTATCCTATCAGATCTTTGCTCATAAGATGAGCTTCCATCCTCATAGACCATGCAGGATAGTTCTCTCTATCCAACTTTTCAATTTGGAGACTATCTCCCATCTTTACTTCACCTGTAACTTCAAATCTTTAACCTTTACAGATAATGAATGTACCTTTACTTCGAATGTTGCTCCTTCTGATCCTTTTGATGCTCTTTATATGTCTTCCTTCAATCTTTCTTCACACTTTAACCTTTTGCACCTTCGAAATGTAAAGTTTTGTATTTCTGCAGTAGTTGGAGTCTCCTTCACTTCAATTTTGACACAACCTGCTCTGATACCACTGATGGAGAGTGTTAATCTCCAAAAGAACAAGTTAACCTTGAATTTAGATCACCTCTATATCAAGATTAACCTTAGACTCCACCAAACTTAGAGATCATTCACCAATTTATCAGAAAATTGATTATTCTGAAAAATTCAGCTTCTTCAGAAAAGTCTGCTGCAGATTAATCACTCATTGACTAATCAATCCTGTAAAGTTTTTGATAAAACTTTGCACAACACTTCGCCTTAAGATTGCGCAACTTCACCAAGTTAAATCTCTCAAAAAGATTGAGTACACACTGAGAAATGTGTGAAACAATTTACCTATGTCTGAAAGAGCTTCTCTGCAATGGCGACTTTGACACCTGCAACTTCTTAGCACTGGTTCTCCCAAAGTAAATCCCGTTTGATCAAGATCTTTTAGCCATAGATGGCTTACCTTCCAACTTAGATTTTAAGCCCTCACTTTACACTGTGGACTGAGCAATGATCATTTCATTGAAGATGAAATGTGCGCCAGATTTTACGACTCTTAGAACATTCTTACATATGAATGTTCCTAATCAAAATTCTCTCAGCCTGATTACAATTAACCTCTCAAATTCTAGCCATAGATAGATTAGCTATGGACTTAGACACGTGCAGAAGGATTTCTCAAAAGATTAAACACAGAAGGAGCAGACAGCTAAACATCGGGCGCAAGTTTCTCGATTTCTTCAGAAAAATTTACATACAAGTGAGGATGGATGATTCACTCACTTTCAATGTGTCTAATGACACTAACTTCTCTCTCCCTATTCTCTAATCTTCTTCTGCTCTACTTGCCCGACATTTTCCAACATATTTATATATGAATATATACAAGTGTATGACTAAATAAAGATATAAGTCAGCTAATGTACATATGTGTACATATCTTTGGATTTTCTGAACATGTCCTTCCTTCAACCATCTGACTTTGTTTTCTTCTTGACTCCTTGACTTCATTCCTCTATAATTCTTCAATTGATGATTGTCATGCACCAACAGATAGTTAGATAGATAGATAGATAAATAGATAGATAGATAGATAGATAGATAGATAGATAGATAGATACATAGATACATAGATACATAGATACATAGATACATACATAGATAGATAGATAGATAGATAGATAGATAGATAGATAGATAGATAGATAGATAGATAGATAGATAGATAGATAGATAGATAGATAGATAGATAGATAGATAGATAGATAGATAGATAGATAGATAGATAGATAGATAAATAGGTAGATAGATAGATAGACAGATAGAGAGATAGATAGATAGATAGATAGATAGATAGATAGATAGATAGATAGATAGATAGATAGGTAGATAGATAGATAGATAGATAGATAGATAGATAGATAGATAGATAGATAGATAGATAGATAGATAGATAGATAGGTAGATAGATAGATAGATAGATAGATAGATAGATAGATAGATAGATAGATAGATAGATAGATAGATAGATAGATAGATAGATAGATAGAAAAATAGATAGATAGGTAGATAGATAGGTAGATAGATAGATAGATAGATAGATAGATAGATAGATAGATAGATAGATAGATAGATAGATAGATAGATAGATAGATAGATAGATAGATAGATAGATAGATAGATAGACAAATAGATAGATAGATAGATAGATAGATAGATAGTGTTGGAGACTTCTTAATCTCCAAATGTCTGATCTATACTGAGCTAAGAACACTTCTATATCAGTTATGGATCAAACTTTACACAAATATTGTCTTCTTTTATCAAAAATTTCACTAACACTTCTCTGAGTAAAGAAATTCCTTCTTCAGAAAGTCTACTTCAGAAATCGACTTTATTTTCTGCACATATGTTCAAATTTCTTCAAACCAATAATGCACACATCTTCAAACTACCTTTGCGCAATCATATCAACATTTAGTTCATCAAAAGAATCATTAAAACTTTAATTTGATCCTTAAGATCAAAAGTTTGTCAGAAACTCTCTTTCTGAACAAGCGACTTTGACATAGGTAACTTCTAAGATTTATTTTTCGTAGCAGAGATCCCGTTTTGCTAAATGCTTTTAGCCATATCTTCCTTACCTTCTAAGTTAGGTTTTGAATGCTCATTCATCAAAAACTTTACGCTGTGCATTAAGATCTAAGCAAAACATTGGCACGAAAAGTGTGCGACTCTGAGAGATCATCTGCATAGTTTACATACACATGTTCCTATTGATCATACTCACAACAGAAGAAGAATTAGATCATGAAACTTTGTACATAGCTTTATTAGCTTCTAGATTAGATGTTTACAAAAAGATTTCTGATCCAGATGATCAAACTGAGAGAAATCTATGAAATACTCGTCGCTATTTTCTTAAGATAACTCTCTTCACATCTATCTCTATGACACTTATCTTCTAATGACTCTCTCTCGTATTTCTTTACATCATTGACTTATATACATATGGTTCTAGACTTATCCCGCGTCTATTACACTATTCCTTATCATCCTAAGGATTATCTATACTCATATTACAAGAATTTCCAACAGTAATGTACATATGTATACAAACTTCACTTCTGAGATCTCTTCACTTTGTCAAGTGACTTCTTGAACTTCAATTTGATCTTTGACATGCTTCAAGCTCTTTGTAATCATCAATTTGTGATTGTTGTGTTCCAACAGCTCCCCCTCAATCACTAATTGTTATTATTCCATTCTTCTTTACTCCTGCCATCTCCTTGAATCTTTGTAGCTTAGGTCCATCCAAGCTTTTTGTTAACATATCTGCAACTTGTTCTTTTGTTGGAGTATACATCACTTCAATCTCTTTATCAAGTACCTTTTCTCTCAAGAAATGATACTGAATCTCTATATGCTTAGTCTTGGCATGAAAAACAGGGTTAGCTGCCAAATACAATGAGCTCATATTGTCTCCAAAAATAATTAGAGTACTCTGATCAATTCCAAAACTCTTCAATAAGGTCTTTAACCATATCACTTCTTTTGCAGCCTCTACCATTCCTTTATACTCAGCTTCTATAGATGACAAAGCAACTGTATGTTGCTTCTTTGAGCACCAAGAAACTAGTCTATCTCCAATATAATAGAGATACCCATGAGTAGACCTTCTATCATCTGAATCACCTGCCCAATCTGCATCATTAAACACTTTGATTCTTGTATCAAAAGTAAATCCATAATATAGACCTTCAGTTAGGGTTCCTTTGATATATCTGAGTACCCTTTGAGCTGCAATCCAATGAGTCTTCTTTGGACAATGCATGAATTGTGATAACACACCTACTACATATGATAGATCTGGCCTTGTCAAGGTAGCATAAATTAAACTACCTACCAAACTCTGATATTTCTTCATGTCATTAAATTCTTCACCTCCATACCTGCTCAATTTATGATTTACCTCCAATGGTGTGCTTGAAGACTTGCAATCCTCCATGTTGAACTTGATCAGAAGATTCTTCAAATATCTCTCTTGTGTAACATATACTCCATGTTGAGTATATATAATCTACATTCCTAAGAAATAAGATAAGTTTCCCAAATCACTTATCTTAAACTCCTTATCTATTTGTTTCTTAAGCTCATTGATTCCTTGAGCATCTGTACCTATGACAATAATATCATCAACATAAATACACATGTATATGTATCCATTTTCACTTGCCTTCACTAGCAAGCTATTATCTGCCTTTGATGCTTGAAATCCACATTCATTCAAGAACTTAACAAGCCTATAATTCCATGCTCTTGGGGCTTACTTCAGGCCATACAAAGCTCTCTTGAGCTTACACACATAATTTGATCCAATTGAATCCATGAAGCCTTCTAGTTGCTCCATGTATACTTCATCTGCAATGTATCCATTCAGGAATGCATTCTTCACATCTAATTGTGATAACTTCCATCCTTTACAAGCAGCAATAGCAATCAATGATCTAATTGTAGACATCTTAGCAACAGGACTAAAGGTTTCATCATAATCTACCCCATAGGTTTGGTCATAACCTTTAACCACAATTCTAGCCTTGTATCTAGACACCTTACTATCTGCAAACCTTTTTGTTTTATACACCCACTTACATCCAATGACTTTCTGATTCTTTGGTCTTGGCACCAACTCCCATGTTTCATTTTCAAGTAGAGCATCATACTCTTCTTGCATTGCCTTCTCCCAATTCTGTTTACCTTTAGCTTCTTCATATGTGATTGGATCCTCTTCTGTCTTCACAATGTAAGCATAATCTTTTGTTGTTAGGAAACATGTATCATAGCTATACCTGATAGGCTCTTTCCTTTCTCTTAAGGATCTTCTTACCTCTCCACTTCTTGAAGTTTCAGCTACATTTGATTCTGGATCAAATCTTGGCCCATCTTCAACATTGTCCTGCAATTTAATTTTATAATCAACATCATCAATATCTTCTTCATACACACTTTCTTTTGTCTTCCCTTTCCTTTGTATTTCTTCAACACCTGCATAATCATTTGTTGATCCTGTATACCATGTGCTTTGCTAATCAAATGTAACATCTTTGGTAACAAGAAATTGCTTTGTGGATGGACTCCACAATCTATAATCCATCTGTCTATCATCATACCCAATAAACACATACTTCTCTGCTTTGGGTTCTAGCTTATGTCTCAATTATGAAGGAACATAAGCATATGCTAAACATCCAAATATTTTACAATGATCAAGAGTAGGTCTCTTACCCCACCATGCTTCATCAGGAGTTCTTCCATCCAGAGCTTTACAAGGTAACCTATTCACAAGGTATGTTGCAGTGTTGATAGCTTCTGCCCATAAGTAGTTTGAACAATTCTTTTCCTTCATCATTGCTCTTGCAAACTCTACAAGAGTTCTATTTCTTCTTTCTGCAATTCCATTCTGTTGAGGAGAGTACCTGCAAGTTAATTCTCTCTTTATACCTGCATTCCACAAATAATCATCAAACTCTTTAGAGAAATACTCTCCCCCTCCATTTGATCTCAACCTCTTGAGTTTTTGTCCTGTAATCCTTTTTGCATAAGCATGATAATGCTTGAATGTCTTGAAGACTTCTGATTTGTCCTTGATTACATACAAAGTAATCCATCTGGTTGCATCATCAACAAACAACACATAATATCTGGATCCATTTATGCTATAATCTCTTGAAGGACCCCACACATCTATATGAATCAATTCACTTGTACCCTGATTTATTGTATGAACTTTTGTGTGCTTTACCTAATTGACAAGCTTCACACTTGTACACCATGTGTTGCCCTTCAACTTTTGGCAAACCAAGCACCACATCATTCCTTGACATTTCCTTTATGGCTCTCTCATTGAAATGACCTAGCCTTTCATGCCATAGGTCTAACTCAGACATCTTTTGACTTCCATAAGTAAATAGAGCATGTCCCACATTACCTTGGACTTTGAGAGTAAACAGCCTTCCTTCCTTTTTACCTACAATAATGTTTCTATATCCCTGATTTGGATCTTGCACATAGACACCATCATTTGTGAATCTGACTTCATATCCCTTCTCCACAATTCGCCCTACACTTATCAAGTTTTTAGGAATAGTAGGAACATAAAGTACCTTGCTCAAGGGTGTACTTCCATTCTTTGTCTTCACTGATCCAATGCTTTCCACCTTATGCTTGGTGTTGTCACCTGTTTGAACTGTATGTCCATTCACCTTTGCTTCCATATCAGTCATCAGTGATATATTGCCACTCAAATGATTGCTACCTCCTGAGTCAATATAAAACACCCTTTGATCTTCTCCTACTGATTCATGAGTTGCATTCAAAATGAGAGTCATATCATCCTTCTGATCTGATGCATAATTATAATAATTGTTGTTGTAGGACTGAGGTTGAAAGCTTCTTCCACCTCCTCTAGCATATGATGTCCTACCACCTCTTCCTTTGAAGTTGCCTCTTTGGTTTCTGCCTCCTCTACCTCTTTGATTAAAACTCTTATTATTATTTCCTCCATTTTGATTGTTATACCAACAATCATTTGCCAATTGATTGGTTCTGCCACAAATCCAACAAGCTTTAGTATTATCTTTGTTCTTACCTCCTCTTCGTTTACCTTTGAAGTTCATCTTTCCTTTTGTAAATTTAGCTTGACTTGAAGTTCCTTCGTCATCAGTTGACTGCTTCCCTTTGCCATTCTTTTTCTTGTCCTTGGAGTACATAGCTTGGCTTGCACTCCTATCATTGTCTCCCTTAATGTCCTGCTCAAAAGTTAGCATGTGTCCTAGCAATTGATTAAGATCAGGAGTAAAGTGATCAAGTGACAATTCTATGGACAATATGAAAGGCTTCCACTTCTCATCTCCTCTCAGACCTGTAAGTATTTGCCTTACCAACTTATACTCTTCAATGTCTTCATCTACTACTCCCAAGCTATCTGCAATATCCTTCATTCTTGCCACATAATCAGAAATTGATTGTGAGCTCATCTTCTTGAAAGTTGTGAATTTTGCCCATAATGAGGACTTCCTAGACTTGGTTGTGTTTTGGAAATGCTCTTCCAAATCATTCCACACATCTGTTGCAGTTTCTAATCCTCTAGTGTGAGGTAGAAGATAATCATTTACAGCTATGTAAATGATGCTCCTAGCTTGAGCATCCTTTCTCGTCCAATTCTTCAAACTTGCAAGTTCTTCCCTAGTTGGAACACTAGGATCTTCAAACTCAGGCTTTTCTTCTTCTCCTGTAATGAATGCCATCAGATCTTTGCTCATGAGGTGTGCCTCCATCCTCATGGACCAAGGTGGATAGTTCTCCCTATCTAGCTTATCAATCTACAAGCTTTCTCCCATCTTTGATCTTCTGTGTCTGCAATTACTATGATTTATGATGATAAAGTGTACGATATGAAGCTTTAATCTTTCATGATCCTTTGAACTCGTACTTTGTACTTCTGCAGGTTATCTTCAAGAATTTTTCCTTGTCCAC
>CM035440.1:142330147-142365147 GCA_020310875.1 Ceratopteris richardii
TAGATAGATAGATAGATAGATAGATAGATAGATAGATAGATAGATAGATAGATAGATAGATAGATAGATAGATAGATAGATAGATAGATAGATAGATAGATAGATAGATAGATAGATAGATAGATAGATAGAAAAGATAGGTAGATAGATAGTGTTGATGTGTAAAACACCACAAGAAATGAATTAATATGACACTAGAACACCTCTATGGTCACCACTAACTCATTGCCACTCCAAACTTTGAGAAATGATAGCCAAAACCAAGACCTTTACTTCTACACAACTTTCCACTCATTGAAATGACATACCTTAAGTATTTTGCTAATTTCTCTTAGCTCAAATATTATTTCTCCAAGATCTTTTGGTGGTTGAAACTAAAAGCGTACAGCTTTCCAACAAGCTATTATTTGCAAGAAACAGATCTCTACAACTCAAGTTATGGGCTTCACAAGATCACCCTATATGACTTGTCAAAACTGGAAATTTTGCCTCCTTTAGTAAATTTGAGTGTATAAAAATGAAAATTCGATGCCTAGCATCGACTTGCAACCAAAAGTTGATGTCGGGCATCGACTTTAAGCTTTTTTAGCCACTTTTTTGTTCTTGAAATAGGCGCGTTTAACACACATATGATCAAGACCACTTTTATGTGGGAAGTCGATGCCAGGCATCGACTTTATGCTGAAACTCGATGCCAGGCATCGAGTTGCTCCACAAACTTCATGTTTCATGTTTTTAGAAGATTCAACAACATGTAACACTCAGAGAATGAAAACAATGACTTTTCATCCAAGATTCGATGGCAGGCATCTACTTCCCGCATAAAACTCAACCTTTCAACATGTTGGAGCAGAGCAATCATCAATAAGTGATTACATGAAGTCCAGAAGTGAAAAGATATGTGGAAGGTTGAAGATTGATTTCAAAGAAAGAGAATAGAATCAGAAACTTTTCTTTTGTATATTATTCTTGTAAACAGTTCAATGTTTTTTGAAAGGATGACGAGTTAGACTCGTATATATATCTATAGATACGTACTCATAGAAGAGAGAGATAGGAGAGAGATATAGATGATATAGAGAAGACAATAGGTGAATAGAAGATGAACATTGAATGTATCATCAATCAGATGTATGAGAAGTTATGAGAAGAAAAATGTTGCAGGAATTTGCGCGTCAATTTTTCCTCCTATTCTCCTTCTGTGCTTAATCTTATGAGAAATCCTTTTGTACACATCTAAGTCCATAGTTAATCAATCTATGGCTAAAGTTTGAGAGTCTAATTGCTAACAGGCTGAGAGAATTTTGAATAGGAACATTTGTATGTGAAAAGCTCTGAGTGTCTTCTGAAACAGGCACAGATTTTGTGGTCAAAGAAATGGAAAGTGCTCAGTGCACAGTGTAAAGATTTACACAAATGATAGCTCAAAATCTAAGTTGAGAGATAAGCTATCTACATCTAAAAGAATTTGACCAAACGGGTTCGACATTGGGAGAACCATAGCTAAGAAGTTACAGGTGTCAAAGTCGCTACTGCAGAGAAGCAATTTCACACATAGGTAAAGTGTTTGAATCATTTCTCAAAGTATACTCAATCATTTGAGGAGACTTAAGTTGCAAAAGGTGCGCAACCTTAAGGCGACACATTCTACAAAGTTTTATCAAAAAATTTACACAAATGATTAGTCAATCAGTGATTAATCTGCAACAGACTTTTCAGAGAATTGATTTTTCTATAGTTAATCAATTTCTTGATAAGTTGGTGATTGTTCCTTAAAATTAAGTGGAGTCTGAAGTTGTTCTTGATATAGAGGTGATCTAAAATCAAGGATAACTTGTTCTTTTGGAGATTAACACTCTCCATCAGTGGTATCAGAGCAGGTTGTATCAAATTGAGGAAAGGGAGACTCCGACTGCTGCAGACATACAATCTTTACATCTCAAAGGATCAAAAGGATAAATTGTGAAGAAAGCTTGAAGGAAGACACATTGAAGTTGTCAAAAGGATCAGAAGGAGTAATATTCGAAGCCAAGGTACATTTATTTCTCATAAGGATTAAAGATTTGATAGTACAGGTGAAGAAAGGATGGGAGATAGTCTCCAAATTGAGAAATTGGATAGAGAGAACTATCCTGCATGGTCAATGAGGATGGAAGCTCATCTTATGAGCAAAGACTTGATAGCTTACATTACAGGAGAAGAAGAAAAGCCTCAATTCAGAGATCCTAGTGTTCCAACTAGGGAGGAATTGTATTTCAGAGAGGAAACTTCAAAGGTAGAGGTGGTAGGAATTCTTTTGGAAGAGGTGGAGGAAGAAGCTTCCAAAATCAATCCTATAATAACACCTACTACAATTATGCATCAGATCAGAAAGAAGATTCGACTCTCATTATGAATGCAACATGTGAAGCCTCACATGAAGATATGAGAGTATTTTATATTGACTCAGGTTGTAGCAATCATCTGAGTGGAAACATTGCTTTGATGACTGATCTAGATCATAAGCAATTAATCATATAGTTCAAACAGGTGATAATACAAAGCATAAGGTAAAGTCAATTGGTTCAGTCAAAGCCAAAGATGGGAGCACTCTTTTGAGCAAGGTTCTTTATGTTCCTACAATTCCAAAGAATTTGATCAGTGTAGGTCAAATTGTGGAGAAAGGATATGAGGTAAGGTTTACTAATGATGGATTTTATGTTGAAGACCCTAATCAAGGGTATAAGCAGATTGTTACAGGGAAAAAGGAAGGAAGACTCTTCACATTAAAGGTACAAGGGAATATTGGACATGCTATGTTTACATATGGAGAGCAGAAGGTATCTAAATTGGATCTTTGGCATAAAAGACTTGGACACTTCAATGAGAGAGGTATCAAAGAAATGATAAATAATGGTTCAGTACTTGGATTGCCTAACATTGCAGGTCAACACATGACATACAATTGTGAAGCATGTCAGTTAGGTAAGGCTCATAAGCAATCATACAATAAGCATGGTTTTATGTATTCAGAAAGACTTGAATTGGTACAATACAGATGTGTGGGGTCCTTCAAAGGACTTTAGTATAAATGGTTCAAGATATTATGTCATATATGTTGATGATGCTACCAGGTGGATCACAATCTATGTGATTAAAGATAATCAGAAGTGTTTAATACATTTAAACACTATCATGCATATGCAGAAAGAATTACAGGCCATAAGTTGAAGAGACTAAGGTCAGATGGAGGGGGAGAGTATTTCTCAAATGAGTTCAGTGATTACTTATGGAATGCAGGTATAAAAAGGGAGGTTACTTGCAGGTACTCTCCTCAACAAAATGGGGTAGCAGAAAGAAGGAATAGAACTGTTGTTGAGTTTGCAAGATCCATGATGAAGGAGAAAAATTGTCCAAATTATTTGTGGGCTGAGGCTGTAAACACAGCCACATATTTGGTTAATAGATTGCCTTGTAAAGCTTTGCAGGGTATGACACCATATGAAGCTTGGTGGGGTAAGAGACCTACCTTGGATCATTGTAAAATATTTGGATGCTTGGCATATGCATATGTGCCATCTCAATTGAGGCATAAGTTGGAGCCTAAAGCAGAGAAGTATGTATTCATTGGTTATGATGACAAGCAGATGGGTTATAGGTTGTGGAGTCCATCCACAAAACAATTCCTTGTGTCCAAGGATGTTACATTTGATGAGCAAAGTACTTGGTATGCAGGTACTTCTAATGTGTATGCAGAAATTGAAGAAATTATGAATCAGAAGAAAGGCAAACCAAAGGTTCAGATATTTGATGAAGAAGAGAAAAATGAAATACAGGTTGAAGCTGAAGAAGTGCCAAGGTTTGATCCAGAGTGTGATGAACCAGAAACCTCAAGAAGTGGAGAACTTAGGAGGTCTACAAGGCACAAATGGCAACCTACAAGGTATAGTTATGATACTTCATTCTTGACTACTAAGGATTATGCTTACATGATAAAAGCAGATGAAGATCTCTACATATGATGAAGCCAAAGGAAAGAAGAATTGGGAAGAAGCTATGCAAGAGGAGTATGATGCATTGATGGAAAACCAGACATGGGATTTGGTTCCTAGACCTAATAGCCAGAAAATCATTGGATGTAAGTGGGTTTATAAAACAAAAAGGTTTGCAGATGGAAGTGTGTCTAGGTACAAAGCCAGACTTGTTGTGAAGGGATATGCACAGACATATGGAGTGGACTATGATGAGACTTATAGTCTTGTGGCAAAAATGACAACTATCAGAACACTTATAGCAATTGTTGCTTGCAAAGGTTGGAAATTATCTCAATTAGATGTTAAAAATGCCTTTTTGAATGGTTACATTTCAGATGAAGTTTACATGGAGCAACCAGAAGGGTTCAAAGATCAAGTGTATTCAAATTATGTGTGTAAGCTCAAGAGAGCTTTATATGGTTTGAAGCAGGCCCCAAGAGCATGGAATTATAGGCTTGTAAAGTTCTTAAAGGATCTTGGATTTCAAGCATCAAAGGCAGATAGTAGCTTGCTAGTCAAAGCAAGTGAAGATGGATTCATTTATGTTTGTATTTATGTTGATGACATAATACTTACAGGAACAGATGATAAAGGTATACAAATGATTAAGAAGCAGATGGAGAAAGAGTTCAAAATCACAACATACATTCGATGTCACGCATCGACTTGCTTGAAAAACTTCAATTCTTCAAAACATTACACAGAAAACAAACACTGGAGATAAAGGAAGAAGACTTATACACAGAACTTTAACTAGTTCTTGTCATAGCTATGAAAACTCAAAATACACAGGTGCTTTCTCACATAGAGAAGCTCGACTATTCTCAGTCATACAAAATGATTACTAACTCACTTTCTCATTGTGTTCCACTATCGTGTCAGTTGATACAAACTAACTTATATAGATTTTCTTATTCTCGTGATTTTTAAAAAACTTCTAAAACTAAATTGAACTAACTTTACAAATATAATACACTTTTGAATTTGTCCCTTTTCATAGGCATGTGGTTTTCTTCTAAAGCTTTGTCCTTCAAATATATGTCCAATTAGTGATTGTTTCTCCAACAGCTCCCCCTCAATCACTATTTGACATTCTCTGTTTCTTCATATCATCTTCTTTTCTTTTACTCCTGTCATGCTTTTGAATCTACTAGTCTTCACACCATCCAAGCTCTTTGTCATTATGTCTGCTATCTGATCTTTTGTAGGAATGTACTCCACTTCAATTTCTTTCTCCATTACCTTTTCTCTCAGGAAATGATAATGTATCTCTATATGTTTTGTTCTTGCATGAAATATTGGATTTGCTGCAAGATAAAGTGACTCATATTATCTTCATGTATTGTAGGTATACCTTGATCAATGCCCAAGCTTTTGAACAATGTCTGCATCCATATGACC
This sequence comes from Ceratopteris richardii, assembly GCA_020310875.1. Classification (NCBI taxonomy): domain Eukaryota; kingdom Viridiplantae; phylum Streptophyta; class Polypodiopsida; order Polypodiales; family Pteridaceae; genus Ceratopteris; species Ceratopteris richardii. The sequence continues at coordinate 142,335,562 of CM035440.1, forward strand.
TCCTTAGCTGCTTCCACAAGTCCTTTGTACTCAGCTTCAGTTGATGATAATGCTACTGTATGTTGTTTCTTTGAACACCAACTTACAAGATGCTGGAGATAGACGTCTGCGGAAGCACGCGAACAACACAAGGAAGAAGAAGAAGCTTGGAGTACAAACACACAATACTGAATGTATTACTAGAGAATGTACAAAGATAAGTAGCCCATTAGGGCAATAGGCGTATATACAAGCCGGGGGAAAGAAACCTCCTAAAGAGGGAAAAAAGTGCCCCGGCGGTCCTAGAGTGTTCACACACATCACTACCTAAATATATCAACAAATCCCCCATGGGAGTGATGCGGTGAACAAGGAGCTGGCACTTATGTATAAGGAAGTGCCAAGCTATGTGGAAATCACTCCACAAAAGGAAGTAAGCCCAAAGCTTTGCAAAAAGCTTCAAACTTCTCCCTAGGCAGAGCCTTCGTGAAAAGGTCTGCAATGTTCTCCTGCGTGGGCACATATGCCAAGCTGATCTCCCCAGCAGAGAACCTCTCCCTGACATAGTGATAATGCACCTCAATGTGCTTAGTGCGAGCATGGAACACAGGGTTCCTCGCAACTGCCATTGCGCTCTAACTGTCAGTGAAGATGGTGGTGGCAGAAGACTGGCCAACACCCAAATCAGCCATAAGGCGTCTGAGCCACACACACTCAACAGTCGCTCTGAAAGCTGCCCTATACTCAGCCTCACAACTGGAAGTGGCCACAGTAGGCTGCTTCTTGCTCAACCAAGATATACATGAGCTACCAAGCATGAAGCAAAAGCCATTGGTGAACACACGAGTGTCATAGCAACCAGCCCAATCTGAGTCAGAAAAAGCTTGCAAATCTGGCGGTAGTGATCCCCCCTTGGGATAAAACAACCCAAGTAGCCGAGTACCACTCAAGTAGCAAAAGATGCGCTTAACCGTCTTCCAATGCGTGAATCCTAGGCAATGCATAAACCTGCTCATCTGTGAGACAACAAACTGAATATCTGGCCGAGTAATGCATAAGTAAATCAAGCATCCAACAGCCTGCTGATAGAGAACAGCATCAAATGCATCTCCAGCATCATGAAGACTCAATCGTAAACCTGTCTCCATAGGAGTGGCAATAGGCTTACAATCTCCAAGGCCAAAATGCTGCAATAATGTGTCAATATATTTCGTTTGACACAAAGCCATTCCACCATCAAGTTGCATAAACTGAATGCCCAAATAGTGATGCAAATGCCCCAAATCAGACATCTCAAATGAGGCATGCAAATCAGCCTTGAAATCAGCAATATGCTTCTCAATAGGACCAGTGAGCATCATGTCGTCTACATAGACAACAATGATCAGAAGCACATCATTAGCACGCTTAACATATAAGGTGCTTTTAGTTGGACTGTTCTCAAAACCATGTGCAATCAGATAGGCATGTATCTTCTCATACCAAGCACGTGGTGCTTGCTTTAAACCATATAACGCCTTCTTTAACCTACACACCTGGTTTTCATGCCCTTTCTGCACAAAGCCACGGGGCTGAAAAACATACACTTCTTCATGCAAGTCACCATTCAGAAATGTTGTCTTAATGTCCAACTGATGTACATTCCAACCATGATGGGCTGCAAGTGCATAAATGCTCCGAACAGTAGTCATATGGCATGTAGGTGCAAAGGTCTCATCAAAATCAATGCCTCTTTCCTGCACATAACCCTTTGCAACAAGCCTAGCCTTATACCTGTCAACTGTACCACCAGGTTTAAACTTCAGCTTGTATACCCACTTAGTGCCAATGGCCTTCTTGCCAGGAGGCAAGTCACATAAAGACCATGTACCATTCTTCATTATAGCATCATATTCAGATTGCATAGCAGTCATCCAATTTTCTAAATTCTGTGCTTCATCAAAAGAAACAGGCTCATTCTCATCACAGAGACTAGATGCAGCCATAGCATAGCAATCTGATGCAAAGGAGGCACTATGAGAGCCTGAACGAGTACGATATGACAAAGGTGCATCTAATTTGCTGTCATGCAAAGTCTGCACCAGCCATTTTGGCATAGTTTTTGCCTGCTCAATATCAGCTCTCTCATCAGCAAGTGCATCATGTAAATCTGCATCAGAAATGGAATGATCTGCATCATCATATGAAACCTGCAAAGGCTGAGAAGTTGCCTCATTAGGACCAGCACTAGACTGTCCACTTGTAAAAAGAGGCATCAAAGTATCATACATGTCTTTGGAGCTAAGAGATGTCTCCTTAGTACATGAAAGCAATGGCTGAATAGCATCTTCCACAAAGACAACATCACGGCTAACCAGAATGCGTTTAGTCTGTGGATGATACAGACGATAGCCTTTACTTTCAGAACTGTACCCAACAAAAATACATTTTACTGCCTTATCATCCAATTTTCTGCGATGTTGTTCAGGCACTAATGCATATGCCAAACAACCAAAAACACGCAAATGAGCAACAGATGGCTTGCGGTCATGCCAAGCCTCATATGGAGTGATAGACTGCAACGCTTTTGTGGGACACCTGTTCAATACATATGCTGCACACATGACAGCCTCAAGCCAGAAACTATGTGGTAAAGCCTGACTTTTGACCATGCACCTCGCCATCTCCATGAGTGACCTGTTCTTTCGTTCAGCAACTCCATTCTGTTGAGGTGTATACGGCACCGTACATTGGTGTTTTATCCCACGTTTAGCCAGAAACGCATTAAAATCTGAAGACATATATTCCCCCCCTCGATCAGAACGGAGGGTGCCCATTTTACATGCTGACAGATTTTCAGCCAAAACCAAAAACTGTTTGAAGCACATGAACACTTCGGACTTTGCTTTGAGTGGATATACCCATGCATGGCTGGAAAAATCATCAATGAAAGTCACGAAGTAAAGGTAATTTCCAAAAGAGGATGTCTGCATAGGACCACAGACATCACTATGTACAAGCTGCAATTTCTGCGTAGCCCGAACTGAACCATCTTTTAGAAAGGAAGAACGCTGCATTTTGCCCAAAATACAGCCTTCACAAACATGTTTTCCAGGAGCCTCAAGTTTGGGCAAAGAGGACATCATTTCAGATTTTTGCAGGCGTAGCAAACTAGCAAAATTCAGATGACCAAAGCGTGAATGCCAAAGCTTTGCATTTGACATAGCCTGAGAATCATGAACTGCACATGCCAAATCATTCACAGATCTTTCATAGTCTATGAGCTTATACAGCCCACGATATAAGATGCCAGAAGCAATAATCACATCACCATTTGAGAGATCATGGATTGTACACCTATCATCAACGAATTTCATAACTAAGCCAATCTTGGCTAATGCAGAAAATGATAACATGTTCTTTTTTATCCCTGGCACAAATAAAGCATCTGACAAAGTGAAAGAACTACCATCAGCAGTAGTCAGAATGATCTTACCAACTCCCATAACAGGATAAAAGGAGTTATTGGCGCATGTGACAGTATTCCCTGTAGCAGCAGGCTCGAGTGAAGAGAAGAAACTGTGCTACGAGGTAATATGTTTGGTCGCCCCACTGTCAAAGTACCAAACATCTGAGTCTACTGCAGACATGCACTGATCATGAGAAGATGGGTCAAAACTGCAGACAGTAGTAAACGCCCATTCTTCTTCCTGCACAAGATTTGTAGACTTTGTTTTTGGTGTAGAGGCCTCTGCAACAACCATTCCAGCCTCTTTCTTCTTTGCCTCTTTAGCAGTCAGTTTTGGACAGTTCTTTATAATATGATCATTTCCTTTACAGTACTTGCAGAACAATTTCTGCTTTTTTTATTTCTTCTCATCTTTATCCTGGCTCTTCGATTGTGCAGCATTTGCAGATTTTTGCTTACTAGTAGAAGAGCTCCATTTTCCTTTGCCCTTCTGACTAGCCAAGAAAGCTTGATCTGCAACACGCATAATGGACCTGTTCTGCCTGGACTGATCTTCCTACAACAGAACAGAGACTAATTCCTCAAATGACAAGGCATTCGGATTGCCTTTCATCATCAACCGAAGAGTAGAGGCAAAACTCTGATATGAATCAGGAAGACCATTCAGAACGGTCTGCACAAGTGAGCTATCTGGTATAACCTCATCAGCAGAAATCAATTGTTCCTTCAGGTCTTTGATCTTTGCAAGAAAACTGTCCATAGAATCACCTTCATTCATGTGCTCACTCGTTTTCGGAGGTAAGCAACACGAGCCTCATTCCTAGCCTAGTACAAAGTGGTAAGTGTATCCCAAGCATCCTTTGCTGTTCTGCAAGAGCGAATGTGAGGAATAATGGCACGTTTGACAGACAAAGCTATCAATGCATGTGCCTGGGCATCTCTGCCATCCCAACGAATCTGCTCTGCAGTAGGTGCAACAGAAACAGCAGCACGAACAGGAATCTGTGGAATATCATCTTCGACACCATCTTCATCAGCTCCAGCACCTCCAGCACCTGTATTTGTAGTACCTGTAGTCGCAGGTGTAACAGGACGTCTTTCAACACCCTACACAATGTTCCACAGTCCTTTTGCAACCAGTACATGTCGCATCATATAAGCCCATAATGGGTAGTTGGTACCATCCAACTTATCCTCAACAGCCAACATACGGAATACATCACTGCTTTCAGCCATGGCCGGTGACTAAAATACCTTGATGCAGAAAATTGATTGTATCTCAAAAAGTTGAACGGTGTGGAGGTGATCGCAATCCGGGTGGATCGGGTCCGGTCGTGGCACACACAGGGTGTATGAAGCTAATGAATGTTGGAAGGTTTAAAGATGTGAAGGTGAAATTAATGTTGAGTATGGAGATGAGAGAGATGTTGAAATGATTATGGGAATAGGAATGTATGGAGTGCAAGTTAGATTTATGAACATGAATGATAAGAATGAAAGAGAACCATACATACGAATGAAATTTGGAAGGAAGAATGGTCCATTGAAGGAGCTTCTTAAACACTTCCTAATTCTAATCCATATGTATAGACTTCTTTGGATGATATGTATGCATGACGAGAATAGATGGAATCCTTACACGTAAATCAGTTTCGAAAGGAAGAATGGTCCAATATTGGAGCTTCTTATACACTTTCAGAAATTAATAAATATGTATGGATTTGTATGGATTATATGCATGCAAGTGAATTATGATGATGGATTTTACTCACAAGCTCAAAGAAACATCCTCACTGGTTCAACGCAATACTGCGGAGCCTTCTCACACATAGAAGAAATAGAAGACATGTAAAAATACTTAAGAGACTGAGAGAGGTGACAAGAGACAAGTGACATGAATTAAAAGAATTTGAATTAATTTACATGTAAAAGATCGTAGTGGTACGTCATGCTAAGCATTCTACTGATCAAGGTGGTTCCGACCCTCAAACCATGACAGTTCAACCGAATGTCACACGTAAGAAGGTGAGTTCCACTCCAGTGACCCTATGTCTATCTAGGCTCGTAACGTCTAACTAAAGAAGTCTAAGACTCATTAAAATCAGCTCTAACTCACTCACACGCTCCACCGAGGGTGAGTCAAGATAGAGATGCTGGTTTCAAGAGCCTATCCTAGATTGGAGTTCTAACTTAAATTTGAAACTAGGTTCTATACTCATACTAGCTCACCTTGGATCCTCACTCGCTCAACCGAGGGTGATCGTCTCAAGGAAACCGTAAGCTAGCATGAGCCCTATGGATGCCTAACAATGATGCTCTAGGAGTTTGGAGGGGGGTTTATATAGTTTTTTGAATGAATTTGGGCCCTTGGATCTAGAGAAATCAACTCTCAACTCTAGGATCACTACTTTCGATTACAACCATTTGATTAATCAAATCAATGGCTTGGAATTGTTCTTTCTATCAAATCTAGTGTAAAGGAGTGAAATTTAGGCGCCCTCATTCTCCACCATTGGATCTGGGGATGATCTGGACCGTCGGATCAGTGCTGACATCAATTCGGATAAGATAAGCCACTATTTTTGGAGAAATGCTGCATTATTGATCTTTGATTGTAAAAAAGGTCTTCTTTTATGGAAAAAATTCATGGATCCTCCTTCCTTTATGCTTTAGTGCATCTCCACCCTTGAATATGAGCTCATCTTGACCGTACAACATGGTTCAATCATATTCTGCCATGTGGCAGCCCTTCAAGCCTTTAATTTTCTTATACTAGAAAACTGCGGTGACCTTGAAAACTAGACTTTGTGCTCTTTGACCCTCCAAAAAGTCTTTGATGAAGATGAAATATTGTAGGACTATGTTTCCAAAGATCTCCTTCAGGAATATGCAAGAAAAACTCCCATCTGAATCTCCCTTGTACAAGTTTGACTACATTTGGAAGCTTGCAAGGTGGCATTAAGGTGTCTAGGAAGCTCTGATAGCCTTGAAAATTTGTACAAATATGTAGCCACATATGATCTTTATACATGCCAAACCATATGGCTAACATAATTTTCTATACAAGAATTTGTAGGGTCAAACTAGAAAAATTACATTTTTACAAAATGAACATAGCATATCAATGTGCTACAAAATCCATTTTCTGCTGAAATTTGGGCTATAGACTGCCTTTGACAATCTTTACAAGTATATGGATTTTCATCTAATTTGGTGACAATGAAATTTTTGCCCTAATTTCCCAACTTTGACCAGCTTTAACCAGCTTTGACCGCTACCATGGACTTTCTTGATTTCTTTGAAACTTTGTATGTGACCTTCCTTTGACATCCTTGATGCATCCTGGACTTCTCGGGGAATTCTGGCTACCTTCGCCAAATATGTTTTTTGTAGGCCTTCACAAGTGAGAGAGGAGAGCAAATCTCGACGACATTCGCCCCCACTAAACCTGCGATTCCTCCGGAAGCGCCACTCTAGCATCTGTGAAAAACAAAATGTTCCAGGCATCAAATTCTTTTATAGGCAACATAAGAAAGATGGAAGGAAAATTGATTATATGCATGAATAAGTAGGTAACGTGACATGAAGCAAAATTTGCATGAAAGAAATAATTGAAATAGGCATCATGAATATGCATGAACAAATAGGCAACATATATGCAAACGAACAAGCAACATTGGCAACAAGAAAGAAAAAAAACAAGCATCAATATGAAGTGGAAGTGGATGTATTGAGTCGTTTTAAGCATCAGTTCCTCTCATCTTGAAGAAAATTTTGTACCTTTTTCATAAAGCAATCTACCTTAAATATGATTATAAACAAAGATTTAAGATTTTCAAGAGACATCTTTCATCTTTAGCTTATTTTAGATCAACTCCTTTCCTACATAAATATGAATATGCTCTTTCTCTAATAACATGCAAGGAAATCTAACTAAACTCCACTAATGCATAAATCTGCCTATATAGCCCGTGATTTATTCTACTATGCCTCTTTATCCTCCTTTGGCTTGCTCTTTTTTTTTTTTTTTTTTTTGATGATGATGATTTGGCAACTTTATGGTTACGATCACTTTTTTGGGGTGGAAGAAAGTGTAAACTTCTTGGTAACATGTAGCAACTTTTTTTTTTTTTTTTTTTGATGACGGGGAAAAATTAAACCCCGATACAAGGTACAACCATTTTTGATGACGGAGAACAGTCGTTTTAAACTCCGATACAAGTGCTGTGAGATGGACTAAGGATGTAGAAACATGCAATAGCAGGAGATAGGATTTCAACAATTATGCTTTCGATACAGGATACATATGCATGTTTATATATGAAAGTCTTGTCACCAAAATAAACCTCCAAATCTACATGCCCTATCTTTCCACAATCCTAGATTATAATCAATTTCTTAGTAGATAAGTTACTACTTAAGATACAATTTTACACAAGTAGAGAAATCATCATTTGCCCTTTTTTGACTCAAGTGATGTGGATATGCAATGCAATGCAATGCAAAGACTGAAAAAAAACATGCATGAAACAAGCATGGAAAAAAGAAAAAAAAAATAGAATGAACTTGAAAAAAAACAAAGCAACATGAACTTGAAAAATTAATTATATTTTTATATGTTTTTTTTTTCCTTTTTTTTATTTATATTTTTATTTTTTAACATGGATACTCCTGTTTATGAATCGGCCTCATTGTTGTCATCTTCTTCAATGTCCTCATCCAAAATGTACTCGTCATTATCACGTTTCTTGAATAGCTTTATCCTTTTACCTGCAATCAAAGTTTTTAGTGCAACACCATTTAATTCACAAAGAGCATACGTACCATTGTTGTTGACTTTTGATACTATGTATGGCCCAAACCACCGTTGAGTGAGCTTTTTGCGTGCATCATATTGAGAGTCAAATGTACTATCATAAATGAGCACCCAATCTCCTACTTCAATTGGCTTAGGACGCAATCGATGAGTTTTATCAAAATAATGCTTGTTCTTCATTCTAGATTCTCTTAATTTTTCAACAGCATCATCAAGTCTTAATTTACCTTGTTCTAACTGTTTAATACGCAAACTCAAAAAATCATCAGTAGACATGTTTTCAGACCAAGGAAAATTTGACCATGCAGAAATATGAGACTGAATTGGAAACAATGGTTTTTGACAGTACATGAGTTCAGCAGGCATATATCCAGTAGTACGTGTGCATGTCATTCTATCTGCCCAAAGTGCAAAAGGTAAGAATTTAGGCCATTGTTTGATGTCACCATTACATGCTTTAGATATGGCTTTCACAATAGGTGGGTGCCCTCTCTCTATTTTACCATTGGCCTCTGGGTTATATGCAGTAGTGAGAGACAAACGAATACCGTGACGCTCAAAGAACTCTTTAGCTTCTCTCGCATTTAACTCTCCACGATCGGCAACTACTTTCTCTATGTACCCAAAGCGACTTATGACATCTTCAAGCAAGAATTTGCAAACATTGTAAGTGGTCTTAGATCGTAGTGCACGTCCCTCTACATGATTAGTTAAGTCTTCTCTTGCAAGTACAATGTAACGCATTTTGTCGATACCTTTAGGCATAGTTACAAGATCTACTACCCACTTGTAGTGAATACAAGGTGGATAAGTAGGATGCAACGGATCTCTATGTTTGACTGATGAATGAAGTTGACAAGTAGAACATGTAGAAACATAGCTACTAATGTCAACATACATCCTAGGCCAATAATAGGTACTTCTAATTTTTTCATATGTTCCAAAAAATCCTTTATGACCGGCCCATAATGTCTCATGCATTTCCTTCATTACTTGCAATTGAAGACCTCATTTTCCCAGGACTCGTTGTGGATTCTTAACCTTACCCTTAGCATGTCTCCAAAGATAACCATTACATAGGAAAAAGTTATAAGCTCGTTTCCTAATGTTACGGAATCTATTCGTAGTCCAGCTAGGTAATGGTTGTAGTGTACTGAGATACTTTCCTATGTCTCTCCATTCATCTTCGTACTCAGACTCATGAAATTTCTCATACTCATATATATGTGGAACATAGTCAACTAAATTCACATTATTTATTAGATCACTTTCAAGATCATCATCAAATCTAGCTCTCGATAACATATCAGCAACTGAGTTTGACTTACCTGAAATATGAACTAACTCAGGATTTATGAACTTAATATATGAGATCCATCTAAGCATGGCTATATCAGGAGATGAACAATTGGTTATCATTCCAATGAGAGGCAAACAATCAGTCTCAACTTTGACATTTGCACCAATGAAATATTCTTTGTCTATTTTCAAAGCTGTTACCATACCCCATAGTTCTCGTTTGATCTGTGGATATTTTCGTTGTGTTTCATGTAGAATTTTGGCACCAAACCTAATTGCATATCTATTCCCTTCACTATCGTCTTGACTTATGACCCAACCTATACCAATAGGACTAGTATCAACAGTCAATATAATAGGTTTGTTAGCAGAATAGTCTACACGCTTAAGGATGGGAGCTTCAAGCAATAATTTCTTCAATTTACGCATAGCTTGAGTGTGTTTGTCAGTCCAAATAAATTTTCGTTTCTTCCTCAACAAGTCATAAAGACAATCAGCAACATGAGCAAAGTGTGGGATCCAAATAACATAAAAGATACAAGCACCAAGAAATCTACGTACCTCACTCACGTTGTTACATGTTTCAGAAATCTTGCTAATGGCATCAACTTTTTGTGGGTATGGCTTTCAACCATAATGGCCACATAAATGTCCAACAATAAGCACCTCGTTGACACCAAAAACAGATTTCTCTATGGAAAATGTGAGACCTACCTCTTCAAATCGTTGAAATATTCTTTCACAATCAGAGATATGGTCAAGAACAAATTTACGACATCCCGATGAATCTAAAGTAATGTCCTTTACACGTTCCTCACTCCCTTTAATTGGAATATCATCAATGAATGGCATAGTTATATGAGGGATAAAGTCATGTAAGACCATATTCATAGCACTCATCATATGAGCCACAGAATTAGTCGCTCCTTGAGGTAAAGTACACATTCGCACTAAGCCTAAAGGAGTTTTCATTGTGGTTATGTCACGACTATCAATTGCTAATTGGAATTGGTCATATCCAGAATATAAATCACCCATTGAATAGATAGAATGTCCTGAAAATGATTCAGCAAACTCATCTACAATGGGTCCTGTTCCTACATTCCTTATGGTGACTTTATTGACGGGTTGGAGATCTTGAATAAAACGTAGTTTCCCATTCTTTTTAGGCACAGTGAACCATCTGTTTGAGTAAGGTGCAAAAGATGGCTCTAAAATTCTCATGTTTATCTTCTCCTTAAGTAGTTTCATTAGCTCAGGTAAGTGAGCCTTTGGAACAGGTATAGGACGAAGATTCCATGGAATATGTGGAATAGTAAAGATTATCATGGGTGCAACTAGCTTAGGATCTACACAACCAATCTCATGAGGATACATAGTAAAGGCTCTTCCATGGCTACGTATGACTCTCTCAAATTTATCTCTCTCTGCTGGCAAAAGAAAGTCATCATCTCTACCAATTTTCACCTGTTTGATTGTCTCATCCGTGAATGTATGTCCTATGTTTTTCTTATCCCGAAGAATTGGATCATTTTTCACATCAATAATTTTTTCATTACTTCCTTGAGGTAATGGTTGAGCTATGGGTTTGATTTTTTTGTCTGCAGTTTTGTACTTTGTTTCAACTAAGGCATCATGTGTTTGGTTAAATTTCGAGCACTTGTCAATATTGAGAGCATACTCTTGGATTAGAGCATACTCATCAAGGGAAGAAATAAGAATAATATGGGAATTAGAATTTTGTTGAAGACATAACTCTAACTCCTCAAGAGTAGAGAAACAATGAGATGTCTCAATCACATGCTCAATGTTCTCATCATGTTCCATGATTTTGTTGTTTTTATAATTTTTTTGGGTTTTTTGGATAAAAGACTTGGACAATTGACTCTTATGAAGAAAATCTAATCTAGAATGTGGAAAACAAAGTGACAAACTATTGTTCATGTTGGTTGGATGCGAGATGTCAAACCAATATCCACTGTTGTCCCGCTCAACAATGGATTCTATCCGAAATTTTGATCATATGTAGCTCCAAACATGAATCGAGGTGCACAATCACTACAAGCATGCTCATGACCCTGAGTAACAATAGGTTTCTTTCTAATTGACAATCGATTCCTAGGATGATTCACTCCTACTGTCATGACTTGAAGTGATTGCATTCCATCCTTAGACTTAAATCTAGCATAGGTAGACCCATCATCCATGGCTTTAGTTTCCATACGACTCTCACAAATAAAGGGTTGACCTAAGAGAACTTCATAGGAGCAATTATCTTGAATAAAAAAGTGAAACTCTTCTATGATTCCTCCTATGGATATGGGCACACTAGCACAAGCTCCATACAGGGTACCTACACCATTATCTGCAGTTCTCATACGCCATCCACAATCTTTATCTATGGGCCATCGAAACTTATCATAGACTTCTCTTGAAATCACATTGATTTCAGAGCCGGAATCTACTAATGCATTTACAGTGATAGTGTTCTTATCATTTCCTATTTTAACATGCATCTCTGATGTACCTCTAGACCAAAATGTTCTTTTAAAGTGACTTTCAGGATTGTTTTCATGATTTTCATGGTCAGGTTGAATAGGTCCTAAGAAATTTTTATTAACATTTACTTCATCATCATCAAAGTCCTCTTCATCAGATTCATCAAAGTTTAAGGCTTCATTCATAGCTTGATCTTGATCTAGAGAATCTTGCATCTCAGTATCTAGATTAAGCGGAAGCCTCTTCCTTTTAATTAGGCCGATAAAGTTATCTTTAAAAACAGGCTTTGCAATAGAGAAAACTTGTTCTAAAGACATAGTCAATTGACTCTTAAGCAAAATGTCATCTAAAATCTCCATAGGATCTATTTTTCTCTCAATTTCTGAAATCAAGATGGCTTTAGGTTTTCTCTTTGGTTTCTTTTGTTTTTGCTCAAGGTCTTGTTTTTGTTCATGTTCTCGTGTTTGGTCTTCAGTTTGTTTTGATTGTTCTTGTTTATCTAAAGGCTTTGATTCTATTTTTCTTTGCTTTGTCTTCTTCCCTTTTTGTTTCTCCTCTTGTTTTTGTTCATTGGGTTGTGATTCTTGTTGTTTATCTTTGGATTGTGATGTTTCTCCCTGCTCTATGATTGTTTCTATTCCCTCTGAGGTTTGTTTTCGTGTTACTCTTCTTTCACTAGGCTCAGCTTCATCTCTTTTTCGTTTTTCTTCTACATTGGATATGTGAGAAATAAGAGATTGATCTTCTATTGGTGACTCCCAAGCCGTTATTCTCCTAATCTCATCCCGTGCTCTTACTAAAGCCTCTATAGAAAAATCACCTTCCTTTGTGGGTTTACTTGATTCTACTTGTTGTTCATCAAGAGCTTCTAGTTTCACTCCTCTAGTTCCTACGTCCATTATGGTTATATTTTCATAATGTTTTTTCATTCCTCCCTTACCATAATTTCCTTGCAAAGGTAGCCTAGATCGATAGTCACAGATTTTCTTGTCTATGTCTATTACTAGTCGTTGCTCCTTAGCAGCCTTCAATAATTCACAATCTCTCAAAAAGTGCTCTAATGAATCACACCAAGGACACCTACGAGGGCCACGCACAAAACCATTTTGATTTTGAGGATTTTGATTAACTTGTGGTGGGAAATTTTGAAATTGAGGATTTTGTTGATAAGGTATTGCTTGAACAGGATAATTAGGATTTTGAAAATGCAATTGATGTATTTGAGGAGCTTGGGGAGCAACATGTGGTACTTGAGGTGCAAGAGGAGCTTCCATATTATATGGTTGATGATTTTGAAAATTTTGATTTTGAGGATTTTGAAAAGCTATTTGAGAAGCTTGAGGATACAGGTTTTGATACATTTGAGGATTTTGCACATGAGGATGAGGATTTTGCATTGGAGGATTATGCATTGGAGGAACTTGATATGCTTGAGTAGGAGCTACTTGTGGATTTTGATTGGTAGCTATAACATGTTGATTAGGCTCTTGAAAAGTCATTGGGTTCATTTGATTTTGGAAAGTTTTGGTGTAATTAGATTGTAAAGCATCTATAGTCTTGGCCAAATTCGATTGTGTAGCAATAAGACTTTCCATTTGCTTAGTGAGAATATCCACTTGAGATTGTTCAACTACACTTTTATTTGGCTCTACTTTAAAACCTTGATTAGGCTCCATCATTTGAGGAATAGGAGTAGAGTCAAAAAGCATAGCATGGGATTGTTCTCTAACTTGCTCCTTAGTTTGTGGAAGGCTAGCTTGAGGAAGACTAGTTTGCTCATAAAGCATGGATTGTCTTTGATGTCTATGGGCTACAACCTCTACTACTTTACGCACTTTTTGCCAATTGTCAGTAAGACCATAACGCTTATCTGGTTCTTCTAATCGCCGTTCAACTTCCCTACGAGTTTCAGGATGAAGAAGCTTAAGAAAATTGATCACAAGATCAGGTTCCAAAGTTATCTTATCCTCATCAGGAAGTTGTTCATAGCGTCTAATATACTCATTTTGTAAGTGAGTAATAGAGCTACTAGGCTTTGGAGAATTGACCCATCGTAAGAATCCATCTCGATTATGTTGGCTATAATCTTCAAGATAGAATTCTTTGAGCATCTCCTTTCTAAAATCACTCGAAGGAAGACTATCATATTGAGTGACACGGTTTATGATAGAGCTATCAACAATTCGTTCAAAGAATGATATCAAAAGATCTTCAGGAAGACCAAAAATCATAGCTTGCTCTTCAAACAAATCTAAGTAGCTTGTGATGTTGATGCCATTGAATTTTCCCTTCTCTCTCAACATAGAAGAGACTATTCTTTGGCCTTGTTTCTCAACAATAAGGGATTTGAATCCTTCCTCCATCTTATGTGAATAAGCAAGTGATGCACGATGCTCTAGATCTCTCACAAATGTGTTTACTTCGCGACGAAGATGTGCACGATACTGTGAGAAATCCAGTGCAACACTCAAGAATGATGATGATGATATGATGAGGATGAAAAATATGAAACAAAGGATATGGATCACAACCTCCCAACAAGATCAGAAGCAAATGCCACGAAGCGTTTCACGTCGGGTTCAAATGTGGAGGTGATCGCAATCCGGGTGGATCGGGTCCGGTCGTGGCACACACAGGGTGTATGAAGCTAATGAATGTTGGAAGGTTTAAAGATGTGAAGGTGAAATTAATGTTGAGTATGGAGATGAGAGAGATGTTGAAATGATTATGGGAATAGGAATGTATGGAGTGCAAGTTAGATTTATGAACATGAATGATAAGAATGAAAGAGAACCATACATACGAATGAAATTTGGAAGGAAGAATGGTCCATTGAAGGAGCTTCTTAAACACGTCCTAATTCTAATCCATATGTATAGACTTCTTTGGATGATATGTATGCATGACGAGAATAGATGGAATCCTTACACGTAAATCAGTTTCGAAAGGAAGAATGGTCCAATATTGGAGCTTCTTATACACTTTCAGAAATTAATAAATATGTATGGATTTGTATGGATTATATGCATTCAAGTGAATTATGATGATGGATTTTACTCACAAGCTCAAAGAAACATCCTCACTGGTTCAACGCAATACTGCGGAGCCTTCTCACACATAGAAGAAATAGAAGAAATATAAAAATACTTAAGAGACTGAGAGAGGTGACAAGAGACAAGTGACATGAATTAAAAGAATTTGAATTAATTTACATGTAAAAGATCGTAGTGGTACGTCATGCTAAGCAGTCTACTGATCAAAGGTGGTTCCGACCCTCAAACCATGACAGTTCAACCGAATGTCACACGTAAGAAGGTGAGTTCCACTCCAGTGACCCTATGTCTGTCTAGGCTCGTAACGTCTAACTAAAGAAGTCTAAGACTCATTAAAATCAGCTCTAACTCACTCACACGCTCCACCGAGGGTGAGTCAAGATAGAGATGCTGGTTTCAAGAGCCTATCCTAGATTGGAGTTCTAACTTAAATTTGAAACTAGGTTCTATACTCATACTAGCTCACCTTGGATCCTCACTCGCTCAACCGAGGGTGATCGTCTCAAGGAAACCGTAAGCTAGCATGAGCCCTATGGATGCCTAACAATGATGCTCTAGGAGTTTGGAGGGGGGTTTATATAGTTTTTTGAATGAATTTGGGCCCTTGGATCTAGAGAAATCAACTCTCAACTCTAGGATCACTACTTTCGATTACAACCATTTGATTAATCAAATCAATGGCTTGGAATTGTTCTTTCTATCAAATCTAGTGTAAAGGAGTGAAATTTAGGCGCCCTCATTCTCCACCATTGGATCTGGGCATGATCTGGACCGTCGGATCAGTGCTGACATCAATTCGGATAAGATAAGCCACTATTTTTGGAGAAATGCTGCATTATTGATCTTTGATTGTAAAAAAGGTCTTCTTTTATGGAAAAAATTCGTGGATCCCTCCTTCCTTTATGCTTTAGTGCATCTCCACCCTTGAATATGAGCTCATCTTGACCGTACAACATGGTTCAATCATATTCTGCCATGTGGCAGCCCTTCAAGCCTTTAATTTTCTTATACTAGAAAACTGCGGTGACCTTGAAAACTGGACTTTGTGCTCTTTGACCCTCCAAAAAGTCTTTGATGAAGATGAAATATTGTAGGACTATGTTTCCAAAGATCTCCTTCAGGAATATGCAAGAAAAACTCCCATCTGAATCTCCCTTGTACAAGTTTGACTACATTTGGAAGCTTGCAAGGTGGCATTAAGGTGTCTAGGAACCTCTGATAGCCTTGAAAATTTGTACAAATATGTAGCCACATATGATCTTTATACATGCCAAACCATATGGCTAACATAATTTTCTATACAAGAATTTGTAGGGTCAAACTAGAAAAATTACATTTTTACAAAATGAACATAGCATATCAATGTGCTACAAAATCCATTTTCTGCTGAAATTTGGGCTATAGACTGCCTTTGACAATCTTTACAAGTATATGGATTTTCATCTAATTTGGTGACAATGAAATTTTTGCCCTAATTTCCCAACTTTGACCAGCTTTAACCAGCTTTGACCGCTACCATGGACTTTCTTGATTTCTTTGAAACTTTGTATGTGACCTTCCTTTGACATCCTTGATGCATCCTGGACTTCTCGGGGAATTCTGGCTACCTTCGCCAAATATGTTTTTTGTAGGCCTTCACAAGTGAGAGAGGAGAGCAAATCTCGACGACAACGGAACTGCCCAGACGAGTTCTGCTAGACCTGTAGCAGACTTCGAGACGCTTAAACTGGCGAATAGAAACTGGTATATACCTTTGGCACAAAAGGACGAAATAGCCTGCACAAGCACTACGATAGTGCGTTCGGAGGCCCAAACGAGCTCAGTTCGCGATTTCGGCACCAGAGAGCGAAGCAGTTTTGATCTCGGAAACACTCTGAGTATGCTCATCAAATTTCGTGCGAATCTGAGACTGCAAACGGAGGAATGTCGACGGCGCCCTAGAAGAAGCGACGACCTGCTCTGATACCAATTGTTAGAGATAGACGTCTGCGGAAGCACGCGAACAGCACAAGGAAGAAGAAGAAGCTTGGAGTACAAACACACAATACTGAATGTATTACTAGATAATGTACAAAGATAAGTAGCCCATTAGGGCAATAGGTATATATACAAGCCGGGGGAAAAAAACCTCCTAAAGAGGGAAAAAAGTGCCCCGACGGTCCTAGAGTGTTCACACACATCACTACCTAAATATATCAACACAAGCTTATCACCAATGTAAATCATGTATCCATGTGTTGATCTCCTGTCATCTTGATTACCTACCCAGTGTGAGTCACTATAAGCTCTCAACTTCAAATTTGATGTACAAGGATAATATAATCCTTCCTTTATAGTTCCTTTGATATATCTAAGAACTCTTTGACCTGCAATCCAATGTGGGTCCTTTGGACAATGCATGAACTGTGATAAAACTCCCACTGCATAACTAAGATCAGGTCTTGTTAGTGTAGCATAAATCAAACTACCCACAAGAGATTGATACTTCCTCATATCTTTGTATTCTACACCATCATATTTACTGAGCTTGTGATTAACTTCAAGTGGAGTTGAAGCTTCTCTGTAATTTTCCATATCAAACTTCTTCAATAGATTCAGAAGATACTTTTCTTGTGATACATATATGCCATGATCTGTATAAGTGACTTCCATTCCAAGAAACTATGATAACTTTCCTAGATCACTGATCTTGAATTCTTTTTCAAGTAATCTCTTTACCTGCTTGATTCCTTCATCTGAAGTACCTGTGATTATAATGGCATCTACATAAATACAAATGTAGATTGTACCTTCCTCTACTCTTTTGATGAGTAGACTTGGATCTGCTTTTGAACTTTGATATCCAAGATCATTAAGATACTTCACCAGTCTATAGTTCCATGCTCTTGGAGCTTGCTTCAATCCATACAATGCTCTTCTCAACCTGCAAACAAAATTTGGATACCTAGAATCTATAAACCCTTGAGGTTGTTCCATGTATACCTCATCTGATATGTATCCATTCAAGAATGCATTCTTTATATCCAATTGACTTAGAGTCCATCCTTTTGAAGCTGCAATAGCAATGATTGTCCTTATAGTTGACATCTTAGCTACAGGGCTGAATGTCTCATCATAATCTATGCCATAGGTTTGGGCATAGCCTTTCACCACCAGTCTAGCTTTGTATCTGGCTATACTTCCATCTGCAAGCTTCTTCACTTTATAAACCCATTTATTTCCAATTACTTTCTTACCATTTGGTTTAGAAACAAGTCCCCATGTCTTGTTCTCCTCCATTGCATTAAACTCTTCCTTCATTGCTTCTTCCCATTGTTTCTTACCTTTAGCTTCATCATAGTTCTGAGGTTCTTCATCATCTTTGACCATATATGCATAGTTCTTCTGAGTTATGTAAGAAGTACCATAAGAATACCTTTCTAGTTGTCTTCTAGCCCTGCTTGACCTTCTTGGTTCACATTCTTCATAAGTGTCTGGATACACCTCTTCATCAAATATAGGAGCTTCTTCATTCCTTCTTGTTAATCCACTTCTGGATGTACTTGCTTGCATATAGCCTTCATCTTCATTTACCTGCACAATTGACTTTCCTTTCTCACATCTTCTTACCTCTTCTTCAAATTTTTCAGTTGTATGACTTTTATGCCTAATTTGTGATGGCACATAAGCATATGCAATTGATCCAAACACTCTACAATGATCTAGTGTTGGTTTCTTACCCCACCAAGCTTCATATGGAGTCATTCCATTGAGAGCTGCACATGGTAATCTATTCACAAGATATGTAGTTGTATTTACAGCCTCAGCCCAAAGATAATTTGGACAATTCTTCTCCTTTAGCATAGCTCGAGCAAACTCAACCAAAGTCCTGTTTCTTCTTTCTGCTACACCATTTTTTTGTGGTGTATACTTGCAAGTTATTTCTCTCTTAATACCTGCATTCCAAAGATAATCATTGAACTCTTGGGAGAAGTATTCTCCCCCTCCATCAGACCTCAGTCTCTTAAGCTTTTGACCTGTGACTCTCTCTGCATATGCATGAAAATGCTTGAAAGCTCCAAACACTTCTGATCTTTCCTTCAAAACATATAATGTTATCCATCTTGTAGCATCATCAATGAAAAGAACATAGTACCTTGAGCCACTGATAGATCCTTCTTTTGTTGGTCCCCATACATCTGTATGAATGAGCTCTAGTAATCCATCATGTTTGAATCCTTTCTTCTGAAATGGTAACCTCTGTGCTTTTCCCATTTGACATGCTTGACATTTATAAACCATATGTTGATTCTGCACATTTGGTAGTCCTAGTACAGACTGATTAGCAACCATAGCTTTAATTCCTCTTTCATTGAAGTGACCTAATCTCTTATGCCAGAGTTCAAGTTCTGTAATCACTCCTTCACCATGTGTGAGCAAAGCTTGATCAATGTTCCCTTGTACTCTTAAAGTAAAGAGTCTACCTTCTTTCTTACCAGAGACAATCTGATTATATCCATTCTCTAGATCTTCAGCAAATACTCCTTCATTTGTAAACCTGACTTGAAAACCTTTTTCAACTATCTGTCCCACACTAATCAAGTTTTTAGGTATTGTAGGAACATACAAAACATTGGTTAGCAAATCTGCTCCACTCGTGCATTTCACTTTTCCAATTGAATGTACACTATGTCTTGTATTATCACATGTTTGAACTGTATGACTAGAAATACCTTTTTCCAATTCTGACATCAATTTTATGTTTCCTGATAAATGATTAAAACATCCATAGTCAATGTAAAATACCTTTAGACCTTCTTTATCTGATGTGCTGATTGAATTCATCATCAATGATGTATGACTTTCATTTTGTGTGTCATTTGCATAGTTGTAGTAGGTGGTGTTGTAGGATTGATTCTGTCCCCAACTTCTTCCTCCACCTCTACCATAGCCTCCTCTTGGATTTTGTCTATTGAAAATTACTTTGATATCTTCCACCTCGGCCTCTGCTATTGTTCTTTTGATTCTGGTTTGATCCTTGTTGGTTGTGCCAACAGTCATGAGCCAAATGATTACTCAATCCACAGATCCAGCAAGACTTCTTGTTGTTATTTTGATTACCTCTTCCTCTTTCAAAACCTCTTGGTCTTCCTCTACCAGTGCCTTTACCTCTTGCATAATAAACTTGCGAAGTTGAATCTTTTTCATCCTTTGCTTTACCTTTATCTCCCTTCTTCTTGTTCTTCATGTACATTGCAGAACTTTGTCCTTTATCTCCATCTCCCTTCAAGTCTTGCTCAAATGTGAGCATCAAACCAAGCAAGTGGTTCAAATCTGGAACATGATGATTTAATGAAAGTTCTGTTGATAAGACAAAAGGTTTCCACCTTTCATCTCCTCTCAAACCTATAAGTAATTGAGCAATCAACTTGTGATCCTCAATATCTTCATCTATGGATCCAAGACTATCTGCTAGATCCTTCATCTTAGTGACATAGTCACTAATACTTTGACTTGGCTTATTCTTGAATGTTGTAAACTCTGACCATAGACTTGCTTTCCGTGCTTTAGTAGTTCTTTGGAAATGATACTCCAATGCATTCCATATATCTTCAGATGATTCTAATCCTCTGATGTGTGGTAGCAAATGATCTGAGATTGTATTGTAGATGTAAGCTTTTACACTTGCATCCTTCTTTTGCCAATGCTTCAAAGCATCAAGTTCCTCTTTCTTTGGTCGGCTTTCATCTTCAAATATTGGCTTCTCTTCTTCACCTGTAACATATATCATGAGATCCTTACTCATAAGTAAGGCTTCCATTCTCATTACCCATGCGGGATAATTATCTCTGTCCAGTTTATCAATGGAGATATGATATGCCATACTCCTTTCCTTCTACTACAACCTGTGAGCTTAAAGGATAAAGGATGATACCTTTTGGAGTTCTTTGTGTATGAATATACTTTTGAAGTAACCTTTTGATGCCTTGTGTCTTCAAACGCTTCACCTTTCAAACTTTAATGGAAAACTTTCCAAAACTTCTCGTACCTTTGCCCCCTTCTGCTCTTTAGGACCTTTCTGCTCTGATACCACTTGTTGATGTGTAAAACACCACACGAAATGAATTAATATGACACTAGAACACCTCTATGGTCACCACTAACTCATTGCCACTCCAAACTTTGAGAAATGATAGCCAAAACCAAGACCTTTACTTCTACAGAACTTTCTAGTCACTAAAATGACATTGACATACCTTGAGTATTTTGCTAATTTCTCTTAGCTCCAATATTATTTCTCCAAGATCTTTTGGTGGATGAAAGTAGAATAGTAGATCTTTCCAACAAACTATTATTTGCAAGAAATGGATCTGTAGAACTCAAGTTATGGCCTTCACAAGATGACCCTATATGGCTTGCCAAAACTGGAAATTTTGCCTCCTTTAGTAATTTTGAGTGTCTAAAAATGAAAATTCGCCTAGCATCGACTTGCAACCAAAACTCGATGTCGAGCATCAACTTTGAGCTTTTTCAGCCACTTTTTTGTTCCTGAAATATGCACGTTTGACACACATATGATCAAGACCACTTTTATGTGGGAAGTCCATGCCAGGCATCGACTTTATGTTGAAACTCAATGCCAGGCATCGAGTTGCTCCACAAACTTCATGTTTTTAGAAGATTCAACAACAAGTAACACTAAGAGAATGAAAACAATGAGTTATCAGCCAAGATTTGATGCCAGGCATCTACTTCTCGCATAAAACTCAACCTTTCAACATACATTCGATGCCAGGCATCGACTTGCTTGAAAAACTTCAATTCTTCAAAACATTACAGAGAAAACAAACACTACAGATGGAGGAAGAAGACTTATGCACATAACTTTAACTAGTTCTTGTCATAGCTAAGAAAACTTAGAAATACACAGGTGCTTTCTCACATAGAGAAGCTCGACGATTCTCAGTCATACAAACTGAGTACTAACTCACTTTCTCATTGTGTTCCACTATCACGTCGGTTAATACAAACTAACTTATTTAGATTTTCTTATTCTCGTGATTTTTAAAAAACTTCTAAAACTAAAGTGAACTAACTTTACAAAATTTAATACACTTTTGAATTTATCCCTTCACATAGGCATGTGGTTTTCTTCTAAAGCTTTGTCCTTCAAATATATGTCCAATTAGGGATTGTTTCTCCAACAAATAGATAGATAGATAGATAGATAGATAGATAGATAGATAGATAGATAGATAGATAGATAGATAGATAGATAGAGAGATAGATAGATAGATAGATAGATAGATAGATAGATAGATAGATAGATAGATAGATAGGTAGATAGATAGATAGATAGACAGACAGATAGATAGATAGACAGACAGATAGATAGATAGATAGATAGATAGATACATAGATAGATAGATAGATAGACAGATAGATAGATAGACAAATAGATAGATAGATAGATAGATAGATAGATAGATAGATAGATAGATAGATAGATAGATAGATAGATAGATAGATAGATAGATTGATAGATAGATAGATAGATAGATAGATAGATAGATAGATAGATAGATAGATAAAGAGATAGATAGATAGAGAGATAGAGAGATAGAGAGATAGACAGATACATAGATACATAGATAGATAGATAGATAGATAGATAGATTGATTGATTGATTGATTGATTGATAGATTGATAGATTGATAGATTGATAGATTGATAGATTGATACATTGATAGATGGATAGATTGATAGATTAATAGATAGATACATACATACATAGATAGATAGATAGATAGACACATAGGGTAGATAGATAGATAGATAGATAGATAGATAGATAGATAGATAGATAGATAGATAGATAGATAGATAGATAGATAGATAGATAGCCAGAGAGACAGACAGATAGACAGACACACAGAGAGACAGGCAGAAATGTTGGGCTTCACTCACTAATTAGGCATGGATATATGAAGACATATGAAGACATATGATGGAGGAAAGAAGAAGTGAAGAACAGACTTATAGAAAATCAAGCCTAAGTGAAGGGACAATTTCACTATTGTAAATTAGTGCAAAATTAGAGTCTAGATGTTCATTTGATCTTCAGAACTTATGAGTTCAAGTCTAGAAGAATGTAAACCATAGGTATATAAGTTAATTTGAGCCAAAAACATAGAGGAGAGAACTCAATTTTGTAATCTGAGTGAGTAGAGAAAAGTCGTGTATTTTCTGAGAGAGATGGTGAGAGAAAACTTTTGAGTTTGAGAAAGTTTTCCATGGCTGTGAGCAAAATTAGGCCAAGCCATTTTGTACACATCTTCTCTGATAATCAACACATGTTTGTGTAGAAGGATTGAGTCTAATTCCTCTTGTACATTGAGTTCTAAGTCATTTCATATGACTGTGTAAGGTAGTTGACAGTTACGACTTTTCTGGCGCACATTTGACTGATCTTCTGAAGGTCAGATCTCGACGTATGGTGTAAAGTTTTTGGTAAGTGATAGCTCAATTTAAAGCTACTCTCCTCAACTACATTTGGTCAAAAGATCTTTAAGAAACGGGACACATACTCAGAGAAATCAACTTAAGAGTGGAGGTATGTCAAATCGATGAAGTCAATTTCCAGTTTTCAAACATAGTGAAAAGTTTGGTACAAAATCAGAAGATTTTGAAGTCATTACTTGAAAGTTTTGCTTGTTATATGTTACTGAACATTAGCAAGAACTTCTCTTAGCAAGTGATCAAAAGACTTTGCAAAGATTGAGCTAATACAGGTCAAATTGAAGGATTGAAAAAGGCGTAGATTTCTGTGAAGTGAATTTTTGTTTTTCACTAAATTCAGAGATGGAGGCTCACAATGTGAGTATTGCTAAGCTAATGGTGGGTATAGAGGTCTTCTAATACCACATTAGTTTGGTTCTTGTGGTGTTTCACACACCAACAAGTGGTATCAGAGCAGATAAGATCCTCGAGAGTAAAGGAGAGCAGATACAAGAAGAATTGAAGAGTTCTTTGTCAAAGAAAGTGGAAGCTGAGGTGTTCAACAACCAAAAGTCATCAGAAGAGTATTTTGAAGTTGCTCCCAAGAGTAAAGGTCTACAAAAGGTATCATTCTTTAACTTTATACTTACAGGTTAAAGCAGAAGCAAGAATACTATGGCAGATCATGTGTCCATTGACAAATTGGACAGAGATAACTATCCTGCTTGGGTAATGAGGATGGAAGCCTTACTTATGAGTAAGGACCTAATGGTATATGTGACAGGTGAAGAAGAGAAGCCTAAATTTGAAGATGAAAGTCATCCAAGAAAGGAAGAGCTAGAAGCTTTGAAGCTATGGCAGAAGAGAGATGCAAGTGCAAGAGCTTATATATATAACACTATTACAGATCCTTTGTTGCCACATATCAGAGGTTTAGAAACAGCTGAAGATATTTGGAATGCTTTGGAAGATCACTTCCAAAACACTACTAAAGCTAGGAAAGCTAGCTTATGGTCAGAGTTCACCACATTCAAGAAAAAGCAGAATCAGAGCATTAGTGATTATGTCACTAAGATGAAGGACTTGGCAGATAGCCTTGGATCTATTGATGAGGATATTGAAGATCATAGGCTGATAGCACAATTACTTGCAGGGTTAAGAGGTGATGAAAGGTGGAAGCCTTTTGTACTTTCAACAAAACTCTCATTAAACCATTATGTGCCAGAATTGAATCAATTACTTGGATTGATGCTCACATTTGAGCAAGACTTGAAGTCAGATGGAGACAAAGGTCAAAGTTTTGCAATGTATGTGAAGAACAAAAAGAAAGGAGATAAAGGCAAAGCAAAGGATGAAGAAGAGTCAACAACTCAAGCAAATTATGCAAGAGGAAGAGGTTTTGGCAGAGGTAAAGGTCGAGGAAATGGAAGAGGTAAAGGTAATCAGAACAATAACAAGAAGACATGTTGGATTTGTGGATTGAGCAATCATCTAGCATATGATTGTTGGCATAATCAACAAGGAGCAAGTCAAAATCAGAACAACAATGGCAGAGGAAGAGGTGGAAGATTTCAGAATCAATTTCAAAGAGGAAGACAGAATTCAAGAGGAAGCTATGGAAGAGGTGGTGGAAGAAATTGGAATCAGAACCAATCATACAACACCACATATTACAATTATGCAAATGATACACAGAATGACACTCATACAACATTGATGATGAATTCAATAAGTTCATCAGAGAAGGAGGATCTCAAGGTATTTTATATTGACTCTGGTTGTTCAAATCATTTATCAAGTAATATAGAATGATTGTCAGAATTGGAAGAAGGCAATTCAAGTCATACAGTACAAACAGGTGACAATACAAAACATAATGTGCATTCAATTGGAAAAGTGAAGTGCAGGAGTGGAGCTGATTTATTAACAAATGTTTTGTATGTTCCAACAATACCAAAGAATTTGATTAGTGTTGGACAAATAGTGGAGAAAGGTTTTCAAGTCAGATTTACAAATGAAGGGGTATTTGTTGAAGATCCAGAGGATGCATACAAACCCATTGTTTGTGGTAAGAAGGAAGGTAGACTTTTTACTCTCAAAGTGCAAGGAAATGTTGGTCAAGCCCTAATCACACATGGTGATGAAGTAATTACAGAGTTAGATCTTTGGCATAAGAGATTGGGACACTTCAATGAAAGAGGAATCAAAACTATGGTGGAGAACCAATCTGTATTGGGACTACCAAATGTGAAGAATCAACATATGATATACAAGTGTGAAGCTTGTCAGATGGGAAAAGCTCATAGATTACCATTTCAGAAGAAAGGTTTCAAGCATGATGGTTTGCTTGAACTCATACATACAGATGTATGGGGGCCAACAAAAGAAGGTTCAATAAATGGATCTAGGTATTATGTTTTGTTTATTGATGATGCTACAAGGTGGATAACCCTTTATGTTCTAAAAGAAAGATCAGAAGTATTTGGAGCCTTCAAACATTTTCATGCTTATGCAGAAAGAGTTACAGGTCACAAACTCAAGAGGATAAGGTCTGATGGAGGGGGAGAATACTTCTCCCAAGAGTTTAATGACTATCTTTGGAATGCAGGTATCAAGAGAGAGATAACTTGCAGGTACACACCTCAACATAATGGGGTGGCAGAAAGGAGGAATAGAACATTAGTTGAATTTGCAAGAGCAATGTTAAAGGAAAAGAATTGCCCTAATTATCTTTGGGCTGAGGCTGTTAATACAGCTACATACCTTGTGAATAGGCTACCATGTGGAGCTTTAAATGGTATGACCCCTTATGAAGCTTGGTGGGGTAAGAAACCAACACTTGACCATTGTAAAGTGTTTGGGTCAATTGCCTATGCTTATGTGCCATCACAAATCAGGCATAAGCTTGAACCAAAGGCAGAAAAATATGTGTTTATTGGGTATGATGAAAAGCAAATGGGTTATAGGCTATGGAGTCCTTTAACTAAACATTTTATTGTTTCCAGAGATGTGACCTTTGATGAACAGAAGAGTTGGTATGTAGATAAAGATTGTGATCTTGAAACATTTGAAGAAGAGATAAGAAGGAGTGCAAGAGGTAAGTCACATATGCAGATAGATGGAGATGAAGAACATATGCAAGCAAGTACATCAAGAGTTGGATCATATAGAAGGAATGAAGATGGACCAATATTTGATGAAGAAGTACATCCAGATATACATGAAGAGTGTGAGCCAAGAAGGTCAACTAGAATGAGGAAACAACCTACAAGGTATTCATATGATACTTCTTACTTGACTCAGAAAAACTATGCTTACATGGTTAAGGAAGATGAAGAACCTCAAAGCTATGATGAAGCAAAGGGTAAGAGGCAATGGGAAGAAGCAATGAAGGAAGAGTTTGATGCACTTGAAGAGAACAAAACTTGGGAACTTGTTCCAAAACCTAGTGGTAAGAAAGTGATTGGAAATAAATGGGTTTACAAAGTTAAAAAGCATGCAGATGGAACTATAGCCAGATACAAAGCCAGATTGGTGGTTAAAGGCTATGCTCAAACTTTTGGCATAGATTATGATGAGACATTCAGTCCTTTAGCAAAGATGTCAACCATAAGGACAATAATTGCCATTGCAGCATCAAAAGGATGGACATTGAGTCAATTGGACATTAAGAATGCATTTTTGAATGGATATATATCAGATGAGGTTTACATGGAGCAACCTCAAGGGTTTGCAGATCATAAGTTTCCAAATTATGTTTGCAGGTTGAGAAGAGCTCTTTATGGTTTGAAGCAAGCTCCAAGAGCTTGGAATTATAGACTTGTAAAGTACCTTAATGATCTTGGATATCAAAGCTCAAAGGTAGATGCAAGTTTACTTATCAAAAGAACAGATGAAGGTATGATCTACATTTGTATATATGTAGATGATATTATAATTACAGGTACTTCAAATGAAGGAATCAAGGAGGTGAAGAAGCTACTTGAAAGAGAATTCAAGATAAGTGATCTAGGAAAATTTTCATATTTTCTTGGAATGGAAATCACTTATGCAGAACATGGTATATATGTATCACAAGAAAGGTATCTCTTGAATCTTCTAAAGAAGTTCAACATGGAGAATTGCAGAGAGGCATCAACACCACTAGAGGTCAATCATAAACTCAGTAGATATGATGGTGTAGAGTTCAAAGACATGAGGAAGTATCAATCTTTAGTGGGAAGTTTAATTTATGGTACACTAACAAGGCCTGATCTTAGTTATGCAGTTGGTGTTCTTTCTCAATTCATGCATTGTCCAAAGGATCCACATTGGATTGCAGGTCAAAGAGTCCTTAGATATATCAAAGGGACTTTGAAAGAAGGATTGTATTATCCTTTTACATCAGATATAAGGTTGAGAGCCTATAGTGATTCAGATTGGGCAGGAAGTCAAGATGACAGGAGATCTACCCATGGCTACATGATATACATTGGAGATAAGCTTGTGAGTTGGTGTTCACAGAAACAACACACAGTGGCCTTATCATCAACAGAAGCTGAATACAAAGGACTTGTAGAAGCAGCAGAGGAAGTCATATGGATGCAGACATTATTCAAAAGCTTGGGAATTGATCAAGGTATACCCATCATTCATGGAGATAACATGAGTTCTTTATATCTTGCAGCAAATCCCGTATTTCATGCAAGGACAAAGCACATAGAGATACAGTATCATTTTCTCAGAGAAAAGGTAATGGAGAAAGAGATTGAAGTGGTGTACACTTCTACAAAAGATCAGATTGCAGATATTATGACAAAAAGCTTGGATGGAGTGAAGACAAATAAGTTCAAGGAGATGGCAGGAATAAAAAAGAAGAAGACTATGTGAAGAAGTCAAATTATGCTAATTAGTGATTGAGGGGGAGCTGTTGGGGCTTCACTCACTAATTAGGCATGGATATATGAAGACATATGAAGACATATGATGGAGGAAAGAAGAAGCGAAGAAAAGACTTACAGAAAATCAAGCCTAACTGAAGGGACAATTTCACTATTGTAAATTAGTGCAAAATTAGAGTCTAGATGTTCATTTGATCTTCAAAACTTACGAGTTCAAGTCTAGAAGAATGTAAACCATAGGTATATAAGTTAATTTGAGCCAAAAACATAGAGGAGAGAACTCAATTTTGTAATCTGAGTGAGTAGAGAAAAGTCGTGTATTTTCTGAGAGAGATGGTGAGAGAAAACTTCTGAGTTTGAGAAAGTTTTCCATGGCTGTGAGCAAAATTAGGCCAAGCCATTTTGTACACATCTTCTCTGATAATCAACACATGTTTGTGTAGAAGGATTGAGTCTAATTCCTCTTGTACATTGAGTTCTAAGTCATTTCATATGACTGTGTAAGGTAGTTGACAGTTACGACTTTTCTGGCGCACATTTGACTGATCTTCTGAAGGTCAGATCTCGACGTATGGTGTAAAGTTTTTGGTAAGTGATAGCTCAATTTAAAGCTACTCTCCTCAACTACATTTGGTCAAAAGATCTTTAAGAAACGGGACGCATACTCAGAGAAATCAACTTAAGAGTGGAGGTATGTCAAATCGATGAAGTCAATTTCCAGTTTCCAGACATAGTGAAAAGTTTGGTACAAAATCAGAAGATTTTGAAGTCATTACTTGAAAGTTTTGCTTGTTATATGTTACTGAACATTAGCAAGAACTTCTCTTAGCACGTGATCAAAAGACTTTGCAAAGATTGAGCTAATACAGGTCAAATTGAAGGATTGAAAAAAGGCACAGATTTCTGTGAAGTGAATTTTTGTTTTTCACTAAATTTAGAGATGGAGGCTCACAATGTGAGTATTGCTAAGCTAATGGTGGTTATAGAGGTCTTCTAATACCACATTACTTTGGTTCTTGTGGTGTTTCACACACCAACAAGAAAGACAGGCAGAGAGACAGAAAGACAGACAGACAGACAGAGAGACAGACAGACAGACAGACAGATAGACAGACAAATAGATAGATAGATAG
>CM035440.1:142370147-142372647 GCA_020310875.1 Ceratopteris richardii
TCTTTAAACCTCTGCAATTTAGGTCCATCCAAACTTTTAGTCATCATATCTGCAAGTTGATCTTTTGTAGGGGTGTGTATGACTTCAATTTCCTTCTCAATGACCTTCTCTCTCAGGAAATGGTACTGTATTTCAATGTGCTTAGTTCTAGCATGAAACACAGGATTAGCTGCCAAGTATAGAGAACTCATGTTGTCTCCACAAACAATAGGAGTACTTTGAACCACATCAAAAACTTTCATAAGTGTCTTTAGCCATATTACCTCTTTTGCAGCTTCCACCATACCTTTATATTCTGCCTCTGTGGATGACAAAGCAACTGTATGTTGCTTCTTAGAACACCATGAAATCAATTTGTCTTCTACATAGCACAAGTATCCATGTGTTGATCTTCTATCATCCACATTACCAGCCCAATCTGCATCACTATATATCTTCACTCTTGTATCAGAAGTAAATCCATAGTACAACCCTTCTTTGAGTGTACCCTTGATGTACCTAAGTACTCTTTGTCCTGCAATCCAATGTTCCTTTCTAGGACAATGCATGGATTGTGAAAGCACACCAACTGCATATGACAAGTCAGGCCTTGTCAATGTAGCATAAATCAAGCTACCAACCAAACTTTGATAGAGTTTCATGTCTCTGAACTCTTCTCCTTCAAACCTAGACAATTTATGATTCACTTCCAAAGGTGTAGGTGCAACCCTGCAATCTTCCATTTTAAATTTGGTTAGCAAATTTTTAAGATACCTTTCTTGGGTCACATATACTCCATGTTGAGTATAAGAAATCTCCATTCCCAAGAAGAATGATAGGTTCCCCAAATCACTGATTTTGAACTCTTTCTCCATCTGCTTCTTGATCATTTGTATTCCTTTATCATCTGTTCCTGTAAGTATTATGTCATCAACATAAATACAAACATAAATGAATCCATCTTCACTTGCTTTGACTAGCAAGCTACTATCTGCCTTTGATGCTTGAAATCCAAGATCATTCAAGAATTTTACAAGCCTATAATTCCAAGCCCTTGGGGCTTGCTTCAACCCATACAAAGCTCTCTTGAGCTTACATACATAATTTGGACTCACTTGATCTTTGAACCCATCTGGTTGCTCCATGTAGACTTCATCTGAAATGTAACCATTCAAGAAAGCATTTTTTACATCTAACTGAGATAACTTCCAACCTTTGCAAGCAGCAATTGCTATGAGTGTCCTGATGGTTGTCATCTTTGCCACAGGACTATAAGTCTCATCATAATCCACTCCATATGTCTGTGCATATCCTTTCACAACAAGTCTAGCTTTGTACCTAGACACACTTCCATCTGCAAATCTTTTAGTCTTGTAAACCCACTTACAACCAATGATTTTTTGGCTATTAGGTTTAGGAACCAGATCCCAAGTCTGATTCTCTATCAAGTAAGCATAATCTTTAGTAGTTAAGAATGAAGTGTCATAGCTATACCTTGTAGGTTGCCATTTGTGCCTAGATGATCTCCTAACTTCTGCACTTCTTGAAGTTTCTGGTTCATCACCTTCTGGATCAAATCTTGGCCTCTCTTCATATTCAACCTGTACTTCATTGTTCTCACTTTCATCAAGTAATTGAATCTTTGCTTTACCTTTTCTTTGTTCCACTACTTCTTCATCATCTGCATGTACATTATATTTACCTGCATACCAAGTACCTTGCTCATCAAAAGTAACATCCTTGGATACAATAAATTGCTTTGTGGATGGACTCCACAACCTGTATCCCATTTGCTTATCATCATAGCCAATGAATACATACTTTTCTGCCTTAGGCTCCAACTTATGCCTCAATTGAGATGGCACATATGCATATGCCAAGCATCCAAATATTCTGCAATGATCCAAGGTAGGTTTCTTACCCCACCAAGCTTCATATGGTGTCATACCCTGCAAAGCTTTACAAGGCAATCTATTAACCAAATATGTAGCTGTGTTTACAGCCTCTGCCCACAGATAATTTGGGCAATTCTTCTCTTTCATCATGGACCTTGCAAATTCAACAAGTGTCCTGTTTCTTCTTTCTGCTACCCCATTTTGTTGAGGAGAGTACCTGCAAGTAACTTCTCTCTTTATACCTGCATTCCACAAATAATCATTGAACTCATTTGAAAAATACTCTCCCCCTCCATCTGACCTTAGTCTCTTCAATTGTTGACATGTAATCCTTTCTGCATATGCATGATAGTGTTTAAATGTATTAAACACTTCTGACTTTTCTTTAATCACATAAATTGTGATCCACCTGGTAGCATCATCAACATATATGACATAATATCTTGAACCATTTATACTAAAGTCCTTTGAAGGACCCCACACATCTGTATGCACCAATTCAAGTCTTTCTGAATACATAAACCCATGCTTGGAATAGGATTGCTTATGAGCCTTACCTAATTGACATGCCTCACATCTGTATGTCATGTGTTGACCTGCAATATTAGGCAACCCAAGCACTGAAT
>CM035440.1:142380147-142432647 GCA_020310875.1 Ceratopteris richardii
AGTACAAGTCATGCAATGTATTCAAAGGATAAGAAGAAGAATATCAAAGGGAATCAACAAGCAAATGAAGATGAAGGTACAACTAGCCAAGCTAACTTCCTAAGAGGAAGAGGAGGTGGCAAAGGTAGAGGAAGAGGCAGGAGTAATAAAGATGGAGTCAAAGCTTGCTTGATTTGTGGTAAGACAAATCACTTAGCTAATGATTGTTGGCATAATACTCAGAGTAATGGTGGATATAATCAGAATTTTAATTCAAGAGGAAGAGGTGGCAGAAATCAGAGTGGTAATTTCAGAGGTAGAGGTAGTAGAGGTTACTTTGGAAGAAATTCAGATAGAGGATTCCAAAGTCAACAATACAACAATACAACAATACCTACTACAATTATGCTTCAGATCAAAAGGAGGATTCAACATTGATAATGAATGCAACTTGTGAAAGGCAAAGTGAAGACCAAAGAGTCTTCTACATTGACTCAGGGTGTAGCAATCACCTGAGTGGTAACATAGCTTTGATGACTGGTTTGGAGAATAAGACAACTAATCATGTTGTTCAAACAGGTGACAATACAAAGCATAATGTGAAGTCAATTGGATTAGTGAAGGCCAAGGATACTATAGTCCTGTGGCAAAGATGACAATCATCAGGACACTCATAGCCATTGCTGCATGTAAAGGTTGGAAATTATGTCAATTGACATGAAAAATGCTTTTTTGAATGGTTACATTTCAAATGATGTTTTCATGGAGCAACCACAAGGATTCAGAGATGAAAGCTATCCAGATTATGTATGTAAGCTCAAGAGAGCTTTGTATGGTTTGAAGTAGGCCCCAAGGGCATGGAATTATAGACTTGTAAAGTTCTTGAAAGAACTTGGTTTCCAAGTATCGAAAGCAGATAGTAGCTTGCTTGTTAAAGCAAGTGATGATGGGTTCATTTACATGTGCATATATGTTGATGATATAATTCTTACAGGTAGAGATGAGAAAGGCATTCAAAGCCTAAAGAAGCAAATGGAAAAAGAGTTCAAGATTAGTGACTTGGGAGACTTGTCACGTATATAACTCAAGAAAGGTACTTGAAGAACTTGTTGATCAAGTTTAAAATGAATGATTGCAGGGTAGCACCTACTCCAATGGAGGTGAATCACAAATTAAGCAAATATGGAGGAGAAGAGTTCAAAGATATGAAGCTATATCAAAGTTTGGTTGGTAGTCTGATCTATGCTACTTTAACTAGGCCTGACTTGTCATATGCAGTTGGAGTATTGTCTCAAATCATGCATTGTCCTAGGAAAGAACATTGGATTGCAGGACAAAGAGTGTTGAGGTACATTAAGGGTACACTCAAAGAGGGAATGTATTATGGTTTTACATCAGATACAAACATCAAGATATATAGTGATGCAGATTGGGCAGGTAATCCAGATGATAGGAGATCAACATATGGATACGTATGTTATGTGGGAGATAAGCTAATCTCTTGGTGTTCAAAGAAGCAACACACAGTTGCTTTATCATCTACACAAGCAGAGTACAAAGGTATGGTGGAAGCTGCAAAGGAAGTGATATGGCTTAAGACTCTTATGAAGAGTTTTGACATCATTCAGAGTACACCCACTATTTATGGAGATAACATGAGTTCATTGTATTTAGCTGCTAACCCTATTTTTCATGCTAGGACCAAACACATTGAGATTCGGTATCACTTTGTTGGATAAAGAGATTGAAGTAATACATACTTCAACAAAAGATCAGGTAGCTGATATGCTAACCAAAAGTTTGGATGGACCAAAGCTACAGAGATTCAAGGATATGGCAGTCGTAAAGAAGATAGAGAAAACCTCAATTGATGATTGAGGGGGAGCTGTTGGTGCAGGGCAATCAACAATTGAAGTTTTGATGAAGGCTTGGAAGTCAAGGGTTGAAGGAAAGATCAAGTTATGAAGCATAAAGGAAGTGCATATCCAGAAGATGAAGATGTGTATACATATGTACATTAATTTAGAGTCAGTTCATCATATACTTTTGTATGGTCATGAGCTTGTAAATATTTGCCTATATATACAAAGAAAATGTCGGGGCAAATAGGAGAGAATGTGTAAGAACAATATTTGAGGAGAATTAGATCTCATTAGACATTTTAGAAGTGAATAGGATCTCTCTCATTATCTAGATGTAAACCTTTCATAAATGAAAAATGTTGCACCCGATGTTTCTAAGTATTCTCCTTCTGTGTTGAATCTTTTGTGAAATACTTTTTTACAAGTCTAAGTCTATATTTGATTGACCTCTGTACAAATTTTGATCTTCTCATTGTGAACAAGTTGAGAGAATTATGAATAGGAACATTCATATATGAGAAAATATCAAGTATCTTCTAAAACACGTGCAATCCTGATGGTCAAAGAAGTGACCAATTCTCAGTGCACAATTTAAAGTTTTCCAGAAATGAGGAGTCAAAATATAAGTTGGAAGATAAGCCATCTATGGCTAAAAGCATTCACTTAAACGGGTTCTAGTTTGGGAGAACTATGTGTTAGAAGTTGGAGGTGTCAAAGTTGACTCTACAAGAAGGCAGTTTTAGACATAGGTAGATTTTTTGGATCATTTCTCTTAATCTACTTAAGCTTTTGAAGTGTTTTAACTTGGAGGAGATGCCAAACTCTACTCAACACATTCTACAAAGTTTCATTACAAACTTTACACAAATGATTAATCAATGAGTCAATAATGTGCAGCATGTTGGAGCAGAGCAATCATCAATAAGTGATTACATGAAGTCCAGAAGTGAAAAGATATGTGGAAGGTTGAAGATTGATTTCAAAGAAAGAGAATAGAATCAGAAACTTTTCTTTTGTATATTATTCTTGTAAATAGTTCAATGTTTTTTGAAAGGATGACGAGTTAGACTCGTATATATATCTATAGATACGTACTCATAGAAGATAGAGATAGGAGAGAGATATAGATGATATAGAGAAGACAATAGGTGAATAGAAGATGAACATTGAATGTATCATCAATCAGATGTATGAGAAGTTATGAGAAGAAAAATGTTGCAGGAATTTGCGCGTCGATTTTTCCTCCTATTCTCCTTCTGTGCTTAATCTTATGAGAAATCCTTTTGTACACATCTAAGTCCATAGTTAATCAATCTATGGCTAAAGTTTGAGAGTCTAATTGCAAATAGGCTGAGAGAATTTTGAATAGGAACATTTGTATGTGAAAAGCTCTAAGTGTCTTCTGAAACAGGCGCAGATTTCGTGGTCAAAGAAATGGAAAGTGCTCAGTGCACAGTGTAAAGTTTTACACAAATGATAGCTCAAAATCTAAGTTGAGAGATAAGCTATCTACATCTAAAAGCATTTGACCAAACGGGTTCGACATTGGGAGAACCATAGCTAAGAAGTTACAGGTGTCAAAGTCGCTACTGCAGAGAAGCAGTTTCACACATAGGTAAAGTGTTTGAGTCATTTCTCAAAGTATACTCAATCATTTGAGGAGATTTAAGTTGCAAAAGGTGTGAAACCTTAAGGTGACACATTCTACAAAGTTTTATCAAAAACTTTACACAAATGATTAGTCAATCAGTGATTAATCTGCAGCAGACTTTTCTGAGAATTGATTTTTCTACAGTTAATCAATTTCTTGATAAGTTGGTGATTGTTCCTTAAAATTAAGTGGATTTTGAAGTTGTTCTTCATATAGAGGTGATCTAAAATCACGGATAACTTGTTCTTTTGGAGATTAACACTCTCCATCAGTGGTATCAGAGCAGGTTCTATCAAATTGAGGAAAGGGAGACTCTGACTGCTGCAGAAATACAATCTTTACATCTCGAAGGATCAAAAGGATAAATTGTGAAGAAAGCTTGAAGGAAGACACATTGAAGTTGTCAAAAGGATCAGAAGGAGTAATATTCGAAGCCAAGGTACATTTATTTCTCATAAGGATTAAATATTTGATAGTACAGGTGAAGAAAGGATGGGAGATAGTCTCCAAATTGAGAAATTGGATAGAGAGAACTATCCTGCATGGTCAATGAGGATGGAAGCTCATCTTATGAGCAAAGACTTGATACCTTACATTACAGAAGAAGAAAAAAAGCCTCAATTCAGAGATCCTAGTGTTCCAACTAGGGAGGAATTGTCAGATTTGAAGAATTGGATGAAGAGAGATGCTCAAGCTAGGAGCATTATCTATTTGGCAGTTAATGACTACTTGCTACCTCACATTAGAGGTCTTGAAAGTGCAAGTAATATTTGGAGTGCTTTGGAAGAGCATTTTCAGAACACAACTAAATCAAGGAAGGCTTCATTATGGGCAGAGTTTACTACTTTCAAGAAGAAGGCTTCACAATCAATATCTGATTATGTGACAAAGATGAAGGACATTGCAGATTCTTTAGGTGCACTGGATGAAGATATTGAAGAAGACAAAATGATAAGACAAATTCTCACAGGACTAAGAGGAGATGAGAAGTGGAAGCCTTTTATTTTGTCTACAGAACTTTCATTAGGCCATTTCACTCCTGATTTGAATCAATTGTTAGGACATATGCTAACTTTTGAGAATGATATCAAAGGAGATGTTGACAAGAGTGCAGGTCATGCAATGTACTCTAAAGACAAGAAGAAAGCTAACAAAGGAAAGCAACAATCAGGTGAAGAAGAAGGTACTTCAAGCCAAGCAAATTTCCTAAGAGGAAGAGGAAATGGCAGAAGTAGAGGAAGAGGCAGAAATAACAAAGATAATGTCAGAGCTTGTTGGATATGTGGTAAGACCAATCATCTATCTCATGATTGTTGGCATAATAATCAAAGCAATGGTAATTTTAATCAGAACTTTAATCAAAGAGCAAGAGGTGGTAGATTTCAGAGAGGAAACTTCAGAGGTAGAGGTGGTAGGAATTCTTTTGGAAGAGGTGGAGGAAGAAGCTTCCAAAATCAATCCTATAATAACACCTACTACAATTATGCATCAGATCAGAAAGAAGATTCGACTCTCATATGAATGCAACATGTGAAGCCTCACATGAAGATATGAGAGTATTTTATATTGACTCAGGTTGTAGCAATCATCTGAGTGGAAACATTGCTTTGATGACTGATCTAGATCATAAGCAATTAATCATACAGTTCAAATAGGTGATAATACAAAGCATAAGGTAAAGTCAATTGGTTCAGTCAAAGCCAAAGATGGGAGCACTCTTTTGAGCAAGGTTCTTTATGTTCCTACAATTCCAAAGAATTTGATCAGTGTAGGTCAAATTGTGGAGAAAGGATATGAGGTAAGGTTTACTAATGATGGTGTTTATGTTGAAGACCCTAATCAAGGGTATAAGCAGATTGTTATAGGGAAAAAGGAAGGAAGACTCTTCACATTAAAGGTACAAGGGAATATTGGACATCCTATGTTTACATATGGAGAGCAGAAGGTATCTGAATTGGATCTTTGGCATAAAAGACTTGGACACTTCAATGAGAGAGGTATCAAATAAATGATAAATAATGGTTCAGTACTTGGATTGCCTAACATTGCACGTCAACACATGACATACAATTGTGAAGCATGTCAGTTAGGTAAGGCTCATAAGCAATCATACAATAAACATGGTCTTATGTATTCAGAAAGACTTGAATTGGTACATACAGATGTGTGGGGTCCTTCAAAGGACTTTAGTATAGATGTTTCAAGATATTATGTCATATATGTTGATGATGCTACCAGGTGGATCACAATCTATGTGATTAAAGATAAATCAGAAGTGTTTAATACATTTAAACACTATCATGCATATGCAGAAAGAATTACAGGCCATAAGTTGAAGAGACTAAGGTCAGATGGAGGGGGAGAGTATTTCTCAAATGAGTTCACTGATTTCTTATGGAATGCAGGTATAAAAAGGGGGGTTATTTGCAGGTACTCTCCTCAACAAAATGGGGTAGCAGAAAGAAGGAATAGAATTCTTGTTGAGTTTGCAAGATCCATGATGAAGGAGAAAAAGTGTCCAAATTATTTGTGGGCTGAGGCTGTAAACACAGCCACATATTTGGTTAATAGATTGTTTTGTAAAGCTTTGTAGGGTATGACACCATATGAAGCTTGGTGGGGTAAGAGACCTACCTTGGATCATTGTAAAATATTTGGATGCTTGGCATATGCATATGTGCCATCTCAATTGAGGCATAAGTTGGAGCCTAAAGCAGAGAAGTATGTATTCATTGGTTATGATGACAAGCAGATGGGTTATAGGTTGTGGAGTCCATCCACAAAACAATTCCTTGTGTCCAAGGATGTTACATTTGATGAGCAAAGTACTTGGTATGCAGGTACTTCTAATGTGTATGCAGAAATTGAAGAAATTATGAATCAGAAGAAAGGCAAACCAAAGGTTCAGATATTTGATGAAGAAGAGAAAAATGAAATACAGGTTGAAGGTGAAGAAGTGCCAAGGTTTGATCGAGAGTGTGATGAACCAGAAACCTCAAGAAGTGGAGAACTTAGGAGATCTACAAGGCACAAATGGCAACCTACAAGGTATAGTAATGATACTTCATTCTTGACTACTAAGGATTATGCTTACATGATAAAAGAAGATGAAGATCCATCTACATATGATGAAGCCAAAGGAAAGAAGAACTGGGACGAAGCTATGCAAGAGGAGTATGATGCATTGATGGAAAACCAGACATGGGATTTGGTTCCTAGACCTAATAGCCAGAAAATCATTGGATGTAAGTGGGTTTATAAAACAAAAAGGTTTGCAGATGGAAGTGTGTCTAGGTACAGAGCCAGACTTGTTGTGAAGGGATATGCACAGACATATGGAGTGGACTATGATGAGAATTATAGTCTTGTGGCAAAAATGACAACTATCAAAACACTTATAGCAATTGCTGCTTGCAAAGGTTGTAAATTATCTCAATTAGATGTTAAAAATGCTTTTTTGAATGGTTACATTTCAGATGAAGTTTACATGGAGCAACCGGAAGGGTTCAAAGATCAAGTGTATTCAAATTATGTGTGTAAGCTCAAGAGAGCTTTATATGGTTTGAAGCAGGCCCTAAGAGCATGGAATTATAGACTTGTAAAGTTCTTAAAGGATCTTGGATTTCAAGCATCAAAGGCAGATAGTAGCTTGCTAGTCAAAGCAAGTGAAGATGGATTCATTTATGTTTGTATTTATGTTCATGACATAATACTTACAGGAACAGATGATAAAGGTATACGAATGATTAAGAAGCAGATGGAGAAAGAGTTCAAAATCAGTGACTTGGGAAATTTGTCATTCTTCTTGGGAATGGAGATTTCATATACTCAACATGGAGTATATGTAACTCAAGAAAGGTATCCTAAAAATTTGCTAACCATGTTTAAAATGGAAGATTGCAGGATAGCACCAACTCCAATGGAAGTTAATCATAGATTGACTAAATATGGAGGAGAAGAATTCAGAGATATGAAGCTTTATCAGAGTTTGGTGGGTAGCCTGATTTATGCTACATTAACAAGACCAGATTTTTCATATGCAATTGGAGTTCTATCTCAATTCATGCATTGTCCTAGAAAGGAACATTGGATTGCAGGACAAAGAGTACTTAGGTACATCAAGGGTACACTCAAAGAAGGGTTGTACTATGGGTTTACCTCAGATACAAGAGTCAAAATATATAGTGATGCAGATTGGGCAGGTAATATGGATGATAGAAGATAAACACATGGATATTTGTGCTATGTGGGAGACAAACTAATATCATGGTGTTCTAAGAAGCAACATACAGTTGCTTTATCATCTACAGAAGCAGAATACAAAGGCATGGTGGAAGCTGCAAAGGAAGTAATTTGGCTAAAGACACTTATGAAGAGTTTTGATGTGATTCAGAGTACTCCTATCATTTGTGGAGACAATATGAGTTCTTTATATTTGGCAGTAAATCCTGTGTTTCATGCTAGAACTAAACATATTGAAATTTAGTATCATTTTTTAAGAGAGAAGGTCATTGATAAAGAAATTGAAGTAATGCATACTCCCACAAAAGATCAACTTGCAGATATGATGACAAAAAGTTTGGATGGACCTAAGTTGCAGAGGTTTAAAGATATGGCAGGAATAAAGAAGATGCAGGTAATCACAATTGATGATTGAGGGGGAGCTGTTGGAGCAGAGCAATCATCAATAAGTGATTACATGATGTCCAGAAGTGAAAAGATATGTGGAAGGTTGAAGATTGATTTCAAAGAAAGAGAATAGAATCAGAAACTTTTCTTTTGTATATTAGTGCAACTTTTCTTGGGTCACATATACTCCATGTTGAGTATAAGAAATCTCCATTCCCAAGAAGAATGATAGGCTCCCCAAATCACTGATTTTGAACTCTTTCTCCATCTGCTTCTTGGTCATTTGTATCCCCTTATCATCTGTTCCTGTAAGTATTATGTCATCACCATAAATACAAACATAAATGAATCCATCTTCACTTGCTTTGACTAGCAAGCTACTATCTGCCTTTGATGCTTGAAATCCAAGATCATTCAAGAATTTTACAAGCCTATAATTCCAAGCCCTTGGGGCCTGCTTCAACCCATACAAAGCTCTCTTGAGCTTACACACATAATTTGGACTCACTTGATCTTTGAACCCATCTGGTTGCTCCATGTAGACTTCATCTGAAATGTAACCATTCAAGGAAGCAGTTTTTACATCTAATTGAGATAACTTCCAACCTTTGCAAGCAGCAATTGCTATGAGAGTCCTGATGGTTGTCATCTTTGCCACAGGACTATAAGTCTCATCATAATCCACTCCATATGTCTGTGCATATCCTTTCACAACAAGTCTAGCTTTGTATCTAGACACACTTCCATCTGCAAATCTTTTAGTCTTGTAAACCCACTTACAACCAATGATTTTCTGGCTATTAGGTTTAGGAACCAAATCCCATGTTTGATTCTCTATCAATGCATCATACTCCTCTTGCATAGCATCTTCCCAATTCTTCTTCCCTTTGGCCTCTTCATATGTAGAAGGGTCTTCATCTGCTTTTACCAAATAAGCATAATCTTTAGTAGTTAAGAATGAAGTGTCATAGCTATACCTTGTAGGTTGCCATTTGTGCCTAGATGATCTCCTAACTTCTGCACTTCTTGAGCTCTCTGGTTCATCACATTCTGGATCAAACCTTGGCCTCTCTTCAACTTCAATCTGTACTTCATTATTCTCACTTTCATCAAGTAATTGAATCTTTGCTTTACCTTTCCTTTGATCCACTACTTCTTCATCATCTGCATGTACATTATATTTACCTGCATACCAAGTACCTTGCTCATCAAATGTAACATCCTTGGATACAATAAATTGCTTTGTGGATGGACTCCACAACCTGTATCCCATTTGCTTATCATCATAGCCAATGAATACATACTTTTGTGCCTTAGGCTCCAACTTATGCCTCAATTGAGATGGCACATATGCATATGCCAAGCATCCAAATATTCTGCAATGATCCAAGGTAGGTTTCTTACCCCACCAAGCTTCATATGGTGTCATACCCTGCAAAGCTTTACAAGGCAATCTATTAACCAAATATGTAGCTGTATTAACAACCTCAGCCCACAAATAATTTGGGCAATTCTTCTCTTTCATCATGGACCTTGCAAATTCAACAAGTGTCCTGTTTCTTCTTTCTGCTACCCCATTTTGTTGAGGAGAATACCTGCAAGTAACTTCTCTCTTTATACCTGCATTCCACAAATAATCATTGAACTCATTTGAAAAATACTCTCCCCCTCCATCTGACCTTAGTCTCTTCAATTTTTGACCTGTAATCCTTTCTGCATATGCATGATAGTGTTTAAATGTATTAAACACTTCTGACTTTTCTTTAATCACATAAATTGTGATCCACCTGGTAGCATCATCAACATATATGACATAATATCTTGAACCATTTATACTAAAGTCCTTTGAAGGACCCCACACATCTGTATGCACCAATTCAAGTCTTTCTGAATACATAAACCCATGCTTGGAATAGGATTGCTTATGAGCCTTACCTAATTGACATGCCTCACATCTGTATGTCATGTGTTGACCTGCAATGTTAGGCATTCCAAGCATTGAATCATTGTTAATCATTTCTTTGATACCTCTTTCATTAAAGTGTCCAAGTCTTTTGTGCCAAAGATCCAATTCTGACACCTTCTGCTCTCCATATGTGAACATAGCATGTCCAACATTTCCTTGTACCTTCAATGTGAAGAACCTTCCTTCTTTCTTTCCTGCAATAACTTGTTTATACCCTTGACTAGGGTCTTCAACATAAACTCCATCATTGGTGAACCTTACCTCATATCCTTTTTCCACAATTTGACCTACACTGATCAAATTCTTTGGAATTGTGGGAACATAAAGTACCTTACTCAGAAGAGTGCTCCCATCCTTAGCTTTGACTGAACCAATTGACTTTACCTTATGCTTTGTATTATCACCTGTCTGAACTGTATGATTAATAGCATTATGATCTAGGTCAGTCATCAAAGCAATATTTCCACTTAAATGATTACTACATCCTGAATCAATGTAGAACACTCTCATGTCCTCATGTGAGGTTTCACATGTATTCATAATGAGAGTCGAGTCCTCCTTCTGATCTGATGTATAGTTGTAGTAGGTGTTATTATAGGATTGATTTTGGAAGCTTCTTCCTCCACCTCTTCCAAAAAAATTCCTACCACCTCTACCTCTGAAGTTTCCTCTCTGAAATCTACCACCTGTTGCTCTTTGATTAAAGTTCTGATAATTACTATTATTCTGATTATTGTGCCAACAATCATGAGATAGATGATTGGTCTTACCACATATCCAACAAGCTCTTGCATTCTCTTTGTTGATTCTGCCTCTTCCTCTACTTCTGCCATTTCCTCTTCCTCTTATGAAGTTTGCTTGGTTTGAAGTACCTCACCTGATTGTTGCTTCCCTTTGTTGGCTTTCTTCTTGTCTTTAGAATACATTGCATGACCTGCACTCTTATCAACATCTCCTTTGACATCATTCTCAAAAGTTAGCATATGACCTAACAATTGATTCAAGTCAGGAGTAAAGTGATCTAATGAAAGTTCTGTAGATAAAATGAAAGGCTTCCATTTCTCATCTCCTCTTAGCCCTGTGAGTATTTGTCTTACCAATTTGTCTTCTTCAATATCTTCATCCACTGCACCTAAAGAATCTTCAATGTCCTTCATCTTTGTAACATAATCAGAGATTGATTGTGAGGCCTTCTTCTTGAAGGTAGTAAACTCTCCCCATAGTGAAGCCTTCCTTGATTTGGTTGTGTTTTGGAAATGCTCCTCCAAAGCATTCCAAATGTCACATGCACTTTCAAGTCCTCTAATGTGAGGAAGCAAATAGTCATTGACTGCCATGTAGATTATGCTCCTTGCTTGAGCATCTTTCTTCATCCAATTCTTCAAGTCTGCAAGCTCCTCCCTAGTTGGAACACTAGGATCTGTGAATTCTGGCTTTTCTTCATCTCCTGTGATGTATCCTATCAGATCTTTGCTCATAAGATGAGCTTCCATCCTCATAGACCATGCAGGATAGTTCTCTCTATCCAACTTTTCAATTTGGAGACTATCTCCCATCTTTACTTCACCTGTAGTCTCAAAACTTTAACCTTTACAGATAATGAATGTACCTTTACTTCGAATGTTGCTCCTTCTGATCCTTTTGATACTCTTTGTATGTCTTCCTTCAAGTTTTCTTCAACCTTTACCCTTCTGCACCTTCAAAATGTAAAGATTTGTACTTCTGCAATAGTCGGAGTCTTCTTCACTTCAATTTTGACACAACCTGCTCTGATACCACTGATGGAGAGTGTTAATCTCCAAAAGAACAAGTTAACCTTGAATTTAGATCACCTCTATATCAAGATTAACCTTAGACTCCACCAAACTTAGAGATCATTCACCAATTTATCAGGAAATTGATTATTCTGAAAAATTCAACTTCTTCAGAAAAGTCTGCTGCAGATTAATCACTCATTGACTAATCAATTCTGTAAAGTTTTTGACAAAACTTTGTACAACACTTCGCCTAGAGATTGTGCAACTTTACCAAGTTAAATTTCTCAAAATGATTGAATACACTTTGAGAAATCATACAAACAAGT
Organism: Ceratopteris richardii; assembly: GCA_020310875.1. Taxonomy (NCBI): domain Eukaryota; kingdom Viridiplantae; phylum Streptophyta; class Polypodiopsida; order Polypodiales; family Pteridaceae; genus Ceratopteris; species Ceratopteris richardii. The sequence goes on from CM035440.1 coordinate 142,392,318, forward strand.
TACCTATGTGTAAAACACCTTCTCTGCAGTAGCGACTTTGACACCTGCAACTTCTTAGCACTGGTTCTCACAATGTCGAACCCGTTTGATCAAGATCTTTTAGCCATAGATGGCTTACCTTCCAACTTAGATTTTAAGCCCTCACTTGTGTAAAACTTTACACCGCACACTGAGAAATCTTCATTTCTCTAAACATGAAATCTGCGCCAGTTTTGTCGACTCTCAGAACATCTTCACATATGAATGTTCCTAAACAAAATTCTCTCAACCTGATTGCAATTAACCTCTCAAATTCTAGCCATAGATAGACTAGCTATGGACTTAGATACGTGCAAAAGGATTTCTCAAAAGATTAAGCACAGAAGGAGAGTGGGAGAGAAGATCGACGCGCAGAATTTCTACAACATTTTCTTCTTCATTACTTTTCATACATATGGTTGATGATACATACAATGTTCATCACCTCTTCACCTATTCTTCTCTATCTGATCTATATCACTCTCTCTTGCTACGAATACATATCTGTAGATATATATACGAGTCTAACTCGTCATCTTTTTCAAAATACATTGAACTATTTACAAAAGTAATATACAAAAGAAACATTTCTGATTCTATTTTCTTCCTTTGAAAGTAATCTTCATCCTTCCACATATCTTTTCACTTTTGGACTTCATGTAATCACCTATTGATGATTGCTCTGCTCCAACATGAAGATATTGAAGAAGACAAATTCTCACAGGGCTAAGAGGAGATGAGAAGTGGAAGCCTTTTATTTTGTCTACAGAACTTTCATTAGACCATTTCACTCTTGATTTGAATCAATTGTTAAGACACATGCTAACTTTTGAGAATGATATCAATGGAGATGTTGACAAGAGTGCAGGTCATGCAATGTACTCTAAAGACAAGAAGAAAGCTAACAAAGGAAAGCAACAATTAGGTGAAGAAGAAGGTACTTCAAGCCAAGCAAATTTCGTAAGAGGAAGAGGAAATGGCAGAAGTAGAGGAAGAGGCAGAAATAACAAAGATAATGTCAGAGCTTGTTGGATATGTGGTAAGACCAATCATCTATCTCATGATTCTTGGCATAATAATCAAAGCAATGGTAATTTTAATCAGAACTTTAATCAAAGAGCAAGAGGTGGTAGATTTCAGAGAGGAAACTTCAGAGGTAGAGGTGGTAGGAATTCTTTTGGAAGAGGTGGAGGAAGAAGCTTCCAAAATCAATCCTATAATAACACCTACTACAATTATGCATCAGATCAGAAAGAAGATTCGACTCTCATTATGAATGCAACATGTTGTTGATGTATGAAACACCACAAGAAATGAATTAATGTGACACTAGAACACCTCTATGGTCATCATTAACTCATTGCCACTCCAAACTTTGAGAAATGATAGCCTAAAGTGAGAACTTTGCTTCTACAGATTTTTCTAGTCACTAAAATGACATACCTTTAGTATTTTTCTAATTTCTCTTAGCTCAAGTATTATTTCTCCATGAAACTTTACACCCCAAAACTAGAAGAGTAGAGCTTTCCAACAAGCTATCATATGCATCAAACGAATCTCTAGAACTCAAGTTATGGCCTTCACAAGATGACCCTATATGACCTTCCAAAATTGGAAATCTTTCCTGTTATAGTAAAAAGCGCCTGTCAAAAATTAGAATTCGATGCCTCGCATCGACTTGCAACGAGAATTCGATGCCGGGCATCGACTTGGGCTGTTTTTGGCCACTTTTCAGCAGGGATTCGATGCCGGGCATCGACTTCCCGCATAAAACCTTGATCTTTTGGATACCAAAACTATAGGTGATTTCATGCACACTTAGAATATGACTTATCAACTGGAATTCGATGACAGGCATCGAGTTGCTCCAACAACATCATGTTTTCAAACACTTCAGCACTGAATGAAAAGGATAAATGAAAATATGAGTTATCAGCAGAGATTCGATGCCAGGCATTGATGGAGAGTGTTAATCTCCAAAAGAACAAGTTAACCTTGAATTTAGATCACCTCTATATCAAGATTAACCTTAGACTCCACCAAACTTAGAGAACTTTCACCAATTTATCAGAAAATTGATTATTCTGAAAAATTCAGCTTCTTCAGAAAAGTCTGCTGCAGATTAATCACTCATTGACTAATCAATCCTGTAAAGTTTTTGATAAAACTTTGTATAACACTTCGCCTTAAGGTTGCGCAACTTTGCCAAGTTAAATCTCTCAAAAAGATTGAGTACATAATGAGAAATGTGTGAAACACTTTACCTATGTCTGAAAGAGCTTCTCTGCAATGGCGACTTTGACACCTGCAACTTCTTAGCACTAGTTCTCCCAAAGTAAATCTCGTTTGATCAAGATCTTTTAGCCATAGATGGCTTACCTTCCAACTTAGATTTTAAGCCCTCACTTGTGTAAAACTTTACACTGTGGACTGAGCAATGATCATTTCATTGAAGATGAAATGTGCGCCAGATTTTACGACTCTTAGAACATTCTTACATATGAATGTTCCTAATCAAAATTCTCTCAGCCTGATTATAATTAACCTCTCAAATTCTAGCCATAGATAGATTAGCTATGGATTTAGACACGTGCAGAAGGATTTCTCAAAAGATTAAACACAGAAGGAGCAGACTGCTAAACATCGGGTGCAAGTTTCTCGATTTCTTCAGAAAATTTACATACAAGTGAGGATAGATGATTCACTCACTTTCAATGTGTCTAATGACACTAATTTCTCTCTCCCTATTCTCTAATCTTCTTCTGCTCTATTTTCCCGACATTTTCCAACATATTTATATATGAATATATACAAGTGTATGACTAAACAAAGATATAAGTCAGCTAATGTACATATGTGTACATATCTTTGGATTTTCTGAACATGTCCTTCATTCAACCATCTGACTTTGTTTTCTTCTTGACTCCTTGATTTCATTCCTCCATAATTCTTCAATTGATGATTGTCATGCACCAACAACTCCCCCTCAATCATTAATTGAGGTTCTTCTCTATCTTCTTTACTCCAGCCATATCCTTGAATCTTTGTAGTTTTGGTCCATCTAGACTTTTTGTCATCATATCTGCAACTTGATCTTTTGTGGGAGTGTGTATGACTTCAATCTCCTTCTCAATAACCTTCTCTCTCAGAAAATGATACTGTATTTCAATATGCTTAGTTCTAGCATGAAATACAGGATTAGCTGCCAAGTATAATGAACTCATATTGTCTCCACAAATAATAGGAGTACTCTGAATCACATCAAAAACTTTCAAAAGTGTCTTTAGCCATATTACCTCTTTTGCAGCTTCCACCATACCTTTATATTCTGCTTCTGTAGATGACAAAGCAACTGTATGTTGCTTCTTGGAACACCATGAAATCAATTTGTCTCCTACATAGCACAAGTATCCATGTGTTGATCTTCTATCATCCACATTACCTGCCCAATCTGCATCACTATATATCTTCACTCTTGTATCAGAAGTAAATCCATAGTACAACCCTTCTCTGAGTGTACCCTTGATGTACCTAAGTACTCTTTGTCCTGCAATCCAATGTTCCTTTCTAGGACAATGCATAAATTGTGAAAGCACACCAACTGCATATGATAAATCAGGCCTTGTCAATGTAGCATAGATCAAGCTACCAACCAAACTTTGATAGAGTTTCATATCTTTGAACTCTTCTCCTCCAAACCTAGACAATTTATGGTTCACTTCCAAAGGTGTAGGTGCAACCCTGCAATCTTCCATTTTAAATTTGGTTAGCAAATTTTTAAGATACCTTTCTTGGGTCACATATACTCCATGTTGAGTATAAGAGATCTCCATTCCCAAGAAGAATGATAGGTTCCCCAAATCACTGATTTTAAACTCTTTCTCCATCTGCTTCTTGATCATTTGTATTCCCTTATCATCTGTTCCTGTAAGTATTATGTCATCAACATAAATACACACATAAATGAACCCATCTTCACTTGCTTTGACTAGAAAGCTACTATCTGCCTTTGATGCTTGAAATCCAAGATCATTCAAGAATTTTACAAGCCTATAATTCCAAGCCCTTGGGGCCTGCTTCAACCCATACAAAGCTCTCTTGAGCTTACACACATAATTTGGACTCACTTGATCTTTGAACCCATCTGGTTGCTCCATGTAGACTTCATCTGAAATGTAACCATTCAAGAAAGCATTTTTTACATCTAATTGAGATAACTTCCAACCTTTGCAAGCAACAATTGCTATGAGTGTCCTGATGGTTGTCATCTTTGCCACAGGACTATAAGTCTCATCATAGTCCACTCCATATGTCTGTGCATACCCTTTCACAACAAGTCTAGCTTTGTACCTAGACACACTTCCATCTGCAAATCTTTTAGTCTTGTAAACCCACTTACAACCAATGATTTTCTGACTATTAGGTTTAGGAACCAAATCCCATGTTTGATTCTCTATCAATGCATCATACTCCTCTTGCATAGCATCTTCCCAATTCTTCTTCCCTTTGGCCTCTTCATATGTAGAAGGGTCTTCATCTACTTTTACCAAATAAGCATAATCTTTAGTAGTTAAGAATGAAGTGTCATAGCTATACCTTGTAGGTTGCCATTTGTGTCTAGATGACCTTCTAACTTCTGCACTTCTTGAAGTTTCTGGTTCATTACATTCTGGATCAAACCTTGGCCTCTCTTCAACTTCAACCTGCACTTCATTGTTCTCACTTTCATCAAGTAATTGAATCTTTGCTTTACCTTTTCTTTGATCCACTACTTCTTCATCATCTGCATGTATATTATATTTACCTGCATACCAAGTACCTTGCTCATCAAATGTAACATCCTTGGATACAATAAATTGCTTTGTGGATGGACTCCACAACCTGTATCCCATTTGCTTATCATCATAACCAATGAATACATACTTTTCTGCCTTAGGCTCCAACTTATGCCTCAATTGAGATGGCACATATGCATATGCCAAGCATCCAAATATTCTGCAATGATCTAAGGTAGGTTTCTTACCCCACCAAGCTTCATATGGTGTCATGCCCTGCAAAGCTTTACAAGGCAATCTATTGACCAAGTATGTAGCTGTATTTACAACCTCTGCCCACAAATAATTTGGACAATTCTTCTCTTTCATCATGGACCTTGCAAACTCAACAAGAGTCCTATTTCTTCTTTCTGCTACCCCATTTTGTTGAGGAGAATACCTGCAAGTAACTTCTCTCTTTATACCTGCATTCCACAAATAATCATTGAACTCATTTGAAAAATACTCTCCCCCTCCATCTGACCTTAGTCTCTTTAATTTTTGACCTGTAATCCTTTCTGCATATGCATGATAGTGTTTAAATGTATTAAACACTTCTGACTTTTCTTTAATCACATAAATTGTGATCCACCTGGTAGCATCATCAACATATATGACATAATATCTTGAACCATTTATACTAAAGTCCTTTGAAGGACCCCACACATCTGTATGCACCAATTCAAGTCTTTCTGAATACATAAATCCATGCTTGGAATAGGATTGCTTATGAGCCTTAACTAATTGACATGCCTCACATCTGTATGTCATGTGTTGACCTGCAATGTTAGGCAATCCAAGCACTGAATCATTGTTAATCATTTCTTTAATACCTCTTTCATTAAAGTGTCCAAGTCTTTTGTGCCAAAGATCCAATTCTGACACCTTTTGCTCTCCATATGTGAACATAGCATGTCCAACATTTCCTTGTACCTTCAATGTGAAAAGCCTTCCTTCTTTCTTTCCTGCAATAATTTGTTTATACCCTTGACTAGGGTCTTCCACATAAACTCCATCATTGGTAAACCTTACCTCATATCCTTTTTCCACAATTTGACCTACACTGATCAAATTCTTTGGAATTGTGGGAACATAAAGAACCTTACTCAGAAGAGTGCTCCCATCCTTAGCTTTGACTGTACCAATTGACTTTACCTTATGCTTTGTATTATCACCTCTCTGAACTGTATGATTAATTGCATTATGATCTAGGTCAGTCATCAAAGCAATATTTCCACTCAAATGATTACTACATCCTGAATCAATATAAAACACTCTCATGTCCTCATGTGAGGTTTCACAAGTATTCATAATGAGAGTCGAGTCCTCTTTTTGATCTGATGCATAGTTGTAGTAGGTGCTATTATAGGATTGATTTTGGAAGCTTCTTCCTCCACCTCTTCCAAAAGAATTCCTACCACCTCTACCTCTGAAGTTTCCTCTCTGAAATCTACCATCTCTTGCTCTTTGATTAAAGTTCTGATAATTACCATTGTTTTGATTATTATGCCAACAATCATGAGATAGATGATTGGTCTTACCACATATCCAACAAGCTCTTGCATTCTCTTTGTTGTTTCTGCCTCTTCCTCTACTTCTGCCATTTCCTCTTCCTCTTATGAAGTTTGCTTGGTTTGAAGTACCTTCTTCTTCACCTGATTGTTGCTTCCCTTTGTTAACTTTCTTCTTGTCTTTAGAATACATTGCATGACCTGCACTCTTATCAACATCTCCTTTGATATCATTCTCAAAAGTTAGCATATGTCCTAACAATTGATTCAAATCAGGAGTAAAATGATCTAATGAAAGTTCTGTAGATAAAATGAAAGGCTTCCACTTCTCATCTCCTCTTAGCCCTGTGAGTATTTGTCTTACCAATTTGTCTTCTTCAATATCTTCATCCACTGCACCTAGAGAGTCTGCAATGTCCTTCATCTTTGTCACATAATCAGAGATTGATTGTGAGGCCTTCTTCTTAAAAGTAGTAAACTCTGCCCATAGTGAAGCTTTCCTTGATTTGGTTGTATTTTGGAAATGCTCTTCCAAAGCATTCCAAATGTCACATGCACTTTCAAGTCCTCTAATGTGAGGAAGCAAATAGTCATTGACTGCCATGTAGATGATACTTCTTGCTTGAGCATCCTTCTTCATCCAATTCTTCAAATCTGCAAGCTCCTCCCTAGTTGGAACACTAGGATCTCTGAATTCTGGCTTTTCTTCATCTCCTGTGATGTATCCTATCAGATCTTTGCTCATAAGATGAGCTTCCATCCTCATAGACCATGGAGGATAGTTCTCTCTATCCAGCTTCCCAATTTGGAGACTATCTCCCATCCTTGCTTCACCTGTATTTCCAAATCTTTAACCTTTACAGATAATGAATGTACCTTTACTTCGAATGTTGCTCCTTCTGATCCTTTTGATACTCTTTGTATGTCTTCCTTCAATCTTTCTTCACACTTTAACCTTTTGCACCTTCTGGATGTAAAGATTTGTATTTCTGCAGTAATTGGAGTCTCCTTCACTTCAATTTTGACACAACCTGCTCTGATACCACTGATGGAGAGTGTTAATCTCCAAAAGAACAAGTTAACCTTGAATTTAGATCACCTCTATATCAAGATTAACCTTAGACTCCACCAAACTTAGAGAACTTTCACCAATTTATTAGAAAATTGATTATTCTGAAAAATTCAGCTTCTTCAGAAAAGTCTGCTGCAGATTAATCACTCATTGACTAATCAATCCTGTAAAGTTTTTGATAAAACTTTGTACAACAATTCGCCTTAAGGTTGCGCAACTTTGCCAAGTTAAATCTCTCAAAAAGATTGAGTACATAATGAGAAATGTGTGAAACACTTTACCTATGTCTGAAAGAGCTTCTCTGCAATGGCGACTTTGACACCTGCAACTTCTTAGCACTGGTTCTCCCAAAGTAAATCCCGTTTGATCAAGATCTTTTAGCCATAGATGGCTTACCTTCCAACTTAGATTTTAAGCCCTCACTTGTGTAAAACTTTACACTGTGGACTGAGCAATGATCATTTCATTGAAGATGAAATGTGTGCCAGATTTTACGACTCTTAGAACATTCTTACATATGAATGTTCCTAATCAAAATTCTCTCAGCCTGATTATAATTAACCTCTCAAATTCTAGCCATAGATAGATTAGCTATGGATTTAGACACGTGCAGAAGGATTTCTCAAAAGATTAAACACAGAAGGAGCAGACTGCTAAACATCGGGCGCAAGTTTCTCGATTTCTTCAGAAAATTTACATACAAGTGAGGATAGATGATTCACTCACTTTCAACGTGTCTAATGACACTAATTTCTCTCTCCCTATTCTCTAATCTTCTTCTGCTCTATTTTCCTGACATTTTCCAACATATTTATATATGAATATATACAAGTGTATGACTAAACAAAGATATAAGTCAGCTAATGTACATATGTGTACATATCTTTGGATTTTCTGAACATGTCCTTCATTCAACCATCTGACTTTGTTTTCTTCTTGACTCCTTGATTTCATTCCTCCATAATTCTTCAATTGATGATTGTCATGCACCAACAGGCATTGAGTTGCTTGGAAAACTTGATCTTTTTAACTCATCACACAGTAGGTAATTATGGAGATGATGGAGAGAGACTCATACACAGAACTTTACTCAGTTCTTTCTCATAGCTATGAGAACGCAGAAGTTTTACAGATGCTTTCTCACTCAGAAAAGTCCGACTATACTCAGTCATATAAAATGAACCCCTTCTTCTACTTCTTCTTTCTCGCTCTCTCTTTCTCTCTCACTGCGTCAGTTGATACAAACTAACTTATATAGATTTTCGTATTCTCGTGATTTTAAAAAACTTCTAGAACTAAAGTGAACTAACTTTACAAATATGATACATTTGTGAATTTGTCCCTTCACATAGGCATGGGGTTTTCTTCCTAAGACTTGACCTTCAAATATATGTCCAATTAGTGATTGTTTCTCCAACTGCTCCCCCTCAATCACTAATTGACATTCCCTATTTCTTCATATTATCTTCTTTTCTTTTACTCTTGCCATGCTTTTGAATCTGCTGGTCTTCACACCATCCAAGCTTTTTGTCATTATGTCTACTAACTGATCTTTAGTAGAAATGTATTCCACTTCAATCTCTTTCTCCATTACCTTTTCTCTGAGAAAATGATACTCTATCTCTATGTGCTTTGTCCTTGCATGAAATACTGGATTTGCTGCAAGATAAAGTGAACTCATATTATCTCCATGTATTGTAGGTGTACCTTGATCAATGCCTAAGCTCTTGAACAATGTCTGCATGCATATGACTTCCTTAGCTGCTTCCACAAGTCCTTTGTACTCTGCTTCAGTTGATGATAATGCTACTGTATGTTGTTTATTTGAACACCAACTTACAAGCTTATCACCAATGTATATCATGTAACCATGAGTTGATCTTCTGTCATCTTGATTACCTACCCAGTCTGAGTCACTGTAGGCTCTCAACTTCAAATCTGATGTAAAAGGATAATATAATCCTTCCTTTATAGTTCCTTTGATATATCTGAGAACTCTCTGACCTGCAATCCAATGTGGGTCCTTTGGACAATGCATGAATTGTGACAAAACTCCCACTGCATAACTAAGATCAGGTCTTGTTAGTGTAGCATAAATCAAACTACCCACAAGAGATTGATACTTCCTCATATCTATGTATTCTGCACCATCATATTTACTGAGCTTGTGATTAACTTCAAGTGGAGTTGAAGCTTCTCTGCAATTTTCCATATCAAACTTCTTCAACAAGTTCAAAAGATACCTTTCTTGTGACACATATATGCCATGATCTGTATAAGTAACTTCCATTCCAAGAAAGTATGACAACTTTTCTAGGTCACTGATCTTGAACTCTTTCTCAAGTAATCTCTTTACCTCCTTGATTCCTTCATCTGAAGTACATGTGATTATAATGTCATCTACATAAATACAAATGTAGATTGTACCTTCCTCTGTTCTTCTGATAAGTAGACTTGAATCTGCTTTTGAACTTTGATATCCAAGATCATTGAGATACTTCACCAGTCTATAGTTCCATGCTCTTGGAGCTTGCTTCAATCCATACAATGCTCTTCTCAACCTGCAAACAAAATTTGGATACCTGGAATCTATAAACCCTTGAGGTTGTTCCATGTATACCTCATCTGATATGTATCCATTCAAAAATGCATTCTTTATATCCAATTGACTTAGGGTCCATCCTTTTGAAGCTACAATAGCAATGATTGTCCTTATAGTTGACATCTTAGCTACAGGACTGAATGTCTCATCATAATCTATGCCATAGGTTTGGGCATAGCCTTTCACCACCAGTCTAGCTTTGTATCTGGCTATACTTCCATCTGCAAGCTTCTTCACTTTATAAACCCATTTATTTCCAATTATTTTCTTACCATTTGGTTTAGGAACAAGTTCCCATGTCTTGTTCTCCTCCAGTGCATTGAACTCTTCCTTCATTGCTTCTTCCCATTGCTTCTTACCTTTAGCTTCATCATAGTTCTGAGGTTCTTCATCATCTTTCACCATATATGCATAGTTCTTCTGAGTTATGTAAGAAGTATCATAAGAATACCTTTCTGGTTGTCTTCTAGTCCTGCTTGACCTTCTTGGTTCACATTCTTCATAAGTTTCTGGATACACCTCTTCATCAAATATAGGAGCTTCTTCATTCCTTCTTGTTAATCCACTTCTGGATGTACTTGCTTGCATATAGTCTTCATCTCTATTTACCTGCACAATTGATTTTCCTTTCTCACATCTTCTTACCTCTTCTTCAAATTCTTCAGCTGTATGACTTTGATCTGCATACCAACTTTTCTGTTCATCAAATGTAACATCTCTAGAAACAAGAAATTGTTTTGTTAGAGGATTCCACAACCTGTAACCCATCTGCTTTTCATCATAACCAATGAACACATATTTTTCTGCCTTTGGTTCAAGTTTATGCCTAAGTTGTGATGGCACATAAGCATATGCAATTGATCCAAACACTCTACAATGATCTAGTGTTGGTTTCTTACCCCACCAAGCTTCATGTGGAGTCATTCCATTCAGAGCTGCACATGGTAATCTATTCACAAGATATGTAGCTGTATTTACAGCCTCAGCCCAAAGATAGTTTGGACAATTCTTTTCCTTTAGCATAGCTCTAGCAAACTCAACCAAAGTCCTGTTCCTTCTTTTTGCTACACCATTTTGTTGTGGTGTATACCTGCAAGTTATTTCTCTCTTAATACCTGCATTCCAAAGATAATCATCGAACTCTTGGGAGAACTATTCTCCCCCTCCATCAGACCTCAGTCTTTTTAGCTTTTGACCTATGACTCTCTCTGCATATGCATGAAAATGCTTGAAAGCTCCAAACACTTCTGATCTTTCCTTCAAAACATATAAAGTTATCCATCTTGTAGCATCATCAATGAAAAGAACATAATACCTTGAGCCACTGATAGATCCTTCTTTTGTTGGTCCCCATACATCTGTATGAATGAGCTCAAGTACTCCATCATGTTTGAATCCTTTCTTTTGAAATGGTAACCTGTGTGCTTTACCCATTTGACATGCTTCACATTTATAAACCATATGTTGACTTTGCACATTTGGTAATCCTAGTACAGACTGATTAGCAACCATAGCTTTAATTCCTCTTTCATTGATATGACCTAATCTCTTATGCCAGAGATCAAGTTCTGTAATCATTGCTTCACCATGTGTGAGCAAATCTTGACCAATGTTCCCTTGCACTCTTAAAGTAAAGAGTCTACCTTCTTTCTTACCAGAGACAATCTGATTATATCCATTATCTAGATCTTCAACAAATACTCCTTCATTTGTAAACCTGACTTGAAAACCTTTTTCAACTATCTGTCCCACACTAATCAAGTTTTTAGGTATTGTAGGAACATACAAAACATTGGTTAGCAAATCTGCTCCACTCTTGCATTTCACTTTTCCAATTGAATGTACACTATGTTTTGTATTATCACCTGTTTGAACTATATGACTAGAAATGCCTTTTTCCAATTCTGACATCAATTCTATGTTTCCTGACAAATGATTAGAACATCTAGAATCAATGTAAAATACCTTTAGATCTTCTTTATCTGATGTGCTTATTGAATTCATCATCAATGATGTATGACTTTCATTCTGTGTGTCATTTGCATAGTTGTAGTAGGTGGTGTTGTAGGATTGATTCTGTCCCCAACTTCTTCCTCCACCTCTACCATAGCCTCCTCTTTGACTTTGTCTACCTCTTTGAAAATTACTTTGATATCTTCCACCTTGACCTCTGCTATTGTTGTTTTGATTCTGGTTTGATCCTTGTTGATTGTGCCAACAGTCATGAGCCAAATGATTACTGAATCCACAGATCCAGCAAGCCTTCTTGTTATTATTTTGATTACCTCTACCTCTTCCAAAACCTCTTGCTCTTCCTCTGCCAGCAAGAGGTTTTGATTCTGGTTTGATCCTTGTTGATTGTGCCAATAGTCATGAGCCAAATGATTACTGAATCCACAGATCCAGCAACCCTTCTTGTTGTTATTTTGATTACCTTTACCTCTTGCATAATAAACTTGAGAAGTTGACTCTTCTTCATCCTTTGCTTTACCTTTATCTCCTTTCTTCTTGTTCTTCATGTACATTGCAGAACTTTGTCCTTTATCTCCATCTCCCTTCAAGTCTTGCTCATATGTGACCATCAAACCAAGCAACTGGTTCAAATCTGGAACATAATGATTTAATGAAAGTTCTGTTGATAAGACAAAAGGTTTCCACCTTTCATCCCCTCTCAAACTTGCAAGTAGTTGAGCAATCAATCTGTGATCTTCAACATCTTCATCTATGGATCCAAGACTATCTGCTAGATCCTTCATCTTAGTGACATAATCACTAATACTTTGACTTGGCTTCTTCTTGAATGTTGTAAACTCTGACCATAGATTTGCTTTCCGTGCTTTAGTAGTACTTTGGAAATGATACTCCAATGCATTCCATATATCTTCAGATGATTCCAATCCTCTGATGTGTGGTAGCAAATGATCAGAGATTGTATTGTAGATGTATGCTTTTGCACTTGCATCCTTCTTCTGCCAGTGCTTTAAAGCATCAAGTTCTTCTTTCTTTGGTCGGCTTTCATCTTCAAATACTGGCTTCTCTTCTTCACCTGTTACATATACCATGAGATCCTTACTCATAAGTAAGGCTTCCATTCTCATTACCCATGCAGGGTAATTATCTCTGTCCAGTTTGTCAATAGAGATATGATCTACCATACTCCTTCCCTTCTGCTGCAACCTGTGAGCTTAAAGGATAAAGGATAATACCTTTTGGAGTTCTTTGTGTATGAGAATACTTTTGAAGTAACCTTTTGATGCCTTGTGTCTTCAAATGCTTCACCTTTGAAACTTTAATGGAAAACTTTCCAAAACTTCTCGTACCTTTGCCGCCTTCTGATCTTCAAGACCTTTCTGCTCTGATACCACTTGTTGATGTATGAAACACCACAAGAAATGAATTAATGTGACACTAGAACACCTCTATGGTCATCATTAACTCATTTCCACTCCAAACTTTGAGAAATGATAGCCTAAAGTGAGAACTTTGCTTCTACAAATTTTTCTAGTCACTAAAATGACATACCTTTAGTATTTTGCTTATTTCTCTTAGCTCAAGTGTTATTTCTCCATGAAACTTTATAGGCTGAAACTAGAAGATTAGAGCTTTCCAACAAGCTATCATATGCATCAAACGGATCTCTAGAACTCAAGTTATGGCCTTCACAAAATGACCCTGTATGACCTTCCAAAATTGGAAATCTTTCCTGTTATAGTAAAAAGCGCCTATCTAAAATTAGAATTCGATGCTTGGCATCGACTTGCAACAAGAATTCGATGCCGGACATCGACTTGGGGTGTTTTTGGCCACTTTTCAGCAGGGATTCGATGCCACGCATCGACTTCCCGCATAAAACCTTGATCTTTTGGATACCAAAACTATAGGTGATTTCATGCACACTTAGAATATGACTTATCAACTGGAATTCGATGCCAGGCATCGAGTTGCTCCAACAACATCATGTTTTCAAACACTTCAGCACTGAATGAAAAGGATAAATGAAAATATGAGTTATCAGCAGAGATTCGATGCCAGGCATCGAGTTGCTTGGAAAACTTGATCTTTTTAACTCATCACACAGCAGGTAATTATGGAGATGATGGAGAGAGACTCATACACAGAACTTTACTCAGTTCTTTCTCATAGCTATGAAAACTCAGAAGTTTTACAGATGCTTTCTCACTCAGAGAAGCCCGACTATACTCAGTCGTATAAAATGAACTCCTTCTTCTACTTCTTCTTTCTCGCTCTCTCTTTCTCTCTCACTGCGTCAGTTGATACAAACTAACTTATATAGATTTTTGTATTCTCGTGATTTTAAAAAACTTCTAGAACTAAAGTGAACTAACTTTACAAATATGATACATTTGTGAATTTGTCCCTTCACATAGGCATGGGGTTTTCTTCCTAAGACTTGACCTTCAAATATATGTCCAATTAGTGATTGTTTCTCCAACACATGTGAAGCCTCACATGAAGATATGAGAGTATGTTATATTGACTCAGGTTGTAGCAATCATCTGAGTGGAAACATTGCTTTGATGACTGATCTAGATCATAATGCAATTAATCATACAGCTCAAACAGGTGATAATACAAAGCATAAGGTAAAGTCAATTGGTTCAGTCGAAGCCAAAGATGGGAGCACTCTTTTGAGCAAGGTTCTTTATGTTCCTACAATTCCAAAGAATTTGATCAGTGTAGGTCAAATTGTGGAGAAAGGATATGAGGTAAGGTTTGTTGGAGAAACAATCACTAATTGGACATATATTTGAAGGTCAAATCTTAGGAAGAAAACCCCATGCCTATGTGAAGGGACAAATTCACAAGTGTATCATATTTGTAAAGTTAGTTCACTTTAGTTCTAGAAGTTTTAAAATCACGGGAATGAGAAAATCTATATAAGTTAGTTTGTATCAACTGACGAGAGAGAGAGAGAGAGAAGAAGAAGAAAGACAATGAGAAAGTGAGTTAGTACTCATTTTGTATGACTGAGAGTAGTCGAGCTTCTCTGCGTGAGAAAGCATCCGTAAACTTCTGAGTTTTCCATAGCTATGAGAAGAAATAGTTAATGTTCTGTGTATGAGCCTCTTTCCATCATCTCCATGATTACTTATTGTGTGATGAGTTAAAAAGATCAAGTTTTCCAAGCAACTCGATGCCTGGCATCGAATCTCTGCTGATAAGTCATATTTTCATTTATATTTTTCATTCAGTACTGAAGTGTTTGAAAACATGATGTTGTTGGAAGAACTCGATGCCTGGCATCGAATTCCAGTTGATAAGTCATATTCTAAGTGTGCATGAAATCACCTATAGTTTTGGTATCCAAAAGATCAAGGTTTTATGCGGGAAGTCGATGCCCGGCATCAAATCCCTGCTGAAAAGTGGCCAAAAACACCCCAAGTAAATGCCCGGCATCGAATTCTCGTTGCAAGTCGATGCCAGGCATCGAATTCTTGTTGCAAGTCGATGCCAGGCATCGAATTCTAATTTTAGACAGGCGCTTTTTACTATAACAGGAAAGATTTCCAATTTTGGAAGGTCATACAGGGTCATCTTGTGAGGGCCATAACTTGAGTTCTAGAGATTTGTTTGATGCATATGATAGCTTGTTGGAAAGCTCTACTCTTCTAGTTTTAGCCTATAAAGTTTTATGGAGAAATAATATGTGAGCTAGGAGAAATTAGCAAAATACTGAAGGCATGTCATTTCGGTGACTAGGAATTTCTGTAGAAGCAAAGTTCTCACTTTAGGCTATCATTTCTCAAAGTTTGGAGTGGCAATGAGTTAATGGTGACCATAGAGGTGTTCTAGTGTCACATTAATTCATTTCTTGTGGTGTTTCATACATCAACAAGTGGTATCAGAGCAAAAAGATTCTAAAGAGCAGAAGGCGGCAAAGGTACGAGAAGTTTTGTAAAGTTTTCCATTAAAGTTTGAAAGGTGAAGCATTTGAAGACACAAGGCATCAAAAGATTACTCTCGAAGTATCCTCATACACAAAGAATTTCAAAAGGTATTATCTTTTATCCTTTAAGCTCAAAGGTTGCAGCAGAAGGGAAGGAGTATGGCAGATCATATCTCCATTGACAAACTGGACAGAGATAATTACCCCGCATGGGTAATGAGAATGGAAGCCTTACTTATGAGTAAGGATCTCATGATATATGTTACAGGTGAAGAAGAGAAGCCAGTATTTGAAGATGAAAGCCGACCAAAGAAAGAAGAACTTGATGCTTTAAAGCATTGGCAGAAGAAGGATGCAAGTGCAAAAGCCTACATCTACAATACAATCTCTGATCATTTGCTACCACACATCAGAGGATTGGAATCATCTGAAGATATATGGAATGCATTGGAGTATCATTTCCAAAGCACTACTAAAGCACGGAAAGCAAATCTATGGTCAGAGTTTACAACATTCAAGAAGAAGCCAAGTCAAACCATTAGTGATTATGTCACTAAGATGAAGGATCTTCCAGATAGTCTTGGATCCATAGATGAAGATGTTGAAGATCACATATTGATTGCTCAGCTACTTGCAGGATTGAGAGGGGATGAAAGGTGGAAACCTTTTGTCTTATCAACAGAACTTTCATTAAATCATTATGTTCCAGATTTGAACCAGTTGCTTGGTTTGATGCTCACATATGAGCAAGACTTCAAGGGAGATGGAGATAAAGGACAAAGTTCTGCAATGTACATGAAGAACAAGAAGAAAGGAGATAAAGGTAAAGCAAAGGATGAAGAGGAGTCGAGTTCTCAGGTTTATTATGCAAGAGGTAAAGGCACTGGCAGAGGAAGACCAAGAGGTTTTGGAAGAGGAAGAGGTAATCAAAATAACAACAAGAAGGCTTGCTGGATCTGTGGATTGAGTAATCGTTTGGCTCATGACTGTTGGCACAACCAACAAGGATCAAACCAGAATCAAAACAACAATAGCAGAGGTCGAGGTGGAAGATATCAAAGTAATTTTCAAAGAGGTAGACAAAGTCAAAGAGGAGGCTATGGTAGAGGTGGAGGAAGAAGTTGGGGACAGAATCAATCCTACAACACCACCTACTACAACTATGCAAATGACACACAGAATGAAAGTCATACATCATTGATGATGAATTCAATCAGCAAATCAGATAAAGAAGATCTAAGGTATTTTACATTGACTCTGGATGTTCTAATCATTTGTCAGGAAACATAGAATTGATGTCAGAATTTAAAAAAGGCATTTCTAGTCATACAGTTCAAACAGGTGATAATACAAGACATAGTGTGCATTGAATTGGAAAAGTGAAATGCAAGAGTGGAGCAGATTTGCTAACCAATGTTTTGTATGTTCCTACAGTACCTAAAAACTTGATTAGTGTGGGACAGATAGTTGAAAAAGGTTTTCAAGTCAGGTTTACAAATGAAGGAGTATTTGTTGAAGATCCAGATAATGGATATAATCAGATTGTCTCTGGTAAGAAAGAAGGTAGACTCTTTACTTTAAGAGTGCAAGGGAACATTGGTCAAGCTTTGCTCACACATGGTGAAGCAGTGATTACAGAACTTGATCTCTGGCATAAGAGATTAGGTCATTTCAATGAAAGAGGAATTAAAGCTATGGTTGCTAATCAGTCTGTAATCGGATTACAAAATGTGCAGAGTCAACATATGGTTTATAAATGCGAAGCATGTCAAATGGGTAAAGCACACAGGTTACCATTTCAAAAGAAAGGATTCAAACATGATGGAGTACTTGAGCTCATTCATACAGATGTATGGGGACCAACAAAAGAAGGATCTATCAGTGGCTCAAGGTATTATGTTCTTTTCATTGATGATGCTACAAGATGGATAACTTTGTATGTTTTAAAGGAAAGATCAGAAGCGTTTGGAGCCTTCAAGCATTTTCATGCACATTCAGAGAGAGTCACATGTCAAAAGAGACTAAGGTCTGATGGAGGGGGAGAATACTTCTCCCAAGAGTTCAATGATTATCTTTGGAATGCAGGTATTAAGAGAGAAATAACTTGCAGGTATACAGCACAGCAAAATGGTGTAGCAGAAAGAAGGAACAGGACTTTGGTTGAGTTTGCTAGAGCTATGTTAAAAGAGAAGAACTGTCCAAATTATCTTTGGGCTGAGGCTGTGAATACAGCCACATATCTTGTGAATAGATTACCATGTGCATGTTGGAACAAGCCAATCACAAATTGGTGATTATAGAGATCTTGAAGAAGAATTATGGTCAGAATGAAGTGAAGGAAGACACTTATGAAAGTGAAGAAGATTTCAGGATGATGTCTTGTACACATATGTACATATAAGTGAAGAATCTTGTAAATTGAGTATAGAAAAACCTTTAGGATGATAAAGAGCAATGTCATAGATATGGGATGAGTCAAAAGTCATGTATATATAAGTTAATGAGGACAAGAAATATGTAAGAGAGTCATTTGTAGATGACAAACTTCAAAAAAGTTGTGTAGAGAGTTTTTTCCAGAAAATAGCGACGGGTTTTTCTCTGAGTGCTCTATGTCTGATCACGTGGATCAGAAATCCTTTTGTACACATCTAATTGAGAAGCTAATGAAGCTATGTCTAGAGTTTCAGAATCTAATTCCTTTCCTACTGTGAGAATGATCAATAGGAACATTCATATGTGAACTATGGAAACTGAAGTCTGAGAGTAGCGCACTTTTCCGTCTCAGTATTTTGATCAGATCTGAGTGTATACTGTAAAGTTTTTGATGAGTGAGCACTTAAAATTTAAGTTAGAAGATAAGGAAGCTATGGCTAAAAGCATTTAGCAAAACGGGTTTCAGATTGGGAGAAATCAACTTAAGAAGTTGACTATGTCGAAGGCGCAACTTCTGAGAGACATTTTCTGACATGTCTTTGATCTTAATGATCAAATTAAACTTTTTGTTGGAGCAGAGCAATCATCAATAGGTGATTACATGAAGTCCAAAAGTGAAAAGATATGTGGAAGGATGAAGATTACTTTCAAAGGAAGAAAATAGAATCAGAAATGTTTCTTTTGTATATTAATCTTGTAAATAGTTCAATGTATTTTGAAAAAGATGACGAGTTAGACTCGTATATATATCTACAGATATGTATTCGTAAGAAGAGAGAGTGATATAGATCAGATAGAGAAGACAATAAGAAAAGAGGTGATGAACATTGTATGTATCATCAACCATATGTATGAAAAGTAATGAAGAAGAAAATGTTGTAGATTTCTGCGCGTCGATCTTCTCTCCCATTCTCCTTCTGTGTTTAATCTTTTGAGAAATCCTTCTTCACGTATCTAAGTCCATAGCTAATCTATCTATGGCTAGAGTTTGAGAGATTAATTGCAATCAGGTTGAGAGAATTTTGTTTAGGAACATTCATATGTGAAGATGTTCTGAGAGTCGACAAAACTGGCGCAGATTTCATGTTCAGAGAAATGAAGATTTCTCAGTGTGTGGTGTAAAGTTTTACACAAGTGAGGGCTTAAAATCTAAGTTGGAAGGTAAGCCATCTATGGCTAAAAGATCTTGATCAAACGGGTTCGACATTGTGAGAACCAGTGCTAAGAAGTTGCAGGTGTCAAAGTCGCTACTGCAGAGAAGATGTTTTACACATAGGTAACTTGTTTGTATGATTTCTCAAACTGCACTCAATCATTTTGAGAAATTTAACTTGGTAAAGTTGCGCAATCTCAAGGCAAAGTGTTGTACAAAGTTTTATCAAAAACTTTACAGAATTGATTAGTCAATGAGTGATTAATCTGCAGCAGACTTTTCTGAGAAATTGAATTTTTCAGAATATTCAATTTTCTGATAATTTGATGAAGGTTCTCTAAATTAGATGGAGTCTAAAGTTGATCTTGATATAGAGGTGATCTAAATTCAAGATCAACTTGTTCTTTTGGAGATTAACACTCTCCATCAGTGGTATCAGAGCAGGTTGTGTCAAAATTGAGAAGAAGAAGACTCCGACTATTGCAGAAGTACAAATCTTTACATTTTGAAGGTGCAGAAGGGTAAAGGTTGAAGAAAATTTGAAGGAAGACATACAAAGAGTATCAAAAGGATCAGAAGGAGCAACATTCGAAGTAAAGGTACATTCATTATCTGTAAAGGTTAAAGTTTTGAGACTACAGGTGAAGCAAGGATGGGAGATAGTCTCCAAATTGAAAAGTTGGATAGAGAGAACTATCCTGCATGGTCTATGAGGATGGAAGCTCATCTTATGAGCAAAGATCTGATAGGATACATCACAGGAGATGAAGAAAAGCCAGAATTCAGAGATCCTAGTGTTCCAACTAGGGAGGAGCTTGCAGACTTGAAGAATTGGATGAAGAAAGATGCTCAAGCAAGGAGCATAATCTACATGGCAGTCAATGACTATTTACTTCCTCACATTAGAGGACTTGAAAGTGCATGTGACATTTGGAATGCTTTGGAGGAGCATTTCCAAAATACAACCAAATCAAGGAAGGCTTCACTATGGGCAGAATTTACTACTTTCAAGAAGAAGGCCTCACAATCAATCTCTGATTATGTGACAAAGATGAAGGATATTGCAGATTCTCTAGGTGCAGTGGATGAAGATATTGAAGAAGACAAATTGGTAAGACAAATACTCACAGGGCTAAGACGAGATGAGAAATGGAAGCCTTTCATTTTATCTACAGAACTTTCATTAGATCACTTTACTCCTGACTTGAATCAATTGTTAGGTCATATGCTAACTTTTGAGAATGATGTCAAAGGAGATGTTGATAAGAGTGCAGGTCATGCAATGTACTCTAAAGACAAGAAGAAAGCTAACAAAGGGAAGCAACAATCAGGTGAAGAAGAAGGTACATCAAACCAAGCAAATTTCATAAGAGGAAGAGGAAATGGCAGAAGTAGAGGAAGAGGCAGAAACAACAAAGATAATGCAAGAGCTTGTTGGATATGTGGTAAGACCAATCATCTATCTCATGATTGTTGGCATAATAATCAAAACAATGGTAATTATCAGAACTTTAATCAAAGAGCAAGAGGTGGTAGATTTCAAAGAGGAAACTTCAGAGGTAGAGGTGGTAGGAATTCTTTTGGAAGAGGTGGAGGAAGAAGCTTCCAAAATCAATCCTATAATAACACCTACTACAACTATACATCAGATCAGAAGGAGGACTCGACTCTCATTATGAATACATGTGAAACCTCACATGAGGACATGAGAGTGTTCTATATTGATTCAGGATGTAGTAATCATTTAAGTGGAAATATTGCTTTGATGACTGACCTAGATCATAATGCAATTAATCATACATTTCAGACAGGTGATAATACAAAGCATAAGGTAAAGTCAATTGGTTCAGTCAAAGCTAAGGATGGGAGCACTCTTCTGAGTAAGGTACTCTATGTTCCCACAATTCCAAAGAATTTGATCAGTGTAGGTCAAATTGTGGAGAAAGGATATGAGGTAAGGTTCACCAATGATGGAGTTTATGTTGAAGACCCTAGTCAAGGGTATAAACAAGTTATTGCAGGAAAGAAAGAAGGAAGGCTCTTCACATTGAAGGTACAAGGAAATGTTGGACATGCTATGTTCACATATGGAGAGCAGAAGGTGTCAGAATTGGATCTTTGGCACAAAAGACTTGGACACTTTAATGAAAGAGGTATCAAAGAAATGATTAATAATGATTCAGTGCTTGGGTTGCCTAATATTGCAGGTCAACACATGACATACAGATGTGAGGCATGTCAATTAGGTAAGGCTCATAAGCAATCCTATTCCAAGCATGGGTTTATGTATTCAGAAAGACTTGAATTGGTGCATACAGATGTGTGGGGTCCTTCAAAGGACTTTTAGTATAAATGGTTCAAGATATTATGTTATATATGTTGATGATGCTACCAGGTGGATCACAATTTATGTGATTAAAGAAAAGTCAGAAGTGTTTAATACATTTAAACACTATCATGCATATGCAGAAAGGATTACAGGTCAACAATTGAAGAGACTAAGGTCAGATGGAGGGGGAGAGTATTTTTCAAATGAGTTCAATGATTATTTGTGGAATGCAGGTATAAAGAGAGAAGTTACTTGCAGGTACTCTCCTCAACAAAATGGGGTAGCAGAAAGAAGAAACAGGACACTTGTTGAATTTGCAAGGTCCATGATGAAAGAGAAGAATTGCCCAAATTATTTGTGGGCAGAGGCTGTAAACACAGCTACATATTTGGTTAATAGATTGCCTTGTAAAGCTTTGCAGGGTATGACACCATATGAAGCTTGGTGGGGTAAGAAACCTACCTTGGATCATTGCAGAATATTTGGATGCTTGGCATATGCATATGTGCCATCTCAATTGAGGCATAAGTTGGAGCCTAAGGCAGAAAAGTATGTATTCATTGGCTATGATGATAAGCAAATGGTATACAGGTTGTGGAGTCCATCCACAAAGCAATTTATTGTATCCAAGGATGTTACTTTTGATGAGCAAGGTACTTGGTATGCAGGTAAATATAATGTACATGCAGATGATGAAGAAGTAGTGGAACAAAGAAAAGGTAAAGCAAAGATTCAATTACTTGATGAAAGTGAGAAGAATGAAGTACAGGTTGAATATGAAGAGAGGCCAAGATTTGATCCAGAAGGTGATGAACCAGAAACTTCAAGAAGTGCAGAAGTTAGGAGATCATCTAGGCACAAATGGCAACCTACAAGGTATAGCTATGACACTTCATTCTTAACTACTAAAGATTATGCTTACTTGGTAAAAGCAGATGAAGACCCTTCTACATATGAAGAGGCCAAAGGGAAGAAGAATTGGGAAGATGCTATGCAAGAGGAGTATGATGCATTGATAGAGAATCAGACTTGGGATCTGGTTCCTAAACCTAATAGCCAGAAAGTCATTGGTTGTAAGTGGGTTTACAAGACTAAAAGATTTGCAGATGGAAGTGTGTCTAGGTACAAAGCTAGACTTGTTGTGAAAGGATATGCACAGACATATGGAGTGGATTATGATGAGACTTATAGTCCTGTGGCAAAGATGACAACCATCAGGACACTCATAGCAATTGCTGCTTGCAAAGGTTGGAAGTTATCTCAGTTAGATGTAAAAAATGCTTTCTTGAATGGTTACATTTCAGATGAAGTCTACATGGAGCAACCAGATGGGTTCAAAGATCAAGTGAGTCCAAATTATGTATGTAAGCTCAAGAGAGCTTTGTATGGGTTGAAGCAAGCCCCAAGGGCTTGGAATTATAGGCTTGTAAAATTCTTGAATGATCTTGGATTTCAAGCATCAAAGGCAGATAGTAGCTTGCTAGTCAAAGCAAGTGAAGATGGATTCATTTATGTTTGTATTTATGTTGATGACATAATACTTACAGGAACAGATGATAAAGGAATACAAATGATCAAGAAGAAGATGGAGAAAGAGTTCAAAATCAGTGATTTGGGGAACCTATCATTCTTCTTGGGAATGGAGATTTCTTATACTCAACATTGAGTATATGTGACCCAAGAAAGGTATCTTAAAAATTTGCTAACCAAATTTAAAATGGAAGATTGCAGGGTTGCACCTACACCTTTGGAAGTGAATCATAAATTGTCTAGGTTTGAAGGAGAAGAGTTCAGAGACATGAAACTCTATCAAAGTTTGGTTGGTAGCTTGATTTATGCTACATTGACAAGGCCTGACTTGTCATATGCAGTTGGTGTGCTTTCACAATTCATGCATTGTCCTAGAAAGGAACATTGGATTGCAGGACAAAGAGTACTTAGGTACATCAAGGGTACACTCAAAGAAGGGTTGTACTATGGATTTACTTCTGATACAAGAGTGAAGATATATAGTGATGCAGATTGGGTAGGTAATGTGGATGATAGAAGATCAACACATGGATACTTGTGCTATGTAGGAGACAAATTGATTTCATGGTGTTCTAAGAAGCAACATACAGTTGCTTTGTCATCCACAGAGGCAGAATATAAAGGTATGGTGGAAGCTGCAAAAGAGGTAATATGGCTAAAGACACTTATGAAAGTTTTTGATGTGGTTCAAAGTACTCCTATTGTTTGTGGAGACAACATGAGTTCTCTATACTTGGCAGCTAATCCTGTGTTTCATGCTAGAACTAAGCATATTGAAATACAGTACCATTTCCTGAGAGAGAAGGTCATTGAGAAGGAAATTGAAGTCATACACACCCCTACAAAAGATCAACTTGCAGATATGATGACTAAAAGTTTGGATGGACCTAAATTGCAGAGGTTTAAAGATATGGCAGGAATAAAGAAGATGCAGGTAATCACAATTGAAGATTGAGGGGGAGCTGTTGGAGCAGAGCAATCATCAATAGGTGATTACATGAAGTCCAAAAGTGAAAAGATATGTGGAAGGATGAAGATTACTTTCAAAGGAAGAAAATAGAATCAGAAATGTTTCTTTTGTATATTAATCTTGTAAATAGTTCAATGTATTTTGAAAAAGATGACGAGTTAGACTCGTATATATATCTACAGATATGTATTCGTAAGAAGAGAGAGTGATATAGATCAGATAGAGAAGACAATAAGAAAAGAGGTGATGAACATTGTATGTATCATCAACCATATGTATGAAAAGTAATGAAGAAGAAAATGTTGTAGATTTCTGCGCGTCGATCTTCTCTCCCATTCTCCTTCTGTGTTTAATCTTTTGAGAAATCCTTCTGCACGTATCTAAGTCCATAGCTAATCTATCTATGGCTAGAGTTTGAGAGATTAATTGCAATCAGGTTGAGAGAATTTTGTTTAGGAACATTCATATGTGAAGATGTTCTGAGAGTCGACAAAACTGGCGCAGATTTCATGTTCAGAGAAATGAAGATTTCTCAGTGTGTGGTGTAAAGTTTTACACAAGTGAGGGCTTAAAATCTAAGTTGGAAGGTAAGCCATCTATGGCTAAAAGATCTTGATCAAACGGGTTCGACATTGTGAGAACCAGTGCTAAGAAGTTGCAGGTGTCAAAGTCGCTACTGCAGAGAAGATGTTTTACACATAGGTAACTTGTTTGTATGATTTCTCAAAGTGTACTCAATCATTTTGAGAAATTTAACTTGGTAAAGTTGCGCAATCTCAAGGCAAAGTGTTGTACAAAGTTTTATCAAAAACTTTACAGAATTGATTAGTCAATGAGTGATTAATCTGCAGCAGACTTTTCTGAGAAATTGAATTTTTCAGAATATTCAATTTTTTGATAATTTGATGAAGGTTCTCTAAATTAGATGGAGTCTAAAGTTGATCTTGATATAGAGGTGATCTAAATTCAAGATCAACTTGTTCTTTTGGAGATTAACACTCTCCATCACTTTTGATGATTAGTTTTGAGAACTAATGATTGACATGATTGCGCAAAGGTATTGTGAATACTTGTGCATCATTTACTTGAAGAAATTTGAAACTTTATGTAGGTAATGAAGTGGATTCCTGAAGCAGACTTTCTGAAGTAGACACTTCTTCACTGAGAGAAGTGTTGATTGAAGTTTTGGTAAAGAAGAACATTGTTTGTGTAAAGTTTGGTTTATAACTGACATAGAAGTGTTCTTAAGTCAGTATAGATCAAACCTTTGGAGATTAAGAGGTCTCCAACAGTGGTATCAGAGCTGAAGGTGAAATACAAGAGAAGAAAAGACAATTGAAGTTCCGACTGGTGCAGATATTGAAGATCTTCCAAATCAAAGGAAGACAAGGACAAATTATTGAAGATAACTTGCAGAAGTTCAGAGCATGAGTTTGAAAGAATCAAGAAGGACAAAGCTTATATCAAAGGTACATTTTATCCTCATAAGTCATAGTAATTGCAGATACAGAAGGTCAAGGATGGGAGAAAGCTTGCAGATTGATAAGCTAGATAGAGAGAACTATCCAGCTTGGTCCATGAGGATGGAGGCACACCTCATGAGTAAAGATTTGATAGCATTTATTACAGGAGATGAAGAAAAACCTGAATTTGCAGATCCTAGTATTCCTACTAGGGAAGAGCTTGCAATTTTGAAGACATGGATGAGAAAGGATGCTCAAGCAAGGAGTATCATCTACATGGCTGTAAATGATTATCTTCTACCTCACATCAGAGGTTTGGAAAGTGCTACAGATGTTTGGAATGCCTTGGAAGAGCATTTCCAAAATACAACTAAGTCAAGGAAGTCCTCACTATGGGCTGAGTTCACAACCTTCAAGAAGAAGAGCTCACAATCAATTTCTGATTATGTGGCAAGGATGAAGGATATTGCAGATAGCTTGGGAGCAGTGGATGAAGACATTGAAGAGGAAAAGTTGGTAAGACAAATACTTACAGGTCTGAGAGGAGATGAGAAGTGGAAGCCTTTCATATTGTCCATAGAATTGTCACTTGATCACTTTACTCCTGATCTTAATCAATTGCTAGGACACATGCTAACCTTTGAGCAGGATCTTAAAGGAGACAATGATAGAAGTACAAGTCAAGCTATGTACTCCAAGGACAAGAAAAAGAATGGCAAGGGAAAGCAATCGAATGATGATGAAGGGAATTCAAATCAAGCTAACTTCACGAAAGGGAAGATGAATTTCAGAGGTAAAGGAAGAGGAGGTAAGAACAAAGATAATGCTAAAGCTTGTTGGATTTGTGGCAGAACTAATCATTTGGCAAATGATTGTTGGTATAACAATCAAAATGGTGGAAGTAATAATCAGAATTATAATCAAAGAGGTAGAGGAGGCAGAAACCAAAGAGGCAATTTCAGAGGAAGAGGTGGTAGGACATCATATGGTAGAGGAGGTGGAAGAAACTTCCAATCTCAGTCCTACAACAACAATTATTATAATTATGCATCAGATCAAAAGGATGATATGACTCTTATCTTGAATGCAACTCATGAATCAATGGGAGAAGATCAAAGAGTGTTTTATATTGACTCAGGGTGTAGCAACCATCTGAGTGGGAATCTATCCTTGATGACTGATATGGAAGCAAGGGTGAATGGACATACAGTTCAAACAGGTGACAATACCAAACACAAAGTGGAGAGCATTGGATCAGTGAAGACAAAGAGTGGAAGTACACTTCTGAGCAAGGTACTTTATGTCCCTACTATTCCTAAAAATTTGATAAGTGTAGGGCAAATTGTGGAGAAAGGATATGAGGTAAGATTCACAAATGATGGTGTTTATGTGCAAGATCCAAATCAAGGATATAGAAACATAATTGCAGGTAAAAAGGAAGGAAGATTGTTCACTCTCAAAGTCCAAGGTAATGTGGGACATGCATTATTCACCTATGGAAGTCAAAAGATATCTGAATTAGACCTATGGCATAAAAGGCTAGGTCATTTCAATGAGAGAGCTATAAAGGAAATGTCAAAGAATCAGGTGGTGCTTGGATTGCCAAATATTGAAGGGCAACATATGGTGTACAAGTGTGAAGCTTGTCAACTAGGTAAAGCACATAAAGGTTCTTACAACAAATCAGGGTACAAGCATTCAAATATGCTTGAATTGGTTCATACAGATGTATGGGGTCCCTCAAGGGACTATAGCATAAATGGATCCAGATATTATGTGTTGTTTGTTGATGATGCAACCAGGTGGATTACTTTGTATGTAATCAAGGATAAATCAGAAGTTTTCAAGACATTCAAACATTTTCATGCTTATGCAGAAAGGATCACAGGGCAAAAGCTTAAGAGGTTAAGGTCAGATGGAGGGGGAGAGTATTTCTCTAAAGAGTTTGATGATTATTTGTGGAATGCAGGTATCAAAAGAGAAGTAACTTGCAGGTATTCCCCTCAACAGAATGGAGTAGCAGAAAGGAGAAATAGGACTCTTGTAGAATTTGCAAGAGCCATGATGAAGGAAAAGAATTGTCCAAATTACTTATGGGCAGAAGCTATTAACACTGCAACATACCTTGTGAATAGGTTGCCTTGCAAAGCTTTGGATGGAGGAACTCCTTATGAAGCATGGTGGGGTAAGAAACCTACCCTTGATCATTGTAAAGTATTTGGATGTATTGCATATGCTTATGTTCCTTCACAATTAAGACATAAGCTAGAACCAAAGGCAGAGAAGTATGTGTTTATTGGATATGATGATAGACAGATGGGTTACAGGTTGTGGAGTCCATCCACAAAGTAATTTCTTGTTACTAAAGATGTGACATTTGATGAGCAAAATACATGGTATACAGGATCACCAAATGATTATACAGGTGTTGAAGAAATACAAAGGAAAGGAAAGGCAAAAGTAAAAGTGTATGAAGAAGTTGTTGATGAAGTTGAATCTAGAAGTAGATTGCAGGATCATGTAGAAGAAGGGCCAAGATTTGATCCAGAGTCAAATGAGGTTGAAACTTCGAGAAGTGCAGAAATCAGAAGATCTACAAGGGAAAGGAAAGAACCTATAAGGTATAGTTATGATACATCTTTCCTAACAACAAAAGATTATGCTTACATTGTGAAGACAGAAGAAGATCCAACCACTTATGAAGAAGCCAAAGGTAAACAGAATTGGGAGAAGGCAATGCAGGAAGAGTATGATGCTCTACTTGAAAATGAAACTTGGGAATTAGTACCAAGACCAAAGAATCAGAAAGTCATTGGATGCAAGTGGGTATATAAAACAAAGAGGTTTGCAGATGGTAAGGTGTCTAGATACAAGGCTAGACTTGTGGTCAAAGGTTATGCCCAAACTTATGGGGTAGATTATGATGAAACATTTAGTCCTGTTGCTAAGATGTCTACAATTAGGACATTGATTGCTATTGCTGCTTGTAAGGGATGGAAATTATCACAATTGGATATGAAAAATGCATTTTTAAATGGATACATTGCAGATGAAGTATACATGGAGCAACCAGAAGGCTTCATGGAATCAATTGGATCAGATTATGTGTGTAAGCTCAAGAGAGCTTTATATGGGTTGAAGCAAGCCCCAAGAGCTTGGAATTACAGATTGGTCAAGTTCTTGAATGAATGTGGATTTCAAGCATCAAAGGCAGATAGTAGCTTGCTAGTGAAGGCAAGTGAAAATGGATACATTTACATGTGCATTTATGTTGATGATATTATTGTTACAGGAACAGATGCTCAAGGAATCAATGAACTCAAAAAGCAAATAGAGAAGGAGTTTAAGATAAGTGATTTGGGAAACTTATCTTATTTTCTAGGAATGCAGATTGTGTATACTCAACATGGAGTATATGTTTCACAAGAGAGGTATTTGAAGAATCTTCTAGTCAAGTTTAACATGGAAGATTGCAAGACCTCAACTACACCATTGGAGGTAAATCATAAATTAAGCAGGTATGGAGGTGAAGAATTCAATGATATGAAGAAATATCAGAGTTTGGTAGGTAGTTTAATATATGCTACCTTGACAAGACCAGATTTATCATATGCAGTAAGTGTGTTGTCACAATTTATGCATTGTCCAAAGAAGACTCATTGGATTGCAGCCCAAAGGGTACTCAGATATATCAAAGGAACCCTAAGTGAAGGTTTGTATTATGGTTTCACTTCTGACACAAGAATCAAAGTGTTTAGTGATGCAGATTGGGCAGGTGACTCAGATGATAGAAGGTCTACTCATGGGTATCTCTGTTATGTTGGAGATAAGCTAGTTTCTTGGTGTTCAAGGAAGCAACATACAGTTGCTTTATCATCCACAGAAGCTGAGTATAAGGGAATGGTAGAAGCTGCAAAAGAAGTGATATGGTTGAAGACCTTGGTGAAAAGTTTTGAGACTTATCATAGTACTCCAATTATTTTTGGAGACAATATGAGTTCTTTGTATTTGGCAGCTAACCCTGTTTTTCATGCCAGGACTAAGCATATAGAGATTCAGTATCATTTCTTGAGGGAAAAGGTACTAGATAAAGAGATTGAAGTGATGTACACTCCAACAAAAGAACAAGTGGCAGATATGATGACAAAGAGCTTGGATGGACCTAAGCTACAGAGATTCAAGGAGATGGCAGGAGTGAAGAAGAATGGAATAATCACAATTAGTGATTGAGGGGGAGCTGTTGGAACAAGCCAATCACAAATTGGTGATTATAGAGATCTTGAAGAAGACTTATGGTTAGAATGGAGTGAAGGAAGACACTTATGAAAGTGAAGAAGATTTCAGGATGATGTCTTGTACACATATGTACATATAAGTGAAGAATCTTGTAAATTGAGTATAGAAAAACCTTTAGGATGATAAAGAGCAATGTCATAGATACGGGATGAGTCAAAAGTCATGTATATATAAGTTAATGAGGACAAGAAATATGTAAGAGAGTCATTTGTAGATGACAAACTTCAAAAAAGTTGTGTAGAGAGTTTTTTCCAGAAAATAGCGACGGGTTTTTCTCTGAGTGCTCTATGTCTGATCACGTGGATCAGAAATCCTTTTGTACACATCTAATTGAGAAGCTAATGAAGCTATGTCTAGAGTTTCAGAATCTAATTCCTTTCCTACTGTGAGAATGATCAATAGGAACATTCATATGTGAACTATGGAAACTGAAGTCTGAGAGTAGCGCACTTTTCCGTCTCAGTATTTTGATGAGATCTGAGTGTATACTGTAAAGTTTTTGATGAGTGAGCACTTAAAATTTAAGTTAGAAGATAAGGAAGCTATGGCTAAAAGCATTTAGCAAAACGGGTTTCAGATTGGGAGAAATCAACTTAAGAAGTTGACTATGTCGAAGGCGCAACTTCTGAGAGACATTTTCTGACATGTCTTTGATCTTAATGATCAAATTAAACTTTTGATGATTAGTTTTGAGAACTAATGATTGACATGATTGCGCAAAGGTATTGTGAATACTTGTGCATCATTTACTTGAAGAAATTTGAAACTTTATGCAGGTAATGAAGTGGATTCCTGAAGCAGACTTTCTGAAGTAGACACTTCTTCACTCAGAGAAGTGTTGATTGAAGTTTTGGTAAAGAAGAACATTGTTTGTGTAAAGTTTCGTTTATAACTGACATAGAAGTGTTCTTAAGTCAGTATAGATCAAACCTTTGGAGATTAAGAGGTCTCCAACAGTGCAGCTCTGAATGGAATGACTCCATATGAAGCTTGGTGGGGTAAGAAACCAACACCAGATCATTGTAGAGTGTTTGGATCAATTGCATATGCTTATGTGCCATCACAACTTAGACATAAGCTTGAACCAAAGGCAAAAAAATATGTGTTCATTGGTTATGATGAAAAGCAGATGGGTTACAGATTGTGGAATCCTCTAACCAAACAATTTATTGTTTCTAGAGATGTTACATTTGATGAACAGAAAAGTTGGTATGCAGATCAAATTCACACAGCTGAAGAATTTGAAGAAGAGGTAAGAAGATGTGAGAAAGGAAAATCAATTGTGCAGGTAAATAGAGATGAAGACTATATGCAAGCAAGTACATCCACAAGTGGATTAACAAGAAGGGATGAAGAAGCTCCTATATTTGATGAAGAAGTGTATCCAGAAACTTAAGAATGTGAACCAAGAAGGTGAAGCAGGACTAGAAGACAACCAGAAAGGTATTCTTATGATACTTCTTACATAACTCAGAAGAACTATGCATATATGGTCAAAGATGATGAAGAACCTCAGAACTATGATGAAGCTAAAGGTTACAAGCAATGGGAAGAAGCAATGAAGGAAGAGTTCAATGCACTGGAGGAGAACAAGACATGGGAACTTGTTCCTAAACCAAATGGTAAGAAAGTAATTGGAAATAAATGCGTTTATAAAGTGAAGAAGCTTGCAGATGGAAGTATAGCCAGATACAAAGCTAGATTGGTGGTGAAAGGCTATGCCCAGACCTATGGCATAGATTATGATGAGACATTCAGTCATGTAGCTAAGATGTCAACTATAAGGACAATCATTGCTATTGCAGCTTCAAAAGGATGGACCCTAAGTCAATTGGATATAAAAAATGCATTCTTGAATGGATACATATCAGATGAGGTATACATGGAACAACCTCAAGGGTTTATAGATTCCAGGTATCCAAATTTTGTTTGCAGGTTGAGAAGAGCATTGTATGGATTGAAGCAAGCTCCAAGAGCTTGGAACTATAGACTCGTGAAGTATCTCAATGATCTTGGATATCAAAGTTCAAAAGCAGACCGAAGTCTACTTATCAGAAGAACAGAGGAAGGTACAATCTACATTTGTATTTATGTAGATGACATTATAATCACAGGTACTTCAGATGAAGGAATCAAGGAGGTAAAGAGATTACTTGAAAAAGAATTCAAGATCAGTGACCTAGGAAAGTTATCATACTTTCTTGGAATGGAAGTTACTTATACAGATCATGGCATATATGTGTCACAAGAAAGGTATCTTCTAAACTTGTTGAAGAAGTTTGATATGGAACATTGCAGAGAAGCTTCAACTCCACTTGAAGTTAATCACAAGCTCAGTAAATATGATGGTGCAGACTACAAAGATATGAGGAAGTATCAATCTCTTGTGGGTAGTTTGATTTATGCTACACTAACAAGACCTGATCTTAGTTATGCAGTGGGAGATTTGTCACAATTCATGCATTGTCCAAAGGACCCACATTGGATTGCAGGTCAAAGAGTTATCAGATATATCAAAGGAACTATAAAGGAAGGATTATATTATCCTTTTACATCAGATTTGAAGTTGAGAGCCTACAGTGACTCAGACTGGGCAGGTAACCAAGATGACAGAAGATCAACTCATGGTTACATGATATACATTGGTGATAAGCTTGTAAGTTGGTGTTCAAAGAAACAACATACAGTAGCATTATCATCAGCTGAAGCAGAGTACAAAGGACTTGTGGAAGCAGCTAAGGAAGTCATATGGATGCAGACATTGTTCAAGAGCTTAGGCATTGATCAAGGTACACCTACAATAGATGGAGATAATATGAGTTCACTTTATCTTGCAGCAAATCCAGTATTTCATGCAAGGACAAAGCACATAGAGATACAGTATCATTTTCTCAGAGAAAAGGTAATGGAGAAGGAGATTGAAGTGGAGTACATTTCTACTAAAGATCAGTTAGCAGACATAATGACAAAGAGCTTGGATGGTGTGAAGACCAGCAAATTCAAAAGCATGGCAGGAGTAAAAGAAAAGAAGTTGATATGAAGAAATAGGGAATGTCAATTAGTGATTGAGGGGGAGCTATTGGAGAAACAATCACTAATTGGACATATATTTGAAGGTCAAATCTTAGGAAGAAAACCCCATGCCTATGTGAAGGGACAAATTCACAAGTGTATCATATTTGTAAAGTTAGTTCACTTTAGTTCTAGAAGTTTTTAAAATCACGGGAATGAGAAAATCTATATAAGTTAGTTTATATCAACTGACGAGAGAGAGAGAGAAGAAGAAGAAAGACAATGAGAAAGTGAGTTAGTACTCATTTTGTATGACTGAGAGTAGTCGAGCTTCTCTGCGTGAGAAAGCATCTGTAAACTTCTGAGTTTTCCATAGCTATGAGAAGAAATAGTTAATGTTCTGTGTATGAGCCTCTTTCCATCATCTCCATGATTACTTATTGTGTGATGAGTTAAAAAGATCAAGTTTTCCAAGCAACTCGATGCCTGGCATCGAATCTCTGCTGATAAGTCATATTTTCATTTATATTTTTCATTCAGTACTGAAGTGTTTGAAAACATGATGTTGTTGGAGGAACTCGATGCCTGGCATCGAATTCCAGTTGATAAGTCATATTCTAAGTGTGCATGAAATCACCTATAGTTTTGGTATCCAAAAGATCAAGGTTTTATGCGGGAAGTCGATGCCCGGCATTGAATCCCTGCTGAAAAGTGGCCAAAAACACCCCAAGTCGATGCCCGGCATTGAATTCTCGTTGCAAGGCGATGCCAGGCATCGAATTTTAATTTTAGACAGGCGCTTTTTACTATAACAGGAAAGATTTCCAATTTTTGAAGGTCATACAGGGTCATCTTGTGAGGGCCATAACTTGAGTTCTAGAGATCCGTTTGATGCATATGATAGCTTGTTGGAAAGCTCTACTCTTCTAGTTTTAGCCTATACCAGTTCATGGAGAAATAGTATGTGACCTAGGAGAAATTAGAAAAATACTGAAGGTATGTCATTTCGGTGACTAGGAATTTCTGTAGAAGCAAAGTTCTCACTTTAGGCTATCATTTCTCAAAGTTTGGAGTGGCAATGAGTTAATGGTGACCATAGAGGTGTTCTAGTGTCACATTGATTCATTTCTTGTGGTGTTTCATACATCAACAAGGTTTACTAATGATGGAGTTTATGCTGAAGACCCTAATCAAGGGTATAAGCAGATTGTTACAGGGAAAAAGGAAGGAAGACTCTTCACATTAAAAGCACAAGGGAATATTGGACATGCTATGTTTACATATGGAGAGCAGAAGGTATCTGAATTGGATCTTTGGCATAAAAGACTTGGACACTTCAATGAGAGAGGTATCAAAGAAATGGTAAATAATGGTTCAGTACTTGGATTGCCTAACATTGCAGGTCAACACATGACATACAATTGTGAAGCATGTCAGTTAGGTAAGGCTCATAAGCAATCATACAATAATCATGGTTTTATGTATTCAGAAAGACTTGAATTGGTACATACAGATGTGTGGGGTCCTTCAAAGGACTTTAGTATAAATGGTTCAAGATATTATGTCATATATGTTGATGATGCTACCAGGTGGATCACAATCTATGTGATTAAAGATAAATCAGAAGTGTTTAATACATTTAGACACTATCATGCATATGCAGAAAGAATTACAGGCCATAAGTTGAAGAGACTAAGGTCAGATGGAGAGGGAGAGTATTTCTCAAATGAGTTCAGTGATTACTTATGGAATGCAGGTATAAAAAGGGAGGTTATTTGCAGGTACTCTCCTCAACAAAATCGGGTAGCAGAAAGAAGGAATAGAACTCTTGTTGAGTTTGCAAGATCCATGATGAAGGAGAAAAATTGTCCAAATTATTTGTGGGCTGAGGCTGTAAATACAGCCACATATTTGGTTAATAGATTGCCTTGTAAAGCTTTGTAGAGTATGACACCATATGAAGCTTGGTGGGGTAAGAGACCTACATTGGATCATTGTAAAATATTTGGATGCTTGGCATATGCATATGTGCCATCTCAATTGAGGCATAAGTTGAAGCCTAAAGCAGAGAAGTATGTATTCGTTGGTTATGATGACAAGCAGATGGGTTATAGGTTGTGGAGTCCATCCACAAAACAATTCCTTGTGTCCAACGTTGTTACATTTGATGAGCAAAGTACTTGGTATGCAGGTACTTCTAATGTGTATGCAGAAATTGAAGAAATTATGAATCAAAAGAAAGGCAAACCAAAGGTTCAGATATTTGATGAAGAAGAGAAAAATGAAATACAGGTTGAAGGTGAAGAAGTGCCAAGGTTTGATCCAGAGTGTGATGAGCCAGAAACCTCAAGAAGTGGAGAACTTAGGAGGTCTACAAGGCACAAATGGCAACCTACAAGGTATAGTTATGATACTTCATTCTTGACTACTAAGGATTATGCTTACATGATAAAAGCAGATGAAGATCCATCTACATATGATGAAGCCAAAGGAAAGAAGAATTGGGAAGAAGCTATGCAAGAGGAGTATGATGCATTGATGGAAAACCAGACATGGGATTTGGTTCCTAGACCTAATAGCCAGAAAATCATTGGATGTAAGTGGGTTTATAAAACAAAAAGGTTTGCAGATGGAAGTGTGTCTAGGTACAGAGCCAGACCTGTTGTGAAGGGATATGCACAGACATATGGAGTGGACTATGATGAGACTTATAGTCCTGTGGCAAAAATGACAACTATCAGAACACTTATAGCAATTGCTGCTTGCAAAGGTTGGAAATTATCTCGATTAGATGTTAAAAATGCTTTTTTGAATGGTTACATTTCAGACGAAGTTTACATGGAGCAACCAGAAGGGTTCAAAGATCAAGTGTATTCAAATTATGTGTGTAAGCTCAAGAGAGCTTTATATGGTTTGAAGCAGGCCCCAAGAGCATGGAATTATAGGCTTGTAAAGTTCTTAAAGGATCTTGGATTTCAAGCATCAAAGGCAGATAGTAGCTTGCTAGTCAAAGCAAGTGAAGATGGATTCATTTATGTTTGTATTTATGTTGATGACATAATACTTACAGGAACAGATGATAAAGGTATACAAATGATTAAGAAGCAGATGGAGAAAGAGTTCAAAATCAGTGACTTGGGAAATTTGTCATTCTTCTTGGGAATGGAGATTTCATATACTCAACATGGAGTATATGTAACCCAAGAAAGGTATCTTAAAAATTTTCTAACCAAGTTTAAAATGGAAGATTGCAGGATAGCACCAACTCCAATGGAAGTTAATCATAGATTGACTAAATATGGAGGAGAAGAATTCAGAGATATGAAGTTTTATCAGAGTTTGGTGGGTAGCCTGATTTATGCTACATTAACAAGACCAGATTTGTCATATGCAATTGGAGTTCTATCTCAATTCATGCATTGTCCTAGAAAGGAACATTGGATTGCAGGACAAAGAGTACTTAGGTACATCAAGGGTACACTCAAAGAAGGGTTGTACTATGGGTTTACCTCAGATACAAGAGTCAAAATATATAGTGATGCAGATTGGGCAGGTAATATGGATGATAGAAGATCAACACATGGATATTTGTGCGATGTGGGGGACAAACTAATATCATGGTGTTCTAAGAAGCAACATACAGTTGCTTTATCATCTACAGAAGCAAAATACAAAGGCATGATGGAAGCTACAAAGGAAGTAATTTGGCTAAAGACACTTATGAAGAGTTTTGATGTGATTCAGAGTACTCCTATCATTTGTGGAGACAATATGAGTTCTTTATATTTGGCAGCAAATCCTGTGTTTCATGCTAGAACTAAACATATTGAAATTCAGTATCATTTTTTAAGAGAGAAGGTCATTGATAAAGAAATTGAAGTAATGCATACTCCCACAAAAGATCAACTTGCAGATATGATGACAAAAAGTTTGGATGGACCTAAGTTGCAGAGGTTTAAAGATATGGCAGGAATAAAGAAGATGCAGGTAATCACAATTGATGATTGAGGGGGAGCTGTTGGAGCAGAGCAATCATCAATAAGTGATTACATGAAGTCCAGAAGTGAAAAGATATGTGGAAGGTTGAAGATTGATTTCAAAGAAAGAGAATAGAATCAGAAACTTTTCTTTTGTATATTATTCTTGTAAACAGTTCAATGTTTTTTGAAAGGATGACGAGTTAGACTCGTATATATATCTATAGATACGTACTCATAGAAGAGAGAGATAGGAGAGAGATATAGATGATATAGAGAAGACAATAGGTGAATAGAAGATGAACATTGAATGTATCATCAATCAGATGTATGAGAAGTTATGAGAAGAAAAATGTTGCAGGAATTTGCGCGTCGATTTTTCCTCCTATTCTCCTTCCGTGCTTAATCTTATGAGAAATCCTTTTGTACACATCTAAGTCCATAGTTAATCAATCTATGGCTAAAGTTTGAGAGTCTAATTGCAAACAGGCTGAGAGAATTTTGAATAGGAACATTTGTATGTGAAAAGCTCTGAGTGTCTTCTGAAACAGGCGTAGATTTCGTGGTCAAAGAAATGGAAACTGCTCAGTGCACAGTGTAAAGTTTTACACAAATGAGAGCTCAAAATCTAAGTTGAGAGATAAGCTATCTACATCTAAAGCATTTGACCAAACGGGTTCGACATTGGGAGAACCATAGCTAAGAAGTTACAGGTGTCAAAGTCGCTACTGCAGAGAAGCAGTTTCACACATAGGTAAAGTGTTTGAGTCATTTCTCAAACTATACTCAATCCTTTGAGGAGATTTAAGTTGCAAAAGGTGCGCAACCTTAAGGCGATACATTCTACAAAGTTTTATCAAAAACTTTACACAAATGATTAGTCAATCAGTGATTAATCTGCAGCTGACTTTTCTGAGAATTGATTTTTCTACAGTTAATCAATTTCTTGATAAGTTGGTGATTGTTCCTTAAAATTAAGTGGAGTCTGAAGTTGTTCTTGATATAGAGGTGATCTAAAATCAAGGATAACTTGTTCTTTTGGAGATTAACACTCTCCATCAGTGGTATCAGAGCAGGTTCTATCAAATTGAGGAAAGGGAGACTCCGACTGCTGCAGACATACAATCTTTACATCTCGAAGGATCAAAAGGATAAATTGTGAAGAAATCTTGAAGGAAGACACATTGAAGTTGTCAAAAGGATCAGAAGGAGTAATATTCGAAGCCAAGGTACATTTATTTCTCATAAGGATTAAAGATTTGATAGTACAGGTGAAGAAAGGATGGGAGATAGTCTCCAAATTGAGAAATTGGATAGAGAGAACTATCCTGCATGGTCAATGAGGATGGAAGCTCATCTTATGAGCAAAGACTTGATAGCTTACATTACAGGAGAAGAAGAAAAGCCTCAATTCAGAGATCCTAGTGTTCCAACTAGGGAGGAATTGTCAGATTTGGAGAATTGGATGAAGAGAGATGCTCAAGCTAGGAGCATTATCTATATGGCAGTTAATCACTACTTGCTACCTCACATTAGAGGTCTTGAAAGTGCAAGTGATATTTGGAGTGCTTTGGAAGAGCATTTTCAGAACACAACTAAATCAAGGAAGGCTTCATTATGGGCAGAGTTTACTACTTTCAAGAAGAAGGCTTCACAGTCAATATCTGGTTATGTGACAAAGATGAAGGACATTGCAGATTCTTTAGGTGCACTGGATGAAGATATTGAAGAAGACAAATTGGTAAGACAAATTCTCACAGGACTAAGAGGAGATGAGAAGTGGAAGCCTTTTATTTTGTCTACAGAACTTTCATTAGACCATTTCACTCCTGATTTGAATCAATTGTTAGGACATATGCTAACTTTTGAGAATGATATCAAAGGAGATGTTGACAAGAGTGCAGGTCATGCAATGTACTCTAAAGACAAGAAGAAAGCTAACAAAGTAAAGCAACAATCAGGTGAAGAAGAAGGTACTTCAAGCCAAGCAAATTTCCTAAGAGGAAGAGGAAATGGCAGAAGTAGAGGAAGAGGCAGAAATAACAAAGATAATGTCAGAGCTTGTTGGATATGTGGTAAGACCAATCATCTATCTCATGATTGTTGGCATAATAATCAAAGCAATGGTAATTTTAATCAGAACTTTAATCAAAGAGCAAGAGGTGGTAGATTTCAGAGAGGAAACTTCAGAGGTAGAGGTGGTAGGAATTCTTTTGGAAGAGGTGGAGGAAGAAGCTTCCAAAATCAATCCTATAATAACACCTACTACAATTATGCATCAGATCAGAAAGAAGATTCAACTCTCATAATGAATGCAACATGTGAAGCCTCACATGAAGATATGAGAGTATTTTATATTGACTCGGGTTGTAGCAATCATCTGAGTGCAAACATTGCTTTGATGACTGATCTAGATCATAAGCAATTAATCATACAGTTCAAACAGGTGATAATACAAAGCATAAGGTAATGTCAATTGGTTCAGTCAAAGCCAAAGATGGGAGCACTCTTTTGAGCAAGGTTCTTTATGTTCCTACAATTCCAAAGAATTTGATCAGTGTAGGTCAAATTGTGGAGAAAGGATATGAGGTAAGGTTTACTAATGATGGAGTTTATGTTGAAGACCCTAATCAAGTGTATAAGCAGATTGTTACAGGGAAAAAGGAAGGAAGACTCTTCACATTAAAGGTACAAGGGAATATTGGACATGCGATGTTTACATATGGAGAGCAGAAGGTATCTGAATTGGATCTTTGGCATAAAAGACTTGGACACTTCAATGAGAGAAATATCAAAGAAATGATAAATAATGGTTCAGTACTTGGATTGCCTAACATTGCAGGTCAACACATGACATACAATTGTGAAGCATGTCAGTTAGGTAAGGCTCATAAGCAATCATACAATAAGCATGGTTTTATGTATTCAGAAAGACTTGAATTGGTACATAGAGATGTGTGGGGTCCTTCAAAGGACTTTAGTATAAATGGTTCAAGATATTATGTCATATATGTTGATGATGCTACCAGGTGGATCACAATCTATGTGAGTAAAGATAAATCAGAAGTGTTTAATACATTTAAACACTATCATGCATATGCAGAAAGAAATACAGGCCATAAGTTGAAGAGACTAAGGTCAGATGGAGGGGGAGAGTATTTCTCAAATGAGTTCAGTGATTACTTATGGAATGCAGGTATAAAAAGGGAGGTTACTTGCAGGTACTCTCCTCAACAAAATGG
>CM035440.1:142437647-142440147 GCA_020310875.1 Ceratopteris richardii
TTGTGATTAGAGCACCTCTATACCAAGAGTAAGTCAAAACTTCACAACACAAACATTCTGCTGCACAGTTTCTTCAAATTAATCTATCAAACGCGGAAAGTTTTTATGAAACTTTGTATGAAGTGTCGCCTAGAGATTGCGCACCTCCTTCAAGTTAAAGTTCTTCAAAAGGTTTAGTATAACTTGAGAAATCACCTTCACAAGTTACCTATGTCTGAAACTGTCATTCTGAACAGTCTATTTTACACCTGTAACTTCTAAGACTTGATTCTCCTTGAATAGAACCCGTTTAAGCAAATGCTTCTGGTTACGAATAGCTTATCTTCTAACTTAAAGATTAAGCCCTCACTCATGCAAAACTTTAAAGTATGCACTGAGAAATGATCAAAACATTGATCACCGAAAATGCGCCTGATTCAATAAACTCTGAACACTCAACACATATGAATGTTCCTACTGACAATTCT
Organism: Ceratopteris richardii; assembly: GCA_020310875.1. NCBI lineage: Eukaryota > Viridiplantae > Streptophyta > Polypodiopsida > Polypodiales > Pteridaceae > Ceratopteris > Ceratopteris richardii. The sequence goes on from CM035440.1 coordinate 142,438,115, forward strand.
CGGTTTCTGTTTACAATTAAACTCTGAAACTTAAGCTATAGATTGACTAACTATAGACTTAGATATCCTCAAAAGGATTTCACAAATCATCTATCACAGACGAAAACACACAGAAATTTCAGCGCAGTATTTTTCGATTACTCAGAAAGTTACAGTTGAGTGATGAGAGGAAAGTCAACTAACTTTTCATATGTCTCATGACATCTAACTTCTCATTCTCTCTCATTATCTCTTATTCTATCATCTATGCCTCTCATACTCTCGTATATGCCTCTCATATCTGCCCCGACACTTTCTCAGGTATTTATAGATAAATTTGTACAAGCTTACAACTTTGACTATACTACTATACATATGTGTACATTTTTTTTCCGGTTTTCTTCCATGCTCCAAAATTTGTTCTTTTCTTCCTCCTTTTATCTTCCAACTCTTCATAAACTGAAAACTGTAAAATTGATCAATTCCGGTAACATTCCGGTGACTTTACTGTGAGTTTCGGGTCCTGTTCCGGTGACCTTCCGTAAACCTTTTTAAAGAAATTTTTGATGACATCTCTGCGGACTTAAAGACCTTCAATTGTTGATTGTCTTGCACCAACAGCTCCCCCTCAATCATCAATTGAGGTTTTCTCTGTCTTCTTTATTCCTGCCATATCTTTAAACCTTTGTAACTTAGGTCCATCCAAACTTTTTTTGTAAGCATATCAGCTATCTGATCTTTTGTTGAAGTATGGATTACTTCAATCTCTTTATCCATCACCTTCTCTCTTAGAAAGTGATACTGAATCTCAATGTGTTTAGTCCTGGCATGAAAAACAAGATTAGCAGCTAAATATAATGAACTCATATTATCTCCAAATATAATTGGTGTCCTCTGTATAGTGTCAAAATTCTTCATTAAAGTCTTTAGCCAAATCACTTCCTTTGCAGCTTCAACCATGCCTTTGTACTCAGCTTCGGTAGAAGAGAAAGCAACTGTATGTTGCTTCTTGGAACACCATGAGATTAGCTTATCTCCCACATAACACATGTATCCATAGGTTGACCTTCTGTCATCTGGATTACCTGCCCAATCTACATCACTGTATATTTTGATATTTGTATTCTATGTAAAACCATAATACAAACCTTCTTTGAGTGTACCCTTAATGTACCTCAACACCCTTTGTCCTGCAATCCAATGTTCTTTCCTTGGACAGTGCATGAATTGAGACAAAACTCCTACTGCATATGATAAATCAGGTCTGGTTAAAGTAGCATAGATAAGACTACCAACCAAACTCTGATATTGTCTCACATCCTTGAATTCTTCACCTCCAAACTTACTCAATTTGTGATTCACCTCCATTGGAGTAGGTGCTATCCGGCAATCATTCATTTTAAACTTGATAAACAAGTTCTTCAAATATCTTTCTTGGGTCACGAATACTCCATGCTGAGTATATGTGATCTCCATACCCAAGAAGTATGACAAGTCTCCCAAGTCACTTATCTTGAACTCCTTTTCCATTTGCTTCTTGAGTCTTTGCATACCTGACTCATCTGTTCCTGTAAGGATTATATCATCAACATATATGCACATGATATCTTGATCCATTTATACTGAAATCCTTTGATGGTCCCCACACATCTGTGTGTACCAACTCAAGCTTCTCTGAGTGCATAAAACCATGCTTGGAATAAGAATTCTTATGAGCCTTACCAAATTGACATGCCTCACATTTGTATGTCATATGTTGACCTGCAACATTAGGCAATCCAAGCACTGAACCATTGTTAATCATATCTTTAATACCTCTTTCATTGAAATGTCCAAGCCTCTTGTGCCAAAGATCTAACTCAGAAATTTTCTGTCCTTCATATGTAAACATGGCCTGACCAATATTACCTTGAATCTTCAGTGTAAACAGTCTTCCTTCTTTCTTTCCTGAAACAATCTGTTTATACCCTTGACTGGGATCTTCCACGTATACTCCTTCATTAGTGAATCTTACTTCATATCCCTTTTCAACAATTTGTCCTACACTTATCAAA
>CM035440.1:142445147-142460147 GCA_020310875.1 Ceratopteris richardii
ACGTGATAGGTCGTCTCTTTCTCCAGAACTTCCTCAAACTCGTATAGTTGGTTTAGTTGCCTCTTCCTGAAGTCCCGCTTTCTTATATGCTTCTTGATCATGTGCTTTAAGCGTTTCGTCTATGGAATCAAAGTAACCTCTGTGCTGTCGAATCCATGTCTTCTGCAGAAGTCATGTAACCATACAGTATCCTATCACCACCTGGCTGAGATATCTGTTTACAGTGTCTGTCGGTCTATGCCAGGGTTTAACTCCCCAATCCTTTCTGATCGCACTTGTTCTAGTGGCGGAACAAGTCCACTGTCCCCAGGGTGACTTAGCAAACTGTAGGAGTCCGAACCTCCGGTGATGTTGTCAAAGTTCTTTGACATTCTCCATCAAATCCTCGTCATTATCCTGTTCGTTTCGCCTTTCGTCTTCCGAATCGCTAGCAATGATCACTTCTTCCCCGAAGTCGTATTCGCACTTCGTCGCTCCCCGTCTTGCTTTCGTCGGCAACGGCATCATCCTTGACGCTACCTTGCTTCATCACCCTTTCCGGCCACCATGAAGAGCGTTGTCTTTCAGTCCTGTTCCACACTAAGTCACACAGCGTAAGCCTAGTGGTTTGCCAGCTCGATCGAAGCCGCTGTAATGTAGTATCGGTTGTAGTCATAACACGATTTTGTGTAAGTGTGCGCTCCCGGGTATTCGTATTTATAAGTGCTAGACCTTGAGCTGCCATTTGCTAGAATGATGGTATTCCATTCGGACGTGACATTTCATGCTGCTTACCGAGATTCTAGAATCCAGAATCATCATTCTGGAGATTGGTGCTGGACTTGGAACGTCTTTTACATGTGCGAAAGTAAAATCGTGACTTTTAATACTATCTTTCGGACTAGTATTATCGGGTCCTCGGGACTCGTACCCGCAAGTACCTACGGTTCGGATACTAAACCTTCTAAGTACATACTTCGGGCGAGCCTAAATGTCCGGGTAATTTTCTTTTTGAGGGTTTCTAACATTTGTACTAAGGTGGTAGGTTCTAATAATTGGGCGTCGGTTCTAACTGCACTGAGGGCTATGGCAAAATTTCGGCTTGGGTTTGAAGAAAAGCCTCCTGGAGGTAAAAGTCGTTGGCTAGTGCCGCATCTCGGGCTGTCGTTATTTCCGCCAGTTTGGTCTGCATTTCTCTGATGCACTCCTTCTGGTTGCGTATCTGGTTGTCGTTGCGTTCAAACTGTTGGGTTTGGAAGGCCAGACTTTTCTGCAGTGAATCTCGTTCTCTGCGCATCCTTTCCATATCCTTTTGGTATTGGCCTTCCTTTATTAATTGTTTTTTGAGAATGCTGTTGACCGCGTCGGCGCATTCTTCGGCTCGCCGTAATCGTTCTTGAACTTCGGCAGCTTCTTTCTGTTGCTCCTGCATCGTCTGGGTGGTTTCTTGTAATTGACGCTTCGTGTCTGCGATTAGTTCTTCGAGAGATATGTTGATATTTTCTTGTTTTTGAAGGGCGGCCTTCAGTGTTCGAATTTCCTCATGTGCATCGTTTATTAGTTGGTCTTTGGCAGCTAGCTGGTCCAGGGCTGCATCTCGTTGTTGTACTAGCATCTGTTCGGTCGAAACTCGTGCTTCGAGTTCTGCTAGCTGTGTTCGGAGTTGATGATTTTCGGTCTTTACGGCATCAATTTCTTCCTGGAGGGGGGCGATGTCGGCTTCCAGGGTATCTACCTTGTGCTGGTATTCGCGTTTCAGGTGATCCGTGGCTGTCGTAAGTTGGGCGGGCAGCTGGTGTGATAGCTGGATGAGGAACTGCCCCATGGTGGCAAGTTCCGAAAATGCGTTTTGTGGCGGTGGTGGTGGAGGACGACGAGGTTGAGAGGATGTGTCGGTGAGTAGTTGCTGGGAGTTTGGTGGAGAGTAGTTAGGGGAGGAAGAGGAAGATGCTGCGGGTTCATCGGTGGGTGGGAGGGGTGGTGCCGATGGGGGTAGGGGTTTGGCAGGCGGTGGTGTAGGGAGGACGGTGTCTGAGGGATTTACCTTGGTGAGTGTTTGTTGTATGGTTTCTGTCTGGTTGATGGCGTCGATGAGTTGATCCAGGGCTTTGGTGGTCGATTCCTGTTCATCCGGGTGCTGGTCCGATTCTTTTTCTGTGGATACTAGTTCCGTCTCTGCTTGATCCTGCTGGTCTGGTTGCTCCGTCGATGTTTCGATGTGTGTGGTGGTGTCGTGGTACGTTTCCTCTTGGTCGTTTGGCTTGGTCTCCTGATCTTTTCCGGCGGATCCTTGGACTTCACTTTCCGAGGAGCTGATCCGAATTCGCTTGGTACGAAAGAGCTGATTAATTTCTTCGTCTTCTTCTTCACTGTCCTCGATTGGTTGTGTGGACTCTTCGTGTCGAAGTGCGGGGCCTGCGGGTGGGGGTTGTGCGGCGAGGATGGTTGGGAAGAGGAAGGAGATGATGTGTGGAAGGCGAGAGCGGGGGGTAGAACCCTTTTGGAGCTGTTTTACGATAGCTACACATTCTTTATGGATTCTATGGAAGAAATAGGAGGCAAAATTTACAGGTTCGCGGGCAGCTAAATCTAAGGCGGAGTAGAAGGGGCGAGAGATGCCATATGTTCGTTTCTGCAAGTTAAGGATGGCTACAAGGAATTGGAGGGCGGATCGCTCGGGTTCGGGGCGGCATAGGATGGCGTATTCGTTTGATGAGGAGCGGGGAAAGAGTTCGGTCATACGGGCTACAGTGATGATAGGGCCATTTTCGCGACCTTGCGGGGTGAGGCGGTAGGCGTCGGCGAAGGCTTGGAAGGTGATGACGGTTCTGTGTGGGAGGGAAAGGAAGGCCCACTATCGTTCGGTGGCGGAGCTTTGGGCAATGGCTTGAATGATCTGTGCAGAGAAGGGATGGGCTTCCACTGAGTGCCAAGGCAACTCAGCGAAGTTGGCCAACCCTCTGCATCTCAGATATTCGCCTACGTCTGTAGGGATACCTTCGCGGAAAGAAGCGTAGTTGGCTAGCGCTTCCATGGCGTTCATAGTGCACACTTACAGAAAACACAGAATACACAATCACGAAAACACAATGGCAGTTTTTGGCGCAACTCAGGGGTTTAAATATGGGGAACACGGTGTGGGGTGAGGATCATTGTGTGGTGCGGGAATGATACGGTTTGCATGCTGGCGTGCGTACTGAGTGACCGGTAGGGAGAGGCGGCTGGTATCATAAAGATCTGTACAAAAGACGGCTAAAAGCAAAACATAAAAATTTATACAAAACGTGGCTAGTCGCCTAATAATTAAGGCGTACTGGTAGTGGGATAATACGGCCGCAACTTCGATCCATTGATTACTTTTGGAAGTGGAATTTCGGTCAACGTGGTCAACCGAAAAGTTGCCGGACCTACTTGTGCTGAGATCTTGAAAGGGCCGAACCATCGTAGTTTGAATTTGCCTGCTGCTCTGTCCGATTTTGCGTTATAGAAGAGTACAAGCTGTCCTACCGAAAAGATTGGCGTCTTCAAATATCGATCGTGTGTCTTAGCTTGCCTTAGTTGAACTTCGCGCATCGTTAAAAAACTGAGCCATCGGTGCTCATCAAGTTCTCTGAGTGCATCCATTCGTGCTGTCAGTGAAGATTCCGGTAGCATCTTCTGAGTGAGTGCTACCCGCAAACTTGGGATGACTACTTCCATGGGAGCGATTGCTTCTAAGCCATAAGCTAGCTTGAAAGGTGTCAAGCCTGTTGTTACTTTATATGTGGTTCGGTATGCCCATAATACTGCAGGCAGTAGTTGATCCCATCTTTCCGGTGCTTCCATGATCAATTTCCGGAGGATGTTTAACAGTGATTTGTTTGTACTTTCAGCCAATCCATTGGCATGTGGATAATAAGGAGAGCTAAATTTATGTGAGACTTGGAAGGACTGTGTGAGTGTCTTCACTAAATTGTTTACAAAATGAGTACCTTGATCTGAGACAATTTCCAGTGGTAAACCAAATCGTGGGAAGACATCCGTGAGTAGACATTTTGCTACCGTAACTGCTGTAGCAGACCGCAAAGCCCAAGCTTATGCCCATCTAGTTGCGTAATCTGTGCAAGTCAGTATGTATCGATTGTTACTGGATACTGCTGGAGGTATAATTGGCCCGATAAAATCTAAACCCCATTTCTGAAAAGGTTCTAATGGTAAGATGGGTTGCAGGGGAAAAAGATGCCGTTGTAAAGGCTGACCAGATCTTTGGCAAGCATCGCATTGTCTAACAAACTGTGAGACATCTCTGTACATAGTTGGCCACCAGAGTCCTCCTTGCAGAATTTTCCGGTGAGTTAAGTCTGCTGCAAAATGGCCACCGGAAGGAATTGAGTGAGCCAAAGTGATAACTGAGTTAACTTCATGTGGTGGAATACAGCGAAGTAGGATTCCGGTAGGATCTGTATAATACAGTTCTCCAGCAACTAACCGAAATCGGCGGCTAAAAACTGTGATTTTTCTTCGAACTGCCTTGGCAGTCTCGGCTGGAAAGCGTCCTTCGGTGAGAAAGGTTAGAATCTGATCATAGTATGTAGATGGTGTTTGTAAGTTGGGTGACTCATCAGGTAGTGGTTGAGCGTTATAAATCGCAGGAGTCGTGTCATCTATTCCTACCGGATCTTCACCGGAATCTAGGCGTGATAAGAAATCTGCTAAGGCATGTGCATTTCCGGGTCGGTGAATGACATCATAATCGAATTCTTGTAAAAGTAGCACCCATCGTGCTAATCGTCCTCCTAAGTGCTGCTGTCTTACTAGATAAACAAGGGCCGCATGATCCACATGAAAGGTAAATTTCCGGCCTAGTAGGTAATGTCTGAACTTTTTGATTGAGTAAATCAGTCCTAGACATTCTCTTTCCGTGGTGGAGTAGTTCTTTTCTGCAGGCGCAAGTCTTCTACTGGCATAATAAACAGGGCGAAACCACTTCTCTGTTTGCTGCATCAGAATACTGCCGATTGCAATATCTGAAGCGTCGACAAAAACATGGAACGGGTTGTCCCAGTCCGGTGGTTGTAAAATTGGAGCGTGCGTTAGGAGATATTTGAGTCGATCAAATGTAGTTCGACATTCTTCAGTCCATTCAAACTCTCTGGGAGTCTTTGCGATTAGCCTGTTCAGTGGTACTGCTAGGTGAGCAAGCCACCGTAAGTGTCTGCCGTGCCACCGTATTTGACCCATAAAACGCATTACTTCCTTCGGAGTTGTGGGTATCGGGGCCTCTAAAATCGCTGAAATCTTATCCGGGTCCACTCGAATACCTTGAGCAGATACAATATGCCCAAGTAGTTTGCCACACGAAACGGCAAACACGGATTTGCTGGGATTAAGGCAGAGTCTATATTCTCTACACTTCTGAAAACAGCAGCGTAAATGGAACAGATGGGCTATCATCTTTCCAAAGATTGAGAAGTCGTCGAGGTAGACTTGCATGAATGAAGTGAGATAAGGAGAAAATATCTCCTGCATACATCTTTGAAATGTGCTTGGTGCATTTCTCAATCCGAACCACATTACTGTGCAGGCAAAGACTCCCCAATTGGTAATGAAGGCAGTTTTTGGTATATCCTCTTCAGCCATTCTAACCTGGTTGTACCCGCTGTATCCATCTAAAAAGGAATACATTTCATGACCTGCGACTCTATCGAGCATGGTATCCAAAAAGGGGATCGGGAAAGGATCTGGTACTGTTGCTGCATTTAATTTCCGGTAATCCACACAGATTCGTAACTGCTTGTTTTTCTTTGGCACGATCACGATGGGTGAGATCCATTCAGCGTGTTCTAGTGGCACAATGAAGCCGACTTTTAATAGTCTATCAAGTTCGGCTTTTACTTGTGATGCATAATGGGGGTTCATTCTGTAGCTGGGTTGTCTTTGTGGTTTGACTTCCGGTTTCAACATGACCCTGTGTTGATAGATGCACGGATCTAATCCTTTCATGTCTTTGTAATCCCATGCAAAGACGTCTGTGAATTCCTGAAGAAGTTTAATCAAATCCTCCTTAAATGTTTCCGGTAAGTTCTGCCTCATCTTCACAGGTCGTGGATGGTCTCTGTCTCCTAGATTGTACGTGATCAGCTGGTCTTCTGGAACATAAAATTGTTGAGTTTTCTCATCTGTTGGCTTGAACAGTGGTTGTAATTTGTCGTCATGGGTTGAGGAAGTATCTTCCTGGACCGAATTTCCGGTGATAGCTACTACTGTACATATTGACGTGTTCCAGTTATCTATGACGGATTGCAGGTCAACAGTTCCTAGAGACATTAAATCGGCATTACTCTTCAGAAATTGCTCTTCTTCATCATCTGACAGTCCATTTAACATATGAACTGGTTCAGCAAAGTACGGTCTGGCGTGAGGTTCGCAAGATTGCATAGCATCTAGTTTCACCACATATTTACGATGGGCATCCTTGAATGTAAGCTCTTGTGCAGACCAGTCCTGAATCACCTTCGCATGCTTCAGCCAAGGTCGGCCGAAAAGAAGATTGTAATCCAAAGTGGATTCGGGTAGATCTAGTATGACAAAAGTCATCTTGAAAGTTGTACCTTGTAGAGTGATTGGTACATTCCGCACAAGTCCTACAGGATGGACTCTCGATTGATCCGCCATTCGAACAAAAAATTGCACTGGTTCAATTTCGGTCCAGCCTAGCTTTTTGCATAATGCTGCGGTTGCAATGTTTACGCCTGAGCCTCCATCAATCAATACTTGCGTGATCTTCTGGTTCTTATACCATACTGTGATCAAGGGCACTGCGTGGTCAATTGCAGCATCAGGTTCCGGTTGAACTGCGGCTGTTGTAGGAATGCAAGAAGGTACTGGACTGAATTGTTGCTGAAACTGTTGTCCGATCCCAGGCACTAAGGCCAGAAGTTGGCCTAGAGGCAGCGTGATGGATGCCTTGGACAAAATTTCCCAGGCCTGTTGAGCTTGATTGTCTTGTTCTTTTGGACTTGAATTTTCTACCGACGCAGAAGTGTCTGCTGTTTTCTCTGCTGATGATGATGGCCCTACTGATGCATCCTTTTGTGTTGTTGCATCCTTTGATGCAGAAGCCTGAGTCACCGGAATAGGTTCGGGGAACACTGGTGGTTCTGTTGTGGTCCAGTGACTAGCTTTGTTATACATCCTTCGTTGTTCTTGTATCCCTGGTTCAAAGATTTCTGCCGACTGAAGTTGTTTACCGGAACGGGTCTGGACTGTAGCAATCTGTGTCTCGATCGGTGTAATTGTTACCATGTTGGCCATTGGATTCTGGCGTTCCTTCTTTCTTTGATCATACTCTATTGCGTCTTTACAAAACCTTCTAATGTGGCCGACTGCGCCGCAAAAATGACATCGTGGAGGTGGGAACTCAGGGTTTCCCGGTGGTGGTCCATTCTGCCATCGGTTGGCATTATAAGTGTTGTTTCTCTGTCCTCGATAGTTCCGATATCCTTGTTGTTGATTGTTTCTCTGTTGCGGAGGCACATAGCGATTTACTGGTTGGCCATGTTCGTGGATGACTGCATTGACGGTTGTTGTCCCTTGTATTCTAGCGTTGTAGATACAGTTTCCGGTGGTGTGTCCGGTAGTGTTGCAGATAGCGCAAAACACTTGGTTCAGTGCACAGTTGGCACTTGTATGCCCCGAATTTTTGCATGTGGTGCAATATACTTGCCTGGTGATATCTTCAGCCATATTTTTGTTTGTTTTAAACCATTCCAAGTCTTCTGAAAATCCACCAACCTTGGATTCTAGCTGTAGAGCCATTGCAATGACGGCATCCAAGGTCATGGCTCCGACACATCTTATGATCATGATCTGCTTCAGTTGTGGAGTTAATCCATTGATAAACCATTGAGAGATGACATCGTCAGGTAGGTTAGCGTGAGCTTGTGGTATCTGCCGTAAATGTGTTCTAAAGAGGGTAGCGTACTCCTAGACGGTCTGATTTACTTTCTGTCTGTTGTTCTGTAGATACTCAAAGATTTCAGCAGGATTCTTCTTTAGTCTGAATCGCTGTAAAAAGGCGTCTCGTACTGCATCGTAAGTACCGAAATGATTGATATCATATTCCGTGAGCCATCTCGCCGCTTCATTGATCAGTGTTGATTGAAAAACAATGGCCTTATACGCCTGATCTGGTGGATGGTTAAGAACTGCATAAGTTATCTCGAACGTTCGTACGTGGGCGTCTGGGTCATCTCCTGGGAATCCACCGAATTTCGTGTAGGTTACTCCTGTTGGAGGTGGCCTTGGTGGTCCTAGCTGTTGTTGTTGATGGTGTTGTTGTTGGTGTTGCCCGCTCATTGTGAAGGGTTCAGGGTTTCCGTCTATATCTCGAAATTGATCGGGTGAACTATCGGGACTTGTATCGCCGGATGGTGCGTTTTCCGGTGTGCTGTGTCGACTTAAGATGCTTCGGATCTCTGTTTCGAACAGCTTTCCTTCCTTCTGGATGTCTAATATTCGAAATCTTTCTTCCAAACACGAAGGTCGAGCTGATGATTCCGCAAAAAATGCTAAACCTTTGCCAACGATCTGTGATTCTATAACTGGAACCTCACCGAAATGAACCGAGATTGGGCCAGAATGCCCTGTTTTACTACTTTTACCGAATTTTTCTAACGTATTTCTGACCGTGGATAACTCTAAATCTTTATCTGATATTGTTAAACTAGGTTCCAACGGCGTTTTGATAGAGTCTGGACTTGCTATATCTTCGATATGCTGGGTCGAAGTAGCATCAGAATGTATCAAAGGTGTTGACCGTTCTACCGGAATATGACCGGAATCACTTGTAACGTTTCTACTTTCCTTGACCACTTGGTCAGATCTAGTTATGCCTGCTTCTCCCGAGGCTATCTTTTGTGATTTTCGTGCTTCAATCTGACGATTCTTAGGATATGTTTCGCCCGATCGAGTGACCGGCATGTATCATTGCCCAGTGATACTATTTGAGCAGTTCGCAACAATCTGGATCTGTTGCTACTGTTAGTGAAGAAAAAATGTTGCTGGATGTTTGCTTCTTACAAACCGTTAGCACTCTAATGCCACTTTCTCGTAATCAAATGCTACTTTACCGCATACAACGGGCCAGAGAGCTGGCAAGCGGATGCCACTTTCCCACAGACGGCGCCAAATGTTAATGGGTAAATCGTCGTTTACTACTAACGTGACTGTTAACTGCCTGCCGCAGACGTTAATTACTAATTCAGAACAACAACCCTTCGGAGACTCCAGAATCTGGTTCCACACCTGCGTACCAGATATTTTCGAGTCTCTCTCTTTCTCTGTACTCAATCTCACCGCAAAAAAAATAAACTGACTCGAGCCACGTGGGTCCTTGGGAGTGGTAGGGGTCTGTTAGACAGAGGCCCTGTACTATTTTCCCAGTTTCTCACTCAACAGTAGTTGTGGCTTTTCCGTCTTAGCTCAGTTTTTGCTCCTGAACAACTTCAACTCGATCAACGTACTGGACTCAGAGCTCACAGGCTGTTCTGCCATAGTAGTGGAGCAGTAGTCCGATATTACAGTCCAACATTTTTAGTAACTTGACACGCAACTCTTATTATTAGTCACAGACTTACCGTGTATCCACCCTTCAATCCGTAATATCATCTGATCGCAAGACGCATCGCAACAATGTTACCATTCTACGCGTACTTAGACATTCCCAGCGTTACCTTGAACACAGACTATGTTACCGATTCAGTCACTTACAGAGAATCATAACAACTCATGTCCATCTGTCAAGCTTACCTATTCCACCACAGAAATGGCAAATAGACAACACTCTAACACCTTACGCATAATCAAGATACCTCAACTCATTACCGAACAGAATCTCACAATCGTAGTACCGACTCGTAACACCACAGTGTCTCACACATATGCAGCCAAATGATTACACAGAGAAGATGCACAGAACAGGACAGAACCAAGATACTCTACTCGTTTACACACAGTAGAAGAAGTAATTCCAACATAGGGCTCTCACAATATACTCGCAACTTCCCAAAACAGGGACTCTTACAATGCACACGCAACTTCCCAACAAACGGGAACTCTCTCTCCTTTCTTCGTCCCTTTTCATTGCTTTAAATAGAGTTTTGTTACAAGGCTTACGCGAATCTTTCTTTACCGCGTACTTCCAGAAGGGTTCTTTTCTACATTAAAAACCTCTGTCTAAGTACAATTGTCCTTTGTTCGGCGGCCGTCTAACAGATGGATGGATGGGTGGATGGGTGGATGGATGGATGGATGGATGGATGGATGGATGGATGGATGGATGGATGGATGCATGGATGCATAGATGGATGGATGGATGGATGGATGGATGGATGGATGGATGCATGGACGCATGATTGAGTGGATGGATGGATGGATGAATGGATGGATGGATGGATGGATGGATGGATGGATAGATGGATGGATGGATGGATGGATGGATGGATGGATGAATGGATGGATGGATGGATGAACTCATTTTTGTATGACTGAGTATAGTCGGGCTTCTCTGAGTGAGAAAGCATTTGTAAAACTTCTGAGTTTTTTATAGTTATGAGAAGAACTGAGTAAAGTTCTGTGTATGAGTCTCTCTCCATCATCTCCATGATTACCTACTGTGTGATGAGTTACAAAGATCAAGTTTTCCAAGCAACTCGATGCCTGGCATCGAATCTCTGTTGATAAGTCATATTTTCTTTTATATTTTTCATTCAGTACTGAAGTGTTTGAAAAACATGATGTTGTTGGAGCAACTCGATGCCTGGCATCGAATTCCAGTTGATAAGTCATATTCTAAGTGTGCATGAAATCACCTATAGTTTTGGTGTCCAAAAGATCAAGACTTTATGCGGGAAGTCGATGCCCGGCATCGAATCCCTGCTGAAAAGTGGCCAAAAACATCCCAAGTCGATGCCCGGCATCGAATTCTCATTGCAAGTCGATGCTAGGCATCGAATTCTAATTTTAAACAGGCGCTCTTACTAAAACAGGTAATATTTCCAGTTTTGGAAGGTCATACAGGGTCATCTTGTGAGAGCCATAACTTGAGTTCTAGAGATCAGTTTGATGCATATGATAGCTTGTTGGAAAGCTCTACTCTTCTAGTTTCAGCTTTTAAAGTTTCATGAAGAAATAATACTTGAGCTAGGAGAAATTAGCAAAATACTGAAGGTATGTCATTTTAGTGACTAGGAATTTCTGTATAAGCAAAGTTCTCACTTTAGGCTATCATTTCTCAAAGTTTGGAGTGGCAATGAGTTAATGGTGACCATAGAGGTGTTCTAGTGTCACCTTAATTCATTTCTTATGGTGTTTCATACATCAACAAGTGGTATCAGAGCAGAAAGATTCTCGAGAGCAGAAGACCACAAAGGTACGAGAAGTTTTGTAAAGTTTTCCATTAAAGTTTGAAAGGTGAAGCATTTGAAGACACAAGGCATCAAAAGATTACTTTCGAAGTATCCTCATACACAAAGAACTTCAAAAGGTATTATCCTTTATCCTTTAAGCTCACAGGTTGCAGCAGAAGGAAAGAACTATGGCAGATCATATCTCCATTGACAAACTGGACAGAGATAATTACCCCGCATGGGTAATGAGAATGGAAGCCTTACTTATGAGTAAGGATCTCATGGTATATGTAACAAGTGAAGAAGAGAAGCCAGTATTCGAAGATGAAAGCCGACCAAAGAAAGAAGAACTAGATGCTTTAAAGCATTGGCAGAAGAAGGATGCAAGTGCAAAAGCCTACATCTACAATACAATCTCAGATCATTTGCTACCACACATCAGAGGATTGGAATCATCTGAAGATATATGGAATGCATTGGAGTATCATTTCCAAAGCACTACTAAAGCACGGAAAGCAAGTCTATGGTCAGAGTTTACAACATTCAAGAAGAAGCCAAGTCAAACCATTAGTGATTATGTCACTAAGATGAAGGATCTTGCAGATAGTCTTGGATCCATAGATGAAGATGTTGAAGATCACAGATTGATTGCTCAGCTACTTGCAGGTTTGAGAGGGGATGAAAGGTGGAAACCTTTTGTCTTATCAACAGAACTTTCATTAAATCATTATGTTCCAGATTTGAACCAGTTGCTTGGTTTGATGCTCACATATGAGCAAGACTTGAAGGGAGATGGAGATAAAGGACAAAATTCTGCAATGTACATGAAGAACAAGAAGAAAGGAGATAAAGGTAAAGCAAAGGATGAAGAGGAGTCTAGTTCTCAAGCTTATTATGCAAGAGGTAAAGGCACTGGCAGAGGAAGAGCAAGAGGTTTTGGAAGAGGAAGAGGTAATCAAAATAACAACAAAAAGGCTTGCTGGATATGTGGATTGAGTAATCATTTGGCTCATGACTGTTGGCACAACCAACAAGGATCAAACCAGAATCAAAACAACAATAGCAGAGGTCGAGGTGGAAGATATCAAAGTAATTTTCAAAGAGGTAGACAAAGTCAAAGAGGAGGCTATGGTAGAGGTGGAGGAAGAAGTTGGGGACAGAATCAATCCTACAACACCACCTACTACAACTATGCAAATGACACACAGAATGAAAGTCATACATCATTGATGATGAATTCAATCAGCACATCAGACAAAGAAGATCTAAAGGTATTTTACATTGACTCTGGATGTTCTAATCATTTGTCAGGAAACATAGAATTGATGTCAGATTTGGAAAAAGGCATTTCTAGTCACACAGTTCAAACTGGTGATAATACAAGACATAGTGTACATTCAATTGGAAAAGTGAAATGCAAGAGTGGAGCAGATTTGCTAACCAATGTTTTGTATGTTCCTACAATACCTAAAAACTTGATTAGTGTGGGACAGATATTTGAAAAAGGTTTTCAAGTCAGGTTTACAAATGAAGGAGTATTTGTGGAAGATCCAGAGAATGGATATAATCAGATTGTCTCTGGTAAGAAAGAAGGTAGACTCTTTACTTTAAGAGTGCAAGGGAACATTGGTCAAGCTTTGCTCACACATGGTGAAGCAGTGATTACAGAACTTGATCTCTGGCATAAGAGATTAGGTCATTTCAATGAAAGAGGAATTAAAGCTATGGTTGCTAATCAGTCTGTACTAGGATTACCAAATGTGCAAAGTCAACATATGGTTTATAAATGTGAAGCATGTCAAATGGGTAAAGCACACAGGTTACCATTTCAAAAGAAAGGATTCAAACATGATGGAGTACTTGAGCTCATTCATACAGATGTATGGGGACCAACAAAAGAAGGATCTATCAGTGGCTCAAGGTATTATGTTCTTTTCATTGATGATGCTACAAGATGGATAACATTATATGTTTTGAAGGAAAGATCAGAAGTGTTTGGAGCTTTCAAGCATTTTCATGCATATGCAGAGAGAGTCACAGGTCAAAAGCTTAAAAGACTGAGGTCTGATGGAGGGGGAGAATACTTCTCCCAAGAGTTCAATGATTATCTTTGGAATGCAGGTATTAAGAGAGAAATAACTTGCAGGTATACACCACAACAAAATGGTGTAGCAGAAAGAAGGAACAGGACTTTGGTTGAGTTTGCTAGAGCTATGCTAAAGGAGAAGAACTGTCCAAATTATCTTTGGGCTGAGGCTGTAAATACAGCTACATATCTTGTGAATAGATTACCATGTGCAGCTCTCAATGGTATGACTCCATATGAAGCTTGGTGGGGTAAGAAACCAACACTAGATCATTGTAGAGTGTTTGGATCAATTGCATATGCTTATGTGCCATCACAGCTTAGGCATAAACTTGAACCAAAGGCAGAAAAATATGTGTTCATTGGTTATGATGAAAAGCAGATGGGTTACAGATTGTGGAATCCTCTAACCAAACAATTCATTGTTTCTAGAGATGTTACATTTGATGAACAGAAAAGTTGGTATGCAGATCAAAGTCATACAGCTGAAGAATTTGAAGAAGAGGTAAGAAGATGTGAGAAAGGAAAATCAATTGTGCAGGTGAATAGAGATGAAGACTATATGCAAGCAAGTACATCCAGAAGTGGATTAACAAGAATGAATGAAGAAGCTCCTATATTTGATGAAGAGGTGTATCCAGAAACTTATGAAGAATGTGAACCAAGAAGGTCAAGCAGGACAAGGAGACAACCAGAAAGGTATTCTTATGATACTTCTTACATAACTCAGAAGAACTATGCATATATGGTCAAAGATGATGAAGAACCTCAGAACTATGATGAAGCTAAAGGTAAAAAGCAATGGGAAGAAGCAATGAAGGAAGAGTTCAATGCACTGGAGGAGAACAAGACATGGGAACTTGTTCCTAAACCAAATGGTAAGAAGGTTATTGGAAATAAATGGGTTTATAAAGTGAAGAAGCTTGCAGATGGAAGTATAGCCAGATACAAAGCTAGATTGGTGGTGAAAGGCTATGCCCAGACCTATGGCATAGATTATGATGAGACATTCAGTCCCGTAGCTAAGATGTCAACTATAAGGACAATCATTGCTATTGCAGCTTCAAAAGGATGGACTCTAAGTCAATTGGATATAAAAAATGCATTCTTGAATGGATACATATCAGATGAGGTATACATGGAACAACCTCAAGGGTTTATAGATTCCAGATATCCAAATTTTGTTTGCAGGTTGAGAAGAGCATTGTATGGATTGAAGCAAGCTCCAAGAGCTTGGAACTATAGACTGGTGAAGTATCTCAATGATCTTGGATATCAAAGTTCAAAAGTAGACCCAAGTCTACTTATCAGAAGAACAGAGGAAGGTACAATCTACATTTGTATTTATGTAGATGACATTATAATCACAGGTACTTCAGATGAAGGAATCAAGGAGGTAAAGAGATTACTTGAGAAAGAGTTTAAGATCAGTGACCTAGGAAAGTTATCATACTTTCTTGGAATGGAAGTTACTTATACAGATCATGGCATATATGTGTCACAAGAAAGGTATCTTCTGAACTTGTTGAAGAAGTTTGATATGGAAAA
>CM035440.1:142480147-142677647 GCA_020310875.1 Ceratopteris richardii
ACTTCCCACTAAAGATTGATACTTCCTCATGTCTTTGAATTTTTCACCATCATATTTGCTAGGCTTATGATTAACTTCAAGTGGAGCTGAAGCTTCTCTGCAATTCTCCATGTGGAACTTTTTCAATAGGTTTAGAAGATACCTTTCTTGTGATACATATATGTCATGATCTGCATAGTTATTTCCATTCCAAGAAAGTATGACAACTTCCGTAGATCACTTATCTTGAATTCCTTATCAAGTATTCTCTTCACTTCCTTGATTCTTTCATTTGAGGTACCTGTGATTATAATGTCATCTACATAAATATAAATGTAAATTATACCTTCATTTGTTCTTTTGATAGGTAGACTTGCATCTACCTTTGAACTTTGATATCTGAGATCATTGAGATACTTCACAATCTATAGTTCCAAGCTCTTGGAGCTTGCTTTAACTTATAGAGTGCTCTTCTTAATCTCCAAACATAATTTGGATACTTGAAATTTGCAAACCCTTGAGGTTTCTCCATGTATACTTCATCAAATATATATCCATTTAGAAATGCATTCATTATATCCAATTGACTCAAGGTCCATGCTTTTGATGTTGCAATAGCAATTATTGTCCTTATGGTTGACATCTTTGCTACAAGACTTAATGTCTCATCATAATCTATGCCATGAGTTTGGGCATAGCCTTTTACCAACAATCTAGATTTATATCTGGTTATTGTTCATTTCAAGCTTCTTCGCTTTATAAACCCATTTATTTCCAGTCACTTTCTTACCATTTGGTTTTGGAACAAGTTCCCAAGTCTTGTTCTCCTCAAGTGCATTGAACTTCTCCTTCATTCCTTCTTCCCATTGTTTCTTGCCTTTCTCTTCATCATACTTTTGAGGTTCTTCATCTTCTTTGACCATATAAGCATAGCTTTTCTCAGTCATATAAGAAGTATCATAGGAATACCTTGGTTGTCTCCTTAATTTGGTTGAACTTTTTGGTTCACATTCATGTGTATTTGGATACACTTCTTCATCAAACCTAGGTGCATCTTCATTTCTCCTTGATGATCCAACTTAGGATGTGCTTGCTTGCATATGATCTTCTTCTCCATTTACCTACATATTTGATTTACCTCTCTCATTTCTTCTTACCTCTTCTTCAAATGCTTCAATATTGTGACTTTGTTTAGCATGCCAACTCTTCTATTCATCAAATGTCACATCTCTAGAAATAAGAAATTGTTTGGTTAGAGGATTCCATTACATATAACCCATTTGCTTTTCATCATACCCAATGAAAACATATTTTTGAGCCTTTGGTTCAAGCTTATGTCTCAGTTTGATGGTACATAAGCATAGGCATTTGATCCAAACACTTTACAATGATCTAGTGTTGGTTTCTTGCCCCACCAAGCTTCATAAGGGGTCATTCCATTGAGGGTTGTACATGGTAATCTATTCAAAATATATGTGGCTATATTCACAGCCTCAACCCATAGATAATTTAGACGATTTTTTTCCTTTAACATAGCCCTAGCAAACTCAATCAAAGTTCTATTTCTTCTTTCTGCCACCCCATTTTGTTGAGGTGTGTACCTACAAGTTATTTCTCTCTTAATACTATTGATATATCAAGCTCAATATGTGATGATCCAGGATGACACATACCAGTTTTTTCTCTGACATGTATAGTGGTCACGCTGGTATATGTCAGGGATACTTGATTGAGCTTTATTAGATTTATCGACCGAGAGTGATGGCACATTTGTTCCTTGCCATCTCACTCATTTGCAGACATTAGGTTTTTTCCTTATGTATTGATCTTTATATATTGCACTTGTTGTATTCATGCTTTTAGGTCATTCTTGTACATTGCTTTTTATGTAATAGAAGAAGAAGAAGAAGAAGATCATTATTTCTTGCCTCAATCTATGTGTGTGCTTCTCCTTGAGAGTGAGAGTGTGTGGGTGAGCTCTCTTCCTTATCTCCTTCCTCGTGAAATGGTATCAGAACCAGCGTGGCTATAGAGAGCTCATGGAGAAGGCAACAGTGAAGAGTACGCAGCAAGGCATGGAGAAAACGTGATTCAGAAACGACCTCCATTTGCTACAAAAATTGGTGTGAAGGTTGAAGACATCAAAATATTTTTTAGTGTTATCCCTTTAGGTATTTTTGTGTGTTAACGCTTTAGGGTCACTCATCTTTGTCAGATTGAAGTTTCAGAGCCATCTCGACCTCCATTTTGAGCCTGCAAGGTAGGGCCCGTAGAAAAACCATGTCAGTTTCAAAAACTGTAACTTGCGTTGTGTTCGGCAACATTCATATATTCCAGACCCACAATTTCAAGCGATTTCGTGTATTGTTGATACACAAAGACTGTGTTTTTCTGAGATTGAACTATCACGACATAGTGCAACAATGTTCAAGCAGAAGTGCTGCTTGTAGTGTTTTGTAGTGTTGTCAATTTCTGCAGTAATGGCAAACGCAGATGGAATGAGTCACCTTATGAGTGATAAGCTAGACAAGAACAACTTCCATGCTTGGAGATTCAGAATGACAAATTTCCTGATGGGAAAAGGCTACTGGAAGTACATCGAAGGAGAGAATGAAAATGCTCCACAATTACCAGAAAGGAATCGAGCTGCAGATCAGGTAAGAGCATATGAGGAATGGAATCAAGGAGCACGAAAGGTAATGTACTGGCTATCTATTAGCATACAGGATAGCATGATTGGACACATACAGGATGCCAAGACTCCAAAAGAGGCTTGGAACAGTTTGGTCACATTGTATGAGACCAATACAAAGGCACGGAAATTGCAACTCAAGAACAAGCTGCATACATTGGAGAAGAAGAGCATGTCGGTAAGTGACTACACCTTGAAGATCAAAAGCATATGTGACTCACTTGCATCTATTGGCGTGAATGTAGATGATGACGATAAGGTGGAAGTGTGTCTTTGTGGTTTAGGAGCTGCATATAAGCAGTTCAGAACTTCAATACAGACCAAGGAAAATATTATGAATTTTGTTGATCTGGTATCTATGCTGATTATTGAAGAAAAGAATCTTGGTGATGGTTCAAACTCCCAAGGAAACCCCAGTTCTGAGGAGGTATTCTTCTCTGGCAGAGGAAGAGCCAGAGGTAGAGGCTTGGGAAGTGGAAGAGGAAACAATAACCAAGACCAAGTCAACATTAGAATCATGCAAGAGGAAGAGGACAGTTTCGAGGCAGGGAGAGCCAAAGAGGTCACAAAAATTTCCAAAGAAATGATTCAAGTAATTGTTGGAACTGAAGGACTCACTAGGCAAGGAAGCTTAAGAAGGGAGTCAGAGAGAAGAGAAAGTACAAGCAAACAGAGCAGTCAACGACGATCTGGCAAGTAGGCCAATATTTTTCAGGACACTAATGCATATAAAAGAGGTGGACACACAAGGAGAAGGAGCAAGAGCTCCAAGAAGTGTATGTCAAATCTTCATAAGAATCCCCTACAAAAACAGTGATTTTCATCACTAAAAACCATTGTAAATACCATTTCACATTTTTGTAGCTCCAATTTTATGCAAGCCAAGGAGTCCTTGAGCTTGAGGAGCTTTAGAAGTATCTACCTGTCAGTTTTCACATTTTTTAGACTTCGTTTGAACCTCCAAATAGGATAGAGAACCTAATTTTTAACTAGGCCGGACACTAGGTCTGGACAAGGCCAAAACCTAGTCAAAAACTATAAATAGAGCTAGAGAGCTCATTTTTGAGGGTAGCTTGTAATTGAATTGAACTTGTAAGAGCTTTTCGAAAGTAATCTAAGAACTCCATTGCCTCTCATTCTTTGTCTTATTGTGTGTGCGCGTGTGTGTGTATGTGTGTGCATGCTAGTGTGCTTCTCACTCACGCACTTGTGCCTTCACTTGCTCGAGGTCTTCATACCATCCTCACGTCTTCCGGGATTGACATTAAAGGAGGTGCTACTCATCACTGAGCTACACCAAATTTTGGCGTCGTTGCCGGGGATCGAGCTTTGAGGACGAGCGTGTGATGGTAAGACGTAGATTTGAGGCGTTGGCGTTGTAGGTAATCTCTTTACTTTTCTTATTTTTCTCTTTCTTACCTCACCATCATCATCACCATCATCATCATCACCACCTCCCACCTCCATCTCCATCATCGTGGAAATTTTTCAGTTTTGGATTATATCACCTTCTCCACCTCATTTCCCTCATTCCACTTGTGAGAGAGAGCGAGAGAGTGATATTGTGTGCGTTGTTTTTGCTTGTTTCTAGAGATTTCTTGCAGGTACTGGCAGCATCATCATCTCCAGCACTCCGTGCAGGTACGAAACGTCACAAAACTATCTCTGTGTCGCCGACCTCTGTCGATCGTGATTGACAGAAAAATTGCCCATTTGGTAAAACAAAGTGCACCACCATAATCCACATGATGAGCACATTCTAAATCACTAAAAACAGTTAAAAAATTCCGTGTTTCTCTGTCAATCACGACCGACACCATCGATCGCGATCGACAGCCACGATCGACAGACCCTGTCAATCGCGACCGACAGACCCCACGACCGACTGACTGCCACGTAGGACCCTGTCAATCGCGATTGACACCGTCGATCGCGATCGACAGCCACGACCGACACCTCTGTCAGTCGCGATTGACACCGTCGATCGCGACCGACTGAATTTCAACGATTGATTGACTTTTTGGCGTAGCCACGTGTCCATCGCGACGGACACAACCCCGATCGACTGAATTCACGGCGGAAATCCCGGAAAAAGTGTCGATCGCGATTGACACCATCAATCGCGATTGATAGGACTCACGACCGACTCTGTCGATCGCGATTGACACTGTCACTCGCGACTGACGTGTCGATCGCGACCGACAGGCCCCGATGGAAACCTCTGTCAATCGCGATTGACAGACCTGTCGATCGCGATTGACAGGCTTTTTGGCCAAAATTTAGGGTTAATTTTTTCAAGTCCTTGGGGAATTTTGGGCATAATTAGAGAATCATAGTGATTTTTGAGGTCCCTACACATGTGATTTCGAGAAAACTCCTATGATCTGTCAGCCTGTTTGAATCCTGTTTTAGTCCCAAAACCCTGAACTGGCATAACTTTCTCATATGAAATCCAATTGCTGTGATTCTTGTCTTGTTGGAAAGCTCGTGGGGAGTACAACCAAAACTTCCACTGGTTATGTGAAAATTAATATCAGGATTATTAGATAGGGTTTTTTGAAGTTGACCATACCCCGAGGTAGAAAAACTAAGGGATCCTTGGGATTGTTTTCCATAAAGGCAAAGGATAATTTGGGTGTGTGAGTTATATGCATGAAAGTGGTCTATTGTGTCATTTGAATCTAAGTCTTGAGCTAACCATGGGACTTTTACAGGTCCAGTAAGAGCACTTGAGGGCATTCAAGCAAGAGTAAGTGCAAGCTTGGGAATACGCGTCCTGGGCACATCAGGGCAACAACACAAGGAAAGAAACTCAAGGTTGGAAAATCCTCAACTCCCTCTGTCAATTCCTAGCTTAGGCTAAGAACGACTAGTGATAGGAGTAGGTGAGGGCGGCGATAGGCATCAATCAAGTTGAAGACTACCTATGCACTCAAGTTCAAGATTAAACATAATCTCTTCGTGATGCGATAACCTTAAAGGAAAGAATCTAACGAGGAACGATCAACTTCAAGTGCGGAAATACACTCAAGTATACCTGACTACGTGATATCAGACAAGAGTATGAACACGGTAATCAACTAAAAAAGAATCAAGTAACTGATACAAAAGAACTCAGCAACGAGGTTGTACTTGGGCAAATTTGGGCGATTCATTTAGGCTTATGAACCTTAGATCAGGGCGACATCTAGGGAGAGATAGACAAAGCCTTAGGTCTTCAGAGGCTAGTGTCAACCACACTGCTAGGTCTTGGGCCCAGCAGTTGAGCCACCACTCATACTACCCTAGCTCTGAGACTAGTGAATCAGAAATGTCTCAAGGCATGGACAGACCTACCGAAAGTTCATGTGTGCCATATCTGTATCGAGTGGAAGGCCCCTACAAGACGCAGCTGGAATACCTTAGGACCAACCGATTAGGTGCTAGCATCTATGAGGACGGTCTAGGAAGATCCGTGGTCCAGATTAAAAACCCTAACCAATCCATAGGACTAGAGCACCCAGCTGTCAAGTTTGAAAACGGAGCATACCTAGACAAGGAAGGGACAATATATGTAGTCACCAGTCACCCAGATAGGACAGATGAATTTGGGAATGTGATCTCAGAAGCGGAC
Source organism: Ceratopteris richardii (assembly GCA_020310875.1). NCBI lineage: Eukaryota > Viridiplantae > Streptophyta > Polypodiopsida > Polypodiales > Pteridaceae > Ceratopteris > Ceratopteris richardii. Next base: position 142,486,432 of record CM035440.1, read on the forward strand.
ATAGGTGACCTAGAGCAAGGAAACATGGGTGTAGAACCTAGAACCCCCCGAGGCAAATCGGTTCTCACTAGGATTGTCACACCAGAGTGGGTTCCCCAGGACAACAAGAGTATAGATCTGCTTCTAAACCGGGAGACTGACGAAGCCTTTTGGAGGTATAAATCTGATCGGCCAATTGATATAGGAACAATCATGATCTATGAGTTTAAAGATCCAGATAGCATAGGCAGAGTGACCTACCTAGATCACACTTCAGAGAGGATCTTTGTGGTTACAGAACATGATAGACATGCTTACACTTGGAAGGGTGAATTCGTCTTCTCCCAACCAAGATCAAACGTGTCCTATGGTCACCCTGGAGCTGGAACATCCCAAGCTCATGGAACTCAAAGAGGCAGAAGTAGAGATAGGCCAGAAGTAAGTTTTGCCAACTCAGAGGGCAGAGAACGAACGAGGACGGAAACAAATAGAGTAGAACCTGAGGTACTTAGAGCTCCCAGGAATCAAAGAAATGCGGATGAGTTTCCTCTACCACGACCTAGAGAGCACACAAGGACTTTGAGACCGACTCAGCTAGTTAAGTCCATGAAGAACTACTTCGATGGTACTGGAGATCCATACGATCATGTGGCCGAGTTTAGGCAAGTCTTGAGAGCTGAACAAGTTGAAGACCTGTTCACGCAGTACAATGCCTTTGGTCTAACCCTTAGGAACACAGCCCTTACGTGGTTTTAACCATTGAATGAGAGACAGTTCAGGAGCATAGACCAACTCCTAGAGGCTTTCATTATTGGATTCTCTAAGAGTGGCATAAGGCATAACACTTCCTCGCTGATTCACAACTTTAAGCAAACCCCTCAAGAAACCGTGAGACTTGCAAGAAGAAGATTTAGGCAATACTTAGAAAGATGCCTTGTTTCGGAGCTACCCACACCAGCTAAGCAAGTGGCTTTATTCTTGGATGGATTGCTAAGTACCAAATTGAGATCTTATGTGTACTTGAAGGACCCTAGGACCATAGAAGAATGTGTACGCATGTGCATTGACATCGAGGATAACCTAGGGGAGGAGTTAGAGCTTTCCAAGATATACAAAGATTCAGATAGCGCCTCTAGCCTCTCTTCCACGCAATCCACATCAATTGAGGAAATTGCAGTGAAAGTAGCTCAGAAATTAGGTGTCACAAGCAAACAGATCCCCAGGTATGCCCCTATGAAAAGATGTTATACTTGTGGTGGAGACCACATGGCAAATGTATGTCCCATTATGACTCAACCCCAAGTAAATCCTAGTAGCCAATACTACACCATAGAACGGAAGTACACCAATCACACCGCGCAAGATTGTCCCTACAATAAGCAAGCTGTTAGGTAGATGTACCCTTAGCCATACCCTCAACAAGGCAGATGCCAGAGTCAGTACCCACCACAACAGTATACTAGGCCTCAGCAAAACTACCAACAGCAATATCAGGCCCAATTGAGGCCCCAGCCAGTGCTAGCACAACAACCACCTGCTCCTACTAATGTAATCCCTGTAAAGTATGCAGCTGTAGAAGAAAACCTGAATAGGGCCATAGTGCCAGTAACCCCATTGCTATTGGAAAGTGACCCCAGTGACCATAGTTTCGATTCTACACATGTTGATAGCCCCCAGGCCTACTACATGCAATCTCCGAAACATGGTGAATCCTATTACAGTGAAGAGCCAAATGAACCTAGTTGGGAGTCAGATTACACAAACGTCATGTATGCAAACCCCAACCCTAGACCTCAACCTAGAAAAGTAAGACCCCCATTCCCTAGAGGACCATGCTATAGATGTCAGGGGGATGACCTCATTCGTGATTGCCCCATGCCTCCACCTACACAACCCCAATCAGTGACGATTCAGGGCTATTGCCAAGAATGTGGAAAGGAGCATCTCTTACGAGATTGTCCAAAGAATCCCAGCAATATGCCAAAAATCACTCCTATTAACGTTGTTGGGTTAGTGGTAGATTCCACAGGAAGTGTCACTTCCACTGCACCAGTACAGGTAGTCACTAGAGCTCAAGCATTGCAGCAAAACCAAGGGGTAGGCCAGGAAAAGAGCCCAGATGTTAGTGAAACAGAGAGCATGACAAAGAAAAGGACTAGAGCTTGGAAAGATAGTCGTGACAGAATGAAAAGACAATGGGAAAAAAACATGAGTGAACTCGAGGAAAGCCTCAGAGAAACAAAGGTCAGGATAACTGAACTCACATCTCAAACTCCCTCTCACACTACCCCACCACCACCATTCCCATCTCCATCCGACCCGCCACCTTCCAACCCGCCTCACCTAATCCCACCACCCCCTAGAGTAGGACCAGTCCTAGCAGATCCCACTCCCGAGGACCTTAATATGATGCTTAAAGCCTATCAGGCCAGAATCCAAGAAGGGCCAAACGTAACTGATCATGAAAAGTGTTACCCTAGGGCGGAACTAGAGCTAGAACGAACCAAAATTTGTGCTAAGATGGTGGAATTGGCTCAGACCATGTTTGAAGCCAGTCGCCTATTTAACATCTCTAGTTCAGCAAAGACACAGTTACACTTTGATGGACTGCTAGAAAGAATAGAGAAGCTGATTGCACAATCAGCAAAGGAACCCGCCTCTCAACACAAGGACAAGGCAAGTGAAAGAGTAAGCCTTTCGGCCCAGGAAGTCTATGTGCCTAACTCTACGGAGCCAGACACATGCTCTTCTATGAATTGGTTCACACCCGAATTCCTACGAGAGATTCAAGAAGACAAATGGGCTAAAGAAAGTGAAGTCCCTCCTCCTATTGAACTTGTGGATGATGCACACGACCAATTCCCACAAGACATCCCATCCATTTATGAGGAGCAGGAGAGCACCCAATCTCAGGAAAGATTAGACTTTGAGTCTAACTCTCTACAAGAATTACCCCACTTCACAGGCCCATGGGAAGCTAAGTCCACCTATATGAGAGCACCCACGGTCATGGTAAGAAACCAAGATTCAGTCATACCTAGGAACACGGAGGTAGTGAAGAACACTAAGGTGCAGTGCAATCTCACTTTAGAAGAACTACTCAAGGTTAGGCCATAGCTATGGAAACATGTAGCCAAACAAGTACCAGAGATAACAAAACCTCGTTCCCAGGTAGGATCCCAGAGAACAGTGCCAGAAATACCATTGGACAAGATAGGAGACATGAGTGAGGGCGAAGAGGGAAACACATATCTTCCTATCACCCATCAAGGATACACCACCAAGGCCATTCTAGACTCAGGCGCAGGTGTTGCAATTGCTACCACTTCCCTATGGAAGCGTTGGGGCAAGCCAGCACTCAGGCCCACAAGGATAAAATTGCAAATGGCTGATGGTCACATAGAGAGACCCCTAGGGTTGTTAGAAGGAATAACTCTCACCACCTGTGGTGTAGAGTTTGAGCACACATTTTCCATCTGTGATTTCAGCAAGAATCATGCCTATGAGATGATTTTGGGAAGACCCTTTATGCGACAGTTGCAAGTGGTACAGGATTGGGGAACCAATTCTTTGTACCTGCAACACTTAGGTGTTACGACCAAAGTGAATCTGAAAGATTACTCTCATAGGGATGTCCCTCTTATCCAATGGAATCCCATCCATAGAGCTAAAGATGATACGGAATCGGTGCATTCCATAGGATCAGGATCCTCATGGATGCATGAAGACACCCACTTATGGATGTGCAAAGTAGCAGTAGAGGAGGAGAAGAGAGAAGAAGCCAGAGAGATAGGTGCAAAAGAAACACATAGATCAAGTCAAGACCCAGCCTATGCACCTGTAGTCTTTCCTGATGAAGAATTTGAACCCCACGGCTAGGCAGAAATCCTAGCAACAATGGATGTAGCCATCAATGAAGAACAATGGACACCTCACTGTGATGAGGACGGCTATGACATTTCAGTCTTCTCCATAGAGCCTGTCATGGGAGAGGCAGTGTTAGAAGAGTGTGAACCTAGCCCTAATGCATTTCAGGATGCAAGTGACTCCAATCTAGAGTCAATCATTATGGACCCACCTTTTGCATAAGATGAAGAATACTTCTATGAAGTAGAATTTCAACCCCAGAGGCACAGAGAGCTGACAAATGATGTAAGGCTAGCCACACAAGTGACCCCTAAGGAAGAAGCAAAGAAAAGGAAGAAGAAAGAAGTCACACAAGAAGAGGAGGAATCTTTGTTTGAGGTCCCAGAAAACTTTAAGAAATATGAGATAGATGACAGGAGAGTCATGATCAGAATGCCTAAATGAGAGGCGCAATCAGGGGAGGCCTATGATAACAAAGAAACCACCAAGAAAATAGTGGTAGCCATAGAAGAAGGGGAGGAGAGATGCACATACATAGGCCATGACCTAACAGAAGAGGAAGAACAAGAGCTAATAGCCTTGCTAAGAGAATACAGAGATGTATTTGCTTGGAGTTACAAGGATTTAAAAGGAGTGGACCCTGACATATGCTCACACACCATCCCCATGACCGCAGATGCCAAACCCTCTAAGCAAAAGCTATACACATATAATGATAATTATGCTGCCAAGATCAAAGAGGAGATAGATAGACTGGTTGAAGCTGGATTCATCTACGAAATTGAGCACACTGAGTGGGTATCCCCCATCGTAGTGGTGCCCAAGAAAAATGGAAAGTTGGGTGTGTGCATTAACTTGAAGAAGCCACAATTCGAGATAACTATCCGCTTCCTATCACAGAGATCTCTTAGAAAGAGTAGCAGGCAAGGAAGTGTACAGCTTCCTCGATGGATTTTCGGGCTACAATCAAGTAGCCATAGCTCCAGAAGATCAGCATAAGATGGCATTTGCCACTGAATGGGGCATATTTGCCTTTAGAGTAATGCCATTTGGGCTTACCAACGCACCAGCTACCTTCCAGAGGCTGATGTGCCATGTATTTAAAGAGTTCCTGAGGAAGAACTTAGATGTCTATGTTGATGATCTTTGTGCTCATTCCAACATTAGACAAACCCATATTCCTGAACTCAGACAAATCTTTGACAAATGTAGGGAGTATCAACCCAGAGAAGTGTGTTTTCGTGGTCAGGCAAGGCAGGATTCTAGGACACATAGTGTCAAAGAATGGCATATCCATTGATGAAGAGAAAGTGAGAGCAATAGCCGAGTTACCTAGGCCAAAGAACGTCAAGGAAGTACAGGCCTTCATGGGGCATTGTGGTTACTACCACCGGTTCATTCACATGTATGCTGTCATTGCAAAGCCCATGTATGGACTTTTGACTAACTTTGAGTGGACTGATGAATGTGAAAACTCCTTCAATGAGCTCAAAAGACGATTGTGTTCAGCACCAATCTTGACCACACCAGATTGGAACAAGCCATTCCATGTTCACGTGGATGCATCCAATTATGTTATTGGGTGCGTACTCGCGCAACCTACCGGTGAAGGTAATATGGATCTTCCAATTGACTATGGTAGTAGACAATTGAATGCAGCTGAACAAAATTATACCACTACGGAGAGAGAAGGACTAGGCATGGTATATGCAGTTAAAAAGTTTAGACATTACTTGCTTGCAAATAAGTTTAAATTTTTTACTGATCATCAGGCACTGCTATATCTCGTGAACAAGCCATGCAATACAGGAAGGTTAGTAAGATGGTTTCTCTTGCTAATGGAATATGATTTCGAGGTTGTGGTAAGGAAAGGGAGGACTCATTTGAGAGCAGACCATCTCTCTAGACTCACATCTGGAGAAGCCCCACAAGGAGTGCCAGATGACCTTCCTGATGCTTACTTGTTTAATTTGGAAGTGGTGCCGCAGTGGGCTAAGCCCTTAGTGCCAGTATTGACATACGGGCCTAAACACCCAATAATAAACACACAAGATAGAGAGGTAGTAAAAGCCCAAAAATATAACATCATAGCAGGAAGTATGTACAAGCACACGGATCAAGGGATCTTGGCCTGTTGTGTGGAAGAGGATGAGTACGCGAAATGGTTGCAATTAGCACATGTAGGTGCATTAGAGCAACACCACTCAAAGCAACGAACCCTACAAACACTAAGGAGACTCGGAGTGCATTGGCCGACTATGGAAGCTGATGTCCAAAAGTTGTGCAAGGAATGCCCAATCTGCTGCACTAAACCACCTGTGGAACATGCCACTCTTTATCAAGTATCCATAGTGCCAGATTGGAGTGAACCATTAGTAGACCTCCTGAGGACGAGAACATTCCCTCAAGATATGACACTGGCCAGACAAAGAAGTTTAGAACAAGAAGCCCTGGATTACTCACTCATTGGTGATAATCTATACAAGCATGGTAAAGATGGTTACCTCAGACTATGTGTTCATGAGAGTGAATATCTCAAGATCTTGGAAACTGCTCACCAAGGTGTAGCAGGAGGACACTTTGGACCAGATCGAGTGATCAAGGCAATACTATTTGCGGGCTTCTGGTGGCCGACCCTTCACATGGATGCACATACCTATGTGAAACGGTGTGATATCTGTCAGCGAGCTCAACCTCCTATACGCAAAGATGAGATGCCATTGAAACCCATGATGGGTGGACGTGCATTCTCTAAGTGGGGAATAGACTTTGTAGGTCCTATTAATCCCCCAGCTAAGGGTTCTCATGCGGAATACATCATTGTGGCGACAGACTATCTGACAAAGTGGGTAGAGGTAAAAGCCACAACGAGAAACGATGCTCAGACAACTGCTAAATTCTTGTTTGAGAATGTATTCACAAGATACGGGCTACCTATAGAGCTAGTAAGTGATAGGGGCACTCACTTCTTGAATGAAGTGATTGAAAATCTGCTCCAAGAATTCTTGGTAGTTCATAAGAAGTCTGCCCCCTACCACCCTCAAGCTAATGGGCAAGCCAAAAGCACAAACAAGATTCTGTGCAATGTGCTGACCAAAATAGTGAATAATAAACGCTCTGATTGGGACAAACAGCTACACCATGTTGTTTGGGCATACTGAGTCGCCTACAAAACGGTACTCCAAGCCACCCCCTTTCAGATGGTATTTGGCCAAAACGTTGTGCTACCGTTGGACTTCTTAATACCTACACTGAAAGTAGCGCAAGAGCACGAATGGACGGGTCATGAACTCTCCTCTAGACTTTTTGACCTTGAACAATTAGGAGAAAGAAGACTGAGAGCAGCTGCAGGGATATATGCAACTAAGAAACGACAGAAGGCATACTTTGATGCCCATGTTAAGGATAAAGGATTGAAGGCAGGCGACCTAGTATTAGTCTACACTTTGAAACAACATGCGAGGAAACTGGAGAAAAGAGGCTACGGACCCATGATCATTAATAGAATCTCAACAAGTGGAGCAGTGCAACTAGCCACACTAGAAGGCGATGTTCTTCCAAGCTACATAAGTGGATGCAGGGTCAAGTTGTATCAGGAACCTCTCACAAAGGAAATGCTAAGTCGACTCAATACTGCTAAGAAACGCAAGGAAGAAGAAAAGCGATTCGAGAAGAAGCTGAAGCAGAAGCTTTAGAGCGCATACGAAGAATGAAACTAAGAAGACAAGGCAAAGAGCAACCTAGGCCAGATACATATGCAGAACAAGGATATCACGTGGCTATGTGTGAAGTTTCAGGTATTAGCTCTCATAGGATAATTGATCGACGTCCTTTTATAACCTTAGATATAGGACAAGGAAAGGGTGCAAGGACTGTAAGAGCCTTGATTGACTCAGGTGCAGCCACTAGTGTTGTCAAATTGTCTTACTGTCAAGAGCCGAAATTAATTGTCAATCCTATAGAAGCATACCTCATAGGATTGGGAGGTGTGGAAACCCCTTGTATGGGCAAGGTGGATCTTCCCATCTCCATTCAAGACGAAGTGATGACAGTCAAAGTATTAGTGTGTCAAGATGAGGACCTCACTGAGCCTTTTGTCTTGGGTCAGGACTAGATCTATGATCATGCAGTCAACCTAAACCTAAGAAGTGGACTTCTCCAGGTAGGGGTAGATCATAGCCGAATTACAGTTGAATTGGAAAATGAGACACTCAAGGAACTAGGCAATGCACAAACTGTATGATGCAGAAAGAGGTTTGTCTCAACAATGAAGTCAGGGAGAGGACGGAACTCCTTTCTTTTCCAAAGGCCAGAAGGTTGCAACAACCAAAGGCAGATCAAATACAGAAGAAGCAGAACACTACCTATACTGGAGGCCAAAAAAAGGAGCAAAGCAGATTGTTCCAGCCGTTGAAACAAGTATGGAGGCGAAGAGGCGAACACTCTGCTCCAACCAGGCCAACCCCACGGCCAAAACCTCTTGTTAGTAGTCAACAACATGACACTAATAAGAAGCCCTTCATTAATTCTTCTGCGAAAGTGACGTCTATTTGGGTACCCAAGAAGTCGATGAAGGCCAGCCCACAATCACGACAAATTTGGGTGCATAAGGCTTGCTTGCGGGCTCAAATAGCTACACCAAGGCCACAATCAGTACAACATGTTTCACTCACCCGAACATCTGAAGCCCAATTTTACACATCACGCACGGACACATATTCTTCCATGAGCACAAGTAGAATCACTTGTAAATGGGTCCCTAAAAAGCCCCATTTTCAAGTAGATACCCCTATCACACTGTCCAGAGTCTCCACAAAATCAATACCAAAACCCATCCACTGCATTTGGCAACCTAAAACTTGTCATAAACCCCCGGACCCCAATTGTAAATCCTTGTCCACCTACTAAATACGTCTCTCTCACACTACATCATTCCGTTTAGTTCTTAGGCCTACCCAATACCTAACTACACACACAAGCACCGAGCACTTACTAACCCCCTAATCTCTCCCGAACCTCATGTTAATGTTGTAATGGGGACAAAACAGTTCTATCTTGTCCTTTACAATGTTAACACATATTTCTATATTCTCACAGAATCAAGAGGCAAGAAGTAACATGGCAGATACGGCAGGAACTAGCTCTCAGGCAGGCACAAGCCCCCAAGTCGTGGACATTGAAAGTCTCCCAGTTGAGGAGGAATTGAAGGAACGCCCTGTGGCATTGAGGGCATTACACGCCATACCGGTTTAGAACCCTCCACAAGGGCACACTATGCCAGTCAGTAAAAACTCTCATTGGTTCAGTGATGTGGCAGGACCCCTAGGTGAAGGCACTTATATGTGGGAGGCCGAGATAGAATTCAATGGGCGCTGGGGCAGGTATCACTTTTTCACCAGGGAATTTGAGAGACTGCAAAATAATGAAGGACTGAAACCTATATGGAAGAAGGCAGGACTCTACGAGTACTTCAAATTCCAGTTGCCAAAGCCGGATTTTCTAAGATGCTCTTATTTGATTAGCACCCTCACTCCGAGCAAAGACAAAAAGGGATACAGCTCCTTTGTCCTCCCATCTCTCACAAGGGGCAATGAGCTCAAGCGTTTCAGATTAACTATCAACTTGGTAAGGGAAGCTCTGGACATGAAAGGTATGCACATTCCTACGGAGAAAGAGACTATGGTCCCCGACAATATGAAGAACAGGAATCTGACAAAGTTAAAAGACATGGTGGCAATGACACCTACAATCGCCATTCATTTGCGAATGGTCATGCAGCACTTTGCATTTCCCACCCAAGAGAGGTTCACAATGCCACCTAAAAAGATATGGTTTAGTTTATACTTGGCTGATGCTTTTGATTTGACAATCAACATGCCTCACTGGATTATCGACCAAATCCACTTGGCTCATCAAAGGTGGTATAAAAAACAAAAGTCTGTACTGTACAGATGTTGTGCTCTGACCAGGATTGTGTATAGATGTCTCGCGTATGATGTACCAGTGCAAAGGGCACTCATTTGGACCAGGGTACAAGAGTTTCAGCGCCAATTATCCTCCGCAGGACCACCATCCAAGAAAATGAGAGGCGTCGTTCAGATGCCCTACGCACAAGCCCGCGACGCGACATTGACTCTGGAGACCACTCCATGGCTTCCAAGGCGGGTGCAACCCTTCACTATCAGATTACCAAGGCACAGCACTGACAGACCTAATCTGGTGTTCCCACCCGTACCAACCGACCTAGAGTTTCCTCACGGATTCACTTTAGAAGACCTAACTGATGAGGAGGTAGCCAGAATCATCGACGTTGTTAATGCAGAAGTTGAGGCAGAACAAGCTAGTGGGCAACAAACGGCTACAGACCAACCCCATCCCAGACAACCAGATGGCGTCGATGAGAGGGTGAAGAAGAAGGAGAACAAGAGGAGGAACACGAGGAGCAATCAAATGAGGAAGAGCAGGAATATGATCAGGAAGCTCTACAGGTACTTGAAGGGGCCCCAGCGTATACGAAAGCATTGAAAAAGCTCTATGACACCATGAACAGAGTTCAAGAGCAACATAGACTGTCCCTAGCAGCAAGCAAGGCCCTCATGAATCAAATCCTTGAGGAGGAAGGCATAGACGAGCAATACCGCGCCACTCTTGACATGATATCTGAGGCTTTAGGAGTACCTGAAATGGTGCATACCGCCCTTGCACAAGCACGAAGAACGGAGCGAAGATACGGCAGACGTCCCCCTCGAGCAGGAAAGCAGATGAATGTATTAGTATCAGAACCACAAGGCACATCTACAACCACGGGCACCGCACACACTGTCCATGATACAGAGGAAACCCAAGTATTAAGTGCACCTCCGTCACCCCCTTTGCCACCCCTACCTCCAACTCCACCACATTCACCTCCCACTGCCAGTGTAACCACTACTGTCAACGCCTCCGAGTCCACTACCCATACCGAAGCACAAACTATCAGTCAACCCACACAACCCACACACCCTATCTCCACCTCGTTTGTCTATACGGCCACTGAAACGGTAATTCTAACCGCAGCCACAGAAAATCTCATTCCCCCAGTCACACTTCCGGGCAGTTCTTATTCACAATTGCACACACCACTGTACACTTTCACCACTATCACCGCACCCACAATCCCAATATTCACAATCACTCCCACTACTGCATCCACTGTTGAATTTATGGACATCTCACCCACCTCCGCACCTCTCCCTCCCCCCATACACCCACCATCTCCCATTCCCCCACCTCCTACTTCACCATTTTCCAGCACTGCATCCACACTTCCGTTCCCCTTCCCCTTTCCCTTCCCTTCTGCATTCAACACCCTTCCCGCATCCACCCCTATTAATAATGTATTTAATAATATGTATCAGTGTATGTCGCAACTACAACAACACTACCAGCATCTTGATAACCAACATACGCGACTCTTTCGATGCCATGAAGATCTTCAAGTACGATTCATTGATCTCCAAAGAGAAAAGCGGCTACTACAACAACAGTATGCCACTTTACAGGAACAACACGAACAGCTAGTAGCCAATCCACCCCAGTCGGATGCAGAAGAAAGGCAACATATGGATGAATTGCTACACTCCCAGATAACGGAGAACCTCAAGCTTCGACGCAACCTGGCCCTTCTATGAAAACACATGTCTACAGCACTCGAAGAGAATAAACGGCTGCAGAAACAGAATGAAGAGAACTTGGAAGCAGCAATGGAGGGTTCCCCGCAAGAAATCGACCCAGAAAAATTCAAGGCCATTCCCTCAGAGAATATGCAAATTGTGTTAGAAACCCATGCAGATCTCCTGAAGCCCATGTAGCATTAGAAAGAGAAAGAGATGACCTACTTAAGCAACTGGCAACTCAGCAGGAACCTCCAAGTAACGTCACAGTCGCAGACGACACATCTGAAGAAGTCACAAAACTCAAAGCAGAACTGGAAGAATTACGAAGTAAATTCATGCAATATGAGCGTCAGCCTTTGATGGAGAGTGTTAATCTCCTTCAGAATAACCTACTCTTGTGATTAGAGCACCTCTATACCAAGAGTAAGTTAAAAACTTCACAACACAAAACTTCTGCTGCACAATTTCTTCAAATTAATCCGACAAACATGTAAAGTTTTTTATGAAACTTTGTATGGAGTGTCGCCTAGAGATTGCGCACCTCCTTCAAGTTAAAGTTCTTCAAAAGGTTTAGTATAACTTGAGAAATCACCTTCACAAGTTACCTATGTCTGAAACTGTCATTCTGAACAGTCGACTTCACAACTGCAACTTCTAAGACTTGGTTCTCCTTGAATATAACCCGTTTAAGCAAATGCTTCTTGTTACGAGTAGCTTATCTTCTAACTTAAAGATTAAGCTCTCACTCATGCAAAACTTTAAAGTATGCACTGAGAAATGATCAAAACATTGATCACTGGAAATGCGCCTGTTTCAGTAAACTTTGAACACTCAACACATATGAATGTTCCTACTGACAATTCTCAATTTCTGTTTACAATTAAACTCTGAAACTTAAGCTATAGATCGATTAACTATAGACTTAGATATCCTCAAAAGGATTTCACAAATCATCTATCACAGATGAAGAACACACAGAAATTTCGGCGCAGTATTTCTTCGATTACTCAGAAAGTTACAGTTGAGTGATGAGAGAAAAACTCAACTAACTTTTCATATGTCTCATGACATCTAACTTCTCATTCTTCTCATTGTCTCTCATTCTATGCCTCTCATACTTTCCCTCTCTTCTCTTTTCCCTCCTTACGCGCCTCGACATTTTCCAGGTATTTATAGATAAATTTGTACAAGCTTATAACGCTGACTATACTACTGTACATATGTGTACAACTTTTTCCGGTTCTTCTTCCAAGCTTCAAAATTTGTTCTTTTCTTCCTCCTTTCATCTTTCAACTCTTCATGAACTGAAAACTGTAAGAGTGATCATTTCCGGTAACATTCCGGTGACTTTACTGTGACCTTCCAGTACTGTTCCGGTGACCTTTTTTAAGAAATTTTTGATGACGTCTCTGCGGACTTAAAGACCTTCAATTGTTGATTGTCTTGCACCAACAGCTCCCCCTCAATCATCAATTGAGGTTTTCTTTGTCTTCTTTATTCCTGCCATATCTTTAAACCTTTGTAACTTTGGTCCATCCAAACTTTTTGTAAGCATATCAGCTATCTGATCTTTTGTTGAAGTATGAATTACTTCAATCTCTTTATCCATCACCTTCTCTCTTAGAAAGTGATACTGAATCTCAATGTGTTTAGTCCTGGCATGAAAAACAGGATTAGCAGCTAAATATAATGAACTCATATTATCTCCAAATATAATTGGTGTCCTCTGTATAGTGTCAAAACTCTTCATTAAAGTCTTTAGCCAAATCACTTCCTTTGCGGCTTCAACCATGCCTTTGTACTCAGCTTCGGTAGAAGACAAAGCAACTGTATGTTGCTTCTTGGAACACCATGAGATTAGCTTATCTCCCACATAACACATGTATCCATATGTTGACCTTCTGTCATCTGGATTACCTGCCCAATCTGCATCACTGTATATTTTGATATTTGTATCTGATGTAAAATCATAATACAAACCTTCTTTGAGTGTACCCTTAATGTACCTCAATACCCTTTGTCCTGCAATCCAATGTTCTTTCCTTGGACAGTGCATGAATTGAGACAATACTCCTACTACATATGATAAATCAGGTCTGGTTAAAGTAGCATAGATAAGACTACCAACCAAACTCTGATATTGTCTCACATCCTTAAATTCTTCACCTCCAAACTTACTCAATTTGTGATTCACCTCCATTGGAGTAGGTGCTATCCGGCAATCATTCATTTTAAACTTGATTAACAAGTTCTTCAAATATCTTTCTTGGGTCACGAATACTCCATGCTGAGTATATGTGATCTCCATACCCAAGAAATATGACAAGTTTCCCAAGTCACTTATCTTGAACTCCTTTTCCATTTGCTTCTTGAGTCTTTGTATACTTGACTCATCTGTTCCTGTAAGGATTATATCATCAACATATATGCACATGTATATGAAACCATTATCACTTGCTTTTATAAGCAGACTACTATCTGCTTCAGACACCTGAAAACCAAGTTCTTTCAAGAACTTTACAAGTCTATAATTCCAGGCTCTTGGCGCTTGTTTCAAGCCATACAAAGCTCTCTTGAGCTTGCACACATGATCTGGATACCTTTGATCTCTGAACCCTTGAGGTTGCTCCATGAACACATCATCTGAAATATATCCATTCAGAAAAGCATTTTTCACATCTAACTGACATAACTTCCAACCTTTACTCGCAGCAACAGCTATGAGTGTTCTGATGGTTGTCATCTTTGCCACTGGACTATAAGTCTCATCATAATCAACTCCATAAGTCTGAGCAAACCCTTTGACAACAAGTCTAGCTTTGTATCTAGACACACTTCCATCTGCAAATCTTTTGGTCTTGTAGACCCACTTGCATCCAATAATCTTCTGGCTATTTGGTTAGGAACTAAATCCCATGTTTGATTTTCCACCAAAGCATCATGTTCTTCTTGCATAGCTTTCTCCCATTTTTCCTTACCTTTTGCCTCTTCATATGTAGAAGGGTCTTCATCTGCTTTCACTATGTAAGCATAATCTTTCGTAGCCAAAAATGAAGTATCATAACTGTACCTTGTAGGTTGCCATCTATTTCTTGATGACCTTCTGAGTTCTCCAGTCCTTGAGGATTCTGGTTCTTCACACTCAAGATCAAATCTTGGCCTCTGCTCAACTTCTTCCTGCACTTCATAATTTTCTTCTTCATCAATTATTTGAACCTTTGATTTACCTTTCTTTTGACTCACTTCTTCTTCATCACCTGTATTGTTATTAACTGTTCCTGCATACCAAGAACTTTGCTCATCAAACGTAACATCTTTCGAAACCAGAAAATGTTTTGTGGATGGATTCCACAACCTGTATCCCATCTGTCTGTCATCATAACCAATGAAAACATATTTTTCAGCTTTAGGTTCCAATTTGTGTCTTAATTGTGATGGCACATATGCATATGCCACACATCCAAATACTCTGCAATGATCTAGGGTAGGTCTTTTACCCCACCAAGCTTCATATGGTGTCATACCCTGTAAGGCTTTACATGGTAGCCTATTGACCAAATAAGTAGCTGTATTTACAGCTTCAGCCCACAAATAATTAGGGCAATTTTTCTCATTCATCATGGACCTTGCAAACTCAACAAGAGTCCTATTCCTTCTTTCTGCTACACCATTTTGTTGAGGAGAGTACCTGCAAGTAACTTCCCTTTTTATACCTGCATTCCATAAGTAGTCACTGAATTCGTTGGAGAAATACTCTCCCCCTCCATCTGATCTTAGTCTCTTCAGTTTATGACCTGTAGTTCTTTCTGCATACGCATGATAATGTTTGAATGTATTGAATACTTCTGACTTATCCTTGATCACATAGATAGTGATCCATCTAGTAGCATCATCAACATAAATCACATAATATCTTGATCCATTTATACTGAAATCCTTTGATGGTCCCCACACATCTGTGTGTACCAACTCAAGCTTCTCTGAGTGCATAAACCATGCTTGGAGTAAGAATTCTTATGAGCTTTACCTAATTGACATGCCTCACATTTGTATGTCATATGTTGTCCTACAACATTAGGCAATCCAAGCACTGAACCATTGTTAATCATATCTTTAATACCTCTTTCATTGAAATGTCCAAGCCCCTTGTGCCAAAGATCTAACTCAGAAATTTTATGTCCTTCATATGTAAACATGGCCTGACCAATGTTGCCTTGAATCTTCAGTGTAAACAGTCTTCCTTCTTTCTTTCCTGAAACAATCTGTTTATATCCTTGACTGGGATCTTCCACGTATACTCCTTCATTAGTGAATCTTACTTCATATCCCTTTTCAACGATTTGTCCTACACTTATCAAATTCTTAGGAATTGTAGGAACATACAGAACCTTACCCAATAAGGTACTACCGTCTTTGGCTTTTACTGATCCAATCGACTCCACTTTATGCTTTGTGTTGTCACCTGTTTGAACAACATGATTAGAAACTTTATTCTCCAAATCAGTCATCAATGATATGTTTCCACTCAGGTGATTGCTACATCCTGAGTCAATGTAGAAGACTCTTTGATCTTCACTCTGCCTTTCACAAGTAGCATTCAATATCAATGTTGAATCATCCTTCTGTTCTGAAGCGTAATTGTAGTAGGTATTGTTATATTGTTGACTTTGGAATCCTCTCCCTGCATTTCTTCCAAAGTAACTCCTACCACCTCTGCCTCTGAAATTTCCTCTTTGATTTCTGCCACCTCTTCCTCTTGCATTGTAACTTTGACTATATCCATTATTACTTTGAGTATTGTGCCAACAATCATTAGCTAAATGATTTGTCTTACCACAAATCCAGCAAGCTTTGCCTCCATCTTTGTTGTTTCTGCCTCTTCCTCTACCTTTGCCACCTCCTCTTCCTCTTAGGAAGTTGGCTTGGCTAGTTGTTCCTTCATCTTCATTTGCTTGTTGCTTTCCTTTGCTATTCTTCTTTTTATCTTTTGAGTACATTACATGACCTGCACTCTTGTCACCATCTCCTTTAACATCATTTTCAAATGTTAGCATATGACCTAGCAACTGATTTAAATCTGGAGTGAAATGATAAGGTGATAACTCTGTAGACAAAATAAACGGCTTCCATTTGTCATCACCTCTTAAGCCTGTAAGAATTTGCCTTACCAATTTATCCTCCTCAATGTCTTCATCAACAGCTCCTAATGCATCTGCAATATCTTTCATCCTTGTCACATAGTCTGAAATGGACTGAGAAGCCTTCTTCTTGAAGGTTGTAAACTCTGCCCATAAGGATGCCTTTCTTGACTTAGTAGTATTCTGGAAATGCTCCTCCAAAGCATTCCAAATGTCAGTTGCACTTTCAAGACCTCGAATATGAGGTAACAAGTAATCATTTACTGCCATATAGATAATGCTCCTAGCTTGAGCATCTTTCTTCATCCAGTTTTTCAAATCTGCTAACTCTTCCCTAGTCGGAACACTAGGATCTCTAAACTGTGGCTTTTCTTCTTCTCCTGTGATATAAGCTATCAAATCTTTGCTCATAAGATGAGCTTCCATCCTCATTGACCACGCAGGATAGTTTTCCCTATCCAGTTTCTCTATCTGCAGAGAATCTCCCATCTTGTGTCTTCCTGTGTATTGAAATCTTCAACCTTTATGAATAATATATGTACCTTTGCTTCAAATTAGACTCCGTTTGTCTTTCTTGATATCGTATGATCTCTTCCTCAGGTTTTGCCTTCAAGCTTTCACCTTTTAGTTCTTCAGTTGTTGAATTCTTTGTAACCGCAGCAATCGGGATCCTCCTTTCTTTGATTTTGATGTCTCCTGCTCTGATACCACTGATGGAGAGTGTTAATCTCCTTCAGAATAACCTACTCTTGTGATTAGAGCACCTCTATACCAAGAGTAAGTTAAAAACTTCACAACACAAAACTTCTGCTGCACAATTTCTTCAAATTAATCCGACAAACATGTAAAGTTTTTTATGAAACTTTGTATGGAGTGTCGCCTAGAGATTGCGCACCTCCTTCAAGTTAAAGTTCTTCAAAAGGTTTAGTATAACTTGAGAAATCATCTTCACAAGTTACCTATGTCTGAAACTGTCATTCTGAACAGTCGACTTCACAACTGCAACTTCTAAGACTTGGTTCTCCTTGAATATAACCCGTTTAAGCAAATGCTTCTTGTTACGAGTAGCTTATCTTCTAACTTAAAGATTAAGCTCTCACTCATGCAAAACTTTAAAGTATGCACTGAGAAATGATCAAAACATTGATCACTGGAAATGCGCCTGTTTCAGTAAACTTTGAACACATATGAATGTTCCTACTGACAATTCTCAGTTTCTGTTTACAATTAAACTCTGAAACTTAAGCTATAGATCAATTAACTATAGACTTAGATATCCTCAAAAGGATTTCACAAATCATCTATCACAGATGAAGAACACACAGAAATTTCGGCGCAGTATTTCTTCGATTACTCAGAAAGTTACAGTTGAGTGATGAGAGAAAAACTCAACTAACTTTTCATATGTCTCATGACATCTAACTTCTCATTCTTCTCATTGTCTCTCATTCTATGCCTCTCATACTTTCCCTCTCTTCTCTTTTCCCTCCTTACGCTGTCGTCGATTTTCATGGAAAGGAAGGAGAAATTGAATGAGTATGGTTACCCATGTGTATCACTCCTTTTTATTTGTATTTAAAAACATATTTTTCCCTCTATGGCTGAAGATTTGCACTTCCACTGCCATCTAAACGAGATGTCATCGCATCAGAAGCACCTCAAAACTATGTGAATAAGATGCAGCAGAGAAAAAGTGCCCCATCAAGGTGCCCATATCAAAATATATAAAATGTGAAAGGAATCAACCACATATCAAGCATACTAATTGTATGCAAACTGGCTCTTATTACTGAGCTGAACCAAAACGCCAACAAACTACAGGATACCGTCATACTTTCTTGGTAACAGCTGCATGTATACGAGGGCAAATAGATCGAGTGGCAAGTTACAAAGTGTTCATTTGACAAGATAGATTTGAGTAGAAAAAAAACGGTATGAGATAAATAAGCCTCTGTTTCTATTCTTAATCAATAACTCACACTAATCCTTGCTTCTTGTATTTCCACAACCACATTCAAGTGAGTACTCAGGTTTTTTTTTAAACCATTGTTTTTTGTCTCTATGTTTCTCTCTCTACATAAATAAAGTACCCATCTTTTAGCGCAAAGAGGAGCAAACATGAAGCCAACATTACGTGTGCCATAGTGTTGCAGAACAAACAGCCCCATCAGGATAACACAGGCAAGTAGAAGTAAATAATATGTGCTTACGTTCATGAAGATCTTCAATTTTCACCTTGAGGCCTGAGACTGCTGGAAGAACAGATATAGTGGGTGTTAGTATACCATCACCAATTACCGTACATGTCCCAAGTAGTACTGCAATAAGAAGGCCAGTCCGAAAATACTGATGGTTCTCTATGAATGTTTTGATTATATGGGAGTTTTGAGTTGTAGGTGTTAACTCTATCCTGTATGTTGACAGCTCTTCATCTAGTGCCCGTCGATTAGGCAAAAGACTAAACTTTGCGTGTCTACACAGCAAGGAGTACAAAGCAAACGTGCCACCTATAGTGGTTTGAATATTATCTACTTCAACAACTGCTATGCAGTCTTTAAAAAAAAAATGCTAAATGAAAACTTCAGCTCCTTAAATTCATAATAATTACATGATTACAAACAAAATTTGTTGTCCTACACTAAAACTTGAATATGAGAATATGTTGTGAATCATGAGCTAAAAGTAATGCAAATTATGACATATGAATGCTAAATATAGGCTATGCATCATAAAAGTCTTCTCACTGTAGAAAACAATGTGATTACTGCTCTGCTCAAACGGTACATAAGATAGCAGTAAAATAAGCATACCTTCACCATTGTCATCGGCTCTTAGCACAATAAATACATATTTTATGGCAGCGATCAATATGAATGTCCAAAATATAAAAGATAGCACACCCATAATTTCTGTATTACTATCAGAAAGTCGAACTTTGCTTCCAATTTTTTTTTTAGTCATATATCAATATTTTAATGTATACAATAGCATCGATCGCATAAAACAAAACATTAATTAAAAATCCTGTAAGATATATATAATGTATGTGTGTGGTCTACTAATCAGAGGATAATCAGAATAATCCGAACATGGATCGTTTTTGCCATCAATTCACAGTAACTCAACCAAAAACAGAAACAAAGTCTAGATTCAACACAAATCATCAGAGACAGAGATGCAAACCACATAGGTGTGTCTTCCTTGCTCTCTGCCGGCTATCCAGAATATCTTAGAGTTGCTTCATTACCTCTCAGAGTCGTGAGCCTGAAGTCATTCATGAATTCTTTCGATGGTGGTCGTTAGATGCATCTCTATCGAATGTCTTTTCCATCAGATACCGCAGCAGCTGCAATATGCTCTCATGTTTTCTGAGAATCCCTGCTTCACATGATCGAATCTACTTCAAATACGACTGTCAGATGCATCAACACAGAGTTGATGGAAGCAGAGATTTTTTTTGAATCGATGCAGTCCTCAGAAAATAGTATATAACAATTGTCAATACATTCAATTGTACTTTTTGCATCAGCATGCGTATAAATCTATTGCAGTATTTGTGCACTGAGCATCATCTTTCAATCAATCACCAACCTAGCACTCTTGTATATGTCAGAATGCCTCAAAGAATACGTTGTCAAATGTGCATCATCATTGTCCGAGTAGCAGCGCGCCTCCCATTTCTCTAAAAAAAACCATTCCCTTATCAAGTTCCCCAATCCTTTGTATCCAGGCCCCGCTTCTCTGCCGACTCTCTCCTTCCTCCTTTCAGAGCTCTGTATCGCTCCCCTCCTCTCTTTGTTGCACGCTTTTCCTCCCCTGATCTGAATAGCTGTCTTTCCTCTTTTCCTTTTTTCACCTATCGAAGAGTTCTCTTTTTCCTCAGATCAAGGCTTCAGCCCGCACTCGCCAATTTCTCTTCTCTCGAGCATCTGTCAAACTTCCACCCCCCGTGTGAACTGGCAGCCCCCCCTAGATATGTGCACTACTGCCTTCCTTCTATTTGTGATCGTACGAGTCTTCCTCCATGTGTGCGCTACCTTTTTCTAAAAAAAACCACGTA
Organism: Ceratopteris richardii; assembly: GCA_020310875.1. Lineage (NCBI taxonomy): Eukaryota > Viridiplantae > Streptophyta > Polypodiopsida > Polypodiales > Pteridaceae > Ceratopteris > Ceratopteris richardii. Next base: position 142,507,131 of record CM035440.1, read on the forward strand.
CGATTCCTTCTATGTCCATTCCAGATATAAACTTAACATTCTCTTTATTATGAGGACATGCTGAATATAGTGGAGCCTCATGACAAAGACAAGATCATTCACGCAACCAATACGAGCATGGATCTCCAGATGACTTTAAACAGATGTGTCATATTTGATTCTCGTGCTTCAATTTCGGATCGCGATCACATCCACCCCCTCTGAATCTGTACATCCTCCGGATGTACCACCATCAATCTCGGTATCTGCAAGTCTTCAAGAATCCAAATGTGAGTGAAATCAAGTGCACGGGTTAAAACAAATGTGCCTATGCACGGCCATGTAATGAGCCCTACATATGCATACTCTAAGTGCATAAAAAACAGCATGGTGCAAATAAGGGAGGTATTAGGAATTCGGTGTTGAGGATGTACACTCAAATTGAACTCACATTTTCATCATGGATATACAATTCAATACAAGTGCAATCACTCGTGCAACTATGGGTTTTAACCAAAATATCACTCGTGCTCTTTACATTTCATTTATGCATGTTTTAGGTGCATGAAGAGAAACAAAATGGTGTGAAAAATCGAGGGTTTTATGGTATCTAAACAACGCTCACATCACTCACAACTCTACTCTCTTACAAATGCAATCACTCTCCCTTACTCAGAACTATTCTCTCTTATCACTCAAAACTTGCTTTATTATTTTTCAATGATATTTACCTATCTAATTGTGCAGATGTACGTGCTTCTACGGAATTTCAAAGACGTGTTTCTATATATTTTTACATGCATATTTGGCATGCAATGCATCTCAAAGATGGTGCAAAGAAAAGATCAGGGTTAAAGCACGATAGCTAATGAAAAAGATTTTCACGGCTTTGTTCTTCAGTCATCATCTCCGTTGGCTTCGCTTGATCATTCCTGCACTCATAGAAACTAAACAAATCATGAGAAACATCACATCAAAATGATATTATATACATATGCAGTCCATGAAAGAACTTCAAAAACCATTTGCAATAAAACATAAGCATGTAGCTCAAATGTGGTTGCCTCTATACAATCTCTCAAAACTCTAAATCTTCGATTAGCTCCTTATCAACACCTGTTCTCAAAACTACATAAGAGAAATTAGTAGCATCACATTCAAGAATCACATATTAAAAAACTTCATTCATTTGAACATTAAAATCTCTATTTGAATTATTTTTGACTTCAAACCACTCATCCAACATGCATTCATTACCATAGGTGTTCCCACTTTAATTTCTTGCATTTTTAGTTTTATTTGGTTTCTTCTATCTATCTTAAGATTAAAGCAAAAAACACAAGTTATATACATTTTTATTTACAAATTTCCTTTTGGTATTATTTGTTCTCATTTATTAGGGTTTCTCCCTTCAGACCCATCTCCCTTGATATATGATCACCAAAGAAACTGTGCTTGAAAAGAAGCCATCTCTGAACTGCATCAATCAAGGTAGCATTCTTAAACAAGTTAGATATGTGGACAAGCCATTTCATTTGCTCGTCCATTCCTTGTAGGCTTGACTGGCATACATAGCTTTTAGAAAATTCAAACATCCATGTTTCAATCGTTTGGGCATAGTCTCCTTTATTCATGATCCTCTCATGTGAGGTTACTCTCGATGAGTCAAACACACACGAATATAGAGTGTTGATTTTTAATATGCTTAAATCATTTTTAAAAATTCCGTGCAAGCATGGATTTTGATTCATTTCATGCTTGGGATCATTTGAGGAAATATCTTCAATTGCATCATTTCGAATATATTCTTCATCTTCATCGAAATAAACGTATTGATTAGATTCATTCAATTCCTTCATCAAGTAGAAGTGAGCATCATGCTCAGATGATATTACATAATCATTTTTATCTTCCAATCTATCATGATTCCTTTCTACTCGAGTCCCATTAATTATGGTATCTGCTTCTTGTTCTAGTCTTTCCAGGAACTCTTCATCATTGTCTTTGTTATGTTCCCAGAATATTTCTCCCTCAATGTGAATGGAATCCATATCCTCATAATCAAGAAAATCTTGATCTTCAATTTCTTCATCCAAAATGTCATCACAGGATTCTACATCCATCTCCATCGATTCTTGCTCGTTCTCTTCTGAGGATGTACTTAGTCCACCTTCTTCAAGCATTGATTCTTCAATCACTGATTCTTGCTCAAGAATCTCATCATGTATGAGAATCTCAACATACGCATTCAAATCAACTTGAGCTTCATCGTTGCAATTGTTTGACTCAATAGTTTTACATTGGATATCCTTCAATGCTATACACGCATCTGATTTATCATATGTCACAATAAACATTTCATCTGCCACTTTATGCTCAATTTCTTCAACGTGTGGACTCAACTCAACATGATTATTTTTGACATACATATCAGTATTTAGAGAAATGATCAATGGTATTTTCCCATCCTCCTCATGTTCATTCATATTTCTCTCTTCATGGAATGTGGCATCATTTACATACATATCATTATTTTGAACTCCATCCAACTTATCCTCTTTTTTATGTGTAGGATCTTTGTCCAATGTGACATCGCTCAAAAGAATATCAGTATCTTGATCTTGATCTAGACTATCGGTAGGATTAGGATCATGCTTATCACCATCGCCATACACATCACTATCTAGAGGACTTATCATTTGTACATCCTCTAGATTAGCATCATACTCATCTTCGTCATCACACATTTCAACCTCTAGAGGACTCATTATTTGCATGTCCTCCTTCATATAAGTAAGTTCGTTTTCTTGCATCTCTGTATGCATGTATAATGCGGATTCTTGCATATCCATTTTCTTACCCATCGGATCTTCTATTGACAGGTCCTTAGATTCAACATCATGTTCCATGGGAGTTCCTTCATGTAATTCAGTCATTAGATCAGAAGTTCTATCCGAATCTTGTGTTAGAAAAGGATCATCACCATCAAGTGACATCCAATCATACTCCACATCTTGCCCGATGTCATCATGTAAGGATGCATCTCGAGCTCGATCTTCAATCATATTTATTAGGTTCTCTATTTGTATCTCATCTTTTATCTCCATTTGGTCACCTATGAGCCTTCTAGATATCTCTATCTCTTTGTTTGCATCTTGATATGTTTCTTGATTTGTTTGATTATCTTTTATTCGATGTGAGGAATTTATCAGAGTAGAGGAAGCTTCATCTTGATTTCTTGTTGGGTTTTGTTGGTTTTTGTTTTGTTTTATGTTTGTTGTTTGTTTGGTTTGATTTTGATTTAGTTTGGTTTGATTTTGATTAGCTTCCACTTGCTCCTTTGATCCTCCCACCTTCGGGCTTTGTCCACTTATGGCACCTAAAGATATAATCATTGTAAAGAAGTCTAGGGGCTCTTGGCACCTTGTAACCTTTGAGGTTACATCAATCGCACTTTTAGAAGTTTCTTCATATTTCCCATCATCACTATGGATATTAAGCCCATGCATATCTACTTCATGCCCAAATGGGGTCTCTACAACCTCATGGACTTGAACATTATCCACGATTGGTAAAATGTTTGGAACATGGTTATAATTTTCATCTGTTTGAAGATCTGTTCTCCAATTATTTAAAAATTTCTCTATTGTTTGTTGTTTCTTTACGTATTTCATCACAGCTTCATGGACGAGCATCCAATCCTCTGTGAGTCTTGAGTCGGAGTCTATATCTTGAAGAAGTGGAATTAACTCCTCTCGGGCATTAACATCGATTGTTCGAAGAAACAACGAAACCCTTTCATGACTCATGCACCTCTTATCGTGCTCAGAAAGATCATCATATTGTCGCTCAAACTCTTCTTTGATCTCAAGAATTGGTTGGTCTTTGGGCATATGAACCCACCTCAGGAAAGATCTACGAGTTACTTTATCAAGATCCTCTAGCATAAACTGCTTGAGGAGTGTCGCTTTGTATTGGGACCATGTCGTTAGATTTATTCGCATTATTTGGTCTCGCATGTCGTATCCCGACACATAGATAAAGTTTTCGCATAGTTCTTTTTCCGTCATCGGACTTAGTCCGACACCTAGATATTTGGCCTCGAGTTCATATTCTTTGCAGAACTTTGAGACATTCTTTCCATTGAAAAAGCCACACCGATTGACTAGACGTTCATGAAGTGATTGGATGGCTTTTTGACGCCTATCCTCTTCTTGAAATCGTAGGAATTGAGCTAGGATCTCTTCCATTTTGATTATGCTAATCTTTGTGGCTCTATAACTCACTCACCCCCTCCTTTCACGTCGGGTTCACCAGGTATGTCGTCGATTTTCATGGAAAGGAAGGAGAAATTGAATGAGTATGGTTACCCATGTGTATCACTCCTTTTTATTTGTATTTAAAAACATATTTTTCCCTCTATGGCTGAAGATTTGCACTTCCACTGCCATCTAAACGAGATGTCATCGCATCAGAAGCACCTCAAAACTATGTGAATAAGATGCAGCAGAGAAAAAGTGCCCCATCAAGGTGCCCATATCAAAATATATAAAATGTGAAAGGAATCAACCACATATCAAGCATACTAATTGTATGCAAACTGGCTCTTATTACTGAGCTGAACCAAAACGCCAACAAACTACAGGATACCGTCATACTTTCTTGGTAACAGCTGCATGTATACGAGGGCAAATAGATCGAGTGGCAAGTTACAAAGTGTTCATTTGACAAAATAGATTTGAGTAGAAAAAAAACGGTATGAGATAAATAAGCCTCTGTTTCTATTCTTAATCAATAACTCACACTAATCCTTGCTTCTTGTATTTCCACAACCACATTCAAGTGAGTACTCAGGTTTTTTTTTAAACCATTGTTTTTTGTCTCTATGTTTCTCTCTCTACATAAATAAAGTACCCATCTTTTAGCGCAAAGAGGAGCAAACATGAAGCCAACATTACGTGTGCCATAGTGTTGCAGAACAAACAGCCCCATCAGGATAACACAGGCAAGTAGAAGTAAATAATATGTGCTTACGTTCATGAAGATCTTCAATTTTCACCTTGAGGCCTGAGACTGCTGGAAGAACAGATATAGTGGGTGTTAGTATACCATCACCAATTACCGTACATGTCCCAAGTAGTACTGCAATAAGAAGGCCAGTCCGAAAATACTGATGGTTCTCTATGAATGTTTTGATTATATGGGAGTTTTGAGTTGTAGGTGTTAACTCTATCCTGTATGTTGACAGCTCTTCATCTAGTGCCCGTCGATTAGGCAAAAGACTAAACTTTGCGTGTCTACACAGCAAGGAGTACAAAGCAAACGTGCCACCTACAGTGGTTTGAATATTATCTACTTCAACAACTGCTATGCAGTCTTTAAAAAAAAAATGCTAAATGAAAACTTCAGCTCCTTAAATTCATAATAATTACATGATTACAAACAAAATTTGCTGTCCTACACTAAAACTTGAATATGAGAATATGTTGTGAATCATGAGCTAAAAGTAATGCAAATTATGACATATGAATGCTAAATATAGGCTATGCATCATAAAAGTCTTCTCACTGTAGAAAACAATGTGATTACTGCTCTGCTCAAACGGTACATAAGATAGCAGTAAAATAAGCATACCTTCACCATTGTCATCGGCTCTTAGCACAATAAATACATATTTTATGGCAGCGATCAATATGAATGTCCAAAATATAAAAGATAGCACACCCATAATTTCTGTATTACTATCAGAAAGTCGAACTTTGCTTCCAATTTTTTTTTTAGTCATATATCAATATTTTAATGTATACAATAGCATCGATCGCATAAAACAAAACATTAATTAAAAATCCTGTAAGATATATATAATGTATGTGTGTGGTCTACTAATCAGAGGATAATCAGAATAATCCGAACATGGATCGTTTTTGCCATCAATTCACAGTAACTCAACCAAAAACAGAAACAAAGTCTAGATTCAACACAAATCATCAGAGACAGAGATGCAAACCACATAGGTGTGTCTTCCTTGCTCTCTGCCGGCTATCCAGAATATCTTAGAGTTGCTTCATTACCTCTCAGAGTCGTCAGCCTGAAGTCATTCATGAATTCTTTCGATGGTGGTCGTTAGATGCATCTCTATCGAATGTCTTTTCCATCAGATACCGCAGCAGCTGCAATATGCTCTCATGTTTTCTGAGAATCCCTGCTTCACATGATCGAATCTACTTCAAATACGACTGTCAGATGCATCAACACAGAGTTGATGGAAGCAGAGATTTTTTTTGAATCGATGCAGTCCTCAGAAAATAGTATATAACAATTGTCAATACATTCAATTGTACTTTTTGCATCAGCATGCGTATAAATCTATTGCAGTGTTTGTGCACTGAGCATCATCTTTCAATCAATCACCAACCTAGCACTCTTGTATATGTCAGAATGCCTCAAAGAATACGTTGTCAAATGTGCATCATCATTGTCCGAGTAGCAGCGCGCCTCCCATTTCTCTAAAAAAAACCATTCCCTTATCAAGTTCCCCAATCCTTTGTATCCAGGCCCCGCTTCTCTGCCGACTCTCTCCTTCCTCCTTTCAGAGCTCTGTATCGCTCCCCTCCTCTCTTTGTTGCACGCTTTTCCTCCCCTGATCTGAATAGCTGTCTTTCCTCTTTTCCTTTTTTCACCTATCGAAGAGTTCTCTTTTTCCTCAGATCAAGGCTTCAGCCCGCACTCGCCAATTTCTCTTCTCTCGAGCATCTGTCAAACTTCCACCCCCCGTGTGAACTGGCAGCCCCCCCTAGATATGTGCACTACTGCCTTCCTTCTATTTGTGATCGTACGAGTCTTCCTCCATGTGTGCGCTACCTTTTTCTAAAAAAAACCACGTACGATTCCTTCTATGTCCATTCCAGATATAAACTTAACATTCTCTTTATTATGAGGACATGCTGAATATAGTGGAGCCTCATGACAAAGACAAGATCATTCACGCAACCAATACGAGCATGGATCTCCAGATGACTTTAAACAGATGTGTCATATTTGATTCTCGTGCTTCAATTTCGGATTGCGACCACAACGCGCCTCGACATTTTCCAGGTATTTAGAGATAAATTTGTACAAGCTTATAACGCTGACTATACTACTGTACATATGTGTACAACTTTTTCCGGTTCTTCTTCCAAGCTTCAAAATTTGTTCTTTTCTTCCTCCTTTCATCTTTCAACTCTTCATGAACTGAAAACTGTAAGAGTGATCATTTCCGGTAACATTCCGGTGACTTTACTGTGACCTTCCGGTACTGTTCCGGTACTGTTCCGGTGACCTTTTTTAAGAAATTTTTGATGACGTCTCTGCGGACTTAAAGACCTTCAATTGTTGATTGTCTTGCACCAACAACCTTCGCCTCTTGTAGAGCCCGAGCCTGAAGATCTAGTGCCAATCGAGATAGAGGAAACTTTCGAAGACCCGTATGTTCCCATGCCTGCACCAGGGGGCAAGCAAACAGACGAGGGCATGGACACCATTGAAATAGAGGCTCCTGAATGGATGCAGAAGTTGGAAAAAGTGGCCACAACCCATGATGATAGGGTGGCAATCCAGATAGCATCTATGTCACGCTTGGAAGAGGTAGTCATAAAATTGGACTATTTTAGGAACCTCTCTCATCATAGGTGGATCGGCACATCCGACGATTTGTATGTTCCCTTCTGTGTCTTAATGGCGGACTACAATGCCGAAATAAAGCAACATACCTCAAAGGAACCAACCTCCGCCACACAATTCGCACCGGAAGACATCCCAGCGAGTGCCAAGTAGGGCAATATTCATCAATCGATGTGGAGGATTCGTCTACTGGAAACCTACCCAGAAATGGTCAGAACATGGAATAACATGCCCTTGTACATCAAATACAACCCATGCTACTGCCCTGTGTTTCGAAGAAGGTCATGGCCAGAATACACAAAAACGGTGCTGACAAACAAAGGATGTGAGAAATGGCTCAATTATGTTTACTTAGCACCACCCAAAGGCCAACCTACCATAGGATACATGATCTCGACAATTCGGCATTGGGGGGTCAGGTTTAAAAATGTGCCAGACATCATGGCCCAAATGTGCTTGAAAATTTTTGAGCTCATGTTGGTCACATTCAGGACTTTCAAAAATGTCAAGGAACCTCATCTGTCAGCCCTTGGATTTAATGAAGGAAATCAGGACCTCGTCTACGACATGAGCGCAACCCCATCTATTAATGTTGTATATGCATGGCACGCGCGTATCAAGTATCTACCAGCCTGCTTCAAACAGACGTTTGAAGAAATGTTCATCACGGGATTCTGGGAATATCACTCAGAGATATTCATTCCCCGACCATCACATTTATTGCAGTTATTTGCAGTGGAACAAGCTCTCCATTCAGAAAAGTTATGTATACCACATCCAGAGGTTCCCGGGCCAGTAGATTGGGACGCTCTACTCACGGACTTGGTCAAAGGGTTGCGGATTGCAGAACATCATTTAGCACAAGACGTTGTTGAGTACTACATCCAACAACCCACCCAACAAGGGTCTTTCAGGGACGACAGACGCGAGAGAGGGGGGGGTGTTGGAACTGAAGGACTCACTAGGCAAGGAAGCTTAAGAAGGGAGTCAGAGAGAAGAGAAAGTACAAGCAGACAGAGCAGTCAACGACGATCTGGCAAGTAGGCCAACATTTTTCAAGACACTAATGCATATAAAAGAGGTGGACACACAAGGAGAAGGAGCAACTAGGGAGCTCCAAGAAGTGTATGTCAAATCTTCAGAAGAATCCCCTACAAAAACAGTGATTTTCATCACTAAAAACCATTGTAAATACCATTTCACATTTTTGTAGCTCCAATTTTGTGCAAGCCAAGGAGTCCTTGAGCTTGAGGAGCTTTAGAAGTATCTACCTGTCAGTTTTCACATTTTTTAGACTTCGTTTGAACCTCCAAATAGGGTAGAGAACCTAATTTTTAACTAGGCCGGACACTAGGTCTGGACAAGGCCAAAACCTAGTCAAAAACTATAAATAGAGCTAGAGAGCTCATTTTTTAGGGTAGCTTGTAATTGAATTGAACTTGTAAGAGCTTTTCGAAAGTAATCTAAGAACTCCATTGCTTCTCATTCTTTGTCTTACTGTGTGTGCGCGTGTGTGTGTATGTGTGTGCATGCTAGTGTGCTTCTCACTCACGCACTTGTGCCTTCACTTGCTCGAGGTCTTCATACCATCCTCACGTCTTCCCGGATTGACATTAAAGGAGGTGCTACTCATCACTGAGCTACAGTAATGATAGTAAAGGATGTTGGAATTGTGGTAAACCTTGACACTTTGAACGTGATTGTAGGTTGAAAAATCAAAATAATAGAAGGAAGCAAAACAACTATGCATCCACAAGTGCAGATGATTCTGAGAAGATGTTCATGGTTCAACATCACATGATGAATACGATGTCTGCTGGTATTTCAAAATCAAATGATAATGTTTGGTATGTTGATTCAAGTGCTTCAAATCACATGACCAATCATGCAGAATGTTTGAGTAGTTTGCAAAAAATGCTAGTTCCTGGATATGTTGAAACAGGTGATGATACATCGCATCCTATTGAGCATACAAGAAACATAGCATTGTATATGGAGGACGGGAAGGTTAAACATCTTGCTGATGTGCTAAATGTTCCAAATATAACAAAGAATCTGGTTTCTGTTGGACAAATGGTTGACCAGGGGTTACAAGTCAAGTTCAATGCTGATGGATTATATGTAGAAGAGTACAAGCAAGATGGACGATTGATTGCCAAAGGAAACAAAGTGGGTAGAATGTTCACCTTAAATGTGAAGATTCTTGAAATGAATGCAGCCATGTTTGCGAAAGGTGGAGGAGTTATTGTAGATATAGAGATGTGGCACAAAAGGATTGGACATGCAAACTTACAAAGGCTGAAATTGATGCAGTCAAAGGAGATTGTCCATGGACTACCAAATTTCAAAGTTGCGGAAATGCAAAAGGTATGTGTAGCATGTCAATTTGGTAAACAGTCAAGAGCATCATTTCCACATGACAAGCATGTTAGTGAGAATGTACTAGAAGTAGTACATACAAATGTTTGGGGTCTAGCAAAGACCACATCTATGGGCGGTTGTAAGTTTTATGTTACTTTCATTGATGACCATACATGCAAAGTATGGCTATATTTCATGAAAGAGAAGAGCGAGGTGTTCACTCACTTCCAAAATTTTAAAGCTATGGTGGAAAAGCAAACAGGGAAGTACATTCAGACATTAAGATCTGATGGAGGAGGTGAATACATGTTAAATGAGTTCAGCAATTTTCTAAAAAATCATGGAATTCGGCATCAGTTTTCATGCACGTACACACCACAACAGAACGGTGTTGTTGAACACAAAAATAGACATATTGCAGAAATAGCAAGAGCCTTGATGGTTGAGAAGAATATGCCTCATTGTTATTGGGCATAAGCTGTGCATATTGTTGTATACATCATGAACAGGACTCCAATTGCTGTTGTACATCAAGTTACACCTGAAGAGAAGTTTACAGGTAAAAATCCAAACTTATCACATCTGCAAGTTTTTGGCTGTATTGCATATGTACATGTCCCACATGAATTAAGGATGAAGCTTGATCCAAAAGCAGAAAAGTGTGTCTTCATTGGATACTCCCTTGAGCAAAAGGGATATAAATGTTATAACCCACTCACACGACAGGTGAAGGTGAGCAGAGATGTGGTATTTGATGAAATGTCAAGCTTCTATGCAGATGCCAAAGAAGGACTAAGTCTTGAACCAAATGACAAAGAAAATGCTAAAAAATCAAGTGCAAAATCTTAGGTTTTGAGTGGACCGGATGCATCACCAAGCAATAGTTCCAACTCAAATCCATGGAGTGGAAGATTACGTGGAATTTTTAGTCTAGCAAATTCATCAAATACATCCAAGAAAGGTAAAGAAAAGCTTTTTGATGGTCATAAAACATGTGCAGGTTTTGAAGACGTTGATGGAGATTCAAGCGGTTCAGAAAAGAGTCTTGATGAGGAACTTGGATTGCCCTCTGTGAAGACTCCAGGAGTAAGAAGGGCACATGCAGATGATACAAGGAGAAGTGACCCAGGACTAAGAAGATCTGGGAGGATGTGGAATTCAGTGCAATGATTGACATATGATAGTTACATGGCTTGTCATTGTGCCTACATGACAAAGGTAATACAAGATGATGAACGTTCTTGCTTTGAAGATGCAATTGGAATTGGAGATTGGGAAAAAGCTATGGATGAGGAGATGGCTGCACTTTATGGAAATGATACATGGAAGTTGGTCCCATTGCCGCAAGGAAAGAAACCCATAGGCTGCAAATGGGTTTACAAGGTAAAGCATAATGCTGATGGTAGCATAAGCAGGTATAAAGCACGATTGGTAGCTAAAGGATATGCACAGACATATGGCATTGATTATGAGGAAACATTCAGCCCTGTAGCTAAAATGTCTATTGTCAGGACACTTGTTGCATTAGCTACAGCAAAAGGATGGACTTTGCATCAGATGGATGTGAAGAATGCTTTCCTACATGGTGAGTTATAGGAAGAAGTATATATGGACCAGCCACAAGGATATGAAGATTCAAAGCATCCAGAATATGTTTGCAAGTTGCAAAAGGCTTTGTATGGGCTGAAGCAAGCCCCTCATGCATGGCATGCAAGGATTGCTGATTACTTAACTAGCATGGGGTTTTTTATGTGTGATGCAAATCACTCACTATATGCAAGGAAGGCTGATGTTGGCATCATTATTGTGGCTATTTATGTTGATGACCTGATTGTAGGTGGTGATAATGAAGGAATCATCAAAGAGGTAAAGAAACTTCTTATGCAGGAATTTGACATGAAAGATCTTGGTGTGCTGCACTATTTCTTGGGCATTGAGTTTATACATACAGAAACAGGTATATGGATGTAGCAAAGGCAATATGCCTTGAATATGCTACAAAAGTATGGTATGGCTGATTGTAAGCCAATTTCTATGCCATTAGATCCGAATTTGAAGTTGGACACTACATCAGGTGAAGCATTGGAAAATGCTACTATGTACAGAAAAAGAGTGGGAAGTCTTATATATCTCCCAATTACAAGGCCTGATCTAAGTTATACTGTTGGACTTGAAAGTCAGTTTATGCAGGTTCCTAGGAAGCCACATTTGGATGCTCTGAGGCGCACTCTACGTTATGTGAGTGCTACTTTGGATTATGCATTGTTTTATGAGGCTAGTGTAGATTTGCAAGTTTATGGATACACCGATGCCAATTGGGCTGGTAGCATTCCAGATAGAAGATCTACTAGTGGTTTTCTATTCTCACTTGGGAGTGCAGCTGTTACATGAAGCAACAAGAAGCAACCCACTGTTGCTTTGTCGAGTACAAAGGCTGAGTATAGAGGTGCTGCAATGAGAGCATGTGAGGCATCATGGCTGGAGATGCTACTTGCAGATTTAGGTGTGGAAGTGCAAAAGCCTATCACCATCTACTGTGATAATCTTAGCAGCATATAATTAATACAGAACCCTATTTTCCATGCTAGAACAAAGCATATCGAGGTACATTATCACTTCATCATAGAGAAGGTATTAGCAGGTGATATTGATCTTGTTTATGTGAGAACAGATGAACAGGTTGCTGATATTTTCACCAAAGCACTTGGAGCTCAGAAGTTGAAGAAGTTTCGGGAGATGCTTGGATTACAGGATATGGCATTGAGCTTGAGGGGGAGTGTTGAGATATCAAGCTCAAACATGTGATGAACCAGGATGACACGTACCAGTTTTTCGTTTCTTTGACATGTATAGTGGTCACGCCGGTATATGTCAGGGATACTTCATTGAGCTTTATTAGATTTATCTACCGAGAGTGATGGTACATTTTTTCCTTGCCAGCTCACTCATTCATGGACATTATGTTTTTTCCTTATGTACTGATCTTTATATATTGCACTTGTTGTATTCATGTTTTTAGGTCATTCTTGTACATTCCTTTTTATGTAATAGAAGAAGAAGAAGAAGAAGAAAAAAAGATCATTTTCCTTGCCTCAATCTATGTGTGTGCTTCTCCTTGAGAGTGAGAGTGTGTGTGTGAGCTCTCTTCCTTATCTCCTTCCTCGTGGCAAATACCTACATTCCAAAGATAATCATTGAATTCTTGGGAGCATTATTCTCCCCCTCCATCACACCTCATTCTTAAGCTTTTGACCTGTAACTCTTTTTGCATATGCATGAAAATGTTTTAAAGCTCCAAATACTTATAATCTTTCCTTCAAGATATAAAGAGTTATCCATCTTGTAGCATCATCAATAAAGACAACATAATACCTAGAGCCATTGATTGATCCTTCTTTTGTTGGTCCCCGTACCTCTGTATGGATAAGCTCTAGTAGTCCATCATGCTTGACTCCTTTCTTGTGAAATGGTAATCTATGTGCTTTTCCCATTTTGCATGCTTCACATTTGTAGACCATGTATTGATTCTCCACATTGGTAGTCCTAGTATAGATTTATTTGCCACCATAGCTTTGATTCCTCTCTCATACCTCTTATGCCAAAGGGCTAATTCTGTAATCACTTCATCACCATGTGTGAGCAAGGCTTGACCAATGTTTCCTTGCACTTTCAGAGTAAAATGTCTACCTTTCTTCTTACCATACAGAATCGGATTATATTCATTCTCTGGATCTTCCACAAATACTCCTTCATTTGTAAATCTGACTTGAAAATCTTTCTCAACTATTTGTCCCACACTAATCAGATTCTTAGGTATTGTGGGAACATACAAAACATTGTTTAGTAAGTCTTCTCCACTCTTGGATTTCACTTTTCCAATTGAATGCACATTGTGTCTTGTTATAACCTATTTGAATTGTATGACTAGAAATACCTTCTTCTAATTTTGACATTAATTCTATATTTCCTAACAAATGATTAGAAAAACTAGAGTCAATATGGAATACCTTGAGATCTTCTTTTTCTGATGTGCTTATTGAATTCATCATCAATTTTGTATGGTTCTCATTTTGTGTACCATTTGCATAATTGTAGTAGGTGGTATTGTAAGATTGGTTTTGTCCGCAATTTCTTCCTCCACATATATCATAGCCACCTCTTTGACTTTGTCTTCCTCTTTGAAACTTATCTTGATATCTTCCACCTCCACCTTTGCCATTGTTGCTTTGATTCTTATTTGAAGCTTGTTGATTATACCAACAATCATAAGCCAAACGATTGCTCAAGCCACAAATGCAACATGTCTTCTTATTGTTATTCTGGTTACTTCTTCCTCTTCCATTTCATTTGCCTTTATCTCTGACATTACCTCTTCCTTTTACATAATTAGCCTAAGAAGTTGATTCTTCTTCATCCTTTGCTTTACCTTTATCTCCTTTCTTCTTATTCTTTGCATACATAGCAGAGCTATGTCCTTTATCTCCATCTGACTTCAAGTCTTGCTCGAATGTGAGCATCAATCTAAGCAATCGATTTAGATCTAGTACAAAATGATTTAATGAAATTTTAGTTGATAGTACAAAAGGTTTCCACCTTTCATCTCCTCTCAACCCTACAAGTAATTGTGCAATCAACCTATGATCTTCAATATCTTCATCTATAAATCCAAGGCTATCTTGCAAGTCCTTCATCTTAGTGACATAATCAGTAATGCTTTGGCTTTGCTTCTTTTTGAATGTTGTGAACTCTGACCATAAGCTAGCCTTCCTAGCTTTAGTAGTGTTTTGGAAGTGATCTTCCAATGCATTCCATATATCTTCAGTTGTTTCCAAACCTCTGATGTGTGGTAACAAATGATCTGTGATAGTGTTCTATATGTAGGCTCTTGCACTTGCATCTTTCTTTTGCCATAGCTTCAAAGCTTTTTGCTCTTCTTTATTTGCTCGACTATCATCTTCAAATGTAGGATTTTCTTCTTCACTTGTTACATATATCATGAGATCCTTACTCATAAGTAAAGCTTCCATTCTCATTACCCATGCAGGATAGTTGTCTCTGTCCAATTTGTCAATAAAGATATGATCTACCATGGTCTTCTTACTTCTACTATGACTTGTGAGTTTAAGGTTTAAATATTATTAACTTTTGTAGATATTTACCATTGAGGATTATTTCAAAGTAGTTCTTTGATGCCTTTTGATGTTAAGTGCTTTAGCTTCCAACTTTCCAATCAAAGTTTTCGAAGATCTCTTGTATCTGCACCTCCTTCTACTATTTTGGACCTTTTTGCTTTGATACCTCTTGTTGGTGTATGAAACACCACAAGAACCAAGCTAATGTGATGTTAGAAAACCCCTATAATCACCATTAACTTAGCAAGATTTCAAACTTCAACCCCTTTAACACTTTCCTTAGTAAATATGAACATTTACTCTTCTTGAAAATGTGTCTTTCCTTCTAGCTTCAATTCTTCTCTTATTTGACTTGAATCTCAAAGATTCTTGTGCTCAATGATTAATAGAAGTTCTTAAATATATTAAGCAATAGATTCCAAGAAAAACTTTCAAGTAATAACTTGCAAATAACTTGAAATGTCTTCAGAAGTTACACTATGTCTGAAAGTTACCTTCATCGATTTGACATGACTTCACTATTAAGCTTATTTCTTTGAGCACCCATCCAATTTTGCAAAGCTCTTTTGGTTGATTATATTCAAGGATGATAGCTTCAAAATGAGGCATTACTCATAAAAAACTTTACACTGTAATCTGAGATTTGACTTTGTGTCGAGCTCCGATGAGCTCCCCAATTTTTTTTCATCTTCTCTGCACTTGTATCGAGAACACCTGCTCAACACACAGCGCTCACAGAGATCGAAGACTTATTCTGCCACCCAGCCACGTGGAGAGTTCCTTTATTACTCTCTCTCTCTCTCTCTCTCTCTTCTACTTACCCAATATGGGTCATAGTCAAAGCTCCTCATATGAGTGCCACTTGGCACTCATATGAGTATCATACTTTATATGAATAAGAGGAGGGTCTCACCTCTAAGTCCTATTCATGTATGATACTCCATGTGACATTTCCTTCCCCTTAATTCCATTTTTGTCCTCAAAAATGGTACTGGAAGTCTGATAGAGAGAGAGAAATATTAGAACCACCACTCCCACTATATCCCCATGTATTGAAATACATGGTCATGTCTCTGTGTTGTTTCTCCATATCCTTCCCCTTAAGGAAACTCTTGGGAAGGTAATCTAAAACTGGGAAACCGTCTCTAAAGGGTGCTAACCCGCTCCCATGTGGCACTATCTTCTGAACTATCTTTCCACTTTACTAGGCACTCTTTATACAAGTGACTCCTCGTCCGTTTCTCTCGAGTGCGTAGTATGCTCTCAGGCTCATGTGGAATAGATTGGACAGAAATAGCCTCTACTACCTCACTGTCTGGAATGAGGTTGTCAGATTCACCCAGCCTTTTCTTAAGCCGGCTAACATGAAAAACTGGATGGGTTTGACTATTCTCTAGAAGTTGGAGCTGGTAAGCCATCTTTCCTATTCTCTTAAGTATTTGGAAAGGTCCACAATACCTAGGAGATAGTTTTGGACAGGGTCCCGTCTTCATGGTTTCAGACCTAGATGGAACTCTAAGATAGACTTGCTCTCCTACCTCAAAGTTGATCTCTCTCCTTTGAGGGTCAGCATAGGCTCTAGCTCTATCTTGAGCTCTCCTAATGTTGTCCTTAGCAAGCCTAAGCATATTGTTCATCTCTTCCCAGAAGTCCTTTGCAGCTTGAACCTTTTCATTCTGCAAGCCTACTGCATAAGGAGCTCTTGGCTGAAACTCTATTTGCCCATCCGACTGTGGATGCTCGGTCGTACTCATGCTAAGTTTTGTATCCAACCTTTTGAAGACCGCTCTCCAAAAGTGGCTAGTAAACTTCCTATCCCGATTAGAGACTATGTCTAAAGGAATACCATACAACCAGTATAGGTTCTCTACAAAAAGTCTAGCCAACTCTTGTGTCTTCAGTGTAGTATGTGTCGTAATAAAACTAGCCATTTTGGTTAACCTATCTACAATTACCCAGACTGAGTCGTGCCCTCTCTGTGTCTTAGGTAATCCAACTATAAAGTCCATGGAGATACTCTCCCACTTCCCATTAGGAATATCCAATGGGTGGAGAAATCCTCCAATCCTCAACCTCTCAGCTTTGTTGACCTGGCATTTGTTGCACTTAAGCACATACTCTAGGACGTCCTTATGAAGTCCAGGCCAATAAAATTGCCTCTTAACAACATCATAAGTCTTGTTAACTCTTGGGTGTCCCGCACTAGGTGTGTCATGACACTCATATAAAATATGCCATCTCATCTCAACATCTCTAGGGACACACACCTTTCCTTTATATAACAGATATCCATCATGGACACTATAATTCTTCCACTTGAATCCTTCTTGAGTACCTGTCAATACTCCTTCCTCAGTGGAAACCTGTATATCACAATCCCCATTCTCTATGGCTTCCCAAATCTCGGAATATGCAGGATCAAGCCTACATTTCCCTCTAATGGACTCAAGTAGCTCACTAGTGATTTGAGTAAAACTCAGTCCATTGAGCATAGGCATGCGGCTATGTGAATGAGCCACTACATTAAACTTTCCCTTCCTATACCTAAGCTCATGATCAAACTCCTGAAGGGTCTTTGCCCATTGGGCCTTACGACCTTTAAGGTCTGTTTGATTAGAGAGCCACTTAATGCTCTCTTGATCAAACACTATCGTAACTTTGGCACCATACAAATGATGATGCCACTTCTTCAATGCATGGACAATTGCATACAACTCCTTCTCATAGACGGAGTAATTCTTCTGAGCCGGTTCTAGTTTCTTACTCTCAAAAGCTACTGGTCGACCATCCTGTACTAAAACTGCTCCTATGGCAAAGTCACTCGCGTCAGTCTCAACCACAAATGGTTTGTTGGGATCTACTATATGTAAAAGTGGAGCTGTAGCAATTGTTACTTTCAACTTCTCCATACTTTGCTTTTGTTCGTCTCCCTAATGAAAGACTTTCCCTTTCCCTTTAAGATGTTCCGTCATCGGGACAGCAATCTTGGCATAATTCTTAATGGATCTTCGATAGAAATCTGATAAACCTAGGAAGATCTGCAGCTCTTCCAGGTTCCTTGGATGTGGCCATTCCATAATAGCCCTTACTTTTTCAGGATCCATCTGGATTCCATCCTGGGAGACTATATGCCCAAGATATCTAACCTCTCACTTGAAAAATTCACACTTTGATTCCTTAGCAAAGAGTGAATTTTCCCTTAGCACTTGAAATACCTTCCTCAAGTGTTCCAAGTGCTCCTCTTCTGATGCACTATAGATCATAATATCATCCAAAAATTCTACCACAAAGTGTCCTAGATAAGGCCATAAAACCCTATTCATGAGTTTCATGAAAGTGGCAAGAGCATTGGTGAGACCAAAAGGCATCACCAAAAACTCATAGTGCCCATATCTAGTTCTAAATGTAGTCTTAGGGACATCCTCTATCCTAATCCTGATTTGATGATATCCTGATCTAAGGTCAAGCTTGGTAAAATACCTAGCTTGATGTAACTAATCAAATAGATCTTCCAATCTAGGCATTGGAAACCTATTTTTTATAGTTACCTTATTAAGTGCTTTATAGTCTATACATAGTCTCATAGAGCCATCTTTCTTTTTAACTAGGAGCATTGGTGATGCCCAAGGTGAGTTATTAGGTTTAATGAAGCCCTTATCTAAATAATCCTACAACTGCTTCTCAACCTCCTCATGTTGAGAAACACTAAGCCTATAAGGTGGTATGCAAATAGGGTTAGTGTTAGTAACAACCTCAATGGCATGGTCAATGTCCCCTCTCTCCAGTGCTAGCCCTCTAGGTAAGTCAGTGGGAAAAACATCTCTATACTCAAACATAAGATCCTTAAAACTTTTAACCACACACTCTTGCAAAAAATAATAGTAGAAAGTCTTGTTCATATTTACATTCCTAGCATGAAAATTTACATCAGATGAGTTGTCTGTACAATGCTCCATATCATGACTATACAATAAAAACATGTCATGTACATGCTGAGAATAACAAAGACTATACAACTCTAGTGATGAAATGAGAGGTGCACTAGGCACATCTCTCTCTCCCTGAATACAAACTTTACTTCCATTCTTTTCAAATTCAAGTGTGTTATTTTGATAGTTGCATTTAAGTGTGTCTCCCAACCCCCATACCCACTCTCTTCCTAAGACTAGATCTGTCCTCTCCATATTCATAATTTGGAAGTCCATATAATCTGTATAGTCCTGCATCTTGACTTCCAAATTGGATACCATAGTATCCCATATTCTCTTATCTTGCCCTTGCATCATAGATACAATGTATTTATGTGCACTAGGCTACTGGGGAATCTTTAATTTCTTGACCAAAGCATAGTTTATAAAATTATGGGTGGCAGAGTCATCTATCATGACCCGCACCCTGGTCCCGTACACACTACCATGCAATTTGACTAGGTCATGTGGTCCAAACTGCTGTGACCACAATGACTGAGTCAAACAACAGGTGTGTTCTATATCCTCGTGCATCACCTTCACTCCCTTGCACCTAGAGCTGCCATGAATAGGAAGGGTTTGCACTAGGTGGACCACCTTTTTGCCCTTTTCGGGTGTCGTACTATACTCTAGTCCCTTTTTCTTTTCTTCCCCCTTCTTGAGTGGATAGTTCCACTGTGAATGGCTAGGAGATAGGCACCTAAAACATAGGTTCTCTCTTTTGGCCCTCTCAAACTGATCTGTGGATAACCTAGGCCCTTGTGATCTTTGTTTTTTAATAAAAACTTTGTTTTTCCCAAAAGGCAACTTCTTCTTGAACTTAATGGTACTAAGAGGCTTGAGGGACTGATCCGTCTCCATAGGAGTATACTGAGGATGGTTATGGTCCTCATAAATCTGTGCATATTTGATCACCTCCTCAAACGTCTTAGGCGCATTCCTTCTGACTTCCCTCTTTATGGCTTTATCTAAGCCCCTAACAAACCCTCTGGTCTTCTGAAAATCATCTAAGCCCTTAAGTTTCAAAATGATCTCCCTATAGTGGGATAGGTAGACCGAAAGGGGCCTACCTCTCTGTGTAATCCTATCCCACTCATCCCAATTCCTCTCCTCCTCATTCTCAGGAAGAAACTCTTTTAGGAAGAGAGTCTCAAATTGAGTCCAGTCAGTAGGGATAGAGTTCGCCTCCTTAAGACTCATCCACCACTTATAAGCACGCGGGCCGAGGGAGAGACTCGCCTCTAGCACACGGTACTCTGGTTGGGTGCCCTTCAATTGATGCAAATCATGCCACTTTTGTAAAAAAGTGTAGATTGCATCCTTGTTCCTGTCTCGATCATCCCCCGTAAAGGTAGGTGGCTTCAAGTCTTTCAGGAAGGGAGCTTCCCTAGAGCTATCTCCTTTGTGCTTACTAGGAAGAGAAGTATCTTTCCTAGTGAGCTCTAAAGGAATAGGAGGGGTCTCTCTTTCCTTCCTAGCTAGGAAAGAGGTGACACTAGTCTCAAGTGAGATAATTTGAGACTTAAGTTGTTGTATGAGAGATGTGATGCTACCAAGATCTCTCTCTAATTTGAGGGTTTGCTCTTTCAAGTCTATGAATCGTTCACGAGTGACAAACTCATCTAAAAGTTCCTCATATATATAATCTTCCTGTGAAGGCTCTTTTTCTTCTATGTTCTCTTCTATTTCTTGCCCTAATTCTACTTCTTCCATTCTAGAATCAAGATCCTCTAGTTTCTCTTTAGATGGAGAAGTGGTTTCAACTACTTGTTTACCTTTAGATTCCATGTTTTAATTCCCTTCCCCTGTTTGCTAACTAGAATGTATGAAAATGAATGGAAGTAAAGCTCAAATATGCAAGAAGAAGAGAAATATATCACAAGAGCACTTCCCTGTTACAAAGTAAAGCCACGGAAGCGATATCCAAGTGATCCTTGAAGCTTTAGGTTGCTGATTTTGAATCCTTGCCAGGCCCAAACAAAAAAATGGAAATGTCTGGTTGGTCCGGGGAGCTTCTAAACATCAAAAACCATCCAAAACAATGCCAAAACCACGTGCGAATAGCCCCAATCAAGCAAACTGAGTAAAACTGAGAAACTTCTGAGATTTAACAATCCTCGCCTGTCCAAGAAATGTGTCCCAGCACCTATACTTCAAAAATCTAAGAGTATCCCAAGTGAAAAAAGTGAATTTGGACACCAGATGGTGAAAAACTAGGCCCGGGAGTGGCTGCCTAGTTCCTGCTGAAGCACTGCAGAGAGATTTTGGTGGGGCAAATCTCATCCAAATCCAACATCCATGGTCTTCGAATGAAGCTTAAGAGTGTAGCTTCAAAACATGACCAAGATTCTTGAAATCCGATATCGTATAAGGAAGCTATGGTGCGGAGAAGTCAGATATGTCACCGATGGGAAGTGAAAGAACTCATCTTCATGGATGGATGACTTTGAGAAGCTCAAAACTGAGGAACCAAAGCTTTTTTGAAACCACCCAAAGCCCATATCCCATAACCACAGCCCATATTACATGTATTCATCAATATTTTGCCCAAAATTCTTGATCCATGGTCTCACTTTTGTACTCTAAAGTTCCAAGAAAATTTCAAAAATTTACCTCCTTGCTTAGCTTGAGTTCACTGTCACACGGAAAAACACTTGGACTGTCGATGGAGGGGACTTTTATCCCACATATGTGTCACGAGGAAGGAGATAAGGAAGAGAGCTCACACACACACTCTCACTCTCAAGGAGAAGCACACACACAGATTGAGGCAAGGAAGAATTATCTTCTTCTTCTTCTTCTATTACATAAAAGGAATGTACAAGAATGACCTAAAAAACAAGAATACAACAAGTGCAATGTATAAAGATCATTACATAAGGAAAAACCTAATATCCGCGAATGAGTGAGCTGGCAAGAAACAAATGTGCCATCACTCTCGGTAGATAAATCTAATAAAGCTCAATGAAGTATCCCTGACATATATCGGTATGACCACTATACATGTCAGAGAAACGAAAAACTGATACGTGTCATCTTGGATCATCACATGTTGAGCTTGATATCTCAACACTCCCCCTCAAGCTCAACACCATATCCTGTAATCCAAGCATCTCTCGAAACTTCTTTAACTTCTCAGCTCCAAGTGCTTTGGTGAAAATATCAGCAACCTGCTCATTTGTTCTCACACAAACAAGATCAATATCACCTGCTAATACCTTCTCTCTGATGAAGTGATAATGTACCTCGATATGCTTTGTTCTAGCATGGAAAACAGGGTTCCGTGCTAACTGTATGCTGCTAAGATTATCACAATAGATAGTGATAGGCTTTTGCACTTCCACACCTAAATCTGCAAGTAACACCTCCAGCCATGATGCCTCACATGCTGCCATTGCAGCACCTCTATACTCAGCCTCTGTACTCGACAAAGCAATAGTGGGTTGCTTCTTGCTGCTCCATGTAATAGCTGCACCTCCAAGTGAGAAAAGAAAGCCACTAGTAGATCTTCTATCTGGAGTACTACCAGCCCAATCTGCATCGGTGTATCCATGAACCTCCAAATCCACACCAGCTTCATAAAACAATGCATAATCCAAAGTAGCACTCACATAGCGTAGAGTGCGCCTCACAGCATCCAAATGTGGCTTCCTAGGAACCTGCATAAACTGACTTTCAAGTCCAACAGTATAACTTAGATCAGGCCTTGTAATTGTGAGATATATAAGACTTCCCACAATTTTCTTGTACATACTAGCATTTTCCAATGCTTCACCTGATGTAGTATCCAATTTCAAATTCTGATCTAATGGCATAGAAATTGGCTTACAATTAGCCATACCATACTTTTGCAGCATATTCAAGGCATATTGCCTTTGCGACATCCATATACCTATTTCTGTATGTATAAACTCAATGCCCAAGAAATAGCGCAGCACACCAAGATCTTTCATGTCAAATTCCTGCATAAGAAGTTTCTTTACCTCTTTGATGCTTTCTTCATTATCTCCACCTACAATGAGGTCATCAACATAAATAGCCACAATAGTGATGTCATCATCAGCCTTCCTTCCATATAGTGAGTGATCTGCATCACACATAGAGAACCCAATGCTAGTTAAGTAATCAGCAATCCTTGCATGCCATGCACGAGGGGCTTGCTTCAGCCCATACAAAGCCTTTTGCAACTTGCAAACATATTCTGGATGCTTTGAATCTTCATATCCTTGTGGCTGGTCCATATATACTTCTTCCTGTAACTCACCATGTAGGAAAGCATTCTTCACATCCATCTGATGCAAAGTCCATCCTTTTGTTGTAGCTAATGCAACAAGTGTTTTGACAGTAGACATTTTAGCTACAGGGCTGAATGTTTCCTCATAATCAATGCCATATGTCTGTGCATAACCTTTAGCTACCAATCGTGCTTTATACCTGCTTATGCTACCATCAACATTATGCTTTACCTTGTAAACCCATTTGCAGCCTATGGATTTCTTTCCTTGTGGCAATGGAACCAACTTCCATGTATCATTTCCATAAAGTGCAGCCATCTCCTCATTTATAGCTTTTTCCCAATCTTCACTACCAATTGCATCTTCAAAACAAGAAGGTTCAGCATGATTTTTTAGAAAACTGTTGAACTCCTTTGACATGTATTCACCTCCTCCATCAGATCTTAATGTTTGAATGTACTTCCCTGTCTGCTTTTCCACCATAGCTTTAAAATTCTGGAAGTGAGTGAACACCTAGCTCTTCTCTTTCATGAAGTATACCCATACTTTGCATGTATGATCATCAATGAAGGTAACATAAAACCTGCAACCGCCCATAGATGTGTTCTTTGCTGGACCCCAAACATTTGTATGTACTACTTCTAGTACATTCTCACTAACATGCTTGTCATGTGGAAATGATGCTCTTGATTGTTTACCAAATTGACATGCTGCACATACCTTTTGCATTTCTGCAACTTTGAAATTTGGTAGTCCATGGACAATCTCCTTTGACTGCATCATTTTCAGCCTTTGCAAGTTTGCATGTCCAATCCGTTTGTGCCATATCTCTATATCTGCAATAAGTGCTTCACCTTTTGCAAACATGGCTGCATTCATTTCAGGAATCTTCACATTTAAAGTGAACATCCTACCCACTTTGTTTCCTTTGGCAACCAATCGTCCATCCTGCTTGTACTCTTCTACATATAATCCATCAGCATTGAACCTGACTTGTAATCCCTAGTCAACCATTTGTCCAACAGAAACTAGATTCTTTGTTATATTTGGAACATGCAACACATCAGCAAGATGTTTTACCTTCCCGCCCTCCATAGACAATGCTATGTTTCTTGTATGCGCAATAGGATGCGATGTATCATCACCTATTTCAACATATCCACGAACTGGCATTTTCTGCAAACTACTAAACCATTCTGCATGACTGGTCATGTGATTTGAAGCACCTGAATCAACATACCAGACATTATCATTCGATTTTGAAACACCAGCAAACATCGTATTCATCATGTGATGTTGAACCATAAACAGCTTCTCAGAATCATCTGCACTTGTGGATGCATAGTTGTTTTGCTGCCTTCTGTTATTTTGATTCTTTAACCTGCAATCACGTTCAAAGTGTCCAGGTTTACCACAATTCCAGCATCCTTTACTATCATTACCTGAATCATTTCTTTAGAAATTTCTGCGACCTCTTTGGCTCCCCCTGCCTCGAAATTGTCTTCTTCCTCCTGCATGATTATGTTGTTGACCTTGGTCTTGGTTACTGTTTGTAGCTCAGTGATGAGTAGCACCTCCTTTAATGTCAATCCGGGAAGACGTGAGGATGGTATGAAGACCTCGAGCAAGTGGAGGCACAAGTGCGTGAGTGAGAAGCACACGAACACGCACACACATACACACACACGCGCACACACGGTAAGACAAAGAGTGAGAAGCAATGGAGTTCTTAGATTACTTTCAAAAAAGCTCTTACAAGTTCGTTTCAATTACAATCTAACCTCAAAAATGAGCTCTCTAGCTCTTTTTATAGTTTTTGACTAGGTTTTGGCCCTGTCCAGACCTAGTGTCCGGCCTAGTTAAAAATTAGGTTCCAGGGCCAATTTGAGGGCTTAAACGGAGTCTAAAAAATACGAAAATTGATATGTAGGTACTTCTAAGGCTCCTCAAGCTCAAGGACTCCTTGGCTTGCACAAAATGGAGCTACAAAAATATGAAATGGTATTTACAATGATTGTTAGTGATAAGAATCACTGTTATAAGGATGTTGATTTGGAAAAATTTGAAGGGCCTATCTGCCAGATTTGCGTCGACTGCTTTGTCTACTTACTCCTTCACCTCGCTCTAACTCTCTCCGCTGGCTTCCTTGTCTAGTCAGTCCTTGGGTGCCCATACTGCTCTCAACACCCCCCCCTCTCGCGTCTGTCGTCCCTGACAGACTCTTGTTGCTGGGAGTGTTGGATGTAATATTCCACAACCTGAGTGGCAAGCTGATGTTCTTGTATGTGTAGTCCTGTGGCCAAGTCTGTCATCATGCGATCCCAATCAATTGGTCCTGGAATGTCCGAGTGTGGCAGACGTAACTGATTTGCATGGATCGCTTGTTCTACTGCGAATAGATGTAGCAAATGCGTGGGTCTGGGAATGAAAATTTCGGGGTATTTCCAGAATCCCGTAGAGAACATTTCCTCAAATGTCTGCTTGAAGCATGCGGGTAAGTACTTTATTCGTGCATGCCAGGCAAAGATTATCGTGACCGAGGGAGTCTCGCTCATGTCGTAGACTAAATCCTTGTTACCTTGAGAGAATCCAGGGGCAGAGATGTATGGAGCTTGTACATTCCGAAAGGCTTTGAAGACAATGGTCATGATCTCGAATATCTTCATACACATTTTTGCTGCTATTTCGGGTACATTATTTAGACGTGTAGACCAGTGCCGAATTGTTGATATCATGTAGGCTACGGTTGGGGTCCCTCGAGGTGGAGCAAAATATGGATAGTTAACCCAAGCCGAGCATTCTTTATTGTTGCGTACCTTGATTGCAAATGCTTGCCAGGATCTGCGACGTACCACTGGGCAATAGCATGGATTATACTTGATATATAGTGGCATGGTTGCCCAGGTGCTCATCATCTCTGGGTAATCGGTTAGTAGACGTGCACGCCAATTAGGTTGGAAGATCGAGCCAGCACGTGCATCTGTCGGTAAATCCCCTATCTCAAATTGAGTGGCGAATGTGGGCTCCTTCCCTGTATGTCTTTTGACTTCTGCATTATAATCATGTAGTAAGACAAAATAAGGCATGTATTGCGACTCTGATGTTGTGATTAACCGTTGATGGGATAAGTTTTGAAAGTAGGAAGACCTAAGGACAGTTTCTTCCAGATTTGTGAGAGATTGCATTTGCACAGCCACATGATCATCGTGTGTCTTACCCACTTTCTCGACCCTTTTGACCCAATCTGGAACTTGAATTTCTAAAGTGTCTTGTCCTTCCTCTGTAGTGCGACCACCGGGTGTCGGCATCGGCTCGTATGGCTCTTCATAGCTGTCATCGACGGGGATTTCCACTACTGTTTCAGGTTCTGGTTCTTCAATGGGCGAGGGTGGCCTTTCATATGGTAAGAGGCGTGCTTGGAGTTCTGCCACCTGTTTCCGGAGGGTCTCTACTTCTTCTGTAGAGTGTTGCAAGATTACCGGCTCCTGTTGAGCTGTGGGGACACTGGCTATCTGTTTCTTTAGATCTGCACATTCAGTCTCTAACTTTTCATATGACTCCAAGAAATTTGCATGCTCCTCAAGTAAGATGCGAATGTCTTCCGATGGGACTGCTCTATATCTGGTAGGGCTAATGGTTGCTCCTACAGTTCCTTCCATAGCCGCTTCAAAGTTGTCTTGGTTTTGTTGTTGAAGTCTCTTGTTCTCTTCTAGTGCTGCTGCCATATGCTTCCTTAATAGCCCAATGTTGCGTCTGAGTGTAGCATTAGATATCATTTGCGCTTGAAGCACTGTTTCTAGTTCCTTGACTGCTTGGTCATCTACTGTTGATGTCTTTGATTCCAATTCGGAGTGAGCCTGCTGTAATGTTGTATGCTCGGTTAGGAGCGTTTGGTAATCATCTTCAAGAGTGGTGACCCTAGCTTGCAGACGTTGAGATTCTGCCTGGAGGGCCATAGTGCGTTCTTCCAATCGATGGTATTCTTGTTGTAGTTGATGTGCACACTGAAGTAAGGTGTTGAACGTGCTATTTACATTATGAGATGCAAGGGGAAAAGTTTGAAGTGCAGGGGAGGTGGGATTGGGTAGGGGGGTAGTGAATGATGTGTGTGCCAATGATGTGAGTGGTGAGGTGGGGGGTAAGGGAGGGGGAGATGGTGGAATCGTGGGGAGAGGTGCTGTGGTTGGTGAAATGTCCATTGGGTCAGACAAAGTGGTGTGTACAGGGGCTACCATGTAGGTGGGTATGGTAGGTGAAGTGAGTGTGGTGTTCGTGTAAATTGATGTTGTTGCGAATATCGGGGAAATGTGCCTCTGAAACATTGGAGAGCGGATGAACTGCTCCACAAAGGATGGGTATGGGGGTGGTGAGGTCAGGTTGAAAGAGGGGTAGGGGCCAGATGGGAAGTGAGGGTCATGGAATGGAGGTGCCCGTAGTGGGGAATAGGCTGGGAAACACAGGGTGCCTTTGGTGGGTGCTGGGTTTCCAACTACACTTGGAATTATGGGTTGGCCAGTCATGGATTCGGAGGATAGAAGGGATGAAGTGTACAAGGGATTGGTGACGAAGGAGAAGAGGGTGTCTTGTGAGGTGGGTTCTCGAAATGAGAATGATTTGAATGAGGATGGGTTATAAGTGAAGGTAGAGGTGATGACTGTCGTTTCTTCCATGGTGGGAGGTGGTGGTGGGGGTGGAGAAGGTGGTGATGGAGGATGCTGGGGTGAGATGGGTGATGTCTGAATGAAGGTTTTGGCAGAGAGGTCAGTGGTGGTTGTGGGGGTAGCTGTTGTTTCAATGGGTACTTCTTGTTCTGTGACGGGTATCCTGATAGTCTTACCTGCTCGTGGTAACGTGTCAACTCTGCGTTTGTCATACCTTACGGACTGGCGGACTGCAGTGTGGACAGCCTCCGGAACTCCTAAAGATTCTGACACTAATTTGAGGGTGTCAATGAAATGTTGGTCCACCCCTTCATCTGATAGCATTTCTTGCATCAAAGCTTGACCGGATACAAGAGAGAGTTGATGCCTTTCTTGTACTGCTTTGATTGTGTCGTATAACCTTCGTAGTTGAGCTGTATATGCTGGTGCACCTACAAGTTTTGGCACTTCTTGTTGCTCCTCTTGATGCTCTTGATCATAGTCCTCCTCATCTTCCTCCTGTTCTTCATCTCCGTCATCCTCTTCATCCACTTCAACTGGGGTGACAGGTGCTTGGGAGGTTGTGGCCTACGTTTGCACGTTTTCCGCTTGTTGTGCCTCTTCTGCCTCCAGCTCTACATCTTGTAATAATTGTTCGAAATCTTCATTAGTGAGTTCTTCCAAAGGTGCACCACTGGGAAATTCAAGATCGGTTGGGATAGGAGGGAATATCAAGGTGGAACCATCGGTGCTACGTCTTGGAAGTCAGAGTGTGAATGGTCGGACTCTTCGGGGTGGAGGGGTAACATCTGGTGTTAGGGTGGCTCCACGTGGTTGAGCACATGGGACTTGGACAGTGCCTCTCATCTTCTTAGAAGGGGGTCCAGTGGACGTCCTGCCTCTAAACTGCTCTACACGATTCCACATTAGGGCCCGTTGAATAGGAATGTCATAAGCCAAACACCTATAAATGATTCTCGTCAGAGCACAGCAACCATATAAAACCTATTTCCGCGGCCATCGTTTGTGAGCTAGGTGTATCTGATCAATTATCCAGTGGGGTAAGTTGATGGTGAGGCTCTGTGTCTCTGCCAGATACAAACTAAACCAAATCTTTTTGGGCGGCATGGTGAATCTATCTTGTGCCGGGAAAGCAAAGTGTTGCATGCACATGCGAAGGTGTATCGCAATATTAGGCGTCATGGACACCATGTCCTTGAGTTTGGTGAGACTTCGATTCTTCATGTAATCTGGTACTAGGGTTTCCTTCTCTGTAGGAATATGCATTCCGTGCATATCTAGAGCCTCTCTCACCAAGTTGTTTGATAGCCTAAACCTCTTGTGCTCATTCCCCTTTGTCAGAGATGGAATCACAAATGAGCTTGCACCTTTTGGGTTCTGGTTTGGAGTCAAGGTGTTGATGAGATAGTAGCATCGCATGAAGTCAGGCTTTGGGAGCCGTGCACTGAAATATGCATTCAATCCTGCCTTTTCCCATATCGAACGTAGACCTTCTGCATTTTGTAACTTCTCGAATTCTCTTGTAAAGAAATGATATCTGCCTTGCTTCCCATTGAAGTCCAACTCTGATTCCCATAGGTACGTTCCCTCACCCAAGGGTCCTGCCACTTCAGTAAACCAGTGGGAAGTCTTTCCTACGGGCATGGTGTGGCCACACGGAGGGTCCGCAATAGGTATGATTTTGACGGCCTGCAATTCTTCTGGTCTTTCATTTGTCTCAGGCAAAACGGGTAAACTGTCTAAGTCCACCACTTGCGGGCTTGTTTCTGTGTGAGAGCTAGTTCCTGCTGCCTCAGCCATGTTGAAAACTTCGCAGCTGGTTCTGTGAGAATATATGAATAAATGTTAACATTGCAATGGACACAAAAATGACACGGTGTCCCCTGTTACAACATTAACTTAAAGTTCGGGAGTGGTTAGGGGTTAATAAGTGCTCGGTGCTAGTGTGTGTAGTTAGGAATTGGGTAGACCTACGAGCTAAGCGGAATGATGTGAAGTGAGAGTGAAGCGGTTAGTAGGTGGTCATGGATTTACAATTGGGGTCCGGGGGTTTGTTACAAGTCTTGGGCTGCCAAATGCAGTGGATGGGTTTTGCTCTTGGTTTCGTAGAGACTCTCGAGAGCTTTATAGGTGTGTTAGCTTGAAATTGAGGCCTTTTAGGGACCCATTTACAAGTGATTCTGTTCGTGCTCATGGGCCTTGGTGTTGAAAATGAGTGGATGTCGGTTGTGCGAGTGAATGGATCATGCTGTGTAGGGTGTGTTCTTGGTGTAGCTATTTGAGCCCGCAAACAAGCCTTAGGCACCCAAATTTGTCTTGATTGTGGGTTGGCCTTCATCGACTTCTTGGGCACCCAAATAGACTTCACGTTAGCAGATGAGCTTCTGAAAGACTTCTTATTAGTATCGTGTTGTTGGTTACTAATAAGAGGCTTTGCCCGTGTGGTTGGCTTGAGTGCAACCGGGTGTTTGCCTTTCCGCACCCACACTTGTTTCACTTGCTGAGACATTTTGTTGTGCAGGTACTTTTGATCTCCAACATAGGTAGTACTCTGCTTCTTCTGCCTTGGATCCACCTTTGGTTGCTGCCTCCCTCTGGCCTTTGGAAAAGAAGGGAGTTCAGTTGCATCCCTGACTCCTTTTTTGCAACCATCATTCTTCTGCAACACATAGTTTTGGACAAGAACAGCATGTACATCTTCATGTGTACTCCTGGAAGGACCAGGAGTGTGTGCCTTTCCTAGTTCCTTGAGTGCTCCATTATCTAACTCTACTGTAATTCGGCTATGATTGACCCATACTTGAAGAAGTCCACTTCTTAGGTTTAAGTTGACTGCTTGGTTATAGATCCAGTCTTGACCCAAGACAAGGGGTTCAGTGAGGTCCTCATCTTGACACACTAGTACTTTAACTGTCATTGCCTCATCATGAATATAGAGGGGAAGTTCCACCTCGCCCATGCAAGGGGTTTCCACGCCTCCCAATCCTATGAGATATGCTTCCACAGGATTGACAGATAATTGCAACTCTTGACAGTAAGACAATTTAACAGCACTAGAGGCTGCACCTGAGTCAATCAAGGCTCTTACAGTCCTTGCACTCTTTCCTTGCCCTATGTCTAAGGTTATGAAAGGACGTCGATCAGTTATCCTATGTGAGCTAACACCTGAAACTTCACACATAGCCACATGATATCCTGGATCTGCGTATGCATCTGGCACAGGTTGCTCTCTACCTTGTCTTCTTAATTTCATTCTCCGTATGCGCTCTAGGGCTTCTGCTTGAGCTTCTTCTCGAATTCGTTCTTCCTCCTCTTTACGTTGCTTAGCAGTATTGAGTCGACTTAGCATTTCCTCCGTGAGGGGTTCCTGATACAACTTGACTCTGCATCCGCTAATATAGTTAGGGAGAACATCACCCTCTAAAGTGGCTAGTTGTACTGCTCCACTCGTGGAGATCCTATTGATGATCATAGGTCCGTAGCCTCTCTTCTCGAGTTTCCTCGCATGTTGCTTCAATGTGTAGACTAAAACTAAGTCGCCTGCCTTTAAACCTTTATCCTTAACGTGGGCATCAAAGTAGGCCTTCTGTCGTTTCTTAGCTGCATATATCCCTGTAGCTGCTCTCAGTCTTGTTTCCCCTAATCGTTCAAGGTCAAAGAGTCTAGAGGAGAGTTCATGACCCGTCCATTCGTGCTCTTGTGCTACTTTCAATGTAGGTATTAAGAAGTCCAAGGGTAGCACGGCGTTTTGGCCAAACACCATCTGAAAGGGGGTGGCTTGGAGTACCGTCTTCTAGGCGACTCGGTATGCCCAAACAGCATGGTGTAGCTGTTTGTCCCAATCAGAGCGTTTAGTGTTCACTAATTTTGTCAGTACATTACATAGAATCTTGTTTGTGCTTTCGGCTTGCCCATTAGCTTGTGGGTGATAGGGGGCAGATTTCTTATGCACTACCAAGAATTCTTGGAGTAGATTTTCAATCACTTCATTCAAGAAGTGAGTGCCTCTATCACTCACTAGCTCTATAGGTAGCCCGTATCTAGTGAATACATTCTCAAATAGAAACTTAGCTGTTGTTTGAGCATCGTTCTTCGTTGTGGCTTTTACCTCTACCCACTTAGTTAGATAGTCTGTTGCAACAATGATATATTCTGCATGAGAACCCTTAGCTGGGGGATTAATAGGACCTACGAAGTCTATTCCCCACTTAGAGAATGCACGTCCACCCATCATGGGTTTCAGTGGCATCTCGTCTTTACGTATAGGATACTGAGTTCTCTGGCAAACGTCACACCATTTCACATAGGTATGTGCGTCCATGTGAAGGGTCGGCCACCAGAAGCCCGCAAATAGGATTGCCTTGATCACCCGATCTGGTCCAAAGTGTCCTCCTGCTACCCCTTGGTGAGCAGTTTCCAAGATCTTGAGATACTCACTCTCATGGACACATAGTCTCAGGTAACCGTCTTTACCACGTTTGTATAGATTATCACCAATAAGTGAGTAATCCTGGGCTTCTTGTTCTAAACTCCTTTGCCTCTCCAGAGTCATGTCTGGAGGGAATGTTTTTGTCCTCAGGAAGGATACTAGTGGTTCACTCCAATTTGGCACAATGGACACTTGATAAAGAGTGGCATGTTCCACACGTGGTTTAGTGCAGCAGATTGGGCATTCCTTGCACAACCTTTGGACATCAGCTTCCATAGTTGGCCAATGTACTCCGAGTCTCCTTAGCGTCTGTAAGGTTCGTTGCTTTGAGTAGTGTTTCTCTAATGCACCTACATGTGCTAAATGCAACCAGTTATTGTACTCGTCCTCTTCCACACAACAAGCCAAGATTCCTTGATCCGTGTGCTTGTACATGCTTCCTGCCATGATGTGGTACTTTTGGGCTTTCACAACCTCTCTATTCCGTGTGTTTACTACTGGATGGTTAGGCCCGTATGTCAATACTGGTACCAATGGCTTAGCCCACTGCGGTACCACTTCCAAGTTAAACAAGTAAGCATCAGGAAGGTCATCTGACACTCCTTGTGGGGCTTCTCCCGATGTGAGCCTACAAAGGTGATCAGCTCTCAAGTGAGTCCTACCTTTCCTTACCACAACCTCAAAATCATATTCCATTAGCAAGAGAAACCATCTTACTAATCTTCCTGTATTGCATGGCTTGTTTACGAGATATAACAATGCTTGATGGTCTGTAAAAAATTTAAACTTGTTTGCAAGCAAATAGTGTCTAAATTTCTTAACTGCATATACCATGCCTAAGCCTTCTCTCTCCGTAGTGGTGTAATTTCGTTCAGCTGCATTCAATTGTCTACTAGCGTAGGCAATTGGAAGATCCATATTACCTTCACCCGTAGGTTGTGCGAGTACACATCCAATAGCATAATTGGAGGCATCCACGTGAACATGGAATGGTTTGTTCCAATCTGGTGTGGTCAAGATTGGTGCTGAACATAATCTTCGTTTAAGCTCCTGGAAGGAGTTCTCACATTCATCCGTCCACTCTAAGTTAGTCAGAAGTTCGTACATGGGCTTTGCAATGACAGCATACATGTGTATAAATCGGCGGTAGTAACCACAATGTCCCATGAAAGCTTGAACTTCTTTGACATTCCTTGGCCTAGGTAGTTCTGCGATGGCTCTCACTTTCTCTTTGTCAGTGGATATGCCGTTCTTAGACACTATGTGCCCTAGAATTTTGCCTTGCCTGACCATAAAAATGCATTTTTCTGGGTTCAGGCAGACCTGATATTCTCTACATTTGTCAAAGATTTGTCTGAGTTCAGGAATATGGGTTTGTCTAATGTTGGAATGAGCACAAAGATCATCAACATAGACTTCTAAATTCTTCCTCAGGAACTCTTTAAATACATGGCACATCAGCCTTTGGAAGGTAGCTGGTGCATTGGTAAGCCCAAATGGCATTACACGAAAGGCAAATATACCCCACTCTGTGGCAAAAGCTGTCTTATGCTGATCTTCTGGAGCTATGGCTACTTGATTGTAGCCTGAAAATCCATCGAGGAAGCTGTACACTTCCTTGCCTACTACTCTTTCTAAGAGATGCTCTGTGATAGGAAGCGGATAGTTATCTCGAATTGTGGCTGCATTAACCTTCTTCAAGTTAATGCATACACGTAATTTACCATTCTTTTTGGGCACCACAACAATAGGGGATACCCATTCAGTGTGCTCAATTTCATAGATAAATCCAGCTTCAACCAGTCTATCTATCTCCTCTTTAATCTTGGCAGCGTAATTGTCGTTATATGTGTAGGGCTTTTGCTTAGAGGGTTTAGCGTCTGAGGTCATGGGGATAGTGTGTGAGCATATGTCAGGGTCAACACCTTTCAAATCCTTGTAACTCCAAGCGAATACATCTCTGTATTCTCTTAGCAAGGCAATTAACGCATGCTCTTCTTCCTCTGTTAGGTCATGGCCTATGTATGTGCATCTCTCCTCTCCTTCTTCTAGGGCCACTACTATTTTCTTGGTGGTTTCTTTGTTATCATAGGCCTCTCCTGATTGTGCCTCTCGTTTCGGCATTCTAATCATGACTCTCCTGTCATCTATCTCATACTTCTTAAAATTTTCTGGGACCTCAAACAAAGATTCTTCCTCTTCTGGTGAGACTTCTCTCTTCTTTCGTTTCTTCCCTTCTTCCTTCGGGG
Organism: Ceratopteris richardii; assembly: GCA_020310875.1. Classification (NCBI taxonomy): domain Eukaryota; kingdom Viridiplantae; phylum Streptophyta; class Polypodiopsida; order Polypodiales; family Pteridaceae; genus Ceratopteris; species Ceratopteris richardii. The sequence goes on from CM035440.1 coordinate 142,541,807, forward strand.
TCACGTGTGTTGCTAATCTCACATCATTTGTAATCTCTCCATGCCTCTGGGGTTGAAATTCTACTTCATGGAAGTATTCTTCATCTGATGCAAATGGTGGGTCCATAATGATTGACTCTAGATCGGAGTCACTTGCATCCTCAAATGCATCAGGGCTAGGTTCGCATTCTTCTAGAACTGCCTCTCCCATGATTGGCTCTATGGAGAAGACTGAAATGTCATAGCCATCCTCATCACAGTGAGGAGTCCATTGTTCCTCATTGATGGCTACATCCATGGTTGCTAAAATTTCTGCCCAGCCGTGAGGTTCAAATTCTTCGTCTCGAAAAACTACAGGTGCATAGGCTGGGTCTTGGATTGATCTATGGGTTTCTTTCACACCTACCTCTGTGGCTTTTTCTCTCTTCTCTTCGTCTACTGCTACTTTGCACATCCATAAGTGGGTGTCTTCATGCATCCAAGAGGATCCTGACCCAATGGAATGCATCGATTCTGTATCATCTTTGGCTCTATGGATGGGATTCCATTGGATAGGAGGTACATCTCTATGAGAGTAATCTTTGAGATTCACTTTGGTCGTAACACCTAAGTGTTGCAAATACAAGGAGTTGGTTCCCCAGTCCTGTACCACTTGCAACTGTTGCATAAATGGTCTTCCCAAAATCATCTCATAGGCATGATTTTTGCTGAAGTCACATATAGCAAATGTATGCTCAAACTCAACACCACAAGTGGTGAGAGTTATTCCTTCTAGCAATCCTAAGGGTCTCTCAATATGACCATCGGCCATCTGCAATTTCATTCTCGTTGGCCTGAGTGCTGGCTTGCCCCAACGCTTCCATAGGGAAGTGGTGGCAATTGCAACTCCGGCACCTGAGTCCAAAATTGCCTTGGTGGTGTACTCCTGGTAGGTAATGGGAAGATAGGTGTTCCCTTCTTCACCTTCACACATATCTCCTATCTTATCCAAGGGTATTTCTGGCACTGTTCTCTGGGATCCTACCTGGGAACGAGGTTTGGCTATTTCTGGTACTTGTTTGGCTACATGTTTCCATAATTCAGGTCTAATCTTGAGTAGCTCTTCTAAATTGAGATTGCACTGCACTTTAGTGTTTTTCACTACCTCTGTGTTCCTAGGTAAGACTGAGTCCTCATTCCGTACCATGACCGTGGGTGCTCTCATACAAGTAGACTTAGCTTCCCATGGGCCTGTGAAGTGGGGTAATTCTTGTAGAGAGTTAAACTCAAAGTCTAGTCTGTCCTGAGAGTGGGTGCTCTCCTGCTCCTCATAAATGGATGGGATGTCTTGTGGGAACTGATCGTGTGCATCATCCACAAGTTCAATAGGAGGAGGGACTTCACTCTCTTTAGCCCATTTGTCTTCTTGAATCTCGCGTAGGAATTCTGGTGTGAACCGATTCATAGAAGATGATGTGTCTGGCTCCGTAGAGTTAGGCACATAGGCTTCAGGCACATAGGCTTCCTGAGCAGGAATGCTTAATCTTTCACTTGCCTTGTCCTTGTCTCGAGAGGCGGGTTCCTTCTCTGATTGTGCAATCAGCTTCTTTATTCTTTCTAACAGTCTATCAAAGTGCAACGGTGTCTTCGCTGAACTAGAGATGTTAAATAGGCGACTGGCCTCAAACATGGTCTGAGCCAATTCCACCATCTTAGCACAAATTTTGGTTCGTTCTAACTCTAGTTCTGCTCTTGGGTAACACTTTTCATGATCAGTTACATTTGGCCCTTCCTGGATTCTGGCCTGATATGCTTTAAGCATCATATTAAGGTCTTCGGGAGTGGGATCAGCTAATACCGATCCTGCTTGGGCTGGTGGGTGGGTTACGTGGGGTGTATTAGCGGGTGGAGGGGTAGAGGGTGATGGGGATGGTAGCGGTGGGAGTGTGTGAGAGTGCGGTTGAGATGTGATCTCTATGATCTTGGCCTTGGTTTCTCATAGACTTTCCTCAAGTTCACTCATCTTCTTTGCCCATTGCCTTTTCATACGTTCAGGGCTATCTCTCCAAGCTCTAGTCCTCTTCTTTGTCATGCTCTCCGCTTCACTAACATCTGGGCTCTTCTCCTGGTTTACACCTTGGTTTTGCTGCAACGCTTGAGCTCTAGTGATCACTTGCACGGGTGTAGTGGAAGTGACACTTCCTGTGGAATCTACCACTAACCCAATAACGTTAATAGGAGTAATTTTTGGCATATTACTAGGATTCCTAGGGCAGTCTCGTAAGAGATGTTCCTTTCCACAGTCTTGGCAAAAACCCTGGATCATTACTGACTAGGGTTGTGTCGGTGGAGGCACAGGACAATCACGAATGAGGTGATCCCCCTGACATGTGTAGCATGGTCCTCTAGGGAATGGGGGTCTTACCTGCCTAGGTTGAGGTCTAGGGTTGGGGTTTGCATACATGACGTTTGTGTGATCTGACTCCCAACTAGGTTCATTTGGCTCTTCACTATAGTAGGACTCACCATGTTCAGGAGATTGCATGTAGTAAGCCTGCGGGCTATCAACATGTGTAGAATCAAAGCTATGGTCACTGGGGTCACTTTCAGAAAGCAGTGGTGTTACAGGGACTATAGCTCTATTCAGGTTTTCTTCTGCAACAGCATACTTTACCGGAATCACATTAGCTGGAGCTGGGGGTTGTTGTGCTAGCACAGGCTGAGGTCTTTGTTGGTTTTGGTATGGTTGCTGATAAGGTTGATGTGGCCTGCCATATGGCTGTGGAGGGTACTGGTTCTAGTATCTTCCCTGCGGTGGATAGGGTTGAGGGTAAGTTTGCCTAACTGTTTGATTATTGTAGGGGCAATCTTGTGCGGTGTGATTGGTGTACCTCCGTTCTATGGTGCAGTACTGGCTACTAGGATTTACTTGGGGCTGAGCCATAATGGGACATACATTCGCCATGTGGTCGCCACCACAAGTATAGCACCTTTTCACAGGGGCAAACCTTGGGATTTGTTTGCTAGATACACCTAATTTCTGAGCTACTTTCTCTGCAAGTTCCTCGATTGATGTGGATTGCGTGGAGGAGAGGTTAGAGGCACTATCCGAGTCTTTGTATATCTTGGAAAGCTCTAACTCCTCCCCTAGGTTATCTTCAATGTCAATGCACATGCGTACACAATCTTCAATAGTCCTAGGGTCCTTCAGGTACACATAAGATCTCAATTTGGTACTTAGCAATCCATCCAAAAATAAAGCCACTTGCTTAGCTGGTGTGGGTAGCTCCGAAACAGGGCATCTTTCTAAGTATTGCCTAAATCTTCTTCCTGCAAGTCTCACGGTTTCTTGAGGGGTTTTCTTGAAGCTGTGAATCAACGAGGAGGTATTATGCCTTATGCCACTCTTAGAGAATTCAATAATGAAAGCCTCTAGGAGTTGGTCTATGCTCCTGAACTGCCTCTCATTTAGTGGCTGAAACCATGTCAGGGCAGTGTTCCTAAGGGTCAGACCAAAGGCATTGTACTGCGTGAATAGATCCTCCACTTGTTCAGCTCTCAGGACTTGCCTAAACTCAGCCACATGATCGTATGGATCTCCAGTGCCATCGAAGTAGTTCTTCATGGACTTAACTAGCTGAGTCGGTCTCAAAGTCCTTGTGTGCTCTCTAGGTCGTGGTAGAGGGAACTCATCCGCATTTCTTTGATTCTTGTGAGCTCTAAGTATCTCAGGTTCTACTCTATTTGTTTCCGTCCTCGTTCTTTCTCTGCCCGCTGGGTTGGCAAAGCTTACTTCTGGTCTATCTCTATTTCTGTCTCTTTGCATTCCATGAGCTTGGGATGTTCTAGCTCCAGGGTGACCATAGGATACATTCGATCTTGGTTGGGGGAAAATGAATTCACCCTTCCAAGTGTAAGCATGGACTTAACGAATTCACCCTTCCCTAGTTCTTCATGGACTTAACTAGCTGAGTCGGTCTCAAAGTCCTTGTGTGCTCTCTAGGTCGTGGTAGAGGGAACTCATCCGCATTTCTTTGATTCTTGTGAGCTCTAAGTATCTCAGGTTCTACTCTATTTGTTTCCGTCCTCGTTCTTTCTCTGCCCGCTGGGTTGGCAAAGCTTACTTCTGGTCTATCTCTATTTCTGTCTCTTTGCATTCCATGAGCTTGGGATGTTCTAGCTCCAGGGTGACCATAGGATACATTCGATCTTGGTTGGGGGAAAACGAATTCACCCTTCCAAGTGTAAGCATGCCTATCATTTTCTGTCACCACAAAGATCCTCTCCGAAGCGTGATCTAAGTAGGTCACTCTACCTGGGCTATCAGGATCCTTAAACTCATAGATCATGATTGTTCCTATATCAGTTGGCCGATCAGGTTTGTACCTCCAAAAGGCTTCGTCAGTCTCTCGATTGAGGAGCAAATCTATGCTCTTATTATCCTGGGGAATCCACTCCGGTGTGATAATCCTAGTGAGAACCGATTTACCTCGAGGGGTTCTAGGTTCTGCACCCATGTTTCCTTGCTCCAGGTCACCTAAGTCTGCTTCGAGGATCACATTTCCAAATTCGTCCGTCCTATCTGGGTGACTGGTGACTACGTATATGGTTCCTTCTTTGTCCAAGTAGGCTCCATTTTCAAACTTGAGAGCTGGGTGCTCTAATCCAATGGATTGATCAGGATTCTTAATCTGTACCACAGACCTTCCTAGGCAGTCCTCATAGATGCTGGCACCTAATCGGTTGGTCCTAAGGTATTCCAACTGCGTTTTGTAAGGGCCTTCTACCCTATGCAAGTATGGCACTCCTGAACTTCCTGTAGGTCTCTCCATACCTTGAGACATCTCGGATTCACTAGTCTCAGAACTTGGGTAGTATGAGTGGTGGCTCAACTGCTGGGCCCACGACCTAGCAGTGTGGTTGACACTAGCCTCTGAAGACCTAAGGCTTTGTCTCTCCCTTACTAGATGTCGTCCTGATCTAAGGTTCATATGCCTATTTAAGTAGCCCAATTTCTTGCCCAGAGTACAACCTCGTTGCCGATCAATTGGTATCAGTCACTTGATTCTTTTTTAGTGTGTTATCATGTTTATGATCTTGTCTGATATTGCGTCGTCAGGAATACTTGAGTAGTTTTCGTGCTTTAGTTTGGTCGTTTCACGTTAGGTTCTTTTCCTTTAAGGTTGTCGTTCACACACATAGGTTCTCTCTTGTCTTGAACTTGATTTCTTAGATAGTCCTTGATTTATCTCGTGCCTATCATTGCCTGGAATTACTTCTAACACTACCCGCACTTAGCCTAAACTAAGAATTGTCAGAGGGTGTTGCGGGTTTTCCAACCTTGAGTTCCTTTCCTTGTGTTGTTGCCGTGGTGTGTCCAGGACGCGCGTTCCCAAGCCTGCACTTACTCTTGCTTTGCGTACCCTTCGATTCTCTCAAAGGACCTGTAAAAGGCCCACTGTTAGCTCAAGACTTAAACTCAAAAGACAGAACCAATCACTTTCATTCATGTAACACTTCACCAATTTGCACTATGACTTTTGGACACAACTCTAGAGATCCCTGAATTTTGTTCCCCCTGGGTATGGTCAACTTAAAAATACCCTATCTAATATTCCTGATCTTAATTTAACCGTAACCAGTCGATGTTTTTGTTGTACTCCCCCCGAGCTTTCCAACAAAACAAAAATCACGGCAAACGGATTTCGTATGAGAAAGTTATGACCGTTTAGGGTTCTAGGGTTAAGACAGGGTTCAAACAGGATCACTGTGCAACAGGTTTTCCCCAAGTTGTTTTCCTAAGGCCTCCTTATGTGCTCTAGAGTAAAATGTTTATGCCCAAAATTAGCCCAACTCTTCAATTAAAAAACCCTAAAAATTTTGGCTAAAATTGGCTGTCAATCGCGATGGACAGGGCTGTCAATCGCGATGGACAGGGTATCAATCGCGATGGACAGGCAGGTCAGTCAATCGCGATGGACAGGGTATCAATCGTGATGGACAGGCAGGTCAGTCAATCGCGATGGACAGGGTATCAATCGCGATGGACAGGCAGGTCAGTCAATCACGATGGACAGGCAATCAATCGCGATGGACAGGCAGGTCAGTCAATCGCGATGGACAGGGGTCAGTCAATCGCGATGGACAGGGGTCAGTCAATCGCGATGGACAGGGGTCAGTCAATCGCGATGGACAGGGGTCAGTCAATCGTGATGGACAGGGGTCAGTCAATCGCGATGGACAGGCAATCAATCGCGATGGACAAGCTGTCGGTCGCGATGGACAGGTTGTTGGTCGCGATGGACAGAGCTGTCAATCGTGATGGACAGATCTGTCAATCGCGATGGACTGAAATTTTGCAAGATTTTCAAAAATTTTGGTGGAAATGTGGTGTGCAGGGTCTCTAGTCCACTGTGGTGCACTCAGATTTACCAAAAGGTGAAAATTTCTGTCAATCGCGATCGACAGGAGTCGGCGACTGCGAGACAGTTCTGCACATTTCCGTACCTGCGCGACGTGCTGCAGGGGATGATGATGCTGAAACCTGCAAGAAACTCCAAAAGCATGCAGAAAATAGCACACAACAGTTTGCTCTCTCGCTCTCTCTCACAAGTGAAATGAGGGAAATGCGGTGGAGAAGGTGATATAATCAAAAAACTGAAATTTTCGCGATGATGGAAGTGGAGGTGGAAGATGGTGATGATGATGATGGTGATGATGGTGGTAAGGTAAGAAAGAGAAAAATAGGAAAAGTAAAGAAATTACCTACAACGCCAACGTCTCCAATCTACGTCTTACCATCACACGCTCGTCCTCAAAGCTCGATCCCCGGCAACGGCGCCAAAATTTGGTGTAGCTCAGTGATGAGTAGCACCTCCTTTAATGTCAATCCGGGAAGACGTGAGGATGGTATGAAGACCTCGAGCAAGTGGAGGCACAAGTGCGTGAGTGAGAAGCACACGAACACGCACACACATACACACACGCGCACACACGGTAAGACAAAGAGTGAGAAGCAATGGAGTTCTTAGATTACTTTCAAAAAAGCTCTTACAAGTTCGTTTCAATTACAATCTAACCTCAAAAATGAGCTCTCTAGCTCTTTTTATAGTTTTTGACTAGGTTTTGGCCCTGTCCAGACCTAGTGTCCGGCCTAGTTAAAAATTAGGATCCAGGGCCAATTTGAGGGCTTAAACGGAGTCTAAAAAATACGAAAATTGATATGTAGGTACTTCTAAGGCTCCTCAAGCTCAAGGACTCCTTGGCTTGCACAAAATGGAGCTACAAAAATATGAAATGGTATTTACAATGATTGTTAGTGATAAGAATCACTGTTATAAGGATGTTGATTTGGAAAAATTTGAAGGGCCTATCTGCCAGATTTGCGTCGACTGCTTTGTCTACTTACTCCTTCACCTCGCTCTGACTCTCTCCGCTGGCTTCCTTGTCTAGTCAGTCCTTGGGTGCCCATACTGCTCTCACCATTGTTTCCTCTTCCACTTCCAAAACCTCTACCTCTGCCTCTTCCTCTGCCAGAGTAGAATACCTGCTCAGAACTCGGCTTTCCTTGGGATTTTGAGTCCTCACCAAGATTCTTTTCTTCAATAATCAGCATAGATACCAGATCAGCAAAATTCAAAATATTTTCCCTGGTCTATATGGAAGTTCTGAACTGCTTATATGCAGCTCCTAAACCACGAAGGCACACTTCCACATCATCATCTACATTCACGCCAATAGATGCAAGTGACTCACATATGCCTTTGATTTTAAGAGTGTAGTCACTTACTGACATGCTCTTCTTTTCCAATGTATGCAGCTCGTCCTTGAGTTGCAATTTCCGTGCCTTTGTATTAGTCTCACACAAAGTGACCAAGCTGTTCCAAGCCTCTTTTGGAGTCTTGGCATCCTGTATGTGTCCAATCATGCTATCTTGTATGCTAACAGATAGCCAATACATTACCTTTCGTGCTCATTGATTCCATTCCTCATATGCTCTTAACTGATCTGCAATCCGATTCCTTTCTAGTAACCGCAAAGCATTTTCATTCTCTCCTTCGATGTACTTCTAGTAGCCTTTTCCCATCAGCAAATTTATCATTCTGAATCTCCAGGCATGGAAGTTGTTCTTGTCCAGCTTATCGCTCATAAGCTGACTCATTCCATCTACGTTTGCCATTTCTGCAACAATTCACAACACTGCAAAACACTACAAGCAGCACTTCTGCTTGAACACTGTCGCACTATGACGTGACAGTTCGATCTCAAAAAAACACAGTTTTCGTGTATCAACAGTACACGGAATCCCTTGAAATTCTAGATCTGGAATATATGAGTGTCGCCGAACACAACGCAAGTTACAGCTTCTAAAAGTGACCTGGTTTTTTTGTGGGCCCCACCTTGCGGGCTCAAAACGGAGGTCGAGATGGCTCTGAAACTTCGATCTGACAGAGGCCGTCGGCGATTTTCGTAGCAAACGGAGGCCGTTTGTGAAATCACGTTTTTTCGACACGCCTTGCCGCATAGTCTTCACCGTCGCCTTCTCCATGAGCTCTCTACAGCCATGCTGGCTCTGATACCATGTCACGAGGAAGGAGATAAGGAAGAGAGCTCACACACACACTCTCACTCTCAAGGAGAAGCACACACACAGATTGAGGCAAGGAAGAATTATCTTCTTCTTCTTCTTCTTCTATTACATAAAAGGAATGTACAAGAATGACCTAAAAAACAAGAATACAACAAGTGCAATATATAAAGATCAGTACATAAGGAAAAACCTAATATCCGCGAATGAGTGAGCTGGCAAGAAACAAATGTGCCATCACTCTCGGTAGATAAATCTAATAAAGCTCAATGAAGTATCCCTGACATATATCGGTATGACCACTATACATGTCAGAGAAACAAAAACTGATACGTGTCATCCTGGATCATCACATGTTGAGCTTGATATCTCAACAATATGGGTGCAGCAGTCGTTGAAGCGCCTATATAACCAAGAGCTTTAGAGAGGTTCTTTCATCCTAGAGTGGGGAAGGAGGAGCAAACCCCTCGTGGCCTGGGGGCGCCTGCCTGTGTGAATTGTTGGCTCTGTCCCCCTCTCGTGCTGTCAACTCTGCTGTCGCCCATCGCTATCACGTGTGCGTGACTCCGTTAACAAGTGATCGTTACAGCTCGGATACCAATGTCGAGCTCCGATGAGCTCCCCAGTTTTTGTCATCTTCTCTGCACTTGTATCAAGAACACCTGCTCAACACAGAGCACTCACGGAGATCAAAGACTTATTCTGCTGCCCAGTCGCGTGGAGAGTTCCTTTATTACTCTCTCTCTCTCTCTTCTACTTACCCAATATGGTTCATAGTCAAAGCTCCTCATATGAGTGCCACTTGGCACTCATATGAGTATCATACTTTATATGAATAAGAGGAGGGTCTCACCTCTAAGTCTTATTCATATATGATACTCCATATGACACTTTGAGAAGATCAATGCAATCTACACCAGAAAATTTGTAACTTCTAAATAACATTCATACAATTAAGAAATCACTTAGATTTCTTTATGCAAAGAGAATTGACTCAAATCCTTCTACACAAACATGTGTTCACTATTAGAGAAGATGTGTACAAAATGGCATGGCCTCATTCTGCTCATAGCCATAGAAAAGTCTTCTACACTGAATGATCTCTCATCATCATCTCTCTCAAAAAATACATGATTGCCTCTACTCACTTAGGACTTACAAAATTGATTTCTTCTACATTTCTTCTCTCTACTTAACTTATGTACATTTACTTTGTATGCTTCTAAACTCAAACACGTAATTCTAGAAGTTCTGGAGTATCATTTATCCCTAATTTTTCCACTATATTACATGTGTGAATTTGTCCCTTCACATAGGCATGGTTTTCTGAGTATCTAACTTCCATAGCTCTTTGTCCTTCTTCTTTCCTCTTATGTCTTCATGTCTTGATGCCTAATCAGTGATTCAAGCCCCATGAAGATAGACAAATAGACAGACAGATAGACAGACAGACAAATAGAGAGACAGAGAGACAAACAAACAAATAGATAAATAGACAGATAGATAGATTAATAGACAGACAGACAGACAGATAGATAAAGAGATAGAAAAACAGATAGATAGATAGATAGATAGATAGATAGATAGATAGATAGATAGATAGATAGATAGATAGATAGATAGATAGATAGATAGATAGATAGATAGATAGATAGATAGATAGATAGATAGATAAATAGATGGATAAAAAAATAGATAGATAGAAATATTTATTTATTTATTTATTTATTTATTTATTTATTTGTTTATATTTATTTATTTATGAAGTATATTTTCACATGCATATATTATTGCGTTGTTCTTAATCTCGTTTAAGATCTAATGTTTATCAATTGGAGGCTCTAATATGGCATTGTGATTTTTTAATTGTTTTAATGAGAGTTATTCTTGGTATTTTTGAGATATGTACAATGTAGAATGAACATTTTTAAAAATTTTGTTTATATCATTAAGCAAATATATAGGTTCTTTTATTTTTTATCTCTAAATGTTATTATTTTAAATGGTCCAAGAATATTTTTAAACAAAAATCTTTCATTAAAATCTCAAAGTGCCTAAATTTATACAAAGGCAAGATTGAAGTTACTATTTGCATTGTGGGTTTTATTTTGGAGTTTTTTTGGTCTTTTTTGTGCATTTGAAGGGAATCTTTTGGGAATTTAAAAGAGAACATGAAATAGTTCTCATTACAAATGCAATATTGTTATTCACACTAGTAATGCTATACATGATGGAATATCTCTAGAAGCCTACTTTTCTTTAGAGTCCAAAGAACCTTTTGGACTTATCCACTAGCTATAGGCATCGGTCCTTATCATATGGAAATACACGAGTTCAAGTATTCAGTTTAGTCTTTACAACCCATCTATGAGGATAAAAGAGATAGACCATATTATTTGATGGGGGTAGATGAGCAACCATATTTCACACATTATGGACTCTCCATATTTGTGAACGTCATTCATAGAACCATAGTTAATCCAATTTCTAGGGCTAAAAATGACATTACTCCTATCTCAAATGTTCTAGTTAATACTCTGAATGCTACTATAGCACCTACTTCAAGTGTGTCAATTATTAGTACCACTAAAGTAATAAAAACAAATCCAATCCCACTGATTCAAACTACACAAGTCTCTACACCCTTAACAAATGTTACATCTATACCCATAGGTACGAGAACCACATGGCAACCTTTGCCCAGCATATCTTTTGGAGCAATCACATGCCATGTATGCCACCACCACCTCAGCCTGCTATACTTCCTACATTCCCACAATGGCCACCACTATTGCAACATTGAGTTTTCCCCATAAATCAACAAGTGGCTACCATGTCAGTAGCCAATCCCATTTCTCAAAGCTTGGCACAACAACCTAAAATGCCATAAAATAATATTGTAAGAACATATTTTGGAGGATAGTTTAGACCTTCTCAAGTGGAAAAATCTATGCAAGAGGACTGTGAGGGACAAGGTGATCCTCATGCACACAAGTCTGAATTTAGACAAATGTTGCATGCAAAACAAGTCCATTACTTTTTTATACAGTATGAAGCATTTGGATTCAATTTTGAAAATATTGGTCAATACAAGATGATTAGATTAGGATAAGAAATTGCAACATGTATTTTGGGATTATCATATTGCTTATAAGACTACATCGAGAGCTATCCCTTTCAATCTGGTATATGGACAACATGAAATCTTGCTTATTGACTTGCTTGTACTAACTCTCAAATTAGCAAGGGGTTATGAATAGATGGGTCATGTTAAGTTGAAGGCAACAATCTATGCTCATAAGAGAAGACAAAAATCTTATTTTAATGTCCATATAAAGGATAATTATTTATTGGAAGGTGATCTTGTACTTATCTATACATTGAAACAAAATGCTAAGAAATTAGAGAAAGGAGGGCATATGGACCCTATGTGATAGACTGTATCGCTTGGTGGAGCCATCCAATTAGCTACTAATGTGATATATTGTGTCTCTCCTAGTGGATCCATCCAATCAGCTACTAGAAGGTGATGTTTCTCCCAATTATATTAGTGGTTGTAGAGTCAAAATCTACTAAGAACCCCTCATTGCAAACATATTAAGATGATTATAAGTGGCTAAAAATAAAAAACAAGAAGAATAACACATCAAAGCATAGGCTTAGTAAGAATCCTTAGAGTGTATATGTAAGAAAATGTTGTTGTTGAAGCAGGTAGATCAAACTATGTGCTCTAATGAACATAGAGGAATACCATGGAGTCCTTCATTCAACCATAACCCATTTCCATTGCTATGTGTCAAGTGCATTAAAATGCAAATCCAATAAATGATACAAGTCTATGCATAGCTACTACATGGTTTACTCTCCTAAGCATATGGTGAAATTCCTTATTGACATGGGTGTTATAGTTAATGTGATAATGTTTTCTCTCATATAGACATTAAAGGCCAAAATCAAACCAATTGAAGCCTACTTGATAGGCTTAGGAGTTACCCAATCCCCATGCATTAGAGAAGCTACACTTCCCATGCATTTGGGAATGGCCAAGTTATCTATCAGATTTTGTGTCTAGTGAGACAATGATCTAATAGAGCAAATCATACTTGGCAAGGATTGGCTCTTTGAAAATTTTGTAGGTATCAACCTATCCAATGGAAAAAGGACCATAAAAAGGGAGGGAAAATATGTATTTCTACCTCTTTTCACTTCTTGTCAGCGAATGGCTTGATACCAAAATAGATTCCAAACATTGTTGATTCTACCCCTATCATTAAACGTACACCAAAACAGCCACCTATCGATCAACATAAAACTAGACAAAAATCTCAACAAGTACAACCTAGGCCATAGAAACTACGAAGATAGAAATCTCAAATGGCTAAACAACATTGGTTACCCAAGTCTCTTGTGGCAGCACAAGCCTCACACCAACATATCTGGGCCCAAGAAATTGGTAACATTATGTGAGGATTCTTCTTATAATCATAAAAAAAAACAACCTTCCATAGAAATCCACTTCAAGAATGCAAAACACTACATAGTGATCCATGACCAATAGTCACATAGGTTTGGATATCTAAGACCATTACAACAACAAAGAGTCACTACAATCAAGTATGGGTTCTGAAGTTTATCCTTATGGCTCAATCTACACCAATCCAAGAACCTAGGGTCACATAAACAAAAGGGGCTCATATAACAAAGAAAAAGGAAACCACAACAACAAAATCCAAGGATTATTCAAAAGTGGGTACCTTAAAAGTATCAACTGCAATATTAGAAGAACATTGACATTGGTAGATATTTTATCCTCAATTTGTATTTGAGAAGGTATTGATAAGTCAAAAGAAGAAGTTCAAAAGGCCTATTTCCTCTTCCCTACATGATGGAAAAGGTTTTCAGACAAGATATGAGTTTTACCTTCCAACCCAATACAACCAACAAGGAGGGGGGAGACATGCCTCATCATTAGGTGTAATATTTCCTATCTTGTTTTTTGTGTGCCTCATTGGGCCAATAAAAAAAATTATAAAAAAAAGTGAAAAAATCCAACTTGCATTCCCATAGATTATACATACTCTTCTTTGGATAATCCTTGATCATATTGCTCAAGACCCACATCTTTCACATATGTTTCAATAAATGCATCTAAATTTGCACTCATAGGGCCACCCTACAAGGTCATGCATCAGACATTAGTGGCATAAAACCCATGGACTACAATAATTAATGCTTGCAATTGTTGATTACCTTGCTAGAATGTGCACATCTAGCACCTAACATCTACACATCAATGCCCATGCTCATCCCCAACACCCACCAAAATATTTGCCTAAAAATTCAAAGTTGAAGTACCCGAAGCTTATTCAAAGTATGAAGACTAGGAGAGCATAAGCGTGAAAGTGAAGGAGGAATGAGACTACCAATTTTTCCTATCTTAAATCCATCCTCAGAAGAGGATTTTCCCCATTTTTTACTCATGAATATCTCTTTTGTTGATATATTTAGGTAGTGATGTGTGTGAACACACTAGGATCGTCGGGGCACTTTTTTCCCTCTTTAGGAGGTTTTTTTCCCCCGACTTGTATATACGCCTATTGCCCTAATGGGCTACTTATCTTTGTACATTCTCTAGTAATACATTCAGTATTGTGTGTTGTGCTCCAAGCTTCTTCTTCTTCCTTGTGCTGTTCGCGTGCTTCCGCAGATGTCTAACTCCAACAATTGGTATCAGAGCAAGACGTCATGAGACATTCAATCATGTAGCTAAGATGTCAACTATAAGGACAATCATTGCTATTGCAGCTTCAAAAGGATGGACCCTAAGTCAATTGGATATAAAGAATGCATTCTTCAATGGATACATATCAGATGAGGTATACATGGAACAACCTCAAGGGTTTATAGATTCCAGGTATCCAAATTTTCTTTGCAGGTTGAGAAGGGAACTCTATGGATTGAAGCAAACTCCAAGAGCATGGAACTATAGATTGGTGAAGTGTCTCAATGACCTTGGATATCAAAGTTCAAAAGCAGATCCAAGTCTACTCATCAAAAGAATAGAGGAAGATACAATCTACATTTGTATTTATGTAGATGACATTATAATCACAGGTACTTCAGACGAAGGAATCAAGGAGGTTGTTGAGAGCAGTATGGGCACCCAAGGACCGACTAGACAAGGAAGCCAGCGGAGAGAGTCAGAACAAAGTGAAGGAGTAAGTAGACAAAGCAGTCGACGCAAATCTGGCAGATAGGCCCTTCAAATTTCTTCCAAATCAACATCTTTTAACAGTGATTCTTATCACTAATAATCATTGTAAATACCACTTCATATTTTTGTAGCTCCATTTTGTGCAAGCCAAGGAGTCCTTGAGCTTGAGGAGCCTTAGAAGTACCTACATATCAATTTTCATATTTTTTAGACTCCGTTTAAGCCCTCAAATCGGCCCTGGAACCTAATTTTTAACTAGGCCGGACACTAGGTCTGGACAGGGCCAAAACCTAGTCAAAAACTATAAAAAGAGCTAGAGAGCTCATTTTTGAGGTTAGATTGTAATTGAAACGAACTTGTAAGAGCATTTTGAAAGTAAATGAAGAACTCCATTGATTCTCACTCTTTGTCTTGCCGTGTGTGCACGTGTGTGTGTATGTGTGTGCATGCTAGTGTGCTTCTCACTCATGCACTTGTGCCGCCACTTGCTCGAGGTCTTCATACCATCCTCACGTCTTCCCGGATTGACATTAAAGGAGGTGCTACTCATCATTGAGCTACACCAAATTTTGGCGCCGTTGCCGGGGATCGAGCTTTGAGGACGAGCGTGTGATGGTAAGACGTAGATTGTAGACGTTGGCGTTGTAGGTAAATTTTCTACTTTTCCTATTTTTCCTCTTTCTTACTTCACCACCATCATCACCATCATCATCTTCACCATCTTCCACCTCCATTTTCATCATCGCGAAAATTTCTGTTTTTTGACTATATCCCCATCTCCACCTCATTTCCCTCATTTCACTTGTGAGAGAGAGCGAGAGAGCGATATTGCGTGTGTGTTTTCTTGCATGTTTCTTGAGCTTTTTGCAGGACCTTGCTGAATCACCATCCCCAGCTTCCTGCGCAGGTACGAAACTCGTCGAAACTGTCTCGCAGTCGCTGCCTTCTGTCCATCGCGATTGACAGAAATTTTCACTTGTTGGTAAATCTGAGTGCACCACGGTGGACTAGAGACCCTGCACACCACCTTTCCACCAAAATTTTTGAAAATCTGGCAAAATTTCAGTCCATCGCGATTGACAGCTCTGTCCATCGCGACTGACTGCCTGTCCATCGCGATTGACTGAACCTCTGTCCATCGCGACTGACTGCCTGTCCATCGCGACTGATTGAGTGTCCATGGCGATTGACTGAACCCTCTGTCCATCGCGATTGACTGAGTGTCCATCGCGATTGACAGCCCTGTCCATCGCGATTGACTGAACCTCTGTCCATCGCGACTGACTGCCTGTCCATCGCGATTGACTGAACCCCTGTCCATCGCGACTGATTGAGTGTCCATCGCGACTGATTGAGTGTCCATCGCGATTGACTGAACCCTCTGTCCATCGCGATTGACTGAGTGCCCATCGCGATTGACAGCCCTGTCCATCGCGATTGACTGAACCTCTGTCCATCGCGACTGACTGCCTGTCCATCGCGATTGATTGGGTGTCCATCGCGATTGACTGAACTCTCTGTCCATCGCGATTGACTGAGTGTCCATCGCGATTGACAGCCCTGTCCATCGCGATTGACAGCCAATTTTAGCCAAATTTTTTTAGGGAATGTTAATTGAAGAGTTGGGCTAATTTTGGGCACAAATATTGTACTCTTGAGCACATGAGGAAGCCTTAGGAAAGCAACTTGGGGAAAACCTGTTGCACAGTGATCCTGTTTGAACCCTGTCGTAACCCTAGAACCCTGAACGGTTACAACTTTTTCATACGAAATCCACTTTTTGAGCTCTAGGGCTTGTTGGAAAGCTCGTGGCATATACTACACGCCCTCAACTGTTTTTTATAAAGATAATGCATTGATTTTCAGATAGGGTATTTTGAAGTTGACCATACCCAGGGGGATCAAAGTCAGGGGTCCTTAGGATTGTTTTCTTGAAAATCACTATGCAAGTTTGTGTTTGTGCTACAGGAATGAAAATAATTGGTTCTGTCTTTGGAATGTAAATTTCAAAGCTAACTTTGAAACTCTTACAGAGCATCGAGAGGCGTTCTAAGCAAGTGTAAGTGCGAGCTTGGGAACACATTTCCTGGGCACTCAAGGGCAACCGAGCAGGAAACAAAAGGTTGGACACTTTTAACCCCCTCTGTCAATTCATAGTCTAAGCTAAGACGACGAGAGGTAGGAGTAAGTCAGAGCGACGATAGGCAGGCATCAAGTTGAAGACTACCTAAAAACTCAAGTTCAAGCTAAAAACCTAATCTCGATACTGTCGATAACATAAAGGAAAAGAACCTAACGTGGAATGATCAACCTGAAAGTACGAAGAACACTCAAGTATTCCGACGACGTAATACCAGACAAGACCTTAAACACGATAAATAACTAAAAAGAATCAAGTGACTGATACCAATTGATCGGCAACGAAGTTGTACTCTGGGCAAAGAATTGGGCTACCTAGTTAGGCATATGAACCTTAGATCGGGACGACATCTAGTAAGGGAGAGACAGAGCCTTAGATCTTCAGAGGCTAGTGTTAACCACACTGCTAGGTCCTGGGCCCAGCAGTTGAGCCACCACTCGTACTACCCTAGCTCTGAGACCAGTGAGTCAGAGATGTCTCAAGGCATGGACAGACCTACGGGAAGTTCAGGAGTGCCTTACTTGTACAGGGTGGAAGGCCCTTACAAAACACAGTTGGAGTACCTTAGGACCAACCGATTAGGTGCCAGCATCTATGAGGATGGCTTAGGAAGATCTGTGATACAGATTAAGAATCCTGATCAATCCATTGGACTAGAACACCCAGCTGTCAAGTTTGAAAATGGTGCATACCTGGACAAAGAAGGAACTATATATGTAGTCACTAGTCACCCGGATAGGACAGATGAATTTGGGAATGTAATCTCAGAAGCGGACTTAGGTGACTTGGAACAAGGGAACATGGGTGCAGAACCTAGAACCCCTCGAGGTAAATCAGTTCTCACTAGGATTATCACACCTGAGTGGGTACCCCAAGACAACAAGAGCATAGAGTTGCTCCTCAATCGAGAAACCGACGAAGCCTTCTGGAGGTATAAATCTAATCAGCCAACTGATATAGGAAACATCATGATCTATGAGTTTAAGGATCCGGATAGCCCAGGTAGAGTGACCTACTTAGATCACACTTCAGAACGGATCTTTGCGGTTACGGAAAATGATAGGCATGCTTACACTTGGAAGGGTGAATTTATTTTCCCCCAACCAAGATCAAATGTATCCTATGGTCACCCTGGGGCTGGAACTTCCCAAGCTCATGGTATGCAAAGAGATAGAAGTAGAGATAGACCAGAAGTAAGTTTTGCCAACCCAGTGGGCAGAGAAAGAACGAGAACGGAGACGAATAGGGTAGAACCTGAGAGGCTTAGAGCTCACACGAACCAAAGAAATGTGGATGGATTTCCTCTGCCGAGACCTAGAGAGCATACAAGAACGTTGAGACCAACCCAGCTAGTTAAGTCCATGAAGAATTACTTTGATGGCATAGGAGATCCCTATGATCATGTGGCGGAGTTCAAGCAAGTCTTGAGAGCTGAGCAAGTGGAGGATCTATTCACGCAGTACAATGCCTTCGGTCTAACCCTTAGGAACACCGCACTTACATGGTTTCAGCCATTGGATGAGCGCCAGTTCAGGAGCATAGACCAACTCCTAGAAGCATTTATTATTGAATTCTCCAAGAATGGCATAAGACACAACACCTCCTCACTGATTCACAGCTTCAAGCAAACCCCTCAAGAGACTGTGAGACTTGTAGGAAGAAGATTTAGGCAATATCTCGAAAGATGTCCTGTTTCGGAGCTACCCACATCTGCCAAACAAGTAGCCTTATTCCTTGATGGATTGCTGAGTACGAAATTGAGATCCTACGTGTATCTGAAGGACCCTAGGACTATAGAAGAGTGTGTACGCATGTGCATTGACATTGAAGATAACCTAGGGGAAGAACTAGAGCTTTCCAAAATCTACAAAGATTCAGATAGTGCATCTAGTCATTCTTCCACGCAATCCACATCAATTGAGGAACTCGCAGAGAAAGTAGCTCAGAAATTAGGTGTAACTAGCAAACAAATCCCAAGGTTTGCTCCTGTGAAAAGGTGCTATACATGCGGTGGTGACCATATGGCGAATGTCTGCCCCATTATGGCTCAGCCCCAAGTAAATCCTAGTAGCCAGTACTGCACCATAGAACGGAGATACACCAATCACACCGCACAAGATTGCCCATACAACAAGCAGGCAGTTAGGCAACCCTACCCTCAGCCCTACCAACAAGGCAGATACCAGAACCAAAATCCACCACCACAATATGCTAGACCCCAACAAACCTACCAACCACAATATCAGGCCCAACAGAGACCCCAACCGGTGCTAGCACAACAACCCCCTGCCCCAACCAATGTGATCCCGGTAAAGTATACTGTCGCAGAAGAGAACATGAATAGAGCCTTAGTCCCGGTAACATCCTTGCTTTCCAAAAATGACCTCAGTGACCATAGCTCTGATTCTACACATGTTGATAGTCCCCAGGCGTACTACATGCAGTCTCCAGAACATGGTGAGTCCTATTACAGCGAAGAGCCAAATGAACCTAGTTGGGATTCAGATTACACAAACGTCATGTATGCAAACCCCAATCCTAGGCCTCAACCTAGGCAGGTAAGACCTCCATTCCCAAGAGGACCGTGCTACAGATGCCAAGGAGATCACTTCATTCGTGATTGTCCCTTACCTCCGCCTACACAAACTCAGTCCGTGACGATCCAAGGTTTTTGCCAAGACTGTGGAAAAGAGCATCTCTTACGAGATTGCCCTAAGAATCCTAATAATATGCCAAAAATCACGCCTATCAACGTTATTGGGTTAGTGGTAGATTCCACAGGAAGTGTCACTTCCACAGCACCAGTGCAGGTAGTCACTAGAGCTCAAGCATTGCAGCAAAACCAAGGGGTAGACCAGGAAAAGAGCTCAACAGCTAGTGAAACTGAGAGTATAACCAAGAAAAGGACTAGAGCTTGGAGAGATAGCCATGAACGCATGAAAAGGCAATGGGCAAAGAAGATGAGTGAACTTGAGGAAAGTCTACGAGAAACCAAGGCCAAAATCATAGAGATCACATCTCAACCGCACTCCCACACAATCCCACCGCTACCATCCCCATCACACTCCACCCCTCCACCCTCTAATACACCCCACGTAACCCACCCACCACCCCAAGCAGGATCAGTATTAGCTGATCCCACTCCCGAGGACCTAAACATGATGCTAAAAGCATATCAGGCCAGAATCCAAGAAGGGCCAACCATAACCGATCATGAAAAATGCTACCCTAGAGCCGAGCTAGAGCTTGAACGAACTAAAATTTGTGCTAAGATGGTGGAATTGGCTCAAGCCATGTTCGAAGCTAGCCGCCTCTTTAACATCTCTAGCTCAGCTAAGACGCAGTTACATTTTGAAGGACTGCTGGAAAGAATAGAGAGGCTAATTGCACAATCAGAAAAGGAACCTGCCCCTCATAGAAAGGACAGGGCAAGAGAACGGATAAGCCAGCCTCTTCAGGAAGCCCATGTGCCTCCTCAAGAAGCTTATCTTCCCCCCCAAAAGGCAGATGAACCCCCCTCGAAAGCTTACGTACCTCCACAGGTTGCCTACATTCCTTCTCAGGGAGCGTATGAGCCTGATCGGAAGAGTAATAGAATAAGTAATCCTCCCCAGGAAGCTTGTGCTCCAGCCATCTATGAGAACAAGGAGAGAGTCAACGATAGAATAAGCCCTCCTTCCCAGGTTGCTTATGTGCCTAATTCTACGGAGCCAAACACTTCTTCTTCTATGAATCGGTTTGCACCAGACTTCCTACGAGAGATTCAAGAAGACAAATGGGATAACAAAAGTGAAGTCGCCCCTCCCTTTGAACTTGTGGATGATGCACACGACCAATTCCCACAAGACATCCCATCTATTTACGGGGAACATGAGAGTACTCAGTCTCATGAGAGATTGGACTTTGAGTCTAATTCCATACAGGAGCTACCCCACTTCACAGGCCCATGGGAAGCAAAGTCCACATGTATGAGAGCACCCACAATCATGGTAAGGAACGACGACTCGGTCATACCTAGGAACACGGAGGTAGTAAAGAACACTGAGGTGCAGTGCGATCTCACTTTGGAAGAACTGCCTAAGAATAGACCAAAAGCGCGGAAATGTGTAGCCAGTCAAGTGACTGAAGTTGCAGAACCACGTTCCCGAGTAGGATCCCATAGGACAGTGCCAGAAATTCCCTTGGACAAGATAGGAGATATGTGTGAAGGTGAAGAAGGGAATACCTATCTTCCCATTACCTACCAGGACTACACCACCAAGGCAATTCTGGACTCAGGTGCAGGAGTTGCAATTGCCACTACTTCCTTATGGAAGCGTTGGGGCAAGCCAGCACTCAGGCCAACGAGGATGAAATTGCAAATGGCCGATGGTCACATAGAGAGACCCTTAGGATTGCTAGAAGGAATAACTCTCACCACTTGTGGTGTCGAGTTTGAGCATACATTTGCTATATGTGATTTTAGCAAAAATCATGCCTATGAGATGATTTTGGGAAGACCATTTATGCGACAGTTGCAAGTGGTACAGGATTGGGGAACCAACTCCTTGTATTTGCAACACTTGGGTGTTACAACCAAATTCAATCTCAAGGATTATTCTCATAGAGATGTCCCTCCTATCCAATGGAATCCCATCCATAGAACCAAAGATGATACGGAATCTGTGCATTCCATAGGGTCAGGATCCTCATGGATGCATGAAGACACCCACTTATGGATGTGCAAAGTAGCAGTAGAGGAAGAGAAGAGAGAAAAGGCCAGAGAAATAGGTGCAAACGAAACTCATAGACCCATTCAAGACCCAGCCTATGCACCTGTAGTCTTTCCTGACGAGGAATTTGAACCCCATGGCTGGGCGGAAATTTTAGCAACCATCGACGTAGCCATCAATGAAGAACAATGGACACCTCACTGTGATGAGGATGGCTATGACATTTCAGTTTTCTCCATAGAGCCAATCATGGGAGAGGCAGTTCTAGAAGAATGCGAACCTAGTCCTGATGCATTTGAGGATGCAAGTGACTCCGATCTCGAGTCTATCATCATGGACCCACCATTTGCATCAGATGAAGAATACTTCCATGAAGTAGAATTTCAACCCCAGAGGCATGGAGAGCTTACAAATGATGTAAGATTAGCAACACATGTGAGCCCAAAGGAAGAAGGAAAGAAACGAAAGAAGAGAGAAGCCTCACCAGAAGAGGAAGAATCTTTGTTTGAGGTCCCAGAAAATTTTAAGAAGTATGAGATAGATGACAGGAGAGTCATGATAAGAATGCCTAAACGAGAGGCACAATCAAGAGAGGCCTATGATAACAAAGAAACCACCAAGAAAATAGTTGTGGCCCTAGAAGAAGGAGAGGAGAGATGCACGTACATAGGCCATGACCTAACAGAGGAAGAAGAGCATGCGTTGATAGCCTTGCTAAGAGAATACAGAGATGTATTCGCCTGGAGTTACAAGGATTTGAAAGGTGTTGACCCCGATATATGCTCACACACTATCCCCATGACCTCAGATGCTAAACCCTCTAAGCAAAAGCCCTATACTTATAACGATAATTACGCTACTAAGATCAAAGAAGAGATAGATAGATTGGTTGAAGCTGGATTTATCTATGAAATTGAGCAAACTGAATGGGTATCCCCCATCGTAGTGCTGCCCAAGAAGAATGGCAAGCTGCGTGTGTGTGCATTAACTTGAAGAAGGTTAATGCAGCCACTATTCGAGATAACTATCCGCTTCCCATCATAGAACATCTCTTAGAAAGAGTGGCAGGCAAGGAAGTGTACAGCTTCCTTGATGGATTTTCGGGTTACAATCAAGTAGCCATAGCTCCAGAGGATCAGCATAAGACAGCCTTTGCCACAGAATGGGGCATTTTTGCCTTTAGAGTAATGCCATTTGGGCTTACCAATGCACCAGCTACCTTCCAGAGGCTGATGTGCCATGTGTTTAAGGAGTTCCTGAGGAAGAGTTTAGAAGTCTAGGTTGATGATCTTTGTGCTCATTCCAACATTAGACAAACCCATATCCCTGAGCTCAGACAAATCTTTAACAAATGTAGAGAATATCAAGTCTGCCTAAACCCAGAAAAATGTGTTTTCATGGTCAGGCAAGGCAAGATTTTAGGGCACATAGTGTCAAAGAATGGCATATCTACCGACGAAGAGAAAGTGAGAGCCATAGCAGAGCTACCTAGGCCAAAGAATGTCAAGGAAGTACAAGCTTTCATGGGGCATTGTGGCTATTACCGACGATTTATACACATGTATGCTGTCATTGCAAAGCCCATGTACGGACTTCTGACTAATTTTGAGTGGACGGATGAATGTGAGAATTCCTTCCAGGAGCTTAAACGAAGATTATGTTCAGCACCAATCTTGACCACACCAGATTGGAATAAGCCATTCCATGTTCACGTGGATGCATCCAATTATGCTATTGGATGTGTACTTGCACAACCAACTGGTGAAGGTAATATGGATCTTCCAATTGCCTATGCCAGTAGACAATTGAATGCGGCTGAACGGAATTACACCACTACAGAGCGAGAAGGATTAGGCATGGTATATGCAGTTAAGAAATTTAGACATTATTTGCTTGCAAATAAGTTTAAATTTTTTACTGATCATCAGGCATTGCTATACCTCGTAAACAAGCCTTGCAATACAGGAAGATTAGTGAGATGGTTTCTCTTGCTAATGGAATATGATTTTGAGGTTGTGGTAAGGAAAGGGAGGACTCACTTGAGAGCAGATCACCTCTCTAGGCTCACATCGGGAGAAGCCCCACAAGGAGTGTCAGATGACCTTCCTGATGCTTACTTGTTTAATTTGGAAGTTGTGCCGCAGTGGGCTAAGTCATTGGTACCAGTATTGACATACGGGCCTAACCATCCAGTGGTAAACACACGGAATAAAGAGGTTGTAAAAGCCCAAAAGTACCACATCATGGCAGGAAGCATGTACAAGCACACAGATCAAGGGATCTTGGCTTGTTGCGTAGAAGAGGATGAGTATGCTAAATGGTTGCAATTAGCACATGTAGGTGCGTTAGAGCAACACTACTCAAAGCAACGAACTTTACAGACCCTAAAGAGACTCGGAGTACATTGGCCAACCATGGAAGCTGATGTCCAAAAGTTGTGCAAGGAATGCCCAATCTGTTGCACTAAACCACCTGTGGAACATGCCACACTTTATCAAGTATCCATAGTGCCAGATTGGAGCGAACCTCTCGTATCCTTCCTGAGGACAAACACATTCCCTCCAGACATGACTCTGGCTAGGAAAAGGAGTTTAGAACAAGAAGCCCTGGATTACTCACTCATTGGTGATAATCTATACAAACGCCGGTAAAGATGGTTACCTAAGACTGTGTGTCCATGAGAGTGAGTATCTTAAGATCTTAGAAACTGCTCACCAAGGTGCAGGAGGACACTTTGGACCGGATCGGGTGATCAAGGCAATTCTATTTGCGGGCTTCTGGTGGCCTACCCTTCACATGGATGCACATACCTATGTGAAACGGTGTGATGTCTGTCAGAGGACTCAGTATCCTATACGCAAAGATGAGATGCCACTGAAACCTATGATGGGTGGACGTGCATTCTCTAAGTGGGGAATAGACTTCGTAGGTCCTATTAATCCCCCAGCTAAAGGTTCTCATGCGGAATACATCATTGTTGCAACAGATTATCTCACCAAGTGGGTAGAGGTAAAGGCTACGACAAAGAACGATGCTCAAATAACTGCCAAATTCTTGTTTGAGAATGTATTCACAAGATACGGGCTACCTATAGAGCTTGTAAGTGATAGAGGCACTCATTTCTTAAATGAAGTGATTGAAAATCTACTCCAAGAATTTTTGGTAATACACAAGAAGTCTGCCCCCTATC
Organism: Ceratopteris richardii; assembly: GCA_020310875.1. NCBI lineage: Eukaryota > Viridiplantae > Streptophyta > Polypodiopsida > Polypodiales > Pteridaceae > Ceratopteris > Ceratopteris richardii. The sequence continues at coordinate 142,566,608 of CM035440.1, forward strand.
ACCCTCAAGCTAATGGACAAGCTGAGAGCACTAATAAGATCTTATGCAATGTACTGACGAAATTAGTGAACACTAAACGCTCTGATTGGGACAAACAGCTACACCATGCTGTTTGGGCATACCGAGTTGCCTACAAAACCGTACTCCAAGCCACCCCCTTTCAAATGGTATTCGGCCAAAACGCTGTGTTACCCTTGGACTTCTTGATCCCTACGTTGAGAGTAGCACAAGAGCACGAATGGACAGGCCATGAACTCTCCTCTAGGATTTTTGACCTTGAACGATTAGGAGAAACGGAAGCTAGAAAAGAGAGGCTACGGACCAATGATCATCAATAGGATCTCCACGAGCGGAGCAGTACAACTAGCCACGTTAGAAGGTGATATTCTCCCAAACTATATTAGCGGTTGCAGAGTCAAGTTGTATCAGGAACCCCTCACGGAGGAAATGCTCAGCCGACTCAACACTGCTAAGAAACGCAAAGAGGAAGAAAAGCGAGTTCGAGAAGAAGCTCAAGCAGAAGCTTTAGAACGCATCAGAAGGATGAAGTTACGAAGGCAAGGCCGAGATCAGACTAGAACAGATGACTATGCAGATCAAGGATATCCTATGGCCATATGTGAAGTCGCAGGAACAAGCTCGCATAGGATAATTGATCGACGTCCTTTCATAACCCTAGATATAGGACAAGGAACGAGTGCAAGGACCGTAAGAGCCTTGATTGACTCAGGTGAAGCCACTAGTGCGGTTAAATTGTCTTACTGTCAAGAGTTGCAGTTAACTGTCAATCCTGTGGAAGCGTATCTCATAGGATTGGGAGGCGTGGAAACCCCTTGCGTGGGCGAGGTGGAACTTCCCCTCTACATTCATGATGAGGCAATGACAGTTAAAGTACTAGTGTGTCAGGATGAGGACCTCACGGAACCCCTCATCTTGGGTCAAGACTGGATCTATGACCAAGCAGTCAACTTGAACCTAAGAAGTGGACTTCTTCAGGTATGGGTCAATCATAGTCGAATTACAGTAGAGTTTGATAATGGAGCACTCAAAGAACTAGGAAAGGCACAGACTCCTGGTCCTTCCAGGAGTACACATGAAGATGACCATGTTGTTCTTGTCCAAAACTATGTGTTGCAGAGAAATGCTATGCACAAAAAAGGAGTCAGGGATGCAACGGAACTCCCTTCTTTTCCAAAAGTCAGAAGGAGGCAACAACCAAAGGTGGCTCAAAGGCAGAAGAAGCAGAGTACTACCTATGCCGGAAATCAAAAGAACCTGCGCAGCAGAATGTCTCAACAAGTGAACCAAGTGTGGGTGCGAAAAGGCGAACACCCGGTTGCACTCACGCCAACCGCACGGGCAAAGCCTCTTATTAGTAACCAACAACACGTCACTAATAAGAGGTCTTTCGGAAATTCTTCTGCTAACGTGAAATATATTTGGGTGCCCAAAAAGTCGATGAAGGCTAGCCCACAATCAAGACAAATTTGGGTGCCTAAGGCTTGTTTGCGGGCTCAAATAGCTACACCAAGAACACACCCTACACAGCATGATCCATTCACTCGCACAGCCTACATCCACTCATTTTTAACACCAAGGCACATGAGCACGAACAGAATCAGTTGTAAATGGGTACCTAAAAGGCCTCATGTTCAAGCTGACACACCTATAAAGCTCTCGAGAATCTCTACGGAACCACGAGCAAAACCTATCCACTGCATTTGGCAGCCCAAGACTTGTAACAAACCCCCGGACCCCGATTGTAAATCCATGACCACCTACTAACCGCTTCACTCTCACATCACATCACTTCGCTTAGCTCTTAGGTCTACCTAACTCCTAACTACACACACCAGCACCGAGCACTTATTAACCCCTAACCACTCCCGAGCTTTAAGTTAATGTTGTAACAAGGGACACCATGTCATTTTTGTGTCCATTGCAATGTTAACGTTTATTCATATATTCTCACAGAATCAGCTGCGACATTTTCAACATGGCGGAGGCAGCAGGAACTAGCTCTCACACAGAAACAAGCCCGCAAGTGGTGGACTTGGACAGTTTACCCGTTTTGCCGGAGACAATTGAAAGACCAGAAGATTTGCAGGCCGTCAAAATCATACCTATTGCGGACCCTCCGCGTGGCCACACCATGCCCGTGGGAAAGACTTCCCATTGGTTTACCGAGGTGGCAGGACCCTTGGGTGAAGGAACGTACCTATGGGAATCAGAGTTGGACTTCAATGGGAAGCAAGGTAGATACCATTTCTTTACAAGAGAATTTGAGAAATTACAAAATGCAGAAGGTCTACGTCTGATATGGGAAAAGGCAGGATTGAGTGCCTATTTCAGTGCCCGACTCCCAAAACCTGACTTCATGCGATGCTACTATCTCATCAACACCTTGACTCCAAACCAGAACCCAAAAGGTGCAAGCTCATTTGTGATTCCATCTCTGACAAAGGGGAATGAGCTCAAGAGGTTCAGGCTATCAAACAATTTGGTGAGAGAAGCTCTAGATATGCGCGGAATGCATATTCCTACAGAAAAGGAAACCCTAGTACCGGATTACATGAAGAATCGAAGTCTCACCAAACTCAAGGACATGGTATCCATGACGCCTAATATTGCAATACACCTTCGCATGTGCATGCAACACTTTGCTTTCTCGACGCAGGATAGATTCACCATGCTGCCCAAAAAGATTTGGTTTAGCTTGTATCTGGCAGAGACACAGAGCCTCACCATCAACCTACCCCACTGGATAATTGATCAGATACACCTAGCTCACAAATGATGGCCGCGGAAACAGGTTTTATATGGTTGCTGTGCTCTGACAAGAATCATTTATAGGTGTTTGGCTTATGACATTCCGATCCAACGGGCCCTAATGTGGAATCGGGTAGAGCAGTTTAGAGGCAGGACATCCACTGGACCCCCTTCTAAGAAGATGAGAGGCACTGTCCAAGTCCCATGTGCTCAACCACGTGGAGCCACCCTAACACCCGACGTCACCCCGCCACCCCGAAGAGTCCAACCATTCACACTCCGACTTCCAAGACGCAGCACCGATGGTTCCACCTTGATATTCCCTCCCATTCCAACCGATCTTGAATTTCCTAGTGGTGCACCTTTGGAAGAACTCACTAATGAAGATTTCGAGCAATTATTACAAGATGTAGAGTTGGAGGCAGAAGAGGCACAACAAGCGGAAAACGTGCAAACGCAGGCCACAACCTCCCAAGCACCTGTCACGCCTGTTGAAGTGGATGCCAAGGATGACGGAGATGAAGAACAGGAGGATGATGAGGAGGAGTATGATCAAGAGCACCAAGAGGAGCAACAAGAAGTGCCAGAACTTGTAGGTGCACCAGCATATACAGCTCAACTACGAAGGCTATACGACACTATCAAAGCAGTACAAGAAAGGCATCAACTCTCTCTGGTATCAGGTCAAGCTTTGATGCAAGAAATGCTATCAGATGAAGGGGTGGACCAACACTTCATTGACACCCTCAAATTAGTGTCAGACTCTTTAGGAGTTCCGGAGGCTGTCCACACCGCAGTCCGCCAGTCCGTAAGGTATGACAAACGCAGAGTGGACACGTTACCACGAGCAGGTAAGACTATCAGGATACCCGTCACAGAACCAGAAGTACCCATTGAGACCACATCCACCCCCACAACCACCACTGACCTCTCCGCCGAAACCTTCGTTCAGACATCACCCATCTCACCCCAGCATCCTCCATCACCACCTTCTCCACCCCCACCACCACCTCCCACCTTGGAAGAAACGACAGTCATCACCTCTACCTTCACTTATAACCCATCCTCATTCAAATCATTCTCATTTCGAGAACCCACCTCACAAGACACCCTCTTCTCCTTCGTCACCAATCCCTTGTACACTTCGTCCCGTCTATCCTCTGAACCCATGACTGGCCATCCCATAATTCCAAGTGTAGTTGGAAACCCAGCACCCACAGAAGGCACCCTGTGTTTCCCGACCTATCCCCCAATACGGGTACCTCCATTCCATGACCCCCACTTCCCATCTGGCCCCTACACCTCTTTCAACCTGACCGCGCCACCCCAATACCCGTCCGTTGTGGAGCAGTTCACCCGCTCTCCAATGTTTCCGAGGCACATTTCTCCGATGTTCGCAACGACATCAATTTACACGAACACCACACTCACTTCACCTACCATACCCACCTACATGGTAGCCCCTGTACACACCACCTTGTCTGACCCAATGGACATTTCACCAACCACAGCACCTCTCCCCACAATTCCACCATCTTCACCCCCCTTGCCCCCCACCTCACCACTCACATCATTGGCACACACAACATTCACTACCCCCCTACCCAATCCCACCTCCCCTGCATTTCAAACGTTTCCCCTTGCATCTCATAATGTAAATAGCACGTTCAACACCTTACTTCAGTGTGCACATCAACTGCAACAAGAGTACCATCAATTGGAAGAACGCACTACGGCACTCCAAGCAGAATCTCAACGTCTACAAGCTAGAGTCACCACTCTTGAAGCTGACTACCAGACGCTCCTAGCCGAGCATACCACCCTACAGCAGGCTCACTCCGAACTGGAATCAAAGACATCAACAGTAGATGACCAAGCAGTCAAAGAACTAGAAACAGTGCTTCAAGCGCAAATGATCTCTAACGCTACACTCAAACGCAACATTGGGCTATTAAGGAAGCATATGGCCGCAGCACTAGAAGAGAACAAACGACTTCAACAACAAAACCAAGACAACTTTGAAGCGGCTATGGAAGGAACCGTAGGAGCAACCGTTAGCCCGACCAGATATAGAGCAGTCCCATCGGAAGACATTCGCATCTTACTTGAGGAGCATGCAAATTTCTTGGAGTCATATGAAAAGCTAGAGACTGAATGTGCAGATCTCAAGAAACAGATTGCCAGTGTGCCCACAGCTCAACAGGAGCCGGTAATCTTGCAGCACTCTACAGAAGAAATGGAGACCCTCCGGAAATAGGTGGCAGAACTCCAAGCACGCCTCCTCCCATATGAACGACCACCCTCGCCCATTGAAGAACCAGAACCTGAAACAGTGGTGGAAATCCCCGTCGATGACAGCTATGAAGAGCCATACGAGCCTATGCCGACGCCTGGTGGTCGAACTACGGAAGAAGGACAAGACACGTTAGAAATTCAAGTTCCAGATTGGGTCAAAAGGTTCGAGAAAGTGGGTAAGACACATGATGATCGTGTGGCCGTGCAAATGCAATCTCTCACAAATCTGGAAGAAACTGTCCTTCGGTCTTCCTACTTTCAAAATTTATCCCATCAACGGTTAATCACAACATCAGAATCGCAATACATGCCTTATTTTGTCTTACTACATGATTATAATGCAGAAGTCAAAAGACATACAGGGAAGGAGCCCACATTCGCCACTCAATTTGAGATAGGGGATTTACCGACAGATGCACGTGCTGGCTCGATCTTCCAACCTAATTGGCGTGCACGTCTACTCACCGATTACCCAGAGATGATGAGTACTTGGGCAACCATGCCACTATATATCAAGTATAATCCATGCTATTGTCCAGTGGTACGTCGCAGATCCTGGCAAGCATTTGCAATCAAGGTACGCAACAATAAAGAGTGCTCGGCTTGGGTTAACTATCCATATTTTGCTCCACCTCGAGGGACCCCAACCGTCGCTTACATGATATCAACAATTCGGCACTGGTCCACCCGCCTAAATAATGTACCCGACATAGCAGCGAAAATGTGTATGAAGATATTCGAGCTCATGACCATTGTCTTCAAAACCTTTCGGAATGTCCAAGCTCCATACATCTCTACCCCTGGATTCGCTCAAGGCAACAAGGATCTAGTCTACGACATGAGCCAAACCCCCTCGGTCACTATCATCTTTGCTTGGCATGCACGAATAAAGTACTTGCCCGCATGCTTCAAGCAGACATTTGAGGAAATGTTCTCTACGGGATTCTGGGAATACCATTCCGAAATTTTCATTCCCAGACCCACACATTTGCTACATCTATTCGCAGTAGAACAAGCGATCCATGCAGATCAGTTACGTCTGCCACATCCGGACATTCCAGGACCAATCGATTGGGATCGTATGATGACAGATTTGGCCAGAGGACTACGCATACAAGAACATCAGCTTGCCACTCAGGTTGTGGAATATTACATCCAACACTCCCAGCAACAAGGGTCTGTCAGGGACGACAGACGCGAGAGAGGGGGGGGTGTTGAGAGCAGTATGGGCACCCAAGGACCGACTAGACAAGGAAGCCAGCGGAGAGAGTCAGAACAAAGTGAAGGAGTAAGTAGACAAAGCAGTCGACGCAAATCTGGCAGATAGGCCCTTCAAATTTCTTCCAAATCAACATCTTTTAACAGTGATTCTTTTATCACTAATAATCATTGTAAATACCACTTCATATTTTTGTAGCTCCATTTTGTGCAAGCCAAGGAGTCCTTGAGCTTGAGGAGCCTTAGAAGTACCTACATATCAATTTTCATATTTTTTAGACTCCGTTTAAGCCCTCAAATTGGCCCTGGAACCTAATTTTTAACTAGGCCGGACACTAGGTCTGGACAGGGCCAAAACCTAGTCAAAAACTATAAAAAGAGCTAGAGAGCTCATTTTTGAGGTTAGATTGTAATTGAAACAAACTTGTAAGAGCATTTTGAAAGTAAATGAAGAACTCCATTGATTCTCACTCTTTGTCTTGCCGTGTGTGCGCGTGTGTGTGTATGTGTGTGCATGCTAGTGTGCTTCTCACTCATGCACTTGTGCCGCCACTTGCTCGAGGTCTTCATACCATCCTCACGTCTTCCCGGATTGACATTAAAGGAGGTGCTACTCATCATTGAGCTACAGAGGTAAAGAGATCACTTGTGAAAGAGTTCAAGATCAGTGACCTAGGAAAGTTGTCATACTTTCTTGGAATGGAAGTCACTTATACAGATCATGGCATATATGTATCACAAGAAAGGTATCTTCTGAATCTATTGAAGAAGTTTGACATGGAAAATTACAGAGAAGCTTCAACTCCACTTGAAGTTAATCACAAGCTCAGTAAATATGATGGTGCAGAATACAAAGATATGAGGAAGTATCAATCTCTTGTGGGTAGTTTGATTTATGCTACACTAACAAGACCTGATCTAAGTTATGCAGTGGGAGTTTTGTCACAATTCATGCATTGTCCAAAGGACCTACATTGGATTGCAGGTCAAAGAGTTCTTAGATATATCAAAGAAACTATAAAGGAAGGATTATATTATCCTTTCACATCAGATTTGAAGTTGAGAGCATATAGTGACTCAGACTGGGCAAGTAATCAAGATGACAGAAGATCAACACATGGATACATGATTTACATTGGTGATAAGCTTGTAAGTTGGTGTTCAAAGAAACAACATATAGTAGCATTATCATCAACTGAAGCTGAGTACAAAGGACTTGTGGAAGCAGCTAAGGAGGTCATATGGATGCATACACTTTTCAAAAGCTTGGGCATTGATCAAGGTATACCTACAATACATGGAGATAATATGAGTTCACTTTACCTAGCAGCAAATCCAGTATTTCATGCAAGAACAAAACATATAGAGATACATTATCATTTTGTGAGAGAAAAGGTAATGGAGAAAGAAATTGAAGTGGAGTACATTTCTACAAAAGATCAGATAGCAGACATAATGACAACGAGTTTGGATGGTGTGAAGATCACTAGATTCAAAAGCATGGCAAGAGTAAAAGAAAGAAGATGATATGAAGAAACAGAGAATGTCAATTAGTGATTGAGGGGGAGCTATTGGAGAAACACTCACTAATTGGACATATATTTGAAGGTCAAAGCTTTAGAAGAAAATCACATGCCTATGTGAAAGGACAAATTCACAAGTGTATTATATTTGTAAAGTTAGTTCACTTTAGTTCTAGAAGTTTTTTAAAATCACGAAAATGAGAAAATCTATATAAGTTAGTTTGTATCAACTGACGCGATGAGAGAAGAAGTGGAAGAGAGTGATAGAATGTGATAAGGAGTTCATTTTGTATGATTGAGTATAATCGGGCTTCTCTGAGTGAGAAAGCACCTTTAAGCTTCTGAGTTTTCATAGCTATGACAAGAACTAGTTAAAGTTCTGTGTATAAGTCTTCTTCTTCTTCCATCTCCAGAGTTTGTCTTGTGTGAAATGATTTCAATAGTTGAAGTTTCTCAAGCAAGTCGATGCCTGGCATCGAGTTTGTGTTGATAAGTCATTGTTTTCATTCTCTGAGTGTTATTTGTTGTTGAATCTTCTAAAAACATGAAGTTTGTGGAGCAACTCGATGCCTGGCATCGAGTTTCAACTCAAAGTCGATGTCAGGCATCGACTTCCCACATAAAAGTGTTCTTGATCATATCTGTGTTAAACGCGCCTATTTCAGGAACAAAAAAGTGGCTGAAAAAGCACAAAGTCGATGCCTGGCATCGACTTTTGGTTGCAAGTCGATGCTAGGCATCGAATTTTCATTTTTAGACACTCAAAATTACTAAAATAAGCAAAATTTCTAGTTTTGGAAAGTCATACAGGGTGATCTTGTGAAGGCCATAACTTGAATTCTAGAGATCCGTTTCTTACAAGTAATAGCTTGTTGCAAATATCTTCTCTTCTACTTTCATTCATCAAAAGATCTTGGAGAAATAAAATTTGTGCTAAGAGAAATTAGCAAAACACTGAAGGTATGTCATTTTAGTGACTAGGAATTTCTGTAGAAGCAAAGTTCTCAGTTTGGACTATCATTTCTCAAAGTTTGGAGTGGCAATGAGTTAATGGTGACCATAGAGGTGTTCTAGTGTCACATTAATTTATTTCTTGTGGTGTTTCACACATCAACAGAAGTGAGTACAAAGCTCATAAGAGTTCTAGACTCAACAAGATTACCCTAGAAAACGAGAGCTCTTTCACTTTTATAGATTTTAGAAGAGCTCTATCCATACTATAGTTTTTGGCCTAGATAAAAAATTATTGTCCAAAGTCTATTTGGAGGCCAAAATGAAGTAAAAAATTACAAAAATCTATGTGGGGATACTACTTATGCCCTTGAGTGCTACTTAGTTTTTATAATCTATTCCCAATTTATGAGAAAATTAGGATTTTATTCCAAAAAGATGTTGGAGTTAGACGTCTGCGGAAGCACGCGAACAGCACAAGGAAGAAGAAGAAGCTTGGAGCACAACACACAATACTGAATGTATTACTAGAGAATGTACAAAGATAAGTAGCCCATTAGGGCAATAGGCGTATATACAAGCCGAGGGAAAAAAACCTCCTAAAGAGGGAAAAAAGTGCCCCGACGGTCCTAGTGTGTTCACACACATCACTACCTAAATATATCAACAAATCCCCCCTAGGAGTGATGTGGTGAACAAGGAGCTGGCACTCATGTATAAGGAAGTTCCAAGCTATGTGGAAATCACTCCACAAAAGGAAGTAAGCCCAAAGCTTTGCGAAAAGCTTCAAACTTCTCCCTAGGCAGAGCCTTCGTGAAAAGGTCTGCAATGTTCTCCTGCGTGGGCACATATGCCAAGCTGATCTCCCCAGCAGAGAACGTCTCCCTGACATAGTGATGTGCACCTCAATGTGATTAGTGCGAGCATGGAACACAGGGTTCCTCGCGAACTGCCAATGCGCTCTAACTGTCAGTGAAGATGGTGGTGGCAGAAGATTGGCCAACACCCAAATCAGCCATAAGGCGTCTAAGCCACACACACTCAACAGTCATTGTGAAAGTTGCCCTATACTCAGCCTCACAACTGGAAGTGGCCACAGTAGGCTGCTTCTTGCTCAACCAAGATATACCATCAACATGCATAAATTGAATGCCCAAATAATGATGCAAATGCCCCAAATCAGACATCTCAAATGAGGCATGCAAATCAGCCTTGAAATCAGCAATATGCATCTCAATAGGACCAGTGAGCAGCATGTCATCAAACATAGACAACAATGATCAGAAGCACATCATTAGCACGCTTAACATATAAGGTGCTTTCAGTTGGACTGCTCTCAAAACCATGTGCAACCAGATAGGCATGTATCTTCTCATACCAAGCACGTGGTGCTTGCTTTAAACCATATGAGGCCTTCTTTAACCTGCACACCTGGTTTTCATGCCCTTTCTGCACAAAGCCACGGGGCTGAAAAACATACATTTCTTCATGCAAGTCACCATTCAGAAATGTTGTTTTAATGTCCAATTGATGTACATTCCAACCATGATGGGCTGCAAGTGCACAAATGCTCCGAACAGTAGTCATACGACATGTAGGTGCAAAGGTCTCATCAAAATCAATGCCTCTTTCCTGCGCATAACCCTTTGCAACAAGCCTAGCCTTATACCTGTCCACTATACCATTAGGTTTACACTTCAGCTTGTATACCCACTTAGTGCCAATGGCCTTCTTGCCAGGAGGCAAGTCACATAAAGACCAAGTACCATTCTTCATTATAGCATCATATTCAGATTGCATAGCAGCCATCCAATTTTCTGAATTATGTGCTTCATCAAAAGAGACAGGCTCATTCTCATCACAGAGACTAGACGCAGCCATAGCATAGCAATCTGATGCAAAGGAGGCACTATGAGAGCCTGAACGAGTACGATATGACAAAGGTGCATCTAATTTGTTGTCACGCAAAGTCTACACCAGCCATTTTGGCATAGTTTTTGTCTGATCAATATCATCTCTCTCATCAACAAGTGCATCATGTAAATCTACATCAGAAATGGAATGATCTACATCATCATATGAAACCTGCAAAGGCTGAGCAGTTGCCTCATTAGGACCAGCACTAGACTATCCACCTGTAAAAAGAGGCATCAAAGTATCATACATGTCTTTGGAGCTAACAGATGTCTCCTTAGTACATGAAAGCAATGGTTGAATAGCATCTTCCACAAAGATAACATCACGGCTAACCAGAATGCGTTTAGTCTGTGGATGATACAGACGATAGCCTTTACTTTTAGAACAGTACCCCAACAAAAATACATTTTACTGCCTTATCATTCAATTTTTTGCGATGTTGTTCAGGCACTAATGCATATGCCAAACAACCAAAAACACGCAGATGAGCAATAGATGGCTTGCGGTCATGCCAAGCCTCATATGGAGTGATAGACTGCAGCGCTTTAGTGGGACACCTGTTAAGTACACATGCTGCACACATGACAGCCTCAAGCCAGAAACTATGTGGTAAAGCCTGACTCTTGACCATACACCTCGCCATCTCCATGAGTGACATGTTCTTCCGTTCAGCAACTCCATTCTGTTGAGGTGTATACGGCACTGTACACTGGTGTTTTATCCCATGTTCAGCCAGAAATGCAAGCATTAAAATCAGAAGGCATATATTCCCCCCCTCGATCAGAATGGAGGGTGCCCATTTTACATGCTGACAGATTTTCAGCCAAAACCAAAAACTGTTTGAAGCACAAAAACACTTCGGACTTTGCCTTCAATGGATATACCCATGCATGCCTGGAAAAATCATCAATGAAAGTCACGAAGTAAAGATAGTTTCCAAAAGAAGGTGTCTGCATAGGACCACAGACATCACTATGTAGAAGCTGCAATTTCTACGTAGCCCGAACTGAACCATCTTTTGGAAAGGGGGAACGCTGCATTTTGCCCAAAATACAGCCTTTACATACATGTTTTCCAGGTGCCTCAAGCTTGGGCAAAGAAGACACCATATTAGATTTCTGCAGGCGTAGCAAACTAGCAAAATTCAGATGACCAAAGCGTGCATGCCAAATCTTTGCATCTGACATAGCCTGAGAATCATGAACTACACATGCCGAATCATTCACAGATCTTTCATAGTCTATGAGCTTATACAACCCACGACATAAAATGCCAGAAGCAATAATAACATCACCATTTGACAGATCATGAATTATACATCTGTCATCAACAAATTTCACAACCAAGCCAATCTTGGCTAATGCAGAAACTGATAACAGATTCTTCTTGATCTTTGGCACAAATAAAGCATCTGACAAGGTGAAAGAACTACCATCAGCAGTAGTCAGAATGATCTTACCAACTCCCATAACAGGATAAGAGGAGTTGTTGGCGCATGTGACAGTATTCCCTGTAGGGGCAGGCTCGAGTGAAGAGAAGAAACTTCGCTGCGAGGTAATATGTTTGGTCGCCCCACTGTCAAAGTACCAAACATCTGAGTCCACTACAGATATGCACTGCTCATGAGAAGATGGGTCAAATCTGCAAACAGTAGTAAACGCCCATTCTTCTTCCTGCACAAGATTAGCAGACTCTGTTTTTGGTGTAGAGGCTTCTGCAACAACCATTCCAGCCTCCTTTTTCTTTGCCTCTTTTGCAGCCAGTTTTGGACAGTTCTTTATGATATGATCATTCCCTTTACAGTACTTGCAAAACAATTTCTGCTTTTCTGATTTCTTCTCATCTTTATCTTCCTTCTTCGAATATGCAGAATTAGCAGATTTTTGCTTACTAATTGAAGAGCTCCATTTTCCTTTTCCCTTCTGACTAGCCAGGAAAGCTTGATCTGCAACTCGCATAATGGACGTGTTTTGCCTGGACTGATCTTCATGCAATAGAACAGAGACTAACTCCTCAAATGATAAGGCAATTTGGATTGCCTTTCATCATCAACCGAAGAGTAGAAGCAAAACTCTTATATGAATCAGGAAGATCATTCAGAACGGTCTACACAAGTGAGCTATTTGGTATAACCTCATCAGCAGAAATCAACTGTTCCTTCAAGTCTTTGATCTTTGTTAGGAAGCTGTCCATAGAATCACCTTCATTCATGTGCTCACTCTCCAACTGTTTTCGGAGGTAAGCAACACGAGCCTCATTCCTAGCTTGGTACAATGTGGTAAGAGTATCCCAAGCATCCTTAGCTATTCTGCAAGAGCGAATGTGAGGAATAATGGCACGTTTGACAGACAAAGCTATCAATGCATGCGCCTGGGCATCTCTGCCATCCCAGCGAATCTGCTCTGCAGTGGGTGCAGCAGAAACATCAGCACGAACAGGAATCTGTGGAATATCATCTTCGACACCATCTTCATCAGCTCCAACACCTGTATTTGCAGTACCTGTTGTTACAGGTGTAACAGGACGTCTTTCAACACCCTGCACAATGTTCCACAATCCTTTTGCAACCAATACATGTCGCATCATATAAGCCCATAACGGGTAGTTGGTACCATCCAACTTATCCTCAATAGCCAACATACGGAATACATCACTGCTTTCAGCCATGGCCGGTGACTAAAATACCTTGATGCAGAAAATTGAATGTATCTCAAAAAGTTGAACGGAACTACCTAGACGAGTTCTGCTAAACCTGTAGCAGACTTCGAGACGCTTATACTGGCGAACAGAAATAGGTATATACCTTTGGCACAAAAAGATGAAATAGCCTGCACAAGCACTGTGATAGTACGTTTGGAGGCTGAAACGAGCTCAGATCGCGATTTTGGCACCACAAAGCGAAGCCGTTTTGATCTCGAAAACACCCTGAGTATGCTCACCAAAATTCGTACGATTCTGAGACTGCAAACGAAGGAGTGTCGATGGCACCCTATATTCTTCATCTCTATTTACCTGCACAATTGATTTTCCTTTCTCACATCTTCTTACCTCTTCTTCAAATTCTTCAGTTGTATGCCTTTGATCTGCATACCAACTTTTCTGTTCATCAAATGTAACATCTCTAGAAAAAATAAATTGTTTGGTTAAAGGATTCCACAACCTGTAACCCATCTACTTTTCATCATAACCAATGAACACATATTTTTCTGCCTTTGGTTCAAGTTTATGTCTAAGTTGTGATGTAACATAAGCATATGCAATTGATCCAAACACTCTACAATGATCTAGTGTTGGTTTCTTACCCCACCAAGCTTCATATGGAGTTATTCCATTTAGAGCTGCACATGGTAATCTATTCACAAGATATGTAGCTTTACAACCTCAGCCCAAAGATAATTTGGACAATTCTTCTCCTTCAGCATAGCTCTAGCAAACTCAACCAAAGTCCTGTTCCTTCTTTCTGCTACACCATTTTGTTGTGGTGTATACCTACAGGTTATTTCTCTCTTAATACCTGCATTCCAAAGATAATCATTGAACTCTTGGGAGAAGTATTCTCCCCCTCCATCAGACCTCAGTCTCTTAAGCTTTTGACCTGTGACTCTCTCTGGATATGCATGAAAATGCTTGAAGGCTCCAAACACTTCTGATCTTTCCTTCAAAACATATAATGTTATCCATCTTGTAGCATCATCAATGAAAAGAACATAATACCTTGAGCCACTGATAGATCCTTCTTTTGTTGGTCCCCATACATCTGTATGAATGAGCTCAAGTACTCCATCATGTTTGAATCCTTTCTTTTGAAATGTTAACATGTGTGCTTTTCCCATTTGACATGCTTCACATTTATAAACCATATTTTGATTCTGCACATTTGGTAGTCCTAGTACATATTGATTTGCAACCATAGCTTTAATTCCTCTTTCATTGAAATGACCTAATCTCTTATGCCAGAGATCAAGTTCTCTTATCACTCCTTCACCATGTGTGAGCAAAGCTTGACCAATGTTCCCTTGTACTCTTAAAGTAAAGAGTCTACCTTCTTTCTTACCACAGACAATCTCATTTTATCCATTCTCTGGATCTTCAACAAATACTCCTTCATTTGTAAACCTGACTAGAAAAAATTTTTCAACTATCTGTCCCACACTAATCAAGTTTTTAGGTATTGTAGGAACATACAAAACATTGGTTAGCAAATCTGCTCCACTCTTGCATTTCACTTTACCAACTGAATGTACACTATGTCTTGTATTATCATCTATTTGAACTGTGTGACTAGATATACCTTTTTCCAATTCTGACATCAATTCTATGTTTTCTGACAAATGATTAGAACAACCAGAGTCAATGTAAAATATCTTTAGATCTTCTTTATCTGATGTGCTGATTGAATTATCATCAATGATGTATGACTTTCATTTTGTGTGCCATTTGCATAGTTGTAGTAGGTGGTGTTGTAGGATTGATTCTGTCCCCAACTTCTTCCTCCACCTCTACCATAGCCTCCTCTTTGACTTTTTCTACCTCTTTGAAAATTACTTTGATATCTTCCACCTTGACCTCTGCTATTGTTGTTTTGATTCTAGTTTGATCCTTGTTGGTTGTGCCAACAGTCATGAGCCAAATGATTACCCAATCCACAGATCCAGCAAGCCTTCTTGTTGTTATTCTGATTACCTCTACCTCTTCCAAAGGCTCTTGGTCTTCCTCTGCCAGTGCCTTTAATTCTTGCATAATAAAATTGAGAACTCGACTCCTCTTCATCCTTTGCTTTACCTTTATCTCCTTTCTTCTTGTTCTTCATGTACATTGCAGAACTTTGTCCTTTATCTCCATGTCCCTTCAAGTCTTGCTCAAATGTGAGCATCAAACCTAGCAACTGGTTCAAATCTGGAACATAATGATTTAATGAAAGTTTTGTTGATAAGACAAAAGGTTTCCACCTTTCATCTCCTCTCAAACATGCAATTAGTTGAGCAATCAATCTGTGATCCTCAATATCTTCATCTATGGATCCAAGACTATCAGCTAGATCCTTCATCTTAGTGACATAATCACTAATACTTTGACATGGCTTCTTCTTGAATGTTGTAAACTCTGACCATAGACTTGCTTTCCTTGCTTTGGTAGTACTTTGGAAATGATATTCCAATGCATTCCATATATCTTCAGATGACTCTAAACCTCTGATGTGTGGTAGCAAATGATCAGAGATTGTATTGTAGATGTAAGCTTTTGCACTTGCATCCTTCTTCTACCAATGCTTTAAAGCATCAAGTTCTTCTTTCTTTGGTCGGCTTTCATCTTCAAATACTGGCTTCTCTTCTTCACATGTTACATATACCATGAGATCCTTACTCATAAGTAAGGCTTCCATTCTCATTACCCATGCGGGGTAATTATCTCTGTCCAGTTTGTCAATGGAGATATGATCTGCCATACTCCTTTCCTTCTGCTACAATCTCTGAGCTTAAAGGATAAAGGATCATACCTTTTGAAGTTCTTTGTGTATGAAGATACTTTTGAAGTAACCTTTTGATGCCTTGTGTCTTCAAATGCTTCACCTTTCAACCTTTAATGAAAAACTTTTCAAAACTTCTCGTACCTTTGCCACCTTCTGCTCTCTAGGACCTTTCTGCTCTGATACCACTTGTTGATGTGTGAAACACCACAAGAAATAAATTAATTCGACACTAGAACACCTCTATGGTCACCATTAACTCATTGCCACTGCAAACTTTGAGAAATGATAGTCCAAACTGAGAACTTCGCTTCTACAGAAATTCCTAGTCACTAAAATGACATACCTTCAGTGTGTTGCTAATTTCTCTTAACACAAATATTATTTCTCCAAGATCTTTTTGTCATGAAAGTAGAAGAGAAGAGCTTTCCAACAAGCTATTATTTGTAAGAAACCAATCTCTAGAACTCAAGTTATGGCCTTCACAAGATCACCTTGTATGACTTTCCAAAACTAGAAATTTTGCCTGTTTTAGTAATTCTGAGTGTCTAAAAATGGAAATTCGATGCCTAGCATCGACTTGCAACCAAAAGTCGATGCAAGGCATCGACTTTGTGCTTTTTCAGCCACTTTTTTTGTTCCTGAAATAGGCGCGTTTAACACAGATATGATCAAGACCACTTTTATGTGGGAAGTCGATGCCAGGCATCGACTTTATGTTGAAACTCGATGCCAGGCATCAAGTTGCTCCACAGACTCCACAGCACTTTCCTCTTGTCTACTTGTGAGTGTGTGTGCATGAATGTGTGTTTGTTCCTACAACATGATTTCTTGTTGAATCAAATTCAAGGTTGAATCAAGGCCAAGAAACCTAAGGATGATTTCATTCAAATACATGCATGGTATGTTCAAAGGATATGCATGACCATCAATGAATTGATCATTAGATGATTCACAAAAAGAGATTCAAGCTTAGTGTGAAGCCATCTTCATCAACGATATTTTGGCTTGCTTGGTGGGGCTTTTTGTTTGTGTAAAGGAAAATATCTAGCAAAATGTCCTTCGTTATGATACATAAAGCAAGATTTGGGAAGATTCTTGTATATGATCTCTTGTATGTGTTCAAATCTTCTCGACTTGTCTACAAGTTCTATCTTAGTCTCAAGCTTATCTTCCATGTCTATTTCAACAATACTCTTGTGTTGCACCTTGGGTTCATAAGAGGGGGTTCCTTGACAATCAAGACAATGCCAAGGGAGCTGGCAATGCCTACAAGACAGTGATCCCACCTTAGTGGGAAGTTGAGAAACTCAACCCAAATGGGGAGTTTTGTAGGTTTATCTGTAAGTGAACATTGATTTGTTGAGACCACCTGATATATAAATGTACATTGCACATTTGTGTATACAAATAACAAGGTCATTTTATACTTCCTCCCATGCATTGGTAGATCTTCCTACTCATATGCATTGGAGCATGTCTAGGAGTTTCTAAAAATTCTATTGCAAGATTTGGGAAGATTCTTGTATATGATCTCTTGTATGTGTTCAAATCTTCTCGACTTGTCTACAAGTTCTATCTTAGTCTCAAGCTTATCTTCCATGTCTATTTCAACAATACTCTTGTGTTGCACCTTGGGTTCATAAGAGGGGGTTCCTTGACAATCAAGACAATGCCAGGGGAGCTGGCAATGCCTACAAGACTGTGATCCCACCTTAGTGGGAAGTTGAGAAACTCAACTCAAATGGGGAGTTTTGTAGGTTTATCTGTAAGTGAACATTGATTTGTTGAGACCACCTGATATATAAATGTACATTGCACATTTGTGTATACAAATAACAAGATCATTTTATACTTCCTCCCATGCATTGGTGGATCTTCCTACTCATGCATTGGAGCATGTCTAGGAGTTTCTAGAAATTCTATTGCAAGATTTGGGAAGATTCTTGTATATGATCTCTTGTATGTGTTCAAATCTTCTCGACTTGTCTACAAGTTCTATCTTAGTCTCAAGCTTATCTTCCATGTCTATTTCAACAATACTCTTGTGTTGCACCTTGGGTTCATAAGAGGGGGTTCCTTGACAATCAAGACAATGCCAAGGGAGCTGGCAATGCCTACAAGACTGTGATCCCACCTTAGTGGGAAGTTGAGAAACTCAACCCAAATGGGGAGTTTTGTAGGTTTATCTGTAAGTGAACATTGATTTGTTGAGACCACCTGATATATAAATGTACATTGCACATTTGTGTATACAAATAACAAGATCATTTTATACTTCCTCCCATGCATTGGTAGATCTTCCTACTCATATGCATTGGAGCATGTCTAGGAGTTTCTAGAAATTCTATTGCAAGATTTGGGAAGATTCTTGTATATGATCTCTTGTATGTGTTCAAATCTTCTCGACTTGTCTACAAGTTCTATCTTAGTCTCAAGCTTATCTTCCATGTCTATTTCAACAATACTCTTGTGTTGCACCTTGGGTTCATAAGAGGGGGTTCCTTGACAATCAAGACAATGCCAAGGGAGCTGGCAATGCCTACAAGACTGTGATCCCACCTTAGTGGGAAGTTGAGAAACTCAACCCAAATGGGGAGTTTTGTAGGTTTATCTGTAAGTGAACATTGATTTGTTGAGACCACCTGATATATAAATGTACATTGCACATTTGTGTATACAAATAACAAGAACATTTTATACTTCCTCCCATACATTGGTAGATCTTCCTCCTCATATGCATTGGAGCATGTCTAGGAGTTTCTAGAAATTCTATTGACTCACTTTTCAACTCACTAGATCTCTCAATCATGTCACTAAAACGTTTTTGGCACACACTTTTTATGAGGATAGGTGGATTTTTGGTACTAGTGTGTGTCCAACCTTGTCTAAAATAAAAGTTGCATACAACATAGGTCACCAATTGTTCGGTGTTTTGATGATTTCCCTCTATATGAGGAATCGATATTATATAGATTGATTTCCACACCCCCTTCATTTGATGAAATTAGTTTTGAAGGGAAGCTCTTACCTTTATCTAAATCTTATCTTCTTCGAGTAGATGGATGCAATGCTACAAGTTTTAGAAAATTTAAGCGCTCTCTCTCTCTCTCTCTCTCTCTCTCTCTCTCTCTCTCTCTCTCTCTCTCTCTCCGTACACACTATCAAGGATAATTAGCCACAGAGAGGGGGAGGGAAACCTGGGGGTTGGGGGGGTTGAGAGAGAGAGAGAGAGAATAGAGAGAGAGAGAGAGAGAGAGAGATGGGCATCACCAAAACACCAGTTACTTGATACATTTCCCACTTCGTTTCCCCAAAAAAAGAGAAACAACTACAAACTTGCGACTGTTCCATCCCAGTAATAAACAATCTTATAACGAGAACCTGCTGAGTTTACACGACCACAGGTGTCTGATAAAACACGCACACACACACACACACACACACACACACACACACACACACACACACATAAAAAGGTATAGTTATCATATTGTCAAATGACATGGCAACAGAATGTACGTGGTATAATTCTATTGTTGAGAAATAATAAATATGTACAAGCAATTTCTTTTTCTTCGAAAAAATAAAAGCTGAGCAACATCATCCAGGTTTTTCTGGAGTATGCAATGTCTGACTTCTCAAAAATCATAATGATCAAATGTGATGCTGTGGCTCATCCTTTCAGGTATGAGCTAGCTCTATAAAGAGAAAGAAGCAAGGCTCATGTACTCTGCAGATTTGAAAAGTTCTCAGCATTGGCTAATCCAGGCATGGGTTCCCATTGAAATGGAATTTTACATACCAGCATACCATCCAATGTTTGTCAGGTTACCTCCACTATCTGATGCATGGTCCAGAACCAAGTTCTGCTCAGAAACTGCAGCTGAAAAATCATGTGTATATATGCATGCTAATTTCTATACATGCAGGTATAGAAGACTCTGCGTCTTTTGAGCTTTTACAGTACGAGAAGCTACTCCATGTACATTCAAAGTTGGTACACGTTTGGAATACAATACATACTAAAAACTTGCAGTTCTTTACAGCAATTATATAAAATGAAAATGGATGTAAACTAATGCCCTTTTGCCCTAGCTATTGGCTCAAATCATAAAGCATGCTGGCTGGAAAAATTTAGTTGTAAATGTGTGGTTTTTCCCTTGCCTACAATCTTCCAAAAGACACACGGCTGAATTGAACATTATTTGCTAAAACATATTCTTTCTGCTCTTCTGCTTTGCTGCCATGTTTCTATGCAGTACCCTAAGTCACACGGCTGAATTGAGTACCATTCGCTAGCTCTTCTGCTTCACTGCCATGTTTCTATTGCAGTACCTAAGTAACATAGCTGAATTGAATATCATTTGCTACAACACTTTCTTTCTGTTCTTCTGCTTCGTTGCAACTTGCCATGCTTCTATCAAAGTATCCAAGTAACAGGGCTGAATTGAGTAACATTTGCTATATCACATTCTTTCAGCTCTTCTCCTTCGTTTCCATGTTTCTGTCGCAGTACCTAAGTAATGTACATGGAGATCAGATGCACCTGCCATCAAAAGAGCTCCAACAGCAACTCTTCTAACAGCACACTGTAGATTGCACTTTCCACAGTCTCAACAACCTCCTCAGTTGCATTGCCAATATTTCGCCAAATTCTTGTAGTTAAATTCATTTCCTTTTCTACCATTTCATCCAGGTTCATGGTAGTTGCCATCCCTCTCCATTCATCGAGTTGTTTGTACACCTTACTCAAAACATGGGAGGCTGATGACTGCTCAGAAATAGAAGAGAAGTTAAAGAACTGCTTACTCAAGCTCTTAAAAGCCTCGTTTAAGCAGTCAGTAACTAGCCTCTTACTCAAGGATGCAACCTCATCATGATCATTGCTAAAACTTGACTCGATGTCCAACCTGTAGATGCTATCAGCATCATCTTCAGCTGTGAGAGTAGTAGAGTTAGAAAAGCCCCATTCGTGTTGCAAAGCCTGATCAAATATATTACCCGATGCACTAGAATCAGCGAAACACCTGGACAGACCATCTCTGGATGTACCATTGAGTGTGACCTTGTCATCAGAGTGCATCTCTGTCCTTGAACTAAATCCAATGGTTTCCGGGTCTATATGATGCAGCTTCATTATGGTGTTCATGAGAGCTTCACAATCTCCAAAGTCTGCATGCTCTTTGGATATCTCATGGTGAAGCTGACAACTTTTATGCAAGGTTTCTGGTGGAAAATTACTTGTACATGGATTTCCCAGGCCACATTCCTTAGCTCCTGAATTCAAAAGACAAAAAGCTGCATCACAATGTATACATTCGTTTTTGAAATCACAATGCCTTCTTAAGCAATTTCAAAGAAGTTTGTCGGATAATACCTTGGGAGTGCTGAACGCTTTCCAAAGAGTAAGAACATTCTGCACCTTCAGAAGTAGACTCTGTAGAAAGGATAATTTTGTGTTGCACACAGTCAGCTAAACTGTGAGACCTCCCTACTTCAGTACAGTAAGGAGCAATTTGATCAGATTCAGTGTCATTTGACTTTCCCTGTGACCTTGAGGAGCTCAATGCTGTGATCAACTCTTGCAAAATGGCAGCAGCATTTTTTCCAGGACATAAACTGCCTGATTTTATATTATTACCATTAGTGTCAACTTGACTATGAGAGGATGCTGTATCATCCATACTTACTGACAGAGAACTAGAGAGGCTTTCAGAAGAGCTCTCACAAGAGAAAAGATTGAAAGCATTCTGCATATCAGGATACTTTCCGTGTTCACTTTCCCAGTCCACATTTCTTTCGTCAGCTGTAAGACTATTTAAAGAATCTTCTGAACTGCTGATAGATTTGGAGAGAGATGGATCACTGGAAATAGATGTCTCCAGACTGCTCTTTTGAAGGCTCTCTGTATAGATGACTGATGAGATCAATCGATCTTGACTAAAATGACTGTATAAGCTGTTCTCTGAGTCGTCAGATTGTGAAAAATCTGCAATATGCATTGTAGTTACATTCTTTCTGTGTACATCAGCTCTTTCTCTGGAAGCATGATGTAAAGGGAGGGCTGCGTGGACAAAGTCATTGAGATCTTCAATATGCCTATGAGAAACCTTTTCTGATGTACTGAAAAGCTTTCCCGCAGAAACAACATTGCTGCCAACTTGTGATTTGGACAAATGCGATGCCAACGGGCAATCATAAGATGACGGCACACAGTTAGAATCTTGAGAGGAGCATGCAGGACCACTCGAATCCTGCACAGACTTTGGTGGGCTTGGATGCCTTGACCTGGCCCTTTGGATCTTAAGAGCGCTACAAACCGTAGGCTGGATTAGCCTGCTGCTGATTTCCTGTTGCCGCCGCAAACAGGGCTTAACATTTTCTGCTATATTGACCTTTGGCTGGTCAAATGATTGCTGTTGTCTTCTAACAAGTGTGGCCTCATCTATGGGACACTTGATTTTACCAGCTGCATGCTGAGTTGAAAGTGGCTTGTGAAAATATGGATTTTTCTGTCTACTTAACCTATTGTCCATAGTGAGCCTAGTTGAAGCTATTGTAGGCTTTGACTCGTTTCTCTTATTGTATGGTACTTGAATGGCTGCAGTCGTTTGCTGCTTGTTTGGATCCAAGAGAACATCCTGACCACTGCATTTTGTAGCTGGATTACCAGAACCATGTATGTTCCTAGAAACCGTGCTCTGGAGCTGAATTTTTGCTGGACAATTCACTTGCAAAGTGGAATCAAGCATCTTGGGTGGAGCCTCAACCACAGAGGTATCTTTTTGAGTGGGGACTATACTCTTGTGAAAAGATCCGCTCTTTATCAGGCTTCCATCCTTGGCAGAAGATAAGCTCAAAGGAAAAGCTGAATTAAAATGCTCTGGGGACACTGATGAACCATTAAATGCAAATTTCGATTTTAGCCTAGAATCTTTTATCTTTTCTCTCCGTCGTGCTGCAAACTTTGCAGGTAGATCTGTCTTAAATTCTCTTGTGATACTCCTGCTCAATGAAGAATTTGACTGTCTCACAGCTTTTTCCTTCGAAGTTCGCCTGTCCCATTGTGGAGCATCACCAGATGTTGAATCATCAACCTTTGGTTGCTGCTCAAAATGCTTGCATTCACAGTAAGAAGATCCTAGAGGTGGCATAGTCTCAAGTCCCATAAGCCTTGCAACAACACCCACACTCCTTGAAGGGACATTTTCATCAAATGTTTGAATATCTTCAACCTTGTAAGCACTCTCCGTTTCAGAGGCTTCATCTGTATCTCTGTATGAAATACTTAGACTCTCATCAGCTACCTGCAATTAGAAAATTAAATATGATATAGGTACCCTTCAAAGAAATATGAACCTTTCCAAAATACAGAAGGTGCAGAAATCCTTGAGGTGAAAATGAACTTACTGTTAAGAGTGTTTTTACAGGGCCTTGCTCTTCTGTGTGAGTATTTGGTGACTGCTTTGGTCTTTCTGCATTCAAACGACAGTGAATATTAAACTCTTATTACATCAATAAAATCACGTACAATGTTTAATAATAAATGGCTCAGAATAACAGAAACATAGGGCCTCATTCCAAACATGCATTGTTTAGTTACTCAGACACATTAATCTTCCATACGAGATTAAACAGGGTTGAAACTGCAGCAGGATTCTCACGCATCAACTCTGGACCTCAACATTCTGTTGCATATGCAGAAACGTGAAGTTGGTGTAAACTCAAATAAGAGAATTCTTAATTGATCGTTCTGTTCATCTTTTCCTTCTCTTTCATGTTGGAGGTGGAAGCATAAAAATATGGTTACATACAAATTACAGAATTTCACCCCAGATAACCTTCAAACATGAAGGGCACGGCAATCCATTAAGAATCAATACTAACTCAGGAAGTGTTCCAGGCCTCTTTAGGCTCCATACGTCAGAATACATCAAACATGATATTAAACCTCCAGTGCAGAAAAATTTGATGTCCTTTCTGTGCATGGCTTTCCATTAATGAGAAGCCACGCTCAAGCGAGCTTGTTCACACTGGACAGCAGAAAGAGTTGCACCACCCTGCTAAATCCACTACATCCCTCAAAAATGTTCCAGGTGGCTCCCGACTCCATATAGAACATACTTCTATTCACTTGCCAGTTGCGTACATAATGGATGGTGAAACACAATTTTTAATGTTTCTGTTCCACCCTCTCTGTGAATGTTCAGACAACGGCATTCCCCAATATCCAGGCTCTCCACTTCGAATATGTCCTCTTTCGGACTGAGTTCGCTCTATCAAAAGCATAATTATTTAAACAAAATCGACAACGACAACAATTTCACCCTTTCGCTCAATCTTAAATATCTCTTTCATTCTCACTCTGGAGTCTGCGCAGTGGAGAGACAAAATACCACTGTCACTTTCACCCTCTTTTCTGAATATACGAGCCTGAAACCGTTGAATTTCCTTGTTCTTCCGGCCGGAAAATGAAGCGTTTTCCCTGTGTACTTCACCGCTTCAATGTTAACCCACTCTTACTGTTCATTAATATTTTCGCCATGATACTGTCATGACAAAGCATTTCCACCTCTCAAACGATTTCTATGTGATTGTGTGTGCATTATGCATGTTCATGTGTCTTAGTAGGGGTGGGCGGCTGGGTGTGTATGTGTGCTCGCGCGTGCGCGAGCGACTGAGAGAGAAAGGAGGATAATCGTAAAAGAATTGAAACCTGCAGGAAGTGATTTCCGGTGAAACAATCGTTTTCCATTGAAGATCTGAAAGAGGACGCTTGCGCAGCCTCCCAGTTTCGAGGTTCTACGCCTATCAGGGGAAGGAACACTTGATAGAACTTGACCGGGAGGAGTGTCAAAAGGCATTCTTCAAAGGGCGATGGAACAGCGGAGGGGATCTCAAAAGTCGAATAATCCGCATGAAATGAAGCAATCGACGCGATAGGATTCGCGAGAACTGAACGAATCGAAGCGCCGAGTAAATAAGATTCTTCAGAGGGATCAGCGATTGTAGGGGTAGAAGTTGGAACTTGAAGCTGGCTTCCAGCGCTGGAGATCATGAGTTGCGACAGGCCCATGCGCAGGGCTCCAGCGGCCAGGTGCAGGTTAGAGATCCGCAGAATGAGTAAAAGGATGAAGCTGGTAAACTCATTTTTTGAGGAGGAGCATATCGATGAAGGGGGGATGCTGCGGCAGCCTTCATGTCTGCATCAGACAATCGATAAAGCCAGAGGCCGATAGTATGTGACTGTTGAATGGGGAGAAGCGGTGAAGGAGTAGGACTGAAGTGGAAGAGAGTAGTAGTATATGGCTAGAAAATGCAAATCTCAATAGCTTACGAATTGAGATGATTATCTATAATTTTATTACAGCGCTGGAAATGAAGTAAATACGGCATTCAGCAGTTGATTGTGAGTACACCGAAGCGCCGCTCCAAATTTCTACTCTTTTGCAGAAGTCGTTGAGGCCGTCGACCCCCGCCCGGCTCTCTTGCTCGTACGTTCACTAAATGCCAATGTCAACATGATATATATTAATTCAAGCCAGCCAGCTGTACCCTCCCATCTCTTTGAGCCGTTGTGTGCTAACAGACCCTACTACTCAAAGGGATTCTCGCGAAGGCTTCACAGTTTCTTGATGGCCGTCGCACATGAGGGAATTTTACAGTACTTCGGGTGCAAATTTCTCTTTTTTCGTGATCCAAAAGTGCTGAGGTCAATGGATTGGTGACCAATGGCCATTCTCACCACTATATTAGATATTAGGGTGACCAAAAGTCCAACCTTATATTTTTTTATTATTCTTGTTATCATGTTATAGAGTTTTTAAGGTTATATAGAAAGGGAAGCTCTAATTATCTTGACGGAAGAGAATCAGCAAGATTAGGCTACAGCCTTATCCTAAGTGACTTATTATGGTGTACTATATATATCTCTCATTTTTTAATCAATAGCTTCCATTTTCCGTGGCAAATAGTGTTCATTCCTAATACGTGGCTTGTTGTGCTTTGGAAGCTACTCCCTAACGTTCTGTATAATGTGTTGGAGTTCGAGGAGTTCGAGGTCTACGGAAGCATGCGAACAGCACAACGAAGAAGAATAAGCTTAGAGCACAACACACAATACTCCTCGATTATTACAGGATTGGGTAACTGAGTAGAAGGAGGAAAAGCTAGTTTAAAAAGCGGGGCATAGGGAAGATGAAAAAGCTGACCAGCAAAACCTCTCACAGGAAGCAAAATACCCCGAGGAAGAAGGTTCCAGCAACGACAGTCATTCCCACCCCCCAGGCTTAGATCTAGCTCTCATTCCGATGCCGCAATCCGAATTGTGGGATCCGATGGCACAACGATAACAACTGCCATGACTGAATTACATAGACTTTTATGGTAAAGCAGGGGAAGATCCCGATGTGCATATACGAATGTTCGAAAACTAGTATAATTGCAACCACAGGCATTTGCAGGATGACGATCATAAATTACAGGTATTTCAAGCCACCTTGGCTAGAAATGCAGTTAAATGGCTCATTGAGTTCCCTTCAGATCATTTTATTACATATGACGCTCTGAAAGAAGCATTCCTAGCACGATTTTGGATGGCTAAAAGTATTTCGGAATTATACACTACTCTACAGTATATGGTTCAAAAAAAAAAAATTGGTAGACCTTTACGTCGAAGAATTTCGATCTATTATGAGGCAGTTTTCGGATGACAGCTGTCCTTCGGAAGAATTACTTCTCGTGTTTTTTGTGGATGGCTTACAACCACTAATAAAGGAAAAGATTTATGTCTTTACACTGGATCAGAGCCGCATGTTGGACCAGGTTATTGAATTAGCCACTCATATGGACAGAAAAATGCGATTGGCCAACATGGGGATGATCAGAAGTGAAATCTAAGGGAAACAGCCCCTAAAGTCAGTTCAACAGCTATACTACTTGCGTTGTCAAAACCTAGGACATATCACATCAGATTGTGCCCTAAATCAGGCATATTGTCCAATCTGCAACATGCATAATCATAGTTTGGATAATTGCAGATTCAATTCAAAGAGCACATTGATAGCTTCTGCACAAATCGAGACCCAAAAGTGGAAAGGGGACGTAAGGGATTTTAAACACTCTGTTCAACCTGGACCGTGGCAGGATAGCCAAGATGTACGCAATACAGGAACCTCACCGTACTCAGAATTACAAAAGAATACGGACTCTTGAAGACGTTACAAGCAGAACTTTAATGATTTCGATTGAGAACGACGATTCCATCAGCCTGGTTCGAACAATTTCGATAATCGCCCCATCCAGTGTCAGTTCTGTTTACAGTTTGGACACCGTAGGTGAGAATGCGAAGAAGCCAAAGAATATGACCAAAGGAAGCAATAGGCAAAACTAAAAGCCCCAATGGCTAACATGGTTTCCATAGAATACGTTGACCCAGAGATTGCGGTCGTCACTCGCTCGCAGAATGAATATTCCACCGTATCAGAACCCTATATACGGATTCCGAAAGAATAGAAACAACATCTAAAAATAGCTCTACGATGGGCTCAGGAGTATCCACCCCATTTTGTTAATCCAAAACGATTCCTTTTGCAGTTGATGATTGAATTCAATAGTCTCAGGGACATCAAGCAGCAGAGCCTTTGGACAATCCGGTTGCCGAATCTTCAGGTAATTTTCCGCAAGTTGTGGACTCCGGAATTGCAGATTCTCCAGAAGGGATAAACAATCAGAACAAGAATGGAATGCAGGTCAACTCTAATATACGGATAGATAACGACGAATCACCTCAGGCGGAGACTGGTGGATTACTACAGGACTTGCATATGAAATTATCATTAGGAGCTTTGCTAGAGCTAGTGCCCACTTTTCGGAAACAGTTATTACAACAACTACAGTCAACACACCGTACAAGAGAAACTCCGGAACCAACAATCTCAATGGTAAAGGACACTCCAGAAAAGTTTGTAGACTATGTCATACCGACCATTACAATTTACCATCACAATTGTGCCATTCCGAAGGTATTAATTGATGGAGGATCGAGTATCAACATAGCGTCTACAACAACATGCAGGCAGATGGGGTGGCATCAGTTTGAGCCAGCCCCATTTTTTGTCCAAATGGCGGATCAATCTTGTGTTCAACCGGTGGGTCTGATTAAAGGTATTTCGATCCGGATTGCGCAGGTATTATTTAAAATTACCTTTATCATCCTAGAATTAAAGGGGCATAATTTAGATTACAACCTACTTTTGGGACGACCATGGCTCCAGAATGCCGAAGTTCGACAGAACTGGGATGAGAAGACTATCACTTTTCGGAAAGGACATTCCAAATTTACGGTTTCGTTGGACGACGAACAATACTTCCTCCCACAGCAGAAACCAATCTGGGCAGAACCACCACACATGCTAGAAGGCTTAGAAGAGGATGAGAAAACTCAATTTCTGGAGGCTAATAAAGACTTGCTGTCAGTGGGAGTGGTCGATGTTAACTCAGTTTTTAGCATGGAAGTAGATAGTTTAACAACCGCAGTAGACCCCAAAGTGTTTGACAACACCGAGACTCAATTACCAAAATTTTCTCTGAAGGATCCTATGGAGATGAGCAGCACCCGCATCAAGGAAGATGCTCTAGAAGTGATCAACTTGGAAAGTGAGGAGAACCCGAAGCCAATTCGAATATGTTCAGAATTAGCTTCGGAATTTCGATCAGTTTTGATTGCATTATTGAAGCAATACAGTGATGTGTTTGCCTGGTCATATTCAGATATGCAGGGACTGGATCCGAAATTATATCATCACCATATTTTACTCAAACCGGATGCCACTTTCGTAATGAAGCAGCGATACCGGATGAATCCCCACTTTGCAAAATAGGTTAAACTCAAGTTGGATCGTCTACTTAAGGTGGGCTATATTGTTCCTATCGAAAATCCAGAATGGGTATCACAAATAGTGATCGTCCCGAAGAAAAACAAACAACTGCGAATTTGTGTGGATTATCGAAAATTGAATGTTGCTACAGTTCCAGATCCATTTCCATTACCCTTTCTGGACAGTATGCTGGACAAAGTCGCAGGGCGGGAAATGTATTCTTTTTTGGATGGGTTCAGTGGCTTTAATCAGGTGTGCATGATTGAGGCAGATATACCTAAAACAACATTTATTACCAACTAGGGCATCTTTGCCTGTACGATCATGTGGTTCGGACTCCGAAACGCTCCGAGTACCTTTCAGTGCTGTATGCAACAAATCTTCGCACCATACTTAACATCTTTTATGCGTATATTTTAGGATGATTTCTCTGTCTCCGACAGGATGGTGTCGCATTTGGAACATTTGCGTTTATGTTTCAAATCCTGTCGAAAGGTACGGCTATGCTTAAATCCTTTAAAGTCAACATTCGCGATGAAATGTGACAAATTGCTCGGACACATTATTTCGGAAAAAGGAATTGCGGTTGATCCGGATAAGGTTAAAGTTATTCAAGATACACCAGTTCTGAAGAATCCCAAAGAAGTGCTCATGTTTCTTGGGCAAATCCGCTGGCATGGAAGACATTTAAGAGGACTAGCGTATATTGCTATCCCACTTAATAAGTTAGCACATGTACTACCAAAGGATTTTCTCTAGATTGATGAAGCACAGCTGGCATTTGAGCGACTCCGGAAAATGCTCGCGAGTGCTCCAATCTTAAAAGCTCTGGTCTGGAAATTGCCCTTTCATGTTTTCGTGGACGCCTCAGATCACGCAATCGGCATTGGTTTCGAAGGTAAGCAACACAAGCCTCATTCCTTTCCTGGTTAAAGTGGTGAGTGTATCCCAAGCATCCTTAGCTGTTCTACAAGAGAGAATGTGAGGAATAATGGCACATTTGATAGACAAGGCTATCAATGCATGTGCATGAGCATCTCTACCATCCCAACAAATTTGTTGTACAGTAGGTGCAATAGGAACCACAACACGAATAGGAACATGAAGAATATCACCATCTTCAACACCATCTACATCACCTTTAGCAATTGTGCTTGCAGGTGAAATAGGATATTTTTCAACACCCTGCACAATATTCCATAGTCCTTTTGCAACCGATACATGATGCATCATATAAGCCCACAATGGGTAATTGGTACCGTCCAACTTATCATCAGTAGCCAACATACTGAATACATCACTACTTTCAACGATGGCCACTAAATAAAATACCCTAATACAGAAAATGATTGTATCTGAAAAAGTTTAATAGAACTACCCTGACGAGTTCTACTAAAGCTGTAGCAGACTTTGAGGCACCTATACTGGCAAACCAAAACTTGTATCTATCTTTGGCATAAAAAGAGGATTTTGAGGTGCTTATACTTGAGTATGCTAACCAAATTTCATGCGATTCTAAGACTGTGATCAGAGGGGTCTTGACGATGCCCTAAATGAAACAATGACTTGCTCTGATACCAATTGTTGGAGTTCGAGGTCTTTGGAAGCACGCGAACAACACAAGGGAGAAGAAGAAGAAGCTTGGAACACAACACACAATACTGAATGTGTTACCACTAGAATGTACAAAGATAAGTGACCCATTAGGGCAATAATTAGATATACAATCCGAGGAAAAAAAAAACTCCTAAAGAGGGAAAAAAGTGCCTTGGTAGTCCTAGTGTGTTTACACACATCAGTACCTAAATATATCAAGATAATCAGGTTGAATCTTCTTTGTAAACTTTGTGGGGGCCTCCCCCTTACACTCTTGTAACAACTATCATTCAATATAAATCTTAACTCTATTTTTCCAAAAAAAAAGAGAAGGAATTAGACATAAATAGGGATAGATGAGGACAGTGCCTGGTGAAGCTAGAAAGAGATAACAATAGATAACTACATGTAGAAAACATGAAGAGTCAGAGAGTCAAAGATGAGAGAGATGGACAAATGTTGCGTAAGAGATTGCCATGGAGAGAGAAAATTGGGCCTCCATACTCGCTAGAGAGAGATAGGGCAATACTTGTGGGTTTTATAAATAGTAGAGATAGTTAGAGAGACATAAGAAACATCTATCAGACATTGGTCTACCTAAATATGTCAACATAATCAGGTTGAATCTCTTTGTAAACTTTGTGGGGGCCTCCCCCTTACACCCTTGTAACAACTATCATTCAATATAAATCTTAAATCTATTTTTCTAAAAAAAATATAAAAGGAATTAGACATAAAGAGGGATAGATGAGGACAGTACCTAGTGAAGCTAGAAAGAGATAACAATAGATAACTACATGTAGAAAACATCAAGAGTCAGAGAGTTAAAGATGAGAGAGATGGACAAATGTTGTGTAAGATATTGCCATGGAGAGAGAAAAATTGGGCCTCCAAACTCACGAGAGAGAGATAGTGCAATACTTGTGGGTTTTATAATAGAAGAGATAATTAGAGAGACATAAGAAACATCTGTCAAACATTGGTCTATAGAGATCATTACATGTGTGTTTGGAACAAGGACTAAGGCTAGCTAAGGTTCCTAGCTCGAGGGATATCCTAAGGTACCTAATAGGTAATGACAATGAGCATGCATGATGGCCACATGTCCACACCAGAGAATTCCATAGCATTAATATCTTGGTGCAAGAGGATATAAAGGATTGGAGGTGAGTTGCGCACACAATGATATTGAGTCATTTTGAGTGATTTTTCTTGAGGGACTTGAGTTAGAAAGTGAAAAGTCTTCACATTTGGTATCTAGAGTAGGCTTTAGAATATTTTCTACACATCAATTTGGGAATTTTCTTGTTGATTTTGAATGGCCTCCATCATCTTCTTTGTGGAGGAACTATTGTCGATGGAGTTGTAGAGAAGAGAGAATCATTCATCCAAAAAGGGGAGCTTTGAAGCACCCTCAAGAGCTCACAAATCCCCCAAGGGAACCCCCTCATGCTAGCGTGCCTTCAAAGAAACCCCCTGAAGGGAGTAGCATCCATGGACGCCAAGCAAAAGGCTGGACATCCACCCATGTGCCATTGTTTCTATGGATTGGTGACAAGGATCTCTCTTCTTCCCCTCCCTCTTTGAAGTTGTAGGTATAGAAGATATAAAACTCTATTTATACCCAAAAAAGGCACCCTAAGGCAAACACATGGGGTTAAGGACCAGTTGTGCAGGATCTCCCAAGTCCTTCTAGGCATGGAACTCCAATATCCCCTTTGGGTGATCAACTTTCTTCGTCTACCTCTCTATAGGAACACATTTTCAACACCCTCTTCCACTAAAATGGGCATATCTTCTTCATCCAACATCCAAATTGAGTGATTTAAAGTTCTCAAGAATCCTTGCTTTGAGATCTATCCAATGAAGCTAACCAAAATGTGTTTAGTATGTGGATGACATAGGAGATAGCCTTTGATTTCAAAATTATAACCAATAATATTTTGGATTTTGCAAATCTACTTTATAGAGCTTTGAACTTGATTGTTCATACACTAGGAGCTTCATATGGGGCCATTGGTAGTACGAGGGCAATCAAATCCAATTTAGGGACGCTCAAAGGGCAGTTGATGATCAGTTCTAGCCTTTGTACACCTCTGCAAGTGGAATTTCTCATTTCATAAGCAGTTTTCTTGTAAATAATTGCATTTTTAATCTCTTTTATGCATCAATTGTCATCTTCCATACATGCATGTATGTTTTTACATATGCTTATGAACCTCTGCACTTTTTCTTAAAACGCAAAGTAGGATGGTAGCATGATTTTATTACAAGTATTGCAAGGAGAAAGCAAGAGTGAGTAGTGCTCTTATGTAAAATTTGATATCCATGTCGTAAGCATGTGGATTTTGTACAGGGTGTGTAGTGCCATATGGTCTTTTGTTTCTAATTGTGTGCCCATAAGCACACTTATGGTTAAAGTGCATGAAGAAAACTTCATTTTTTATTTAGATTATCATTTTGCTATCGAAATGCTCCTAGAATTTTCAAATTTTATATGTGTGATTGTTTGATGCATAAGTACAAAGCATACTTATGCATTTCTTCTTCTTGTTCTTTTATGCAAAGGCTAGTAACTTGTTAGTTTCTTACTACCATTTTTTATATCATTAGGTGTACACACACATAAACTTAAAAAATAAAAATAAAAAATAAAACCATTTAAAAACATAAAAATAAAGAACATACACTTTCATAGATATGGAGTCAAGACCTTCATCTCTAGATAGAGAAGGTATACACATGGATGAACACCCTATAGACACTATGGAGATCATGAGTAATATAATATCACATTTAGAAAGCACATTGGGCTCTAGGAAAGAGGAAGCTATGCCTAATGTTGGGGCCATATGGATGAAGTTAGGAACTCTAGGTGAGCATCACACTCCAAAGGTCTCTAGCAAGGGTATCCGACTAGAGGGGCTAGGTGCCTTAAGTTTCCATGATATCATGGATCTACTAGTGCATGTATTGTTGATGTTGTTGAGCAACTGCTCAACAAGTGGGAGTAGTTATTTGTCTTATGCCATATCATGGATGATATGCATAAGATTCAACAAACTACGTATAATCCTATGGATACCACTCATGGGTGGTGGCATACGATAGAACAAGACAAGAAAGAGCCCATGACCTTGGAACAATTCAAAATATTGTTCTACAATAAGTTGGTGCCACCAAAAGAGAGGTGTAGGGCACTTGACACCTAGTTTTTCATTAGTCAGAAAAACTAGATAGTTCAAAAATATGCAGACAAAAATACGGAGGCACTTCTTAAAGCACCAGATTCCATTGCCGAGTTTCTCCAAGTCCACAAGTTTCTCTTGGGATTGAGTAAGCCTTGAAGAGAGAAATTAGAAATTTTCTTAGACTTGGTATCAAGAGCAATTGGATCACTTGTTTTTTTGAGAGAACTTTCGCACATAGCCACCATCTATTGTACAATTCATCATCATCCTCATCATTCCCTACGTATTACACTGAGTGAGAGGTTCTAGAGAAGTCTTCTTCATCAAAAAGAAGGAATCGGAGCCCCCCATGAGAGGAAATCAAACCCCAAGGAGGCCCATGCACGCATGGTGCCCAGTTGTTACATACCATGCTTCCCATGGTCGGACATCATGCCCCACACACATGTGAGGTGTGAAGGAGCTTCTTCTTCAGCCTCCTTCACACATTGATGACACCATCTTCTCAAAGCTTCTTTTATCCCCTGAGGTGAACACTAAAGAAAATTGAATGTGGGATATTGAGACCTTGTTGTGCCTGCATCTACTTTGTGAAGCATCATAGAGGAGGAGGAAAGGCCATCAAACCTTCATCTACTCCCTCTAAGAGGGCATAACTACCCTACCAGCCTCCACCAAAATAGCCATAACTCTCTCATTTTGCATCCAAATGGAGTGCTTTCACTTCCTTTGGTAGCTAGAAGCATTATTTGTTCACATTAATCCATTTGTTCGAAGGTTCAAAGGTGGCTATCCACTATCAATGACTCTCATAGAAGAAATTTTTCGATGTGAGGAGGACCAAGATCGACTTGAAGACTCAAGAGGGCTACATAGCAATCATTTCCAACACCTACAACACCCATGCACATGGAATTCTCAATGCTTAAGATATGTTTTCTCATGATTTTATGCATTTCTACTCTCTTTGTATGCACTGTTTTGCATCTAGAACAAGCATAGAACATTACATATGCATATATGTTTGCCCATATGCTTGTTTAACTCTGCATTTTTTTTTTGTACAAATAGGATGGTAGCATGCTCTTTTGTAGGTACAGTAAGGAGAAAGTAGGAACATCCAAAGTTCTTAGAATTTTATTTGTGCCGCAAGCACAAGGATTTTTATTCAAGGGTGTGTAATGCCCTTTGGTTATATTCTTGTATATTGTGTGCCTGCGAGCACACTCGTTTGGAAGTGTGTGTAGAGAACTTAGTTGATTTTTTTTTTTTCAATCTCCTATCGAAATTATATCAAAATTTTTCAAAATTTTGCATGCATAAATGATTGATGCATAAAAGTAGAGAAGCATACTAAAATTATTGTTGTTTTATTATTCTTTTATAGAAAGGCTTGTGACTAGTTACTTTTTGTTGCCACTCTTTACTTTAGGTGTACATAAACACATAGACTAAAAACATAAAAAAAAAAGAAAATAATAGAAAATATAAAAAGAATTTTACTCTTTCTTAGTAATGGACTAAGGACCATCTTCACCTCTTAGGGATTACACACATGGTTGATTAGTCTACAGATACCATAGAAACTAGGAGTGCGAGTTTCTCCCAGTTACAGAGTATGCTTTGTAGCATCTTGGAGCACATACATAGCTCCAAGAAGGATGAAGCATTACTAGAGAGTGACCTTCCAAGAATGGAGTTAGATGCTCTAGGTGAGCATCAGACTCGAGAAGTTCCTAGCGAGAGTGTCTTAGTGAAAGAAGCCAGATAGTAGCTTAAGGACCTTAAGCCGCCATAATGTCATGGCTCCACTAGAACATGAACTGCTGATGTTGTTGAGCAATGGCTCAACAAATGGGAGCAGTGCTTTTGATTATGGCATATCGTGGACAATGGACATAATATTCAACAGGATACTTTGATGTTCCCCATTGATGTTGGTGGTGTAAAATCCAATAGGACAAGAAAGATCCCACGTCTTGGGAACAACTTAAAGTCCTGTTTTATAATAATCTCATGTTTTTGGATGAGAGGTCCAAGGCACTAGATGCTTGGTTTTTCATCAGTCAAAAAAACAAACAATTAAGGACTATGCAAATAAGTATAGGGATGTACTTCTTAAAGTACCATACTCTATTCTAGATTTTCTCTAAGTTCACAAGTTTGTCTTGAGACTTAGAGAAATAATACAACCCCTCGTAAGAAAAGAGAGGTGTCACTCTTTGGCACAAGCCATAGAGATGGCTCTAGTCTATGAGGACGATCATAGGGCCATGGGCTTCAAGGGCCAGAGAGCCAACCCTTTTTCGCTAGTACTCATATGTTGACCAGTGCATAGCCTCAAAAAGAAGCTAAGAAAGTGCACATGATCAATACATTTTTAGGAGCTAAGAGAAAGGGGTATGCCCTAGTTGCGAGGGCTTATAACATATCTATCATTATCCCTGAACATAAAGAGAAGGCAATGAAAGAAGGGTTATGCTATGGATGTGTAATAAAGTAAGCCTATGATCTAAGGGTCCCGTCGATTGAGACAGATATGAAATCGACACCATTTGGTCACCCATATGTATTACCAAAGATCTCTAGACTAGACTTACGTATCAGGTCATGTGCTCTTAAGAGTAAACAAGTGATCCACAACCTAGTGGTTAAGTCTCAAGGGTGTGAAGGAGGAGGTCTTGGGTTCAACCCGCATGGGATACATGGGGATAGTATATTGGCAAAAGAGATATAGAACCTTCTAGAAGCATCCATTGAGTTAACTACAGTTAATTGGGACACTTGGTGCACATGCAATTACATAGTCAACACATGAATGGTTAGAATCCACCTGCCCAAGGAAGGTAGTTGCTTGGAGAGAGCTATATATAGAGGCATATGGTTGGAAGGAGAGTCATCTCTCTAGCACATGGTGGTGATCGTAATTGTCATTCTCTTGCATTGGTATCAAAGTTCAAGATTGAGCTTCCATGAAGACCTAGGGCCCATCGTCTTCTGTAAGTCTCATGAAAGTCTTGTTATGATTTCTCATTTTCTCCATGCAAAACTCTTGTTCGATTGTTCGATGTGTGTCTGTTTTCATTTTTCGCTTTCATATGATTGCTTCAACTCTCTACGTACCTTTTTTGCGAAAAGAATGTTTTAACAAAAGCATGGCATCCTTGAGAGTCGAACATAGCACAACTAAGAAGGAAGGAATGGCCTAACCATCACGCTACTCGTTAATGCATCAAGTAAATCTGTGCAAGACAATCTTGATCGTTTGCTGGATTTTTTTAATAGATAGATAGCTGTCGGTAGTAAAAGCAACTTTCTTTGTAATGTCATCTAAGCTTTGTAAAAGCTTCCCCTGCTTTGTGGGATTTGGGGGGTCCCGTGGGCACTAGTCCCCTTCTCTTGTACTTTTCTTTATTTAATTCAAGTCCGGGAGAGTAGGCTATTGCCGAACTTCCTTTACATTAAAAAAAAAGCAACTTTCTTCCGTGATGCGAAATGAGCATGAGAATCAATGTCGGTGGCATATATGCTCACGAGTACTTTAGCATGAGAATCAATCTCGAACTCCCAATCTACTTTGTCTATATAACGAGAGTGAGAGAGAGAGAGACGTTGTCCACTTTGTCTATGAGAATTCGATTCATTTATTTATAATTTTGATTGTGTTTGGCCATCAAAAGCAGGAGAGCTAACATGCTTTTCAACTCCACGCTGAAATTGAACCAATGATCTGTTCGATTATATAGCGTAATGCTCTAACCAAGAATGCACATTCAGTTTCATCTTTATCTTTCACAATTTTGCATAACTTTCACGATTTTGCATAGCAAAAGACATGCTGCTATCCGGTATTGAACCGTGGCTGATAGAACTAAGCACGTAGCCAACATGTGAACATATAAAACATCTTCTTCGACTTATACAACTTGTTACATAAAAAAATGTGTATTCGTCATCAAACGACCCGAGTTTCAAACTCGTGATAGGACAGGATTCAAACTGCGATCCATATTACAGGGACGTATATCATGTGCTTCCACAATTGCCAAGTTTTGAAGAAGATCGGAGTGAAGAGCACACACGGGGCATATGAGTATTGAACCATCATCATCATGCGTGATCAAGATTTCTTAAGTACGAGACTCATAAAGCACATCAACTAGGAAGATGTGGTTCATTTGGTTTGAAGATCCAAAAGGAGAATGGCTCTTCTCATGGACAATGGAAGGATGTACCGTGATTCGGAGATAAGTATTTTCCAAGTTAATGTTTCATTTCAATACTTTTTTTTGCTCTTTTTTTTCATGTAGACTTCATTTTATTATCATAACCGTGGATTAAAAAAAGTAAACATCTTCAAGATATAGATGTTTATTCAAGAAAGTTATCCAAAAAATAACTTCTTGATGAGTTAAATCTAGAAAAGGTGGGATGTCTAACCCTAAAAGTGATTGTATTTGTAGCATGCACAAGTTTTACCTCGTATGAGGAGCAAAGCAATAGCTTCCTTGACACTCTAGTACGCATGCACTAATGTAGATTGAAAAGAGGTGTCTTATCTGGATTTAGAAGCAATTGATTTTCCTTTAACTTATTTTACACCAATCTTAAGTGACTTTCATGATTATGTATGAACCTAATACTCCACAACAAATTTTCCAATGAATGGACATAAGATATCATTCATTAACATCATGAAAGTAGCAAGTGCATTAGTCAAACCACATGGCATAACTAAATAGTCATAATGCCCAAAATGGTTCCTAACAGCTATTTTATATACATCCTGCTCCTTTACTCTAATTTGGTAGTAGCCACTTTTCAAAACTATTTTATTATATACAATTGCTTCACCTAGAGCATCAAGGAGATCATCTATTTTGGTCATGGGATATCTATGCTTGATGGTAATCTTATTGAGTGCTCTATAGTCAATGCACATCCTATAAGATCCATTCTTTCTTCTTCACTAGAAGAATTGGTGCCACAAAGGGCGAATAGCTAGGTTTCATAAGCCCTTTATCCATATACTCATCCATGATCTTGCACACTTCATTTTCCTCCTATAAGCTCATTTGAAATTGCAATCAAGCAGTCGGAGTTTCTCCTTGCACGAATTCGATTTGATGCTCAATGTTCTTGCAAGGAGGTAAACCCAAAGGTAATTATTTTACAAACAAATCGTGGAATCCTACTCTTACTTTATCTGAAAGTACATGATCATTCCAACTAGAGTTTCCATGGTTGCAAGAATCCATCATTACACAAGATGAATACATAAAATGTAGAAAATAAGTATACTATAGTCAATCTTGAGC
This sequence comes from Ceratopteris richardii, assembly GCA_020310875.1. Classification (NCBI taxonomy): domain Eukaryota; kingdom Viridiplantae; phylum Streptophyta; class Polypodiopsida; order Polypodiales; family Pteridaceae; genus Ceratopteris; species Ceratopteris richardii. Next base: position 142,605,734 of record CM035440.1, read on the forward strand.
AACTTCATTGCAATCACCAACCACGTCTCTTGGAGATCTGGCTCTCGATGAATCAGTAATCACCTCCTCACCAATCTGGTCTCTTGGAGATCTGGCTCTCAATGAATCAATAATCACCTCCTCACCAATCAGGTCTCTTGGAGATCTGGCTCTCGATGAATCAGTAATCACCTCCTCTCATGCTCAAACTAGTAAACATGCGAAGCAAAGTCTATGACTGGTCATTTCCTAGATTGCCACTTTTTACTTAGGAGTACATCAAAATGGGCCAATGGTGCTATCTCAAAATCTAATATATCCTCATAAGATTGGATCTCGATGGGTAGACCTATTACTCGTCAGTACCATGTCTTAGTACCCTTTCCATTGGCTAACCCAGCTATGTAGGCATTCTCTGACTACACAGTGTCTAAGTGTAACCTTCTGACAAGTCAAAAACTAATGACATTATGTGTAGACATGGTGTCAAAGAGGACCTTAAAAGTTGTCTTGCCACGGCTCCTCCTATAATAATGAGTTCTATATCAAGAAACTGGTACCCTTTTTGTGCCACTAGTGAAAGCACAACATCTGACACAAAAGGCACCTTCTTCGTGATTGTCATGGCCACTATGGGAGATGATATATGCAATGGGGAATCTCCAAAATCATCATCTATATCATCCCTGCTTGTGAAAGGTGTATGATTATGATGTCTCCTACTTTTTCCTTCTTAGGATAGTCTTTAAAGTGATGTTTTCCTAAGTACCCTACATGAGAATGACAATTACGACCACCACAATGTGCTAGAGAGATGTTTGTCCTCCCAACCATATGCCTCTATATATCACTCTCTCCATAGGAGTGTCTTCTTGGGCGGGTGGATTCTAACCATCCATGCATCGGCCATGTAATTGCATGTGCACCAAGTGTCCCAGTTAAGTGTAGTTAACCCAAGTGGATGCTTCTAGAAGGTTCTAGATCTCTTCGGGAAAAATATTGTCCCCATGTACCCCATGGGGTTGAACCCAAGACCTCCTCCTTCATATCCTTGAGACTTAATCGCTAGGCTAAGTGGATCACTTGTTTACAAGAGCACATGACCTGTTATGTAAGTCTAGTCTTGAGATCTTTGGTCATACACATGGGTGATCAACAGTGTCCAATTTCATATCTATCTAAATGGGCTGGACCCTTAGATCATAGACTTACTTTATTACATTCTTCCTCCCTTGAAAAAAACATTTTTTCCCTCAAAAATAGATCTACATAATACTATACGCTACCGGTGAGCCAGATGTTCCAAAATCGATAGAACATGTCTCATCTATGTGGTGGGATCCTTGCCCAAATGATTCAAAACACCATCTAGCTTTGTACTTTAATAATTGATGAAAGTACAAAGTAGTGAATGAATAATAAGGGTGGATGGGAAAACATCCCTACCCAATCCATTTGTGTCTGGATGTGTGATCTAGGCACAAACATGTGACTAGGCATCACTGGTGCATGAACATAGTACCTAAGGTGGGATTTTTATCCCTCACAAGCCTTTGAGAACTCTTGATTCACTCGAATCTAATTTGGAAAACTAGAAGTTTGGTTAGCCTAAACATCTAACTTGGATGTTTGTACAATGGTATACTCTCAACCAAGATTTCCTTGATTTTTTCACCCAACTAGAGGACTGATGTATCCAAATGGGCCTAAAAAATCCTATGTAAAATGTAGGAGAAAGTGCAATATTTACAATTGGTCAACCATACTTAAACTTGACCAAGTCAAATTCAAAATGAAAATTGTCCAACTTAGGACACTTTTCTCAAAGACTTTAGCTAAAAGTTCTTGGGAATTGTTAATCTGATGAGCAATTCCTAACTTCTTTGTTCTAGAGTGTACTAAACTCTAGAAATTCATTAGAGTTATGTTAGACAACTGGAAGAAAACTCAGATGAATAAAGCAACTTTAAACTTATCACCTTTTCAAGATTGAAAGGTGCTTCTATAGAACATCTATTTGGGATGTGTTAATTTAGTTATCTTATTCCAACGAGCTAACCCTAAATTTTTGTGAAAAGAATCAAATATCATATTTGAGTTAAACCAAAGGATTCAGAAAGTGAAAAGAAAGAACTAGATTACTTTAAACATAATTGGACAATCCAATTTGATTGCATAGTTTAAAGTACAAGCATCTTTTGATGATTGAACCAATGTACAATAATTGTAATATGAACACTTCATTGTCATCTTTATCACTTAAGAATAATCAAGATTCTTTCCTAGAAGTGATAGCTTACCAATATCTTGGAAGACTTTAATGATTGAGCTTTACAAATAGATTGTGCAAAAAACACCTTTTTCAATCTATATTAGTGCATGCGTACTAGAGTGTCAAGAAAGCTACTGCTTTGCTCCTCATACGAGGTAAAACTTGTGCATGCTACAAGTACAATCACTTTTAGGGTTAGACATCCCACCTTTTCTAGATTTAACACATCAAGAAGTTATTTTCTAGGTAACTTTCTTGAATAAACATCTATATCTTGAAGATGTTTACTTTTTCTAATCCACATTTATGATTATAAAATGCAGTCTACATGAAAGAAAAGAGCAAAAACAAGTATTGAAATCAAACATTAACTTAGAAAATACTTATCTCCAAATCAAGCTACATCCTTCCATTGTCCATGAGAAGAGCCATTCTCCTTTGGATCTTCAAACCAAATGAACCACATCTTCCTCATTGATGTGCTTTATGAGTCTCGTACTTAAGAAATCTTGATCACACATGATGACGATGGTTCAATACTCGGATGCCCCGTGTGTGCTCTTCACTCTGATCTTCTTCAAAACTTGACAATTGTGGAAGCACATGATATACATCCGTGTAATATGGATCAACAAAATGTCATGCCTTCGTGACTAGACTAGATCGCTGTTTGAATCCTATCATATCAAGAGTTTGAAACTCAGGTCGTTTGATGAAGAATGCACATTTTTTTGTGTAACAACTTTTATAAGTCGAAGAAGGCGTTTTATATCTTCAAATGATGGTACTAATTCCAATAGATCACCAAGAGGCAATTGGATCGTAGATTTGCAGAAAAGCTGCCATGGATCTGGTACAAAATTTCCTATAGCCTTATTTACTAATGTAGTGCATTGTGAGGTTGTTGGATAAATCTCATGATAAGTCTGAGAAGTAGTATTCTATTGAGAGGTATGCTGGATCCCTTGTAAACAATTGCTAACTATCTCTAGTATCTAGTTAGCTAATCCTATCATGTCTTGAAGACTATTACTAGGACGAGCAAATTCTACCAGAGCCTACCCAGCCAACCCACAGCTTGATCATACACCTTATGTTGTGCATCAATGTCTAGGGGCAACACTGGGTCATCTCTATTTTGAATTTTTCCATATCGTGTGACTATTGGGGCTACCAAATCCTCAAAAGTTAAAGTTACCATATTGGTCATTGGGGCATTAAATCTAGCTTCCTACTTCTATCGATCATAGTCTTGTGCATTCAGACAATTGGCATGTATGTGTGCAAATTTCATACAAAATCGACATTATGGTCCCTTGCCTTCTTTTTGGATTCCCCTTTGTCGTGATGATATATGTTGAAGGGTCTCCATCCTCTCCCATATCCTTGATAGTTTGTCCAACCTTGGCCCACATTTCTAGAAGAGCCTTATTCTAGCCTATCTTGAGGGTTACCTGGTTCAGTTTGATGGATATTATTCACATATGGTGGTGTACACCAAAGAACACTTTCGATTGAATATGGTTTCTCGTTACTACTTGATTCTTGGTATCATATCTACATTGGTTTGTATTATGCATCATTATATTACAAATTGCACAATATACTTGATTTAGGACACAAGTGGCTACTACATGTCGTGCATTTCTACATTTTTTACAATATAATTGACTATATGGATCAGATACTACATAAGCAATTGAAGTTATCAAAGTTGTGGCTTTTGAAGAATGTTGCTAGATTGGATTGGCTACTTTCAGGTTCCATTCCAAGTGTTTAGTAGCTTCAATTATTTGGTTCAAACTTCGGGTACCATCTAATGCAAAGAGATAAATTTTTCCTTCGAGTAAAGGATTTAGACCATCCATAAACCAACCACGCACCACATCCTCATGAATCTAATACAGGTTAATCCAACATAGGAAGGCATTATGTGCAACCATTTGACTTGTCTATTGTACCATATATTGTAGTGTAATAACTAACTAACTTGTGGTTTAGGCCTTTTGAAATCATCATAAAAATGTAGTTTTTAAGGCATCATATGTTACAAAATGATATGGATTGAATTTGATCAACTAGCAAACCACTTCATCACCTAGAGTTGCATGGAATACTTGACATTTTTTAGCATCATCCTGGCCTCCTTCTAGCAAATTGTATTGCATGTAAAAAATTCAAACATGAACATTGGGATCATTGTCTATTCTTCCACTAAACCTATTGAACTACATTCTGCTAATTTGATGACCTTACACTGCCATTTTGATTGGAGCTTGCCAACACCTCCACTCTTTGTCAATGGGTATCCATAATAATTCATCTTCTTCAAGCTTAATGTCTTCTTGGGGATCCGTCTCAACTATGATGTAGTATTTTCTGCTTTTCTCCCAACTGCTCTATCCAAACAGAATTCAAGAGGCCCAGCACCACACTTGAATCCTAGGGTCTCTTTTCTCATTCCCTACCTAATTCCTCCTTACCTTGCTGATGGAGAGTGTTAATCTCCAAAAAGAACAAGTTATCCTTGATTTTAGATCACCTCTATATCAAGAACAACTTCAGACTCCACTTAATTTTAAGGAACAATCACCAACTTATCAAGAAATTGATTAACTGTAGAAAAATCAATTCTCAGAAAAGTCTGCTGCAGATTAATCACTGATTGACTAATCATTTGTGTAAAGTTTTTGATAAAACTTTGTAGAATGTGTCGCCTTAAGGTTGCGCACCTTTTGCAACTTAAATCTCCTCAAATGATTGACTATACTTTGAGAAATGACTCAAACACTTTACCTATGTGTGAAACTGCTTCTCTGCAGTAGCGACTTTGACACCTGTAACTTCTTAGCTATGGTTCTCCCAATGCCGAACCCATTTGGTCAAATGCTTTTAGATGTAGATAGCTTATCTCTCAACTTAGATTTTGAGCTATCATTTGTGTAAAACTTTACACTATGCACTGAGCACTTTCCATTTCTTTGACCACGAAATCTGCGCCTGTTTCAGAAGACACTCAGAGCTTTTCACATACAAATGTTCCTATTCAAAATTCTCTCAGCCTGTTTGCAATTAGACTCTCAAACTTTAGCCATAGATTGATTAACTATGGACTTAGATGTGTACAAAAGGATTTCTCATAAGATTAAGCACAGAAGGAGAATAGGAGGAAAAATCGACGCGCAAATTCCTGCAATATTTTTCTTCTCATAACTTCTCATACATCTGATTGATGATACATTCAATATTCATCTTCTATTCACCTATTGTCTTCTCTATATCATCTATATCTCTCTCCTATCTCTATCTTCTATGAGTACGTATCTATAGATATATATACGAGTCTAACTCGTCATCCTTTCAAAAAACATTGAACTATTTACAAGAATAATATACAAAAGAAAAGTTTCTGATTCTATTCTCTTTCTTTGAAATCAATCTTCAACCTTCCACATATCTTTTCACTTCTGGACTTCATGTAATCACTTATTGATGATTGCTATGCTCCAACAGCTCCCCCTCAATCATCAATTGTGATTACCTGCATCTTCTTTATTCCTGCCATATCTTTAAACCTCTGCAACTTAGGTCCATCCAAACTTTTTGTCATCATATCTGCAAGTTGATCTTTTGTGGGAGTATGCATTACTTCAATTTCTTTATCAATGACCTTCTCTCTTAAAAAATGATACTGAATTTCAATATGTTTAGTTCTAGCATGAAACACAGGATTTGCTGCCAAATATAAAGAACTCATATTGTCTCCACAAATGATAGGAGTACTCTGAATCACATCAAAACTCTTCATAAGTGTCTTTAGCCAAATTACTTCCTTTGCAGCTTCCACCATGCCTTTGTATTCTGCTTCTGTAGATGATAAAGCAACTGTATGTTGCTTCTTAGAACACCATGATATTAGTTTGTCTCCCACATAGCACAAATATCCATGTGTTGATCTTCTATCATCCATATTACCTGCCCAATCTGCATCACTATATATTTTTACTCTTGTATCTGAGGTAAACCCATAGTACAACCCTTCTTTGAGTGTACCCTTGATGTACCTAAGTACTCTTTGTCCTGCAATCCAATGTTCCTTTCTAGGACAATGCATGAATTGAGATAGAACTCCAACTGCATATGACAAATCTGGTCTTGTTAATGTAGCATAAATCAGGCTACCCACCAAACTCTGATAAAGCTTCATATCTCTGAATTCTTCTCCTCCATATTTAGTCAATCTATGATTAACTTCCATTGGAGTTGGTGCTATCCTGCAATCTTCCATTTTAAACTTGGTTAGCAAATTTTTAAGATACCTTTCTTGGGTTACATATACTCCATGTTGAGTATATGAAATCTCCATTCCCAAGAAGAATGACAAATTTCCCAAGTCATTGATTTTGAACTCTTTCTCCATCTGCTTCTTAATCATTTGTATACCTTTATCATCTGTTCCTGTAAGTATTATGTCATCAACATAAATACAAACATAAATGAATCCATCTTCACTTGCTTTGACTAGCAAGCTATTATTTGCCTTTGATGCTTGAAATCCAAGATCCTTTAAGAACTTTACAAGCCTATAATTCCATGCTCTTGGGGCCTGCTTCAAACCATATAAAGCTCTCTTGAGCTTACACACATAATTTGAATACACTTGATCTTTGAACCCTTCTGGTTGCTCCCTGTAAACTTCATCTGAAATGTAACCATTCAAAAAAGCATTTTTAACATCTAATTGAGATAATTTCCAACCTTTGCAAGCAGCAATTGCTATAAGTGTTCTGATAGTTCCCATTTTTGCCACAGGACTATAAGTCTCATCATAGTCCACTCCATATGTCTGTGCATATCCCTTCACAACAAGTCTGGCTTTGTACCTAGACACACTTCCATCTGCAAACCTTTTTGTTTTATAAACCCACTTACATCCAATGATTTTCTGGCTATTAGGTCTAGGAACCAAATCCCATGTCTGGTTTTCCATCAATGCATCATACTCCTCTTGCATAGCTTCTTCCCAATTCTTCTTTCCTTTGGCTTCATCATATGTAGATGGATCTTCATCTGCTTTTATCATGTAAGCATAATCCTTAGTAGTCAAGAATGAAGTATCATAACTATACCTTGTAGGTTGCCATTTGTGCCTTGTAGACCTCCTAAGTTCTCCACTTCTTGAGGTTTCTGGTTCATCACACTCTGGATCAAACCTTGGCACTTCTTCACCTTCAACCTGTATTTCATTTTTCTCTTCTTCATTAAATATCTGAACCTTTGGTTTGCCTTTCTTCTGATTCATAATTTCTTCAATTTCTACATACACATTAGAAGTACCTGCATACCAAGTACTTTGCTCATCAAATGTAACATCCTTGGACACAAGGAATTGTTTTGTGGATGGACTCCACAACCTATAACCCATCTTCTTGTCATCATAACCAATGAATACATACTTCTCTGCTTTAGGCTCCAACTTATGCCTCAATTGAGATGGCACATATGCATATGCCAAGCATCCAAATATTTTACAATGATCCAAGGTAGGTCTCTTACCCCACCAAGCTTCATATGGTGTCATACCCTGCAAAGCTTTACAAGGCAATCTATTAACCAAATATGTGGCTGTGTTTACAGCCTTAGCCCACAAATAATTTGGACAATTTTTCTCCTTCATCATGGATCTTGCAAACTCAACAAGAGTTCTATTCCTTCTTTCTGCTACCCCATTTTGTTGAGGAGAGTACCTGCAAGTAACCTCCCTTTTTATACCTGCATTCCATAAGTAATCACTGAACTCATTTGAGAAATACTCTCCCCCTCCATCTGACCTTAGTCTCTTCAACTTATGGCCTGTAAGTCTTTCTGCATATGCATGATAGTGTTTAAATGTATTAAACACTTCTGATTTATCTTTAATCACATAGATTGTGATCCACCTGGTAGCATCATCAACATATATGCCATAATATCTTGAACCATTTATACTAAAGTCCTTTGAAGGACCCCACACATCTGTATGTACCAATTCAAGTCTTTCTGAATACATAAAACCATGCTTATTGTATGATTGCTTATGAGCCTTACCTAACTGACATGCTTCACAATTGTATGTCATGTGTTGACCTGCAATGTTAGGCAATCCAAGTACTGAACCATTATTTATCATTTCTTTGATACCTCTCTCATTGAAGTGTCCAAGTCTTTTATGCGAAAGATCCAATTCAGATACCTTCTGCTCTCCATATGTAAACATAGCATGTCCAATATTCCCTTGTACCTTTAATGTGAAGAGTCTTCCTTCCTTTTTCCCTGTAACAATCTGCTTATACCCTTGATTAGGGTCTTCAACATAAACTCCATCATTAGTAAACCTTACCTCATATCCTTTCTCCACAATTTGACCTACACTGATCAAATTCTTTGGAATTGTAGGAACATAAAGAACCTTGCTCAAAAGAGTGCTCCCATCTTTGGCTTTGACTGAACCAATTGACTTTACCTTATGCTTTGTATTATGACCTGTTTGAACTGTATGATTAATTGCATTATGATCTAGATCAGTCATCAAAGCAATGTTTCCACTCAGATGATTGCTACAACCTGAGTCAATATAAAATACTCTCATATCTTCATGTGAGGCTTCACATGTTGCATTCATAATGAGAGTCGAATCTTCTTTCTTATCTGATGCATAATTGTGGTAGGTGTTATTATAGGATTGATTTTGGAAGCTTCTTCCTCCACCTCTTCCAAAAGAATTCCTACCACCTCTACCTCTGAAGTTTCCTCTCTGAAATCTACCACCTCTTGCTCTTTGATTAAAGTTCTGATTAAAATTACCATTGCTTTGATTATTATGCCAACAATCATGAGATAGATGATTGGTCTTACCACATATCCAACAAGCTCTGACATTATCTTTGTTATTTCTGCGTCTTCCTCTACTTCTGCCATTTCCTCTTCCTCTTAGGAAATTTGCTTGGCTTGAAGTACCTTCTTCTTCACCTGATTGTTGCTTTCCTTTGTTAGCTTTCTTCTTGTCTTTAGAGTACATTGCATGACCTGCACTCTTGTCAACATCTCCTTTGATATCATTCTCAAAAGTTAGCATATGTCCTAACAATTGATTCAAATCAGGAGTGAAATGGTCTAATGAAAGTTCTGTAGACAAAATAAAAGGCTTCCACTTCTCATCTCCTCTTAGCCCTGTGAGAATTTGTCTTACCAATTTGTCTTCTTCAATATCTTCATCCACTGCACCTAAAGAATCTGCAATGTCCTTCATCTTTGTCACATAATCAGATATTGATTGTGAAGCCTTCTTCTTGAAAGTAGTAAACTCTGCCCATAATGAAGCCTTCCTTGATGTAGTTGTGTTATGAAAATGCTCTTCCAAAGCACTCCAAATATCACTGTGTTACCTCTAATGTGAGGTAGCAAGTAGTCATTAACTGCCATATAGATAATGCTCCTAGCTTGAGCATCTCTCTTCATCCAATTCTTCAAATCTGACAATTCCTCCCTAGTTGGAACACTAGGAACTCTGAATTGAGGCTTTTCTTCTTCTCCTGTAATGTAAGCTATCAAGTCTTTGCTCATAAGATGACCTTCCATCCTCATTGACCATGCATGATAGTTCTCTCTATCCAATTTCTCAATTTGGAGACTATCTCCCATCCTTTCTTCACCTGTACTATCAAATCTTTAATCCTTATGAGAAATAAATGTACCTTGGCTTCGAATATTACTCCTTCTGATCCTTTTGACAACTTCAATGTGTCTTCCTTCAAGCTTTCTTCACAATTTATCCTTTTGATCCTTCGAGATGTAAAGATTGTATGTCTGCAGCAGTCGGAGTCTCCCTTTCCTCAATTTGATACAACCTGCTCTGATACCACTGATGGAGAGTGTTAATCTCCAAAAGAACAAGTTATCCTTGATTTTAGATCACCTCTATATCAAGAACAACTTCAGACTCCACTTAATTTTAAGGAACAATCACCAACTTATCAAGAAATTGATTAACTGTAGAAAAATCAATTCTCAGAAAAGTCTGCTGCAGATTAATCATTGATTGACTAATCATTTGTTTAAAGTTTTTTATAAAACTTTGTAGAATGTGTCGCCTTAAGGTTGTGCACCTTTTGCAACTTAAATCTCCTCAAATGATTGAGTATACTTTGAGAAATGACTCAAACACTTTACCTATGTGTGAAACTGCTTCTCTGCAATAGCGACTTTGACACCTGTAACTTCTTAGCTATGGTTCTCCCAATGTCGAACCCGTTTAGTCAAATGCTTTTAGATGTAGATAGCTTATCTCTCAACTTAGATTTTGATCTATCATTTGTGTAAAACTTTACACTGTGCACTGAGCACTTTCCATTTCTTTGACCACGAAATCTGCGCCTGTTTCAGAAGACACTCAGAGCTTTTCACATACAAATGTTCCTATTCAAAATTCTCTCAGCCTGTTTGCAATTAGACTCTCAAACTTTAGCCATAGATTGATTAACTATGGACTTAGATGTGTACAAAAGGATTTCTCATAAGATTAATCACAGAAGGAGAATAGGAGGAAAAATCGACGTGCAAATTCCTGCAACATTTTTCTTCTCATAACTTCTCATACATCTGATTGATGATACATTCAATATTCATCTTCTATTCACCTATTCTCTTCTCTATATCATCTATATCTCTCTCCTATCTCTATCTTCTATGAGTACGTATCTATAGATATATATACGAGTCTAACTCGTCATCCTTTCAAAAAACATTGAACTATTTACAAGAATAATATACAAAAGAGAAGTTTCTGATTCTATTCTCTTTCTTTGAAATCAATCTTCAACCTTCCACATATCTTTTCACTTCTGGACTTCATGTAATCACTTATTGATGATTGCTCTGCTCCAACACTTGCCATAAGTCTATACCTTTTGCTTGCAACCTTGCTGCTTCAAAAGCCGCTTGCACATCTAGTAGTTTTTTCAATAATGAGTATGGTAACACCCCTTTTTCTACCAAACCCCATAGTTGTTCTAATATGTGGTCACTTCTAGAAACTCCACCTTCCAGACCATTCCTATTTTGCGAGATAGATGATTTTGCAACTTCAAATATTGTCTGTTGCTTTTTTTTGCTCTTGCTTTCATGCAAAGGGTACTTTGCTTTGAAGTAGATTCATCATATGTGCTACTATTGATGAATAAGATGAACTAAATTTTTGATAGAAATCGGAAATTCCTAAAAATGAACATAATTACCCCTCATCTTGAGGAGTAGGCCATGCTAGAATAACAAAGACCTTCTTGGGATCCATCTTAACCCCATCGGCCAATACCACATGCTTTAAATACTTTATCTCTAGAAGAACAAATGAGTCTTATCTCAATTTACAAACAATTGATTTTCCTTTAACTTATTTTACACCAATCTTAACTGACTTTCATGATCATGTATGAACCTAATACTCCACAATAAATTTTCCAATGAATGGATATAAGATATCATTCATTAACATCATGAAAGTAGCAAGTGCATTAGTCAAACCAAACGGCATAACTAAATACTCATAATGCCCAAAATGGTTCTTAAAAGCTATTTATATACATCATGCTCCTTTACTCTAATTTTGTAGTAGCCACTTTTCAGAACTATTTTATTATATACAATTGTTTCACCTAGAGAATCAAGGAGATCATCTATTCTGGGCATGGGATATCTATGCTTGATGGTAATCTTATTGAGTGCTCTATAGTCAATGCACATCCTACAAGATCCATCTTTCTTCTTCACTAGAAGAATTGGTGCCACAAAGGGCGAATAGCTAGGTTTCATAAGCCCTTTATCCATATACTCATCCATGATCTTGCAGACTTCAATTTCCTCCTATAAGCTCATTAGAAATTGCAATCGAGTAGTCGGAGTTTCTCCTAGCACAAATTCGATTCGATGCTCAATGTTGTTGCAAGGAGGTAAACCCAAAGGTAATTATTTTACAAACAAATCTTGGAATTCTACTCTTACTTTATCTGAAAGTACATGATCATTCCAACTAGAGTTTCCGTGGTTGTAAGAATCCATCACTACACAAGATGAATACATAAAATACAGAAAATAAGTATACTATAGTCAATCTTGAGAGCAACTTGGTTGCAATCACCAATCACGTCTCTTAGAGATCTGGCTCTTGATGAATCAGTAATCACCTCCTCTCATGCTCAAACTAGTAAACATGCAAAGCAAAGTCTATGATTGGTCATTTCCTAGCATGCCACTTTTTACTTAGGAGTACATCAAAATGGGCCAATGGTGCTATCTCAAAATCTAATATATCCTCATAAGATTGGATCTCGATGGGTAGACCTATTACTCGTCAGATCCATGTCTAGTACCCTTTCCATTGGCTAACCCCACAATGTAGGCATTCTGTGACTACACAGTTTCTAAGTGTAACCTTCTGACAAGTCAAAAACTAATGACATTATGTGTAGACCCAGTGTCAAAGAGGACCTTAAAAAGTTGTCTTGCCATGACTCCTCTTATAATAATGAGTTCTGTATCAGGAAACTGGTACCTTTTTTGTGCCACTAGTGAAAGCACAACATCTGACACAAAAGGCACCTTCTTCGTGATTGTCATGGCCACTATGGGAGATGATATATGCAATGGGGAATCTCCAAAATCATCATCCACATCACTCCTTGCTTGTGTAGGGTTTATGATTATGATGGCTGCTACTTTTTTCTTCTTAAGATAGTCTTTAAAGTGATGTTTTCCTAAGTACCCTGCTGAGAATGACAATTACAACCACCACCATGTGCTAGAGAGATGACTGTCCTCCCGACCATATGCCTCTATATATAGCTCTCTCCATAGGAGTGCCTTCTTGGGCAGGTCGATTCTAACCATCCATGCATCTGCCATGTAATTGCATGTGCACCAAGTGTCCCAGTTAAGTGTAGTTAGCTCAAGTGGATGCTTCTAGAAGGTTCTATTGGAACATCAAGCTTACACTATGCGTGAGGTGGATTTGATCTACATCAAAGGCTATCGCGTCGAAAGAATATCCGTTGGAGAGTTCTTTTTCTTATGCTCATTTATTGTATTTTTTTGAGAGACTTTTGATGGTTGATTTACTGTTGTAAAAGCCTTGAGCTTTACACATGTAAAGGTAGAAAGATAGAGCCCAAATCCCATGAATTTGTGGTGGTTGAAGTTGCATTCAATCAAGCAATCAAATCACCTAAAAGTAGATCAAACTAGATCTTCACTTTTCCTAGATTGTAGGAAAGTGAATTGATTCCCTCCAACAACCATTCCCACCTTCATTTGAATTCAAACTTCACTTGTAGAGGTCATGGAACACTCCTAGATTCTATATAAAGACTTGAAATTACTTGTACATTACATGGAAGCAATATACATACACTTGTGACCATCATTGTCTTGCTCCTTCAATTCTCTGCATCATCTTCTTCACCAACAATAATCTTGCAGAGGCTGTTGCTCTCTCTCTCCAGAGCTCCAAATTGAGTGCAAGATGGCTCATTGGAAAGGTATTAGTGTCTAGTTTGTGCTTATAAATTTTCATAGCATTTGATTTAGTATATTGGGAGAAATCTGAGTTTCACTATCTCAGGGTCAATCTTTCCATATTCCTGAAAAATAGGAAGTACCACCGGTGAATGTCTCATTCATTCCTATAGCATATTTTGCTTGGTCCTTATACTTTTGTGCATTATATACACTCAACCCTATTTTTATCACTCCCATAAAATGATTTTTTTTAATTGTAATCATGCTGGTGGCTATGGGCATTTGAAGTTCATTGTCTCTTCCATAGATAGTAAGTTTTTGATCTAGTCGACCTGCGAACCTATCTGTTTTGTATCGACTCATTCTCCTTGATGCTGCAAAGTACATAGTGCATTTCTTTGCACTTATTGCATGCCTATAAGGTCTATTTGAGTCTCCATAAGCTCAAGGGCTGGTCTTGTGCCGATTGGCTAGACCAAACTTCATCGCTTTGATACGCTTTTTATACCTTCTACAAGCTTCTCCAAGTTCTTTTAGTGGTATCAGAGCTAGATCAAGATGGGTGACGGCTTTACCTCAATGATCGAGAAGCTTGATCGGCACAACTATGCGGCTTGGCAAATCAGGATGGAGGCCTATTTGCAAGGTAGAAATCTTTATGGAATTGTAGCAGGTGATGAAGCTATGCCTATGCCAAGATCCAAAGGAGGACCTACACAAGAGGAGATAGATAAGCTCACATTTTGGTGTGCAAGGGATGCTCAAGCAAGTTCGTACATACTAAACTCTATCTCTGACTTTCTATTACCACATATTAGAGGATGCAAGACATCTCAAGAGACTTGGGATGCCCTCTAGACTTTCTTTTCTGCTAGTACCAAAGCAAGAAAGAATCATCTTTGGAATGAGTTCAACCAAATGAAGAAGACACCTAAACAAACAATCATAGAGTTTATTACTAAGGTCAAGGAGGTTGCAGATCAGGTAGCATCCATTGGAGAGCTGATTGAAGAAGAGGTCATCATGAGGCAAAATCTCAATGGCATTCGAAGTGATAAGCAATGTCAATCCTTCATGACGACTTATGATCTCATCATGGATGTGCAAACTCCAGACTTCAAAATCTTTCTTGGACAACTCTTCAATCAAGAAGCCAACAATATCATAAAGGAAGGTAACCTCTTATCATGGTAATTCAACTAGTGCTCTATATGCAGGTAAGAAGGATAAGTAGCAGAAAGGCAAGAAGAAGGAAGAAGATGAAGAAGAGACTTCCCAAGCCAACTTCGCAAGCAAGAGCAAGTGGAAAGGGAAGAAGAAAGGACCAAAGCAAGACAAAGCCAAAGATCAGAATGTTCAACCTTGTGCCATATGCGATAAGACCAACCACACCACTCAGAATTGCTGGTTCAATGGGAAGACCTAGAAAGGAAGTGGAAGAGGTGGATATGACAGCAATAGAGGCAGAGGTGGACACAACTTCAACAATAACAATAGAAGCTATAATAGAAGGGACTACAACAATTATTCAGAAGATCAACCACATGAAGACTCATTGCTTCTTCTGAATCTAAGCCACAAAGAAGGTAAAGAAGATGATCATTTGTTCTACATAGATTCAGGATGCTTGAATCATGTTGCAGGCAACATTGCTCTTCTATCTGATTTGGAAAGTCCAAAGCATAGACATGAAGTGCAAATAGGGGATGACACAAAGCACAATGTGGAGAATATTGGTAATGTCAAAGCTTCCAATGTCAGGACAAACATTCTAAGTAAGGTTCTCTATGTACCCACTATCACTAAAAACCTAATAAGTGTAGGCCAAATAGTTGAAAAAGGCTTGCAAGTTAGGTTCACCCAACATGTAGCTTTTGTGGAAGATCCATGTCAAGGCTTCAAAAAGATAGCCCGAGGTGAGAAGCATGGTAGGCTCTTTACTTTTGAAGTAGGAGAAACCAAGAACATAGCTCTATTCAACTTTGGGTCTCAAACCCTAAGCGAGCTTGAAGTATGGCAGAAGAGACTTGCTCATGTGAATGAAAGAACCTTGAAGGATATATGCAGGGATCAAAGTGTTCTGGGACTGCCAAACATATCAAAGCAACACATGATCAACAGGTGTGATGCATGTCAGATTGGGAAGTGTGTACTCAAGTCAAGAAGACTCAAGGACTTGTGCCAAAGAGACTATACCTCATTTGCAACACAAGAGCATATAGTGGGAAATTAACACACATTTAAATGTCAATCCGATCGAACGACCTAACCAAGTGTATGAGGATATGTGCACACATAATGGAAAATGAAGTGGCTCTGCTGATATGTATGAGAAAAGACTAATCCACCTCTCAAACTCACTAATGACTGAAAGTGTCTGCCGCGATACCTCTTAGAGTAGTTTTCAGTAAATCAAGGATTTCTCCCAGCTCTAGGCTCTGAATATAGTCAATAGCTACTCCTTTCGAAGCTCTCGACCAGAAGCATCTATTGGAAGTGGTTTCACTTGATTCTGACAACCCTGCTTCAAGTTATGACCAAAATAGTGAATGGCGGGAAGCACCCACACTCACGCCACAACTCCTACAAGCTCACACACACACTACAGTAGCTCAAAAATAGTGGGGAGGGGTAGACAACATTCCTACACACACATTCCAAGCATTACACACACATACAAGATCAAAGAGAAGATGGAAATCTGCAAGAAAGAGGCAAATTCGAAATTTTGGAGAGCTCCTTCTTCACAATGGCAAAAAGTCTCTACAAAGAGTCACAAAGTGACTTATATACATGTGCCCTAAATTTGGTTCTTTCACACAAGAGACCGACAGTTTATTACTAAAAAAGTGAATTTCCTACTCATTTACAAGGGATATTTTACAAAAAGTTGGGATTATGCATCTAAAGGACTCCTCTATTGCATTTACATGGCTTTGAGGGAATTCTCTAAGACCTCGAAGAAGAAAAATTATGCCCATTAATTTGAAAATTTTGGGGCTCTTCTCTTGTGCTCCTTTGCTCTGCAACACTCTCCCCCTCTTTGTCTCTGTCGTCCCTTGACAAGCTTTACTTCTTGTCTTCAGCTTGTTTAAGAGGTCTGAATGCACGCACCCAACGGTAGAAGCGGCAACAAGGACTGTGAGCGAATTTGTTATTTTATCCGATGTAAGTCCTTTGCTTCTGTTTTCCCCTTGATATCCCGTACATCACAAATCTGGGTTGCTTCATCCAGTCGGGCTGTCACGCACGCCACCAGTGACTAGGAATGTGTTGTCCTTAGTCACCTCTTTCTAGCTTTTGGTCTTCTGATTTGTCCTGGTTGCACACATCTGACCTGGTTGTATTGTTCGGAGCCTGTTTACGTTGTTGACAACGCACGCTATCAACGAAAGGATTATTACCTGCCAAATATTGTCTTGCACTTCTTCATGTATAGTTCCTGGCCCTGGTCCGTCCTTCCCATGAAATGTCCTGGTTCTGATTGATCTTTAATTCCAATTCTCAGGAGGTGGATGATCCGCTTGCGTGCCCTTGCGGGGCTTTGGGCAGAGGGTGGTTTTCCTGTATTATGATCTTCATTCTTTATTGAGTCGTTTTTTACTTTGATCTTCTTCTTCTTCTTTTCTTGCTTGATTCCCCTTCCACACGTCCCCCCTCCTAAACTCTGTCGTCCCCGACAGGCTTTTTGTGGCAACGTGTATAGGTCTGTATGGCAGCTTGCTCTCTTTGGTTTAGAAGATTAGCATGACATATCATAAATTCCTTCCATTGAGTGGACTTCACTCCATCTTCTTGTGCTTGGCGATGATCTGCAAAAAAACTCATCTCATAAGCGACCAGACGTGCATTCAGGTTCGAAGTCATTTTGACGAAAATTTCTGAATCGATTTCGAAGAAACCAGTGAAAAATGCCTCTTCGAAAGTTTGCATATATGTTGATGGCAAGAACATAACTCAAGAATAATATGCCATAAGTGTTAAATGGCTTGGAATAGTAGATAGATAAAAAATGAGTGCTTCAGATCCTTGCGTAATGCCGATGAAATTCAAAAAAGTATATTTTGCATGCTAGAAGACTTTGATTACTGTTAGTAGCATACTGAATATTTTATTGGTCATTTTAACTGCTAAGTCTGGGACCGTAGCGTATCTGGCAATCCAAATTCCATTGTTTTTACCATATACTCTTTCGTTGGTAGGTAATTATGAGGCGTACTAGGTAACAATGGATAATTCAGCCACTGATTATTAATGCTTCCTTGGCGCTGTCCTTCCCAAAATTGTGACCAAGAGCGTCTGCGGGGTACTAGGCAAAAAGATGGGTTTACCTGAAGCACATATGGTGATGCCTCCCACTGTACCCGCAGTGTTAGATTCTTTTCAAAACTTTGTGTCTCCACATGGGATCAGCCTGCTCAAATTCTTCTTGGGTATACTTGAATGTATCTTGGCTGAAGTGGAGATTGTAGTCCGGATCTTTATTTGTCGTAGTCTTTATATATTGTCACGTTTGTTCCTTCAGCAGGCCATATGGTACACTAAAAGGCTTCAAAATCTGCTCCAAATTTTTGCTTTCTATCTTAGCTTCTTTCATTACTTGGATGATTTGATCTTCAAATTCAGCTGTAAGCTAGGACACCAGTAGTGCCCTTTCCAGTCAATTCAGTTCTCAGTCTCCACATTAGCCTCTGCAGATTTTGGAACTACTGGTGTCCCCTTCGGTAGCTTGTGCAATGGTATCCTTGTGTTTGAGAAGTTCTTGAGCAACTATATCTAAATGATCGGTGTCTTCTTTACATTGCAGGAGATAATGATTTTCAGCTTTTTTCCATTTAGTTCTTAGGGCAGCTGTGTCTTCCATGTTTTTTTTTTCCCAATCTGCTATGACTGCCTGCTCCTGCTTGAGCTGATTTTCATACTTAGTTAGCTTTTCTTCCAACTCTTTGATATCCGTTTCTGAGCTTTCGTGAGCTTCTATTGGCCGATCACTTAGAAGAGAAGTCATGAGCTCTTTGTTGCGGTTTCGTAGGTTTTCCGCTTCCTCCATGTATACCTTGAGCTAAGATTCCAATATTTTGCTCCTGGCGTTCATCCGTGCCTTCTCAGTCTCGTTAGTTTCTAATTTTTTTGTTAATACCTGTAGTTGTTCCTTTAACCCTTCATTTTCCATGGTTAGAGTTTGACACTGTTGCTTGAACTCTTGAACTTCATTGTGTTTCATCTGTACTTGTTCTCTAGCGGATTTTAGTTCTGTGGAAAGACTGTTATTCTTTTCTTTAAGCACATGTGTGTCCTGCATCGCTTGATCATAGTCTTCATCAGCCTCAAGCATTAACTGTTGTGTGTCTAGTGCGGTTCTGATCATGTCTTGTACTACTGGCTTGAGCTGAGCTATGTCTACATTTAACCACATCCTAGGTATGCTTGGAGCTTCGCCGGATTGCACATCTTTTCCCTACTCCACGTGGATGGTTTCGTTGTGTGGTTGTCTAATTTGTAATTGTATAATGTGTACTTTTTCTTGTTCATCCAAATCAAGAGCTTTTGTGGCACTCCCTTGAAATGTGACATCCATGGGGGAGGGTTCTGCCACAACCCTTATTGGTGTGAAGGGTTCTTCGTCTTCTATTTTCTCTTCCTGAGGCTCTTTCTTTGGTATCTTTATGGACATTTCGCGAGGTGGTGTGGCCTCCTTGATACGAATAGTGGAAGTCTCATTAAGTTTTATCACATGCGTACCTTCTTGGTCTGCTTCCTTACTTGTGGTGGTCGTATCAATACGTGTAGTGTGGTCATCTGTCTTCAGGCCTTCTGCTTCTTCATTGTAGTTGACTTCGTTCAATTCTACCCATTGTCCATCATCCTTTGACTCACTTTGAATATCCACATTTAATAGTGAGGTGTCGGGTTCTTCTTGTGCATCCGAGGATGAGCTTGAATTGTCCAACCCTAACTCTCGATAGCGATGAACTTTGGTGAGCTTTCTTTTTGCCTCCATCTCTTGTTTGTTGATAATGATGCCCCTGCACAGGTAAATTGACTTGCCCTTCTGTATATTGGTGCGTCTCTTCCAGGGCCCTAGTTAAGTCTTCCTCTGTAATCGGCCTTTGTTTTTCAATTGTTGTTTTCGGCAGTACATGTGTCCTTTTCGTGGCTCGAGCTTCCTCTTCCATTTGCTTGACTTCCCTTAGTCTCTTTGTGCCTCTCATTCTGGGTTGAGAGCTAGTTTCTGTTTCTTCTACAATCTTGACTCCTCTTTTCTTTTTAGGAACAGTGGCAACTTTTGGCATACTTTGCTAGGGCCGTTGATGATGGCATTTCTTGCAGGTGCTCTCGAATGCCTAAAGTGTGGTAGATCAATATCGTCAGGGCCACACTACCATTGAGGAACTTTTTATTATTCGATTGCTTTTTTGCTTCGAATAACCTTTCTTGGATGTAAGGTGTCAGATTAATCTGATTGCCAACCTGCTTAATGGCGTGTGAGAGCAGTTGGACAATAATCTTTTGAGGGGCCATATACCGATGCATATTCGGGAAGCAGAAGTGTTGGTGAATAAGCCTTACTTCCTTTTCTATGTCTACCCTGTTAATGTCTATGAATGTTCTGGTCTTTGTGCCTCGGCTCTCTTCCTTTACCATGGTAGTTCCATCCTTTTCCCATCCAAAGGCTTCTTTAATCAAGTCATGCATAAATTGGATGACTACCCATTCACCGATTTTATCCATCACTCGAGCCTCAGGCACCAAGGGATCATGCAGTGCTGGCTGTAGGGTATTCATGACCTGTGTGCATCTTTGAAAGTCAGGCTTATAGATTGGCAGTTCAAAGTATTTATGTATGCCCGCTTTCTTCATAGTGTCTACGATAGACGAGAGTTCATGTAGTACTCGAAAATCCTGGGACATGGTTAGAAATTGATGATCTGTATCCATAATTTTGATCGTCGCCAGGAAGAGATACTCCCCAGCTGGTTGATCTTCTCGAAACCAGTGTCCCTTTGCCTTGGTGATGCTCTGGAGTGGAAATTCCAAGACTTCCTCTTGTACTGTTGCTTCAGAATCTTCAGAAGCCATCTGCACTTGTAAGGAAAAGTGCATTAGCTTCAAAGGAAAGCATGAAGCTGTGTAGTGCATTGTAGTGATTATTGTCGTTCCATCACTCGGTTTCCCATGTTTTTATAAGTGAGATCTCTTACCACATCTTTTTATTTCTTATCCTGAAAGAAAACAAGTGTTAGGATAGCCGAAGCATTTATTTATGTACATAGTATGTCCATTCCTAAGAGAGTTGAAGCTATGATCTAATCTCCATTGGAGAATGTGTACTATTAATTCTATCAGGTACATCTTGTGCCGAATGCGTGGCCTTGTAATGTGGCCCTACTATGCATACTTTAGGTGCATCCGTTGCTTCATGAGTGCAATTGGCGTATCCATCGTTTCGATGGTTTATCCCGTGCAGTCGCTTGGGTTTCCAAATCCATTTCCTGGGCGCTCGAGTAGGTCGATTTCTTCTTTTGATTCCTTGGACTTTCTTTGTTTGTTTTGTTTCCTCTATGGTCCTAGTGATAAAGGTGTTTCCCTTTCTGTTTCTCGGATGACTGTGTTTTGGCTTCGTCACTCGCCTTTGCTGACGTAATGCTTCCTCTTGAGTGCTTATCTCCAGCTTGGCTGCCTGTATTATCTTCTTGGGGATCCATATCTGATGTCGTGCTCTCTGAGCTTCTATCAAGGGCTTGGGGAGCCATACTTGCAAGAGTCCTTTTGGTTTGGACTTTGGTGAAGCTGACTTCTTCATTTCTATTTTCTCCTTATGAATTGATGTTGACGTCTGCTCTTTCTCCTTCTGATCTTTATGTACCCATTGGTATTTGGCCGTTCTTTGCCGTAAGTATCTGAGTGTTGGATTCCATATTGCTGGCCCTTTGTCTGGGTGAGAAGCAGCATGGGAGTTGGTTTCCTTAGTGTCTGACTGCTCCTCAACTGGATGGATTGATTCTCCTTCTTCTTTGGAGGTTTGAGGGTTTGAACTTTCTACTTCTTCTGGCTTGGTTTCTGAGATGGTGGGACTGGGATCATGTTTTGGTAGCTTTTCCGTGCATCTCTCTGAACTCTCGATGGTGGTGGGTTGGAATAAAGGCTTATCTCCTAATAGACTAAAATTTTTCTTGTGCCCTATCTTGGCTGAAATGTATCCTTGAGCTAGGTTGATACTGACTTCATTTTCAATGATCCAATCTTGTCCTAGGATCAAATCCTCTATGAAATCCTCGTCTCTGCACACTAATACTCATTGTTCCATGGAAGAATTTCCTAGGTGGAGAGACACTATCGTTGTTCCAATGCATTCTAGGGTTTGACCTCCAATTCCTCTCAATTGGGCTTTTGTGGGACTCATAATCATTTGCAAATCTTTTATGACCGTATTACGTATGCAACTAAGTCCTGCTCCCGAGTCTATCAATGCATCTATCAATTTGTATTCTGTCTTGCCGATCCCTAGGTTCAGGTAAGGCTTTGACATGTATGACTTTGTCGTGTCCGAGTCATGGACTTGGTAGTTGGCCATAGGGATAGGCTCTTCTCCTTGGAGATAGCGTTCATCTCGTTGTCTTATCCATTCTTTCCATTTCTTAATGCGTTCTAGGGCTTCTTGTCAGGCCTCTTCTCTAATCCGTTCTTCCTCTTTCTTCCTATTTTGAGCACCTACTAGACGTGCTAACATTTGATCCGTCAAAAGCCCCATGAACCTTTTAACTCTGCATCCACTTATGTAGTTAGGAAGAATGTCTCCATCTAGAGTGGCTAGATTAACTACTCCACTAGTAGAGATTCTATTGATGATCAGAGGTCCATATCCGCGTTTTTGTAACTTCTTGGCATGTTGCTTTAAGGTGTACACCAAGACTAAGTCTCCCTCTTTAAGTCCTTTGTCTTTTATATGTGCATCATAATATGCCTTTTGTCTTCTTTTAGCTGCATAGATTCCTGCCATTGCTTGTAACCTAGTTTCATGTAACTTCTCGATTTGGTCGAGTTGTTGGGATAACTCATGTCCATTCCATTCATACTGTTAGGCTACTCTCAATGTTGGGATTAAAAAATCAATTGGCAAAATTGCATTTTGCACGTACACTAAATTGAATGGGGTAGTTCCAATGGCAGTCTTGTATGCTACTCGGAAGGCCCAAATTGCATGACACAAATTGAATGGGGTAGTTCCAATGGCTGTCTTGTATGCTACTCGGAAGGCCCAAATTGCATTTTGCCCGTACACTAAATTGAATGGGGTAGTTCCAATGGCAGTCTTGTATGCTACTTGGAAGGCCCAAATTGCAATTGTTTGTCCCAATCCGACCTCCCATTATTGACAATCTTTGTCAATACAGTACATAACACCTTGTTGGAACTTTCCGCTTGACCATTGGCTTGGGGATGGTATGGGGCTGATTTTTTGTGAATCACTAAAAAATCATTCATTAGGGATTCTATTACTTCATTAAGGAAGTGCGTTCCTCGGTCACTCACAATCTCAATTGGTAATCCGAAACGAGTGAATATATTCTCAAAAAGGAATTTAGCAGTGGTTTGAGCATCGTTCTTTCTCGTAGCTTTTGCTTCTACCCATTTGGTCAAATAGTCTGTGGCTACTATGATGTACTCAGCATGTGATCCTTTGGCTGGTGGGTTGATGGGTCCTATGAAGTCGATACCCCATTTGGAAAATGCGCTCGCACACACCATAGGTCTTAATGGCATGTCATCTCTCCGAATTGGGTATTTAGCCCTTTGGCATGTTTCACAGCTTCGTATATAAGTCTTCGCATCCATATGTAGAGTTGGCCACCACAAGCTGGCGAAGAGGATCATTTTGATAGTTCTATCAGCTGAAAAATGACCTCCCATAGCACCTGCATGTGCCATCTCTAATATGGGTAGATACTCTCCTTCATGCACGCATAATCGCAATTGGTTATCCTTTCCTCTCCTAAACAATTGTTTTCCCACAAGTACGTAATCCTTGCTCATTTCTTCTGGGGATCGTCTTCTAGTTGAACTTATTCCTTCCTCATGCTCTCTGCTCTTTAGGAATTTAACCAATGTTTTACTCCAATTGGGTACTATGGTTGAAAAAGGTATGGACATATGATCCTCCGGGGTTGTCTCCTGGCATTTTGCACAATTACTTACGTAGTCATGGACATCCTTGGGCATGTCAGGCCAGTACACTCCTAGTCTTTTTAATTCCCGGATGGTTCCATGAGTCCCTTGGTGTGTTCTCCATTTGTTCACATGTGCTTGCTCAATTAGTTTCTTTTGTTCATCCTCCTCGACACATCTTAGCAATACTCCATTGGGTTCCTTATAGTACACACTTCCAGCAATAATGTGCAAATTCCTATATTGAAGAATTTCCTTTTTGCTATCCTTATTGATTGAGTGTTGTGGGCCATGGGTGAGTATAGGAATTAATTTCTCGGCCCACTTCGGACAAACTTCTAGATTGAACAAATAAGTATCTGGCAGATCATCGGGTACTCCACTTGGCGGTTCTCCGTGGGTTAACCTAGAAAGGTGGTCTGCTCTTACATGCGTATTTCCTTTTTTTACTACCACTTCAAAGTCGAACTCCATTAATAGTAAGAACCATCTTACTAATCTTCCCGTGTTACAAGGTTTATTGACTAAGTACAGTAGGGCCTGATGGTCTATGAAGAACTTAAATTTGTTGGCTAACAGATAGTGTCTGAATTTCTTAACTGCATAGACCATTCCTAATCCTTCTCGCTCGATTGTTGTATAATTCCTTTCAGCTTGATTCAGTTGTCTACTGGCATAGGCAATTGGATGATCTAGCTTTCCCTCATCAGTCGGTTGGGCTAAGATACATCCTATTGCATAATTAGAAGCATCAACATGAATATGAAAAGGCTTGTTCCAATTGGGCGTTTTCAGAATTGGGGCCGTGCTAAGTCTCTTTTTTAACTCATTGAATGCTTTCTCGCACTCTTCAGTCCAAGTGAATTGAGTGAAGAGACCATACAGGGGTTTGGCTATTATGGCATACATGTGAATAAACCGACGATAATATCCACAATGTCCCATAAAGGCTTGTACCTCTTTCGCATTCTTTGGTCTAGGAAGCTCTAAGATGACCTTGAACTTGTCCTCATCTGTGGATATTCCATTTCTTGAGACTATGTGTCCTAAGATCTTCCCTTGTCTCACCATGAAGACACACTTTTCTGGGTTTAGGCAGACTCGATATTGGCGGCATTTATTAAATATTTTTCTCAACTCGGGAATGTGATCTCGTCTTTGATTCGAGTATTTACATAGATCATCTACATACACTTCCATACTCTTTTTCAGGAATTCCTTGAAAACATGACACATCAATCGTTGGAAAGTAGCAAGTGCATTAGTGAGTCCAAAAGGCACCACCCTGAAAGCATAGACTCCCCATTTGGTCACGAATGCGGTCTTATGTTGATCCTCAGTAGCAATAGCTACTTGGTTGTATCCGAAGAATCCATCTAAGAAGCTATAGACTTCCTTTCTTGCTACTCTTTCCAATAGATGGTCTGTGATGGGTAATGGATAGCTATCATGTATGGTGGCTGCATTGACCTTTTTCAAGTTAATGCACACCCTCAATTTTCCATTTTTCTTAGGCACAACTACTAAAGGCGATACCCACTCGGTGTGTTCTATCTCATATATGAACCCTGCAGCTAGTAGCTTGTCAATTTCTTCCTTAATTTTCGCTGCATACACCTCATTATACGTATAAGGGCGTTGTTTAGATGGTTTTGCATCTGCAGTCATTGGTATTCAATGAGAACAAATATTGGGTTCTACACCCTTAAGATCCTTATGTCCATGCGAACACGTCTCGATATTCTTGGATCAGCTGTATGAGTTCTTCTTCCTCCTCCTCTGATACATCATTGCCTATGTAGGTGCATCGCTCTTCTCCGTCTTCCACTGTTACTACAATTTTTTTTGTTTGTTCTTTGTTGTCATATGCTTCTCCATCTCTAGCCTCTCGTTTAGGCATTTGAATGGCTACCTTTCTCTCTTCTACTTCATATCTTTTAAAATGTTCAGGAACTTCAAACGAATCTGGATCAGTTCCTATTTTACCCACGTCTTCTGCTTGCTTTGGTACCATGGGAGTAGCTTCGATTGCTAAGATCTTGGTAGGTTCCTGTTTCTCTCTGTTTTGAATGGTGTCCAGGTAGCTTTCTTTGGAATCGAATTCTGGTTCCATTTCTATACTCTCATATTCCTCTTTCCATTCTTTCTCCAAGATTTCCCCTTCATCTACTTCTTGAAGGACAACCATATAAAGATTTACATCATAACCTTCCTCATCTATGCACTCATTCATTGTCAAGACTTCCTCATTCACGCACACATCTAAGGTTGCTAGAATTTCCATCCACCCATGCGGTTCAAAGGTCTCATCTGGAAAGATTTGAGGCATGTACCCTGGGTCCTCTACTGGTCGGTAGTTAGGATGTCCTATCGGCCACATTTGTCTTTTATTCTCCACCTTCTTGGCCTCTTTGCACATCCACAATTGAGCATCCTTGTGCATCCAAGATTGATCGCTCGATCCAGCACTATGCATGGATAGGTCGTCTTCCTCCTTTTTGTATGGGATTCCACTGCAGTGGAGGGACATCTCGATAAGCAAACATATGCAAGTTTATCTTGTTGTATTTCCTTGATGTTGTAGGTACAATGAATCTCTTCCCCAGTCTTGCACTACCCGCATTTGTCTCATAAAGGGTCGCCCTAATATCATTTCGTAGTTGTTAGCTTTCTCGAATTTAGAAATGGCTAATGTGTGTTCAAATTCTACTCCGCAGGTGGTTAATTTGATTCTTTCCAATATTCCTAAGGGTTTCTCCACATGCCCATCTACTAATTGGAGCTTCATGTGTGTGGGTCGTAAGGCAGGTTTTCCCCATTTCTCCCAAATCTCCTTGGTGGCGATTCCTACCCCTCTGCTCCCGTGTCTAGTATAGCCTTGGTCATGTACCCATTGTAAGTGACAGGCAGACATGTATTGCCTTTGTCTCCTTCACTAAAATCTCCCACTTTATCAACTGGGATTTGTATTTTAGATGTGTTTTCTTCTCCCTTTCCTTCCTTTTCTTGCCCTAATTCTAATTGGCTCGCTAATTGTCTCCATAATTGTGGCTTAAGTTGAAGTAATTCTTCCATGGTCAACTTGCATTGTACTTTTGTCTTCTTGAGTTCCATTAGATTGTGTGAATTTTTTTCTGAGTTTCCTTTTCCTTTTCCCTGTACTGTAGGGGCTCGTATTATTATAGACTCCTTTTCGTATTCTCCCATGTAATTAGGTAAGGTTGAAATGCTTAGGGTTTCCTCTCTATTTCTATCGAGTCTTGATACTTCCTCATATACTTCCTCCAGGTTGGTATTCGGTTAATAAACTTCCACTTCTATTTCCTCAAAAGGAGGCTTTGATACTCCATTTTTCTTCCATTGTTCTTCTCGAAGTCTATTCCATAATTCCTTCGGCCATTCTGCCTCTAAGTCTGGTATAATTGACACAGGTTCATCTTGAGTTTTCATTTGCTCATCTATGTCTTTCTTCCTTCTAAGTTCTTTACCTTTGGATTGGACACATTCTTCGTATTGATCATCTGTTATCCTTGTCTCTGGTAGAGCTGCGGTAGTCTTTTCTAGGGTTGCTTGTGCCACTTCTATAAGCTTCCTACATATTGCTAGTCTTTCTTTTTCCAGCTCCTCTTGTGGGTAGAGTTTTTCATGTTGGTCTATATTCGGCCCAGTCTTAATTCTAGCTTGGTAAGCTTTCAGCCACATGTCTAAGTCGTCGGGTTTTGGGTCAGCTAGAATTGATCCTGGTTTCTCTTTCTCTTGGATAAGTGATGACACCAGAATCTCCTCTCGGATCCTTTGTTCTTTATGTTCCCTTTTGTTTCGGATTTGTTTTTTATTTTTTTGACTCTCATCTTTCATCCATTTATCTTTGAGTTTTTCTCTTCTTTCCTTCCATTTTTGTGCTTTGGTGTTCTGGGTACTCTCGCGTGGATCCTCAGAATCTTCAACTACCTGAACTTTCGGGCTTACCGCTTTATCGCTCTCTTGTTCCTGTTCTGGTTGTTTCCCTTTTCGTTGCCTTATCTGAGCTCTTGTAATGGCTTTCAATGGTACCGTATATTCCTTATCACTTCCAGATCCTTCTATTACTTCAATTACATTGATTGGTGCAGTGTCTTGGACTTTGGTTGGATTCTTAGGACAGTCCCTGAAAAGATGTTCCTTTCCGCAATCGTTGCAATATCCTTCTTAAGTCCTAGGTGGTGGTGAATTGTAAGCTCGAGGGCACTCTCTAATAAAATGGTCTCCTCCGCACCTATAACAAGGTCCTCTTGGTACAGGTGGTCTAATGGTTGGTCTCATGGGTGCTTTAGGAGCGGTATACATTAGAGTTGCAACCTCAGTGCCATAGCTTGGGTCATAGTTTCCATATCCATAATAAGCTGAATCATAGGTTGGTTCGTAGTCTAACATATTGGCTTCATATGGGTAGTAATCTCCTGGTGGCAGCTCATATCCAGGGTTCACTGATTCCTCATGGATTGTAGATGATGCTGGCACTATGGCTCTCTCCAAATTTTCTTCGGACTGGGCATACTTCACAGGTACTACCTGTTGAGGTTGTGACAGTTGTGGCCCTAGCACTGGTTGTGGTGGTGGATATGGTGCCTGTTCATATGGTCTTGCTATTCCTGCTGGTGTTGGATAGGGATTGTATCTGGGCATCTCTCTGCCTTGTTCTCTAGGTGGATATCCATATGTTCGATATTGAGGTGGTTGGAATGGTCGTTCCTGTCTATTGAATGGACAATTTTCAGTGGTGTGATTAGTGTACTTTTGTTCTATGTGGCAGTACAAAGCATTTCCTGGTTGGTGCTGTCTGTTGTATGGGTATGTTTGATGTGCACCGGTCCCTCCTCGCACACACATGTGTGTGGGGCGATCTCCTCCACATAGACTACATCTTCGTAGCATAGGCACTCTTTGTGCTGGGTGTTGGTAAGTTCTTTGTCCCTGGACTCCTAGTTTTTTTGCTAATAGTTCCACCAATTCTTCCATATTAGTTGAGTTGGAGGTGATGGTACTTCGCGAGTCTTCTGATTTAGTGGAGCTGGGTGTACTCTTGAGGTCCTCAGCTAGGTTATCTTCTAAATCAATGCATTCTTGCAGGCATTCACTCAGAGTTTGTAACCTTTTCACGTACACTAGCGTTCTTAGGGTTCCGTTTGTGAGTCCATCCAAAAATAATGAAATCACTTTTTGTTGAGTGGGTCTCTTTGCCACCGGGCATCTATCCACATACTGATTGAATCTCTTGGTTGTTGTTTTCACTGTTTCATTAGGGTTCTGTTTAAAATTATGGATTAAAGATGCAGAATTGTGTTTAATCCCTCTCTTCGTGAATTCCCCAATGAATTCTTGAAAGAATTGTTCCATGTTTCCAAATTGATTAGGATCTAACGGCTGGAACCAAGTTAGAGCCGTTCCTGTGAGGGTGAGTCCAAAAGACTCATACTGCACAAAGAAGTCGTCTACTTGCTCTGCCCTTAGAACTTGTTTAAATTCAGCAATGTGATCGTAGGGTTCTCCCAATCCATCATAATGATTTCTTACACACTTGGCCACTTGGATAGGTCTCAGTCTTCTCGTTGGTTTTGGCGATCTCGGCATTACAGGGAAGACAGGAACTGCTGGTCTAGCTGGGGGCATTCCTGGCTGTCCTCCTACTGGTGGTCGTGGTCTTATTGGTGGTCGGTACTGATTACCTACCCCTGGGTGGGCCTGATTGTGTGTTTGCACTCTTGGAGTCGCAAATTGTACATGGGTACAGTTTGGCACACTTCGTTGGCTGGTTTGTCCTGACGTGGTGTGTTCTGTCTCTTGTTGATTTCCAAAGGGGTTCTACGAAGTAGTTGCTTGATCTCTCTGAGGGAATACAGGCACACCCATATATCTCAGTTGAGCCCTATCTAAGGCACTAACCGGCCAATATCTCCTTTGATTTTTGTCCAAGTATGTGAGTCTAGTTTCGTCTTCCAGATCCTTCAGCTCATAAAATGTCATGGGGCTTTCTTCTCTCCCTGGAGTCGGTAAGTCTGTTTGAAGCAATAAGTCTGATCCATGGATCATATAGACCTCCAATAAGTAGTCGTCTTGAGGTATCAAGTCCCCTCTCAAGACTCGTGTTACTTGGGATCTGCCTCTTGGGGTAGTCACAGGCTCCTCCGGGTTTGTTCTTCCTGAGTTTTCTGGTTCCACTAACTCTCCCCTTTCATTGATCATCTCAGGAAATTCAGTCACTATGTAGATGTGACCAATCTTGTCTATGTATGCTCCTCCCTCGTACTTGACAGCAGGTCTGGGCACGATCGTGGCATCCATGGAAGTTACCATCCTAGCCACAGATCTGTTTAAGCCATCCAGGTAGATGGGGATCTCCTAGGCATTGGTAGACACATACTGCAAGGAAGTATGGTAATCTCCCTCTACAGTAGTCATGAAATTTCTCCTTGGAGTTGGACCCTGCATGTCTTCCGAAGCCATGGGTATTTCCTCCTCTGAGTCACTAGAGGTATCTGAATAGGCAGAGTGGTGACTAACCTGGGCAGCACTTCCCACAGAAGATATGACACTTCTTCGGCTACTTAGCACTCTCCCTGACCTCAAGTTCATTCACCCTCCTAAGACTCTCTAAGTCTTTGAGACTCTCCTTGAGTGGCTCTTCCAATGCCTCAAGTTGCCTGACAAAGTGCTTCAACCACTCTGGACGATACCACTTCCAGGCGATACTGCACTGGGCGATACCGATCTGGCCACGATACGATACCTGAAATCTACACGATACGATACTTGTAGTGTAAATGATACGATACTGCTGTTGGCCGTGATACGATACGAGCTATCCTTACGATACGATACCTTCAGAATAGACGATACGATACCTAGGACTCTCTCGATACGATACCAAGCCTCCAGATGATACCAGGCACTCCGCCTATACGATACTAGAATATACGCCGATACGATACCAACTTGGTATCGCAATACGACTCTCGACAATGAGACGATACGATACCAAGACAAGTGGCGATACGATACCACCAACTTGCACGATACGATACTAGTGTGATATCGCGATACTACACTAGGAAGTGGGCGATACGATACTTCAGGGATTAGCGATACGATACCGAGTTCAGGGACGATACGATACCAAGGTCCTCGCGATACGATACCTGAGAACCGAGGCGATACGTTAGTGAAGATGGTATCATGATACGAATCTGGCCAGTGGATGATACGATACCACAGTAGGTAACGATACGATACTACTGGGTAAAGTGTGATCGCGATACCAACTTGGCGATACGATACCAAAGTGGTATCGCGATACCAAGACTGGTACCCAACGATACGATACTTCGACGAGTATCGCGATACAAGGGAATTTTGGTATCGTGATACCAAAACTCAACCGATCACGATACTCAAGCCAAAATATCTCACAAATCAAAAAATTTAGCACCCCGTTGCTCCTCTCACACACCTCTTCACTCCAAGCCCACTCTCCCCTTCAATTAAGTTCAAAAAATCAACTGTCTTCCCCCCGCGATACTGCATGCGCATTTAATCATGCGTTTGTGCACTTTTAGTGTGTTTTGTTCAAAATACTTTATGGAATCTTACCTTAGTGCTGTCGTGCTTGCACCTTGAGCTCAAGATCAAGCTTTAGTGGCCTGGAATGCACGATACCTCACACGCGATACAGGTCGCTGCTCGCAGGCGATACCAGAACACAATAAAGTGTCAAATGAGTCAAATTTTATGGTTTTTATACTTTTTGTGACAAAAACTGAACATTACCAATTTTGGGCAAATTTTTGGGCTTTTTTAGTGATCTTGGCCTACTCCTACTTCACTTCTCTTCACTTCTCCTCTCCTTCTCACCTAACCCTAACTCCTCCTTCTCTCCCTTCCTACTAACCCTAAACCTAAAAACTCACTACACACACCTCTGGGATGTGAAGTAACAAGTGCTGAAGTGATTGACTACTTGCCACGGAACGAGTTCACTTCTACAAGTACAATTCCATCACACTCGATCTATAACCATCATGAAGGCACCTTGGCTGAGTGTCCCCGGCAACGACGCCAAAAACGTGTGTACTCAAGTCAAGAAGACTCAAGGACTTGTGCCAAAGAGACTATACCTCATTTGCAACACAAGAGCATATAGTGGGAAATTAACACAAATTTAAATGTCAATCCGATCGAACGACCTAACCAAGTGTATGAGAACATGTGCACACATAATGGAAAATGAAGTGGCTCTGCTGATATGTATGAGAAAAGACTAATCCACCTCTCAAACTCACTAATGACTGAAAGTGTGCCGCAATACCTCTTACAACAGTTTTCAGTAAATCAAGGATTTCTCCCAGCTCCAGGCTCCGAATATAGTCAATAGGTACTCGTTTCGAAGCTCTCGATGAGACGCATCTACTGGAAGTGGTGAAACTTGATTCTGACAACCCTGCTTCAAGTTATGACCAAAATAGTGAATGGTGGGAAGCACCCACACGCATGCCACAACTCCTACAAGCTCACACACACACTAGAGTAGCTCAAAAATAGTGGGGAGGGGTAGAAAACAACCCTACACACACATTCCAAGCATTACACACACATACAAGATCAAAGAGAAGATGGAAATCTGCAAGAAAGAGGCAAATTCGAAATTTTGGAGAGCTCCATCACAATGGCAAAAAGTCTCTACAAAGATTCACAAAGTGACTTATATACATGTGCCCTAAATTTGGTCCTTTCACACAAGAGACCGGCACTTTATTACTAAAAAAGTGAATTTCCTACTAATTTACAAGGGATATTTTACAACAAGTTGGGATTATGCATCTAGACGACTCCTCTATTGCATTTACATGGCTTTGAGGGAATTCTCTAAGACCTCGAAGAAGAAAAATTATGCCCATTAATTTGAAAATTTTGGGGCTCTTCTCTTGTGCTCCTTTGCTCTGCAACAGGAAGGCACAAAGACAACCATTCAACCACAAAGGCTACATCCACAACAACTTATTGGACTTAGTACATACAGATGTATGGGGACCAAATCAAGAACCTTCATTAGCAGGATCAAGGTATTATGTCTCATTTATTGATGACCATAGTAAATGGACTGTTCTATACTTTATCAAGAGTAAGAATGAAGTGTTTGATTGCTTCAAGAAGTATCTTGCACATGTGGAGAATCATACAGGTAGATCACTAAAGAAGCTCAGATCTGATGGAGGGGGAGAACACTTCTCTAAAGAGTTTGATGAGTTCTTGCAGGACAAATGTATCAAAAGGGAAGTGACTACTAGGTACTCTCCTCATCTAAATGGAATTGCAGAGAGGAGAAACAAGACACTGGTTGGATCAGCCCGAACAATGCTTGAAGAGAAGAAGTTTCCACATTATCTATGGGCAGAAGCTATTTCAACTACTGTGTACCTTGTCAATAGACTAACATCCAAATCACTTCAAGGTATGACTCCTTATGAAGCATGGCATGGAAGAAAACCTAGTCTTGGACATTGCAAGGTTTTTGGTTGTTTAGCTTATGTTCATGTACCATCACAAATAAGAGGTAAACTAGATGAAAGGGCAACAAAGGCAGTGTTTATTGGATATGATTCAACTCAGATGGGTTACAGGTTCTTCAATCCTTTAACCAAGCAATTCACTACAAGTAGAGATGTTGTGTTTGAAGAACACAGGTCTTGGTATGATGAAGACAAACAAAAGGTAACACTACCATATGATCTTGATTCTGACTCTTATCAATTAGGAAGCAAGCATGATACATAGGTTCAAGATCCAAGAAGTGATACAGACGATGACCAAGATGAAAGGGAAAAGGATTACAAGCTATGGAAGTCAAGAGGCAAAGCAAAGATGCAAGAGGTTGGAGAATGCTCCAAACAAGTACCTAGAAGATCAGCAAGAGAGAAGAAACAACCAGAAAGGTATGGATATGATTCCACATTTGTTACGAAGCATTCAATTTTCTTGGCAAAAGACTCTATTTCAGAGGAACCCTCAACCTATGAAGAGGCAAAGGGAAACCCTAATTGGGAAAAGGCCATGAAAGAAGAGATAGATGCATTAAAGGAGATGGACACTTGGGATTTGGTTCCAATGTCACCGAATCAAAAGGTAATTGGTTGCAGATAGGTATATAAAGTTAAAAGAAATTCAGATGGATCAGTTTGCAGGTACAAGGCAAGATTAGTTGCCAAAGGATGCTCCCAAACTCATGGTATAGACTATGAGGAAACATTCTCACCAGTTGCAAAGATGACTACAATCAAGACATTGATAAGTGTAGCTGCTGCAAGGAATTGGAGACTTCTCCAACTTAATGTGAAAAATGCATTCTTAGCAGACTTGAGAAAGCATTGTATGGATTGAAACAAGCTCCAAGAGCTTGGAATTACAGTTTGGTTACATATCTTCAAGATCAAGGGTTCAAAGCTAGTAGCTTAGATCCTTCTCTACTCATCAAAAGGGATCACAATGAGGTTATCTATCTATGTGTATATGTAGATGATATTATTGTGATAGGTGATGATCTAAATGGCATTCAAAAGATCAAGGGACACATGCAAGAGGAGTTCAAAATCAGTGACCTAGGTGAGATCACATATTTCCTAGGTATGCAGGTGATATATACAGATGAAGGAATGTATTTGACTCAAGGAATATACATTCAAGATCTTCTTCTCAAGTTCAAAATGGAGAACACTAAACCTGTAGGTACACCTTTGGAGATGAATCATAAACTAAGTGTTTATGAAGGTGAGAAAATTGAAGACCTAAAAGAATATCAAAGCTTGGTAGGTAGCTTGATATATGCTACTCATACAAGGGCAGACATCTCATATAGTGTGGGAGTGCTTAGTCAATTCATGCACTCATCGAGAAGACCACACATGGATGCGGCTAAGAGAGTACTTAAGTATCTCAAAAGTACAATCAACAAAGGTATATTCTATCCTTATTCTTCAGATTTGGATATCAAAATCTACTCAGATGCAGATTGGGCAAGAGCTAAGGATGATAGAAAAAGTACATCTGGTTACTTAGCATTTGCAGGTTTGAAGCTAGTGTCATGGAGTTCCAAGAAGCAACCAACAGTTGCTTTATCCTCAATGGAAGTAGAGTACAGAGGCTTGACCATAGCAACTCAAGAGGCAATATGGTTAAAAGCATTGTATACAGATTTGGGACTTTTGAGTTCCAAACCTCACATATTTGGAGATAATGTAAGTTCCATGCATATAGCAGCAAATCCTATTTTCCATGCGAGAACCAAGCACATAGAAGTCCATTACCACTTCATAAAGGAGAAGCTCATGGCAAAGGAGATTGACATTTCTTTTGTTCCAACTGAAAAGCAAGTAGCAGATATGATGACGAAGGCACTTGATGGAATAAAGCTTTGTAGATTCAAAGCTATGGTAGGTATTCAACCTATTAGAGAATGAAGACTAAATCATACTTTAGCTTGAGGGGGAGTTGTTGGAACATCAAGCTTACACTATGCTTGAGTTGGATTTGATCTACATCAAAGGCTATCGCGTGGAAAGAATATCCATTGGAGAGTTCTTTTTTTTATGCTCATTTATTGTATTTTTTTGACAGATTTTTGATGGTTCATTTACTGTTGTAAAAGCCTTGAGTTGTACACATGTAAAGCTAGAAAGATAGAGCCCAAATCCCACGAATTTGTGGTGGTTGAAGTTGCATTCAATCAAGCAATCAAATCACCTAAAAGTAGATTAAACTAGATCTTCACTTTTCCTATATTGTAGGAAAGTGAATTGATTCCCTCCAACAACCATTCCCACCTTCATTTGAATTCAAACTTCACTTGTAGAAGTCATGGAACACTCCTAGAGTCTATATAAAGACTTGAAATTACTTTTACATTACATGGAAGCAATATGCATACACTTGTGACCATCATTGTCTTACTCCTTCAATTCTCTGCATCATCTTCTTCGCCAATAGTAATCTTGCAGAGGCTGCTGCTCTCTATCTAGAGATTTAAATTGCAAGAAAGATGGCTCATTGGAAAGGTATTAGTGTCTAGTTTATGTCTATAAATTTTCATAGCATTTGGTTCAGTAGATTTGGACCAATCTGAGTTTTTTTGTCTCGGGGTCAATCTCTGCATATTCTTGAAAAATAGGAAGTACCACCGGTGAATGTCTCATTCATTCCTATAGCATATTTTGCTTATTCCTTATACTTTTGTGCATTCTATACACTCAACCTATGTTTATCACTCCCATAAAAGGATTTTTTCTAATTGTAATCATGTTGGTCGCTATGGGCATTTGAAGTTCATTGTCTCTTCCATAGATAGTAAGTTTTTGAGCTAGTCGACCCGACAACCTATCTGTTTTGTATCAACTCATTCTCCTTGATGCTCCAAAGTACATAGTGCATTTCTTTGCACTTATTGCATGCCTATAAGGTCTATTTGAGTCTCCATAAGCTCAAGGGCTAGTCTTGTGCCAGTTGGCTAGACCAAACTTCATCGCTTCGAAACGTTTTTTCTACCTTCTACAAGCTTCTCCAAGTTCTTTCAGGTTCAAGATCTCTTTGGGAAAAATATTGTCCCCATGTACCGCATGGGTTTGAACCCAAGACCTCCTCCTTCATATCCATGATACTTAATCGCTAGGCTAAGTGGATCACTTATTCACAAGAGCACATGACCTGCTATGTAAGTGTAGTGCCAAGATCTTTGGTCATACACATGGATGACCAACGGTGTCCGATTTCATATCTATCTGAATGGGTCAGACCCTTAGATCATAGACTTACTTTATTACATTCTTCCCCCCTTGAAAAAACATCCCTACCCAATTCACTTGTGTCTCAATGTGTGATCTAGGCACAAACATGTGAAATTGGGTGGATTCCAGCTACTAGTTTATTTCTGGGCATCACTGGTGCATGAACATAGTACCTAAGGTGGGAGTTTTATCCCTCACAAGCCTTTGAGAACTCTTGATTCACTTGAATCTAATTTGGAAAACTAGAAGTTTGGTTAGCCTAAACATCTAACTTGGATGTTTATACAATGGTATACTCTCAACCAAGATTTCCTTGATTTTTTCACCCAACTAGAGGATTGATGTGTCCAAATGGGGCTAAAAAATCCTATGTAAAATGTAGAAGAAAGTGTGATGTTTACAATTGGTCAATCATACTTAAACTTGACCAAGTCAAATTCAAAATGAAAATTGTCCAACTTAGGACACTTTTCTAAAAGACTTTAGCTAAAAGTTCTAGGGAATTGTTAATCTGATGAGAAATTCCTAACTTCTTTGTACTAGAGTGTATTAAACTCTAGAAATTCATTAGAGTTATGCTAGATAATTGGAAGAAAACTCAGATGAATAAAGCAACTTTAGACTTATCACCTTTTGAAGATTGAAAGGGTGATTGTATAGAACATCTATCTGGGATGTGTTAATTTAGTTATCTTGTTCCAACTAGCTAACCCTAGACTTTTGTGAAAAGAATCAAATATCATATCTGAGTTAAAACAAGCCTACTCCTCAAGATGAGGGGTAATTATGGTCATTTTTAGGAATTTCCAATTTCTATCAAAAATTTATTTCATCTTATTTGTCAATAGCAGCACCTATGATGAAGCTGCTTCAAAGCAAAGTACCCTTTGCATGGAAGCAAGAGCAATAAAAAGCAATAGGCAATATTGTTGGTGCATTTTGCCCAAGCCTACATGCTTGATATGCTTGATATTATCCTCATTTGTAAGTCACATGAGTAGTCATGTGAACACCTCTTGTAAAAGAGTACATTTTATCTCTTGTAAATGGAAAAAGAAAAAAGTAAAAGGATGGCTTACCTCATCCATGATGTAAAAGCAAATTCGTGGCTCCAACTACCAAAATCACGAATTTTTGAGCTGAGGGAATCTCTCCTAACTTTGGGGATCACTTTTAGGTGGAGCCATTCGAATTCGAATTCAAAACTCCCTCCAAGAATTGCTATAAAAGGAGCAAGAAGGAAGAGGCGATTAGCAAGCCTTGTACGTGACCACTTCATGTCATTTTGTAGAGATTGAAGAGCTTACTCCATAGCTCTATCATTCTACTCCCATTGTGCAAAGATTCATTGCCAATGTGGTTGTAATCATATGTGAATCTATACATTTATTATCATCTACCTCTCTGTTTTGTTCTCTGCTATACTCACTCAGAGCAGTAACTTCAGAAGGTCATATCTCGAGTTTTACTGAACATGTTTCAGTGTTTTAAAGTGCGTTGGATAGCTCTCACTGTCTAGTTTCTACCTATAAATTTTCAAGGTCATTGGATTTATACTTTTGGAGATATCTGCATTTTACTGCTTACTGGTCTATCTCTGCAGAGCCCCGAGAATTGTGGGAATGTTCCAGAACTTGATGAAACTTGTTCTCAGTGCTCAGTCCATCATTTGAAGTGTTTTAACTTGGAATAGGAAGCTTGCTAAGTCTATTTGCTATGCCCAAAAGGAATTTTTCTAATTCCTTCCAGGTTGAGAGCACTGTTCATTTTTTCCAGCAGGTGTATGTCCAAAAATAGCAAGTTTTGGGAGCTAGTCATTTCGCAACTTGTCTGTCTTGACTTAAACTTTTGGGATACATGTTCCAAAGTACTTGGCTGATATTTTGGTGGATTTAGGAAGCTCAAAGGGCCTACTAATCAACTCTGAAGTCTCAGTTGGCTGGTGTGAAGCTGGTTGTAGCGGCACCTACTCATCTTTGGATTGCATCCACCATCTCTCTTCACAGTGGTATCAGAGCATAGTCAAGCAACATGGGAGATGGATTTCCATCAACAATTGACAAATTGGATCGAAACAACTATCCGGCATGGTCTCTAAGGATGGAGGCTTACCTTCAAGGAAGGAATCTATATGGATTCATATCCAGAGATGAAGCAATGCCAACCATGAGGAACAAAGGGCAACCATCACATGAAGAAGTGGAAGGACTTTCGAATTGGTGTTCGAAGGATGCACTTGCAAGGTCCTATATTCTAAACTCAATCTCTGATTTTCTTTTACCTCATGTCAAGGGATGCAAGACATCAAGAGAAACCTGGAATGCACTTGCTTCTTTCTTCTCTTCCAACACTCGAGCAAGGAAGAACCAATTGTGGATGGAGTTCACAACAATGAAGAAAAGCCCGAAGCAAAATGTGACTGATTATGTCACAAAGATGAAGGAGATTTCCGACCAACTTGGAAGCATTGGAGAGGTAATTGAAGAGGAGCAAATCATAAGACAAATCATGAATGGAATCAAAGCAGACGACAAGTGGGAGTCATTCACAACAGCCATGGATTTATACATGGATATGCATGTACCCGACCTCAACACACTCATGGGCCAACTCTTCACTCATGAAGCAAAGATTAGCAAAGGTGGTGAGTCCTCAAGAGGTAATCAAACTTCTGCCTTATATTCTGATAAAGCTAAGGTCAAGGACAAGTCAAAGAATAGGAAGAATGAAGATGAAGGAAGCTCTTTCCAAGCAAACTTTGCAGGTAGAGGAAGAGCTAGAGGAAGAGGCAGAGGTGGAAAGCAAGGCAGGGGGAGATTCCAATCATCTCAACCTTGCAACATATGTGGCTTATCTAACCATACTACTGAAGAATGTTTCAGGAATCCAAGGAACTCAAGAGGAAGAGGATTCAATAGAGGTGGCTATGGATCAAATAGAGGTAGGTACAATGGAGGCTACAACAACAACAACTACTACAACAACAATTACAACAACAACAACAACTATCAAAGTGGCCATAGAGGAAGAAGAGATTACAATAACTATGCAGAGGACCAAAGTCAAGAAGATTCATTATTGATTATGAATCTATCAACAAAGAAGGGTAAGGATGATGATCACATATTTTACATTGATTCGGGATGCTCGAACCATGTAGCAAGAAATGTGGCTTTACTTTCTGATTTGGAAGATCCTCATAACAAGCATGAAGTGCAGACAGGAGATGACACAAAGCACTCAGTGGAGAAGATAGGTAATGTGAAGACATCAGATGGGAATATGAACCTCTTAAGCAAAGTCTTGTATGTCCCTACAATTACCAAAAATTTAATAAGTGTTGGACAGATTGTTGAAAAAGGATTGCAGGTTAGATTCAATCGATTTGGAGCATATGTTGAAGACCCAAGGCAAGGCTTTCGAAGGATTGCCAAAGGAGAAAAG
This sequence comes from Ceratopteris richardii, assembly GCA_020310875.1. Classification (NCBI taxonomy): domain Eukaryota; kingdom Viridiplantae; phylum Streptophyta; class Polypodiopsida; order Polypodiales; family Pteridaceae; genus Ceratopteris; species Ceratopteris richardii. The sequence continues at coordinate 142,645,949 of CM035440.1, forward strand.
ACAGGAAGGCTTTTCACTTTTGAAGTGGAAGATACAAAGAACATAGCTTTGTTTAGCTATGGATCTCAAACTCTAACAGAGTTGGAGATATGGCACAAAAGGCTTGCTCACATTGGTGAGAGGACACTCAAACAGATTTGCAGGGACCAAAGTGTACTTGGTTTGCCTAATATCACAAGGCAACACATGATTTATAAGTGTGAAGCTTGTCAACTCGGCAAGGCTCATAGACAACCTTTCAATAAGAAAGGATATATGTATCAAAATCCTTTGGATCTAGTGCACACGGATGTGTGGGGTCCAAGTAAGGAGCCATCTATATCAGGCTCAAGATATTATGTGTCTTTCATAGATGATTGTAGCAGGTGGACCATTCTGTTTTTCATGAAGCACAAGGATGAAGTGTTTAATTGCTTTAAGAAGTATATTGCTCTTGTTGAAAATCAAACAGGTAGGACTTTGAAAAGACTCAGATCAGATGGTGGAGGAGAATACTTCTCTTCTGAATTTGATGCCTTCTTGCATGAAAGAGGCATTAAAAGGGAAGTCACTACAAGGTATACACCTGAACTCAATGGTGTAGCAGAGAGGAGGAATAGAGCTATCGTCGAAGCTGCAAGGTCCATGCTCAACGAAAAGGGATTGCCGAACTACCTATGGGCAGAGGCTGTGTCGACAGCCACATATCTCATAAATAGACTTCCATCTAAGTCACTAGATGGAACCACTCCATATGAAGTGTGGAATGGAAGAAGACCTAGTCTAGAGCATTGTAAAATCTTTGGATGCTTAGCCTATGCTCACATTCCTTCTCAAGTAAGAGGGAAATTGGATCCCAAGGCAGAGAAGTGTGTATTCATTGGTTATGATCAAAACCAAAAAGGATATAGATTGTACAATCCAACCAATAAAGGATTTTCTGTGAGTAGAGATGTAATTTTTGATGAAAACAAATCATGGTTTGATGATGACAGGAAAGTGAAGCTGCCGTATGACTTGGATGAAGACTTTCCCTCACTTCAACCAAAGGAGCCAAAGCAGATTGAAGAAAGTGATTCGGAGATTGACCTAGAAGACTTGGAAAGACTAAAGCTATGGAAGAACAAAGGTAAAGCAAAGATGCAGGATGCTACATATGGACCCGAGAGCTCACATCAACCACTTAGAAGGTCTTCGAGGGAGAAGAAGAAACCAGAGAGGTTTGGTTATGATACTTCTTTGGTCACCAAGCACTCAATCTACATTGCAAAGGATTCAACCAAAGAAGAACCTACCACATTTGAAGAAGCACAAAGCAAGAAAGCTTGGAGAGATGCAATGGATGAAGAAATGGAAGCCTTGAAGGAGAATGACACTTGGGAGCTTGTACCTAACAAGCCATCTATGAAGATAATCGGATCTCGATGGATATACAAAATCAAGAAGAATCCAGATGGAAGTATAAATAGACACAAAGCAAGGTTAGTTGCTAAAGGGTTTGCTCAAACCCATGGTATTGATTATGAGGAGACTTTCTCTCCTGTTGCAAAAATGCCTACAATTAGGGTTCTCATTAGTCTTGCTGCATCTAGAAATTGGAATCTTTATCAACTTGATGTAAAGAATGCTTTCTTGAATGGATGGATTTCTGAGGAAGTGTATATGGCACAACCTCCTGGATATGAGGATGCACATCATCCTAACTATGTATGCAAACTAAAGAAAGCTTTGTATGGATTGAAGCAAGCTCCAAGAGCTTGGAATTTCAGATTGGTTACTTATTTGCAGGACCAAGGATTCAAAGCTAGCAAGGCGGATACCTCTTTGTTCATAAAGAGGAATGGATCTGAAGTGATCTATTTATGTGTGTATGTTGATGATATTATTATCACAGGCAATGATCTTGAAGGAATCAAACAGGTAAAGAGTCAAATGAAGGAGGAGTTCAAAATAAGTGACCTCGGACCACTCACTTATTTTCTTGGATTGGAGTTGATCTACACAGATTCAGGTATATACATCACACAAAGGAAGTATGTCCATGACATGCTCGTCAAGTTCAAGATGGAAAATACAAAGTGTGCAGGTACACCTATGGAGCAAAATCATAAGCTTAGTGCTTATGAAGGAGAGCCAATTGAAGACATCACAAGCTATCAAAGCTTGGTTGGAAGTTTGAACTATGCAACACTCACAAGGGTGGATATATGCTATAGTGTTAGCATATTGAGTCAGTTTATGCATAAGCCGAGAAGACCACATATGGAAGCGGCCAAGCGAGTCCTCAAGTACCTAAAGGGGACCATGAATGAAGGTTTGTTTTATTCATTTACTTCAGATATTGAGCTAAAGGTCTACTCAGATGCAGATTGGGCCGGATCTAAAGATGATAGAAGAAGCACATCAGGGTATATATCATTTGCAGGTTCAAAAATCATTTCTTGGTCATCGAAGAAGCAACCAACCGTGGCATTATCTTCTATTGAAGCAGAATATAGAGGTTTGGCTAATGCAACTCAAGAAATCATGTGGTTAAAATCTTTGTACACAGATCTTGGACTTCATTCTTCAACACCTCACATTTTTGGTGACAACACAAGCTCACTACATCTAGCAGCTAATCCGGTATACCATGCTAGAACCAAGCATATTGAAGTCCACTACCATTATGTAAGGGAGAAGTTAATGAGCAAGGATATTCAACTATCCTACGTCTCTACAGATATGCAATGTGCAGACATGTTGACGAAAGCTCTTGATGGTACGAAATTAAGTAGATTCAAGTTGATGATTGGTTTGCAGGAAATCAAGGACAATTGAAGACTTATTTGGAGGCCAAGCATGTTAGGCTTGAGGGGGAGCTGTTGGTGCATTTTGCCCAAGCCTACATGCTTGATATGCTTGATATTATCCTCATTTGTAAGTCACATGAGTAGTCATGTGAACACCTCTTGTAAAAGAGTACATTTTATCTCTTGTAAATGGAAAAAGAAAAAAGTAAAAGGATGGCTTACCTCATCCATGATGTAAAAGCAAATTCGTGGCTCCAACTACCAAAATCACGAATTTTTGAGCTGAGGGAATCTCTCCTAACTTTGGGGATCACTTTTAGGTGGAGCCATTCGAATTCGAATTCAAAACTCCCTCCAAGAATTGCTATAAAAGGAGCAAGAAGGAAGAGGCGATTAGCAAGCCTTGTACGTGACCACTTCATGTCATTTTGTAGAGATTGAAGAGCTTACTCCATAGCTCTATCATTCTACTCCCATTGTGCAAAGATTCATTGCCAATGTGGTTGTAATCATATGTGAATCTATACATTTATTATCATCTACCTCTCTGTTTTGTTCTCTGCTATACTCACTCAGAGCAGTAACTTCAGAAGGTCATATCTCGAGTTTTACTGAACATTTTTCAGTGTTTTAAAGTGCGTTGGATAGCTCGCACTGTCTAGTTTCTACCTATAAATTTTCAAGGTCATTGGATTTATAATTTTGGAGATATCTGCATTTTACTGCTTACTGGTCTATCTCTGCAGAGCCCCGAGAATTGTGGGAATGTTCCAGAACTTGATGAAACTTGTTCTCAGTGCTCAGTCCATCATTTGAAGTGTTTTAACTTGGAATAGGAAGCTTGCTAAGTCTATTTGCTATGCCCAAAATGAATTTTTCTAATTCCTTCCAGGTTGAGAGCACTGTTCATTTTTTCCAGCAGGTGTATGTCCAAAAATAGCAAGTTTTGGGAGCTAGTCATTTCGCAACTTGTCTGTCTTGACTTAAACTTTTGGGATACATGTTCCAAAGTACTTGGCTGATATTTTGGTGGATTTAGGAAGCTCAAAGGGTCTACTAATCAACTCTGAAGTCTCAGTTGGCTGGTGTGAAGCTGGTTGTAGCGGCACCTACTCATCTTTGGATTGCATCCACCATCTCTCTTCACAAATATTTGAAGCTGCAAAATCATATACCTCGCAAAATACGAACGGTCTGGGAGGTTCAATTTCTAAAAGTGACCGCATATTAGAACAACTATGGGCTTTGGTAGAAAAAGGGGTGTTGCCATACTCATTATTGACACAACTACTAGATGTGCAGGCGGCTTTTGAAGCAGCAAGGTTGCAAACAAAAGTTGTAGACTGATGGCAAGCTAAGGAGGAATCATGTAGGGAATGAGAAAAGAGACCCTGGGATTCAAGTGTGGTGCTAGGCCCCTTGAATTCTGTTTGGACAGAGTAATTGGGAGAAAAGCAGACAATACTACGAAGGTAGGTTGGTGTCATAGTTGAGACGGATCCCCAAGAGGATGAATTATTATGGATACCCATTGAAGAAGAGTGGAGGTGTTGGCAAGCTCCAATCAAAATGGCAGTGCTAGGTCATAGAATTAGTAGAATGCAGTTTAATAGGTTTAGTGGAAGAATAGACAATGATCTCGATGTTTGTGTTTGAATTTTTAATGCAGTCAAATGGTTGCATATAATGCCTTCCTATGTTGGATTAATCTACATTAGATTCATGAGGATGTGGGGCGTGGTTGGTTTGTGGATGGTCTAAATCCTTACTCAAAGGAAAAACTTATCTCTTTGCACTAGATGGTACCCGAACTTTGAACCAAATAATTGATGCTACTGAACACTTGGAATGGAACCTGAAAGTAGCCAATCCAGTCTAGCAACATTCTTCAAAAGCCACAACTTCGATAACTTCAATTGCTTAGGTAGTATCTGATCCATATAGTCAATTATATTGTAAAAATATAGAAATACACCACATGTAGCAGCCACTTGTGTCCTAAATGAAGTATATGTGCAATTTGTAATATAATGATGCATAGTAGGGAACAATGTAGATATGATACCAAGAATCAAGTAGTAACGAGAAACCATATTCAACCGAAAGTGCAATATGGTGTTCTTTGGTGTACACCATCATATGTGAATAGTATCCATCCGATTGAAGCAAGTAACCCTCAAGATAGACTAGAATAAGGCTCCTCTAGAAATGTGGGCCAAGGTTGGACAAACTATCAAGGAAATGGGAGAGGATGGAGACCCTTCAACATATATCATCTCGACAAAGGGGAATACCAAAAAGAAGGCAAGGGACCATAATGTCGATTTTGTATGAAATTTGGACATATACATGCAAATTGTCCGAATGCACAAGACTATGATCAATAGAAGTAGGAAGCTAGACTTAAGGTCCCAATGACCAATATGGTAACTTTAACTTTTGAGGATCTGGTAGCCCCAATAGTCACACGATATGGAAAAATTCAAAATAGAGATGTCCGAGTGTTGCCCCTAGACATTGGTGCACAACATAAGGTGTATGATCAAGCTGTGGGTTGGGCTGGGTAGGCTCTGGTAGAATTTGTTGGCCCTAGTAATAGTCTTCAAGACATGATAGGATTAGCTAACCAGATACTAGAGATAGTTAGCAATTGTTCACAAGGGATCCAGGATACCTCTCAACATAATACTACTTCTCAGACTTATCATGAGATTTCTCCAACAACCTCACAATGCTCTACATCAATAAATAAGGCTATACAAAATTTTGTAACAGATCCATGGCAGCTTTTCAGCAAATCTATGATTCAATTGCCTCTTGGTGGTCTATTGGAATTAGTACCTACATTTTGGGACGTCTTGTTGAGGGAAGCACACAACCAGGAAGTAAGCAATTCACAAGAAGAACCAATATTGGTAAATACAGTAGAAACCATGGGAGATTAGTTTGTGGATTATGCAGTGCCATTAATTTTAGTATGGTATAAAAATAAACAGATTTCCTCAAATTTGATTGATGAAGGTTCCGTGGTGAACATTGCAACTTTACCTATTTGGCGTTAGATGGGTTGGGCAGATATTCAACCAGCTCCGTTTTATGTTCGAATGACCAATCAATCACCGGCTCAACCTATTGGCCTCATTAAGGATAGAACCATCAAGATACAAGGTACTACGTTTAAAATTACTTTTGTAGTAATTGAATTATTAGAAAAAAACAATTATTATAATTTATTGCTTGGGTGAACTTAGCTAACAAAGATAAAAGTTTAGCAAGATTGGGGTTCTTGGGCTATAACTTTTAAGAAAGGGCATAAAAAGTATTCTATTCCTTTAGATGATAAACAACCATATCCTAAGGTCCAATTACCCTTTAGTGCAGAACCACCCCATATGCTTACAAGATTAGAGGAGGATGAAGAAACCCAATTTATGGAAGCAAATAAAGATTTATGGTCCATATGTATCATCCATATTCCAAAATGTTTGGCATAGTATCAGGAGGCAGCTCTGGTAGCACCTTTGGTGCAACTCAAAGCCGATCCTCTACAATCATAGGAGAATGCAACACTTCTGTTGTAGGAAGATATCTTCGCATAGACGAGCATTCATATTCAAGAAGATCTGGTAGATTACGTAAATCTAGGGTATGAAATTACACCTCAGAAGGTCAAGGTTAGTGCTAGCCTAACCCCATTTGGAGAAGAGTTGCCCTTTCTTCCTATTGAGTTCAAAGATGTGTTTGCATGGGATTATTGAGATATGCGTGGCTTGGATCCCCAATTATATTAGCATAAAATACAATTGAAACTCGATGCTTCCCTAGTGATTTAGCAGTGATATTGCATGAACCCAAATTTTTCTATGTAAGTTAAGGTTGATGAGAGCAGGATTCATTGTACCTATCCAATATCTAGAATGGATACCCCTCATAGTCATGGTACCTAAGAAAAACAAGCAGTTGCAGATCTATGTAGATTATCGTAAATTAAATGCAGCAACTATTTCAGACCCATTCCCTTTACCCTTTTTAGATACAATGCTAGATGAGGTGGTTGGTAGGGAAATTTACTCTTTTTTAGACATATTCAATGTTTATAATTAGGTGGAAATGGATGACAAAGATATACCCAAAACATCTTTTATTACTAATTGGGGAGTATTCGTATGTACCATAATGTGGTTTGGTCTTTGAAATGCCGCTAGTACTTTTCAACATTGCATGCAACAAATATTTTCCCCATACTTAACTAGCTTTATGCATGTATTTCTAGATGATTTTTTGGTCTTTGGTAAACAAACTTACCGTTTACAAAATTTACAATTATGCTTTACTAAGTGTCGTGAAGTAAATCTAAGTTTAAAACTAGCTAAATCAATGTTTGGTGTGAAATGTGATAAATTATTTGGATATGTGATCTCTAGTACAAGAATTGTAGTTGATCCAGATAAAGTAAAAGTGGTGTTAGAAGCTCCTATGCCGACAAATACAAAGGAAGTACTTCGGTTTCTAGGCCAAATTCATGGATGGGGAGCATCTACAGTGTTTGGACCATATTGTCATCCCTCTCAATTGCCTGGCTCATTCATGCCAAAGGCAAGGAATTTGAATGGACAACCAAATGTGACTTATCTTTTAAGAGTCTTAAAGTATTGTTAACTCAAGTACTTGTTTTACAAGCCTCGGATTGGACTCAGCCATTCCATGCTTTTGTGGATGCCTTTGATAAAGATATTGGTAGTGTTTTGATGCGAAAAGCTGTTCATTCATGGTATTGGCTTGTGTATTACGCCAGTCGATGATTGACTCTAATTGAAAACGATTATTTTGTAATAGAACATGAATGTTTGGGATTAATTTACTCCATTAATCTTTTTCATTATTTATTTGGTCGACAATTTACTTTTCATGTAGATCATTCTACTTTGTTGTATCTGGTCAAGAAGCAAAATCTGATTGGAAGATTGGCATAGTGGGTACTTCTTTTACAAGAATTTGATTATGATATGGCCTAGCTCTTCGCATATGGTAGCGGACTTCTTATCTAGATTGGACAATGGAGAGCCTCTAGACAAAATTGATGATTATTTTCCAAATGCTGAATTATTTCATGTAGCAGATAGCACTAAACCAGAATTAGGAACTCCAACTTGGTATGATGAAATGATATCTTTTCTTGCAATCGGAATTCCTCCCTTGCATTTATGAAGTGGAGATATCTAGAATAGAGAATAGTGCAGTACTTTGTGAATTTGTAATCTATGTTGATTGTATTTAATGCTTTGCACTATAATCAATACCTACTTCCTTTCTGTGCCATTAACTATCTCAATGCGTTATAGTGTTATGTGTATTTTTTATATTATTTTAGTGTTATAACATCGAATAGGGAATAGAAACACAATGAATCTATTTCAATAATTCCCATTCCTCAAACCCTTCTTGTTGTATTAACAATCAACAAACAAGATGTTATCCTAGTAGTTATAGATAGATTGAACAAGGTGGGTCACTTCATACCCATGCAGGAGACGATAGAAGCTCCATAGTTAATGGAGCTATTTATCGAAAATTTCTTCATATTGCATGGGTTGCTGACATCCATAGTTTTAGATAGGGATGACAGATTCACAGGATACTTTTGGAAGTTTGTATTTGATAAACTGAAAGTGTCGTTGAAAATGAGTAATGATGACCATCCACAAATAGATGGTTAGATCAAGAGAGTCAATCAAATTCTAGAGGACATGTTGAGAGCATATGTGTTTGAGAGGCAAGCAAATTGGGATAGTTATTTGCCATTATTACAGTTTGCTTATAATAATAAACCCCATAAAGTGAAGAAATGTCTCCTTTTGAGATGAATTATGGCACAAATCTCACTGTTTCTAGTACCATAGGAATGCCAAAAAAATGCACTAGTGCTTCGGAGTTCTTAGCAAATCTCCAAGAAAATTTAGAGATAGCTAAATTCAAGATGCAACAAGAAGCTAACAAGGCAAAAGAATATGCTAACAGGAAGAGATCTTATAGAGTCTTTGAAGAAGGAGATAGAGTTTTTTTGCAGGTGCCAGCTAGATCTACTTCACTATCCACAGGAAGTGTACTAAGCTTTCACCAAGGTTTTGTGGACCTTGGGAGATAATTAAGAAGCTGTGATTTTGCTTACCAATTAGAACTTCCTCTAGATTGTAGAGTCCATCTAGTGTTTCATGTTAGCAAACTTAGAGAGTATATATCTAGGGAGAATAATTTAATAGAGGGTATTGTTTCTTTGCAAGAAAATGACAACAAAGATCATTCTCTAAATAGGATACTAGATCAAAGACACAAATGGTTGTCATCCAAGAGTACCTTGGAGAGGATTACCACTTACAAACTCTACTGGAGGATCTGAAGCTCTAGTTGGGAATTACTTTCCCTCATTGATCATTGAGGACAATGATCTTTACAAGGGGGTGAGAGTGTTAGACATTGTTCTACAAAGACCATCTCATGTGTGTGTTGGACAAGGGCTAGTCATAGCCAAGGTCCCTAGCTTGAGGGATATCCTAAGGTATTCAATGATGATGGGAATGAGTGTTGCATGATGGCCACATGTCAACACTAAATTATTCCATAACATTGTTATTTTGAACGCAAGGAGATATGAAGTATGGGAGGAGAGTTGCACACAAATTATTATGTGTTCTTATTTTTCAATCCTTGAAGAGAGAAAATAGGAATTTTCTTACAATAGTGCACAACCTCAGGTGTACATGATCACAACAGTCTCTAGAGCCAAAAGGAAAGTGTCCATTCTGGTCAATGGGGCTTACAATAATTCTATTCTTATCCCTCAACAAAAAGAGAAAGCAATGAAAGAAGGTTTGTGATATGGATGCCAAGGACAACATTGGTCTAAAGGTTATCCTAAAAAGAAAAATATAGCAGTCATCATACTTATAAACACTACATAGATAGGAGTGATGTAGATGAGGACTTTGGAGATTCCCCATCTCATATATCATCTCTCATAATGGCCATGATGGCTAAGAAAGTACCTTTTATTCCAGATGTTGTGCTTTCACTAGTGGCACAGAAGGGGTACCAATTTCTAGATATGGAGCTCATTGTTATGAGAGAAGTCGTGGCAAGATAGCCTATCAAGGTCCTCTTTGATATAGCCTCCACACAAAATTTCATCAATTCTCACCTCCTTAGATGGCTAAAACTAGACAATATGCAGGGGTAGTATGCCTACACAATGGAGTTAGCTCATGGGAAGGGCACTAAGACATGGGACTGATGAGTAGTTGGTCTACTTATTCAGATCCTATCCTACAAGGACAAATTTAATTTTGAATTTGCATGATGACATGTTTTGATGTAGTCCTAAGTAAGCAGTGGGATGCTAGGAAATGACCAATCATAGACTTTGCTCCTCATGTGTATCATTTGAGCACAAGGGGAGGTGACTACTCATCCATGGAGAGCTAGATGTCTAAGCGACACGATTGATGACTACATAAGCTGCTCAAAATTGACTATACTTATATTTATTTTTTGTATTTGTGTATTCATTGTGTGTAGTGATGAATTCTCACAATCGAGGATGATCTAATTGGAATGATCAAGTACTTTCAAAGAAGGTAAGAGTAGAATTCCATGAGTTCTTTCTAAATGAATTACCTTTGGGTTTGCCTCCTTGTAGGAATATTGAGCACAAGATCAAGTTGGTGCCAAGAGCAATTCTAATCGCTCAACCACCATTTCATATGCATCTGTAGGAGGAGAATGAAGTCTGCAAGATCATGGACAAGTACTTAGAAAAAGACTTGGTTATAACCAACTATTTTCCCTTTGCAACATGAGTTCTTCTAGCAAAGAAGAAAGATGGATCTTATCGAATGTGCATGAAATTTTGAGAACTCAATATGATTACCAGTGAGCAAATATACCCCATGTCCATAATAGAAAATCTTCTTGATGCTCTAGGTGAACCAATTGTATATAGTAAAAAAGATTTAAAGAGTGGTTACCACCTTATTAGAGTTAAAGAGCAGGATGTGTATAAGATAGCTTTCATGACCTATTTTGGGCACAAAGTATTTAATTATGCCATTTGGTCTTACTAATGCACTTGTTACTTTCATGATATTAATGAATAATATTTTGCATCCTTTCATTGTCAATTTGTTGTGCATTTTGTCGATGATTTTTTGTTGTATAGTAGGTATGTACATGAGCATGAAAGTTATTTAAGCTTAGTGTTGAATAAGGTAAAGGAAAACCAATTATTTTTTAATCTTGAGAAAACCCAATTATTTCTTCTAGAGATAGAGTATCTAGGGCATGTAGTCTAGACTAACGGGATCAAGATGGATCCCAAAAGGTCTCAGTTATATTAGAATGGCCAACTCTTCAAGATGAGGGGCAACTTCAATCATTTTTAGGATTATTTAATTTTTATCAAAAATCCATTTCATCTTATTCATCTATAGCACCACCTATGATGAATTTTCTTCACGTCAAAGTACCTTTTGCATGGAGGCAAGAGGAATATGATACCTTTGATACTTTGAAACAAGTTGTTTTAGAGTCTCCGGTACTCAAAGTAGTGGATCTACATAAGACATTTGAGTTGGAGACAGATGCTAGTGGCGTAACCATTGGGGGAATTTTGAGCCAAGACGGTAGAACTATATCTTTTGAAAGTAAGTAACACAATTGGCACAACACAATTGGCTAGTGCATGAATAGGAGTTGTATGCAAAATGGCATGCTTAAAGATAGATAGATAGATAGATAGATAGATAGATAGATAGATAGATAGATAGATAGATAGATAGATAGATAGATAGATAGATAGATAGACAGATAGACAGATAGACAGATAGACGGATAGACAGATAGACAGATAGACAGATAGACAGATAGACAGATAGATAGATAGACAGATAGACACATAGACAGATAGACGGATAGACAGATAGACAGATAGACAGATAGAAAAATAGAGAGATAGAGAGATAGATAGATAGATAGATAGATAGATAGATAGATAGATAGATGGATAGATAGATAGATAGATAGATAGATAGATAGATAGATAGATAGATAGATAGATAGATAGATAGATAGATAGATAGATAGATAGATAGATAGATAGATAGATAGATAGATAGATAGATAGATAGATAGATAGATAGATAGATATATAGATAGATAGATAGATAGATAGATAGATAGATAGATAGATAGATAGATAGATAGATAGATAGATAGATAGATAGATAGATAGATAGATAGATAGATGGATGGATAAATACATAGATAGATAGACAAATAGATAAATGGATGCATAGATAGATTGCAATATCACTTCCACACAAGAGCTCTTGAATGAATGATCAACCTCCTAACCAAGCCTCTCATATATAGGTTCTCCTAAGGGGTGGTTATACTAGGAAGTGGCTACATGTTTGCCATGTGTGCAAGCACCCTTGAGTCCACTAGAGTGGTTGCTCCTTTACATGTCGGAGCTCACTTTAGTTAAGTCAAGTGATCCCTCTAGAAGGCATTGGAGTTCTTGTGCAAAATCTTGTCCCACAATTATCATGGGTTTTGAATCCAATAGCTCGTCCTTCTTGTCTTAGAGTGTTATCCACTAGATCAAGTGACTTTATTGTTTTTTCTCTTAAGAAACTTGAGGTTAACTTAAGAGAGATCCTTTATAACATTCTTTTTCCCCTTGAAAGAGTTTTTTACCTCGAACATTGAGCTATATATAAATATTTTTAGGCTATCCACCAAGCCTCATTTTCTAACCTAGAAGAACGTGTCATTTATCCATTTGGTTTCTAGCTTTAAATTGGAAAGTAGGAAACCTTTGTTGGATTGTGCAAACTCATTCCCAAGTGGAATTTTCCTCAGTTCCATTCTTCCATTTTACTAGGCACTCTTTGTACAAATGACTTCTTGTATATTTCTCTCGAGTGCGAAGTATCCTTTCTAGTTCATGAGGAACTGTTTCACTTACTAAAAGTGGAAGCAATACCTGTTGCCCAACAAGATTATGTAAATCTATCAAACTCTTTCTAAGTTGACTAACATGGAATATTAAATGAATCCAACTTCGTTTAGGAATTTTTTCTTCATATGCCCACATGCCAACTTTTAGAACAAATTGAATATATGGTTTTGCAGACAATGAGCAAGGGAAAGCTCCCTCGGGAAGAACTTAGTCGAGAACATGGAGTGACCAACGAAAAAGGTACAGTTAGAGGCAAGCCTACTCCATATGAAGATATCCAATCAAAAAAGGATCCTTCAAACACAAATGAAACAATTGAACAAGCAAGCATATAGTAGGTCTCTGAAAGGGGTGGAGGAATTATACATTGCTTGGGACCCTATGGAATCACAAGAGACTATTGAAATAAATAAAGAAGTTTAGTTGCAAAAACTAATACTGTGTGTGGAAACGTGGTAGGGGAAGCCCCCCTTACTAACTATAAGAGCCCACAAATCATTCTCACTATAAGAAGACACAATCTATAAGGAGTTATAGTGGATGGTGGCGCATGCATTAACCTAATGCAGAAATACATTATGGAGAAGCTAGGGCTTCAACCCTCTAGACCAGCCAATTTCACAGTAATATTGGTGGATTAGAGTAGGGTGGAGCCTTTGGGAGTGGTTCCTCGAGCTCAAATTGAGGTACAAGGTAACACCTTAGTCTCGAATTTGTTATACTGAGACTACCACAGGTGGCTTTTGGAGAAGCTAGGGCTTCAACCCTCAAGACTAGCCGATTTCATAGTAGCATTGGTGGACTAGAGTAGGGTAGAGCCTTTGGGAGTGGTTCCTCGAGCTCAAATTGAGGTACAAGCTAACACCTTTACTCTGGAATTTGTTATACTAAAACTACCACAGGTGGATGGGGGCTTTCAACTATTGATTGGGAGGCCCTAGTTAAGGCATGCCAATGTTTTAACAATTGGCACAAGGATAAAATGTGGATAAATCATAAAGGGAAGGAGCTCAAACAAGTCATTTTAGAAGAAGGACCAGACAGCCATGGACAAACCAGGATGGGGGCTTTCCACTATTGATTGGGAGGCCCTAGTTAAGGCATGCCAATGTTTTGCATGATTGGTATAAGGATATAATGTGGGTAAATCATAAAGGGAAGGAGCTCAAACAAATCGATTTAGAAGAAGGACTAGATAGCCATGGACAAACCAACAGGCAATTTGCATTGGTATGGAACAAGATATGATGAAAAGCCCAAGATTGGACGTTGAAGAGGAAGAAGACACTTTGGGCTAGCTAGAAATAGGTAACTAATTTCCATGCTATGGACTTTTTCTAGATGTGACAAGTACAAAAGTTCATAAGGAAAAACAAGAGACCATGCAAGATGTTGGATTGGGTGAGATTGTGATAGGTCATAAGAGAAGAAAGTAACCATCTCTTAAGTGCAACATAGATGAAGCTAAATCAAATGTTGAGAAGGAAACTTGCCACAAGGTAAATAAACCTAGTGAATAAGCTTATTTTCCTATTCATGGTATTCTTGTTGATGCATGCATGTAAAGGAAGAGCAAATTGATATTCAAAGTGCTCTTGCATATGACATTAGGGCTATGTGGAGGAAAGTTATGGAGGATGCCGAAGATGAAGAACAACATCCAGACACATTCATGGAATGGAACCTAGTCAAAGAAATTGAACTAGGCAACAAAGACAATTCTCATCTTATATTGGTAGCCACGTGGTTATGGAACTATCATGAGTTTCTCTCTAACTTGTTTTATGAAAACTTGTGCTGATGTATTTTCATAGCATTACAAAGATTTGGAAGTAGTGCCTACAAGTTTTAAGGAACATAGGATTCCACTAGAGAAAGAGCCAAACTAGTGAGGAGTAAAAGCTAAAGGTTGAATCCAAGGTATGTTGAAGCTGTTTGCCAAGGGATCTAGAAAACAGAGGATGCTTGAATCATCATCGTAGTGGAACACTCATAATGTCTCTCTCGCCTATGATCATTATGCTAAAAAAGAACACTACTAAAATTTGGATATGTGTGGACTTCATAGCACTCAACAAGGTAATAGCTCCTAAAAGAGATTTTTTGGACCAACCTAGATGTTTCTTAGGGCAACAACCACTTGTACCAACTAACGTTTTTCCAAGGAAGTACAGACATGTAAAAGAAGATTTGGAAATGTACTTAGTAACTACTAGAGAATACTTTGATGGTCATAATAGCCATTCAGATGATCATTCTGAGGATACAAATTGGGATTATGCACACAACAAAGAACCTAATCTTCAAGCCTTGGATTTGGGAAATAGGAAAGTTGAAATGGATGTAGCCACATTCATGCACATAACCAATAATTACATGTCAAACCCATAACCACATTTCAAGAACATACAAAAGGTAACTTGTTATAGGTATGGGGGAAGACCCCTTTATAAGAGATTGTCCTCAATCATCTACTCTTAGAGTGGAAGGAGCACATTGTAAGGACTGTGGGAAAGAGCACTTGATTAGGAATTGTCCAAAAAATCCAAACTGGCAAAGTGCAAATAATCATGTACCCCTGAAACCATTAGAAATCTTACCAACTTCTAGAAGTGATCAAGATGAGAAAGCACAAATCGAATTAGTCAGGGAATTTAGAGATGTATTTACCTACAACTACAAAGATCTCAAAGGGATATATCATAACATTTGTGTACATATAATCAAAGTAGATTTTCCTATAGCATATGCAAGTAGACAGTTGAATCAAGTTGAGAAAAACTACACCACAATTGAAAGAGAAGGGTTGGGTATGGTGTATGCACTGAAGAAATTCAGACAATTTTTGCTGGCTAACAAGTTTAAATTCTTTGTGGATCATGAAGATTTATGATATCTAGTAAATAGACCTTGTCAAATAGGAAGGATACTAAGATGGTTCTTACTATTGATAGAATTTGATTTTGAAGTTGTAATAAGAGAAGGAAAAACACACTTGAGAATTGATCAATTTATCAAAAAACTTAATGGGAAAAAAAAACACAAAACATAGATGATGATCTATTTGATGCTTATCTATTCAAGATAGAGAGCATACCAAGTTGGGCAAAATATTTGGTACCAATATTGTCAATAGGACCTAAGAATACCAATTTGAATTCAATACGCCTGATCTTGCAAAGTAGAAATTTCATTCTACTATCAGGATACCTGCATCATTTGAATAACATGGGGGTCTTGGAATTGTTGATATATATTGGCAGTGATATGTGTGAACACACTAGGACCATTGGGGCACTTTTTTCCCTCTTTAGGAGGTTTTTTCCCCCGATGTATATATGCCTACAACCCTAATTGGTCACTTATCTTTGTACATTCTCTTCATAATACATTCAGTATTGTGTGTTGTGCTCCAAGCTTCTTCTTCTTCCTTGATTTTTTCACATGCTTTTGTAGACCTCAAACTCCAACAATCGGTATCTGAGCAGGTTGCCACTTCATCCAGGGCATTGTCAACACCCCTCCGGTCACAATCTCAAAATCGCATGAAAATTGGTGAGCATAGCATCATTAAGAGTTCAAGATAACTTCGCTTTCTGGTGTCGAAATTGCGGTCTGAGCTTGTATTGGCCTCCAAATGCACTATTGTAGTGCTTGTGTATGCAATTTTGTCAATTGTGTCAAACATATATATAGGTTTTGGTTCATTATTACGACTGGCTTCACGTCTACTACAAATTTTGCAAAGCTCGATAGGGTACTTCTAGTCAACTTTTTGAGATATAGTCAGTTTTTTGCATCAGGGTATTTTAGTCACTGGGCATGGCTAAAAGCAATTATGTATTCTGTATGACGGTGGTTGAGGATAGATTGGATGGTACTAATTACCCATTATGGTCATATATGATGTGTCATGTATTGGTTGCAAAAGGATTGTGGAATATTGTGCGGTGTCGGAGAGATTTTATCTCCCCTCTATGAAAAGAAATGAAGATAAATTTTAAATTTTATACAAAATTAATTTTCCTCTTGTTAGGATAGTATTGGTTTACAATGATGCATGTGTGTAAGCATGTGCCTAATATACATAATTGCATGACAAGCATGCATGTGAATTGCATGAGCATGAGCATAAAAGATGAAGATGCATGAGAATGCATAAATAAGTATGTTAACATGTATATGAATGTTAGATGAAGCATGATGATGAGGTGTTAATATGAGCATGAGAATCAGTCAATAATAACTCTTAGTATTAATATGGATTATGTGAAATTGCAGGATAAATGATAATGAAGATTACTTGTTTTGTATCTTCTGCTTTATGATTACTTACAGGAATTGATGATGCGTTATGAAATTGATGGTTTGTCAATACTATGAAGAATTTGAAGAGAAGTTGAAGAAGAATTCTATGTCGATCAGGTGAAACAATTCTAAACCTGATTCATGTTTTAAGTTTTTTTTTCCTTGCATTTCATGATAAGATATGTACATTCTTCAGATAGGTTAAGAAACTTCTTAAAATTATGAAAAGTAGAATTTACACTGAAGTAGGAACGTGCTTGAAGAGAAGATAGGGATTAGAGACCTATGTTCGTCATATGAATAGATGAGGGAACCCTTAACTTGCAACTCCTAGTAGAAGTAGGCTTGTTTTATATAGGTAAACTTCCTTAAATCTGACCCATTTAGCTAAAGAGATCCTAGTTCCCGCTTTAGCTTACCTCTAGATCCTTTGCTCTTATTAGGGGTTAAGCCTTTCCCCTTCATCAAAAAAGTTGCAAAGAAAAATTGAAAGCAATACATTAATGGTTGCTGCATATGAAAAGAGGAAAAATGACAAAAAGAAAAATTATGATGAAAAAAGAGATGAAAGAAAAATCAAATGATTTCAATGAATCGGTTGTGGTCTTAAAATCACTTCTGAATTGAAAAGCGGGCTATATAAGGCGGATGTATGCTAGAGGGGAATTAGTTTTTTGTATCTTAATGGCAAGTGGCTAGGAGATGAGGATAGAAGGCTTATATAACATATTCTTTACTTTTGAAAAGGGTTAATAGAAGAGTTAGTACCACTACTATTTGAATGACTTCCATAGCTTCTTTCTAAAACCTATTTTCCAACTCATGCATTGAACGAAAAGGTTGAAATTCAAGCTTACATAATTTTATAAGTTTTCTTTGCTATCAAAAGATGTACTAATGATAGAAGCATTTTTTATAGACTATTTGCATTTGAGTCATGAATAATTTTCAAAAGAATTTGATATTGCCTTCTCTGATCTGCAGGTTTGGCCCATCGAGGATGATGTGCATGTTTGATGGGGTGAATGTTGGAGAGATTTTATCTCCCCTCTATGAAAAGAAATGAAGATAAAATTTAAATTTTATACAAAATTAATTTTCCTCTTGTTAAGATAGTATTGGTTTACATTGATGCATGTGTGTAAGCATGTGCCTAATATACATAATTGCATGACAAGCATGCATGTGAAGTGCATGAGCATGAGCATAAAAGATGAAGATGCATGAGAATGCATGAATAAGTATGTTAACATGTATATGAATGTTAGATGAAGCATGATGATGAGGTGTTCATATGAGCATGAGAATCAGTCAATAATAACTCTTAGTATTAATATGGATTATGTGAAAATGCGAGTAATTCAGACCTATGCCTATAAGTGCATGACTAAAATGTGTGATTAATCTTTACCCGACATAATTGGAATCTGGTTTGAACCTAAACTATATATAAATATTTGATTATGATTGTTGAATTCAACCCTAATAAACCGCTTTCATTAGCATAAATATTAGAATTAATTGGTGTTGCATGACCCATTCATATATGTGTGTCTTGAAACCTTTGGTTTCAACTCAAATGAAACTAATTTTTAGCCAACATGGCAGTTATATAGATTATGTGAAGATTTAATATAGACATTTTATAGTTATATTAAATATACAAGTTGAATTATTAAAATGAGGAATTTCATTAATTATGATAAATGACTAAAAACTTTTATTAATTGAAATATTAAATCATTATTGTGAGAAAATATGTTAAAACATTAAAATATTTATACTTAACCTTAATATAAAACAAGTTGAAATATGAAAATGAAACGTTAAAACAAAAACTAAAGTATTCAAAAACAAAAACAAAAGGTTACAAATATACGTATGTATTTTTCTAAACTAAAAGAACGTGTGAGGTGTTAGTAAAACTATAGTGAGTGCATGCTAAGTTACGTGATCGTAAGTTTGCATGAGAAACCAACTAAGTGTGTTAAACTACTTGTGCGCATGTTAATTTATATTATAAATATAATATAGGATACGTAAAGGAGATCTCTGGCCGACCGATTATGTGCACTGTGGAGGGAGACTACGCCGAGAGAGAGAGAGAGAGAGAGAGAGAGAGAGAGAGACTTTTCATGTACTATTGGCAAAGTTGACGGAAAGGGCAATAAGCATTCGAGGAGCGTAGCGGAGGCCATTTATAACAATAGCGTGTTGATAATCGGGCTTGATCACACTATTGGGGGCTTTGTCTGGTGGTTTTGGCGTAGGTGACGAATTTTGATGGGCAGTCTGATAGCACTCACAATCGAAAAATCTAAGGGACACTGATCAAATAACGGGGAACAAGAGGAGAGTGCAGGCACAAAGGACAGATCGGCTGCTTAACATATCAAACTGTCTAAAGCTTCTATTGTTGAGGAAAAACAGATATGTGCAACAGCAGGAGATGATGTCCAGAGATCGAAAAGAAGGAGAACAGCGCTAAGTTTAGGCCGTGCACACCATTCATCTATGAAGGACGAACTTGCAGATCAGACTACATACTTTGTTCAACGATTCTTGTTGTATGGAGTTATTACTTATTGAGACAAAGTTGAAGGAAATGCGTGTGGGAAAGACTTGACAGAGCTGCAGCCGCGCACACTCTACATTCATGTTTTGTTCAGAATCAGCTACAGCTTAGCTTGCAGCTCCATTGACATCGTGAGATTCTAGCGTAGGCGTTCAATATACAGAGAAATGTGCTATGAATTGCGAAGTGATACAAGTTTTGCAGAAGAGTAATCGTATATGCCGCTTATGTGCTGAACATTAAGGACAACATTTGAGGTCTATTCTGTTTCAAACTTATTTTCTATAATGTTCCAACAGCAAAAGATTTGAATCCACTGTAGCGCAGAGATATGGTTGAATGAGCAGATTTGATTTGTCTATCTCTTTGGACGACCTCTAAATGATTGATCAGTCTATACGTTGACAATGCATATTAGATCATAGAATGCTATAAGACATTGAGATCATGTCAATTCTCTTCTCTGTTTATCTTTGATGAAGTAGTAGAATGATATTCTATAGTCGAATGCATGCCGCTCAACTTCTATGCATATTGAAATGATAAAGGTATGTCATGCATCAGCTATATTCATTCTGCAATCGTTAGTTCCTTTGATTTTTGTTTAGATGATATGAAGATTTTGGTACACACTCTTTCATACTTACAATTTAGTGTGCTGATAAGTTCCAGATGAAAGATGCTTTCCCAAATACATGCGTGTGCTTCCTCATAATATCAGAATGATGAAATTATCTGCATAAATTTTTATTGATATTGCTTTTTACAAGAATTGCTCCTCCTTTATTTGATCACATAATCTGTGCTGTCTTGTTGTCTAAACTTCGAACTGTAGCTTTGAACGATTTTGTTGCAAGTATTTCCTTTAATTTAGGTTCTCTATAGATGATGAGAATGATAAATGATCAATAGCTACTAGGTGCGAGATGCGCTTGTGCAGTTCAAGAATCTAATTCTCTTAATGTAAGGTTGATGAGTTGTCAAGAAAGTCTAAAGTTGTAGCAGGCCTTGCAAGTTTAGAAACGATCTGTAAGTTCTACCCTTGATAAATTTAAAAAGGTAGCATACAGAGAAAATATTCGGTTGAAAACATGCTGTTGGTAAAAAGCATGGAAGGAAGAGAAGCTCGATAAGAGAAGTTTTATTTGTTGCGCTGAAAGAGGAACATTCTGGCTGCGAAGGAAGGGATTTGAGAGTGGAGGGAGTCTATTCATAAAGCTAGAGATAGAACCGATTAGTGCTGATGTATGAAGCATGAAGAATCGCAATATACATTGTGTTTTTCATTTTTTTGACTTATACATCGCAATCATAAAGTCTTCCACAATTACGCTTAAATTAACTCCTTTACTTATTGACAAAAATTGTTGCAAATGAGTCTGTGCTTCGATCTCTGTGATACACAGAAAACTACGTTCAAAGTTTTGCTTTATTTTTTTGAAAACAGTGGATAGATTTGTCCAATTGATAATAGAGCTTGAATGATTGACATTACTTTGCTGAATTGAACTAAAATGAATTCAAATGACATGATAAACCTACGATCAATGTTTTTGAAATTGGAAATTGCTTTAAAAAAGATTTTCTTTTTTTTATTCCGATAGCTTATAACTTGTTGATGATAAATTTATTTCAACAAGTTCAACAGCACTATTATTCTGAGGATTAACAACGAATGCTGATAGGCTACTCTCATTGAAGGGCTCTTAGAGGAGATAAAATTTATGCTTCTTGAACTGTCCTTTAATATATGAGTAATAGTTCAAGAGCTCTATGTTTAATGCAAGGCATAATTTCGAACTGATCACATTTTTCTTGAGTCTCATTGCACCACTTGAGTTGCTCCAAGCACCCTGCATGCACCGTATTTTCGGCGGTTGGCTTGATCCACCAGCCGTCGCTTTCGCGCCTACAGCGGGGTGTTGAAAAACACCCTATTACACCTACAAATATAGTTATCAAAGGTGATGTAGATGGCCTTGAAGATGATGATCTTCAAATTCTTGTTCGTGTTGTGGTTCCTATTGCATCTACTGCACAACAACTTTTTTGGGATGGCCGAGATGCTCATGCACATGCATTGATAGCTTTTTCTATCAAACATGCCATTATTCCTCACATTCACTCTTGAAAACAATAGAGGATGCTTGATGAAGGATATTCCATGGATATCTTTTTGACAACGATCGAAGATTTGAAGAAGTAGTTAAATTCTATTGATGAAGTCTTACCTGATAGTTCACTTGCGCAGATTGTTCTTAATGGTCTTCCATATTCATATCAAAGTTTTGCTTCTACTCTTCGGTGGATGATGAAAGGCAATCCAAATGCTTGACATTCAAGGATTTAGTCTTTGTTTTGTTGTAGGAAGATCTGTCTAGATAGAACAGGTTGATCATGTGTGTTGCATATCAAGCTTTCTTAGCTAGTGAGAAGGGCAAGGGAAAACGGAGCTCATCTACTAGCAAGCAGAAATATACAAATGTTGCATAGTCAAAGAAGGAAGACAAAGATGAAAAGAAATTAGAAAATGAGATTTTGTTTCAAAGTTATGTAAAGAAAACAATCATGTCATGAAGATATGTCCAAAACTAGCTGCAAAAGAGGCAAAGAAGAAAGAGGTTGTAATGGTGGTTGCAGAGGCCTCTACACCTAAAACAAAGTCTGCTAATCTTGTGCAGAATGAAGAATGTTCATTTACAACTATTTTTAGTTCTGACCCAACCTCTCATGAGCAATGTATGTATGTAGTAGACTCAGATGTTCAGTACTTTGATAGTGGGGCATGTTGGTGCATTTCAAGCCTTCACACTTGGCTTGGAACTTTGGAAGATGGGCTTGGAACCCTTGAAGGGTATCACTATGAGAAGCTAGAACCATAGGAACACTTGCCTATGTGTTATTACACTTTTTACTCCTTGTAAAAGTCTAAGTGACTTGGCATTATGTAATCACACCTACTTGATAGATTCGTGGAAATTGGAACTTGTAATTGGAGAGAATATCTCCCTACTTTTAGAGGAGTGATTAAAGGGAGCCAAGAATTCAAATTTGAATTCAAACTCTCACTCATTTCTTATATAAGTTTTACTTGAAAAGTCGCGGGTGTCCTTCACCATTCCCGAGGCAAATATTCTTTATTATAGAGTGTGTGAGTGCTACACCATAGCCTACACATCTCCAACTCATTAGGCTACATCTATCAAGCCAATGAGATTGTACATTCATGTGAACTAATAGAAAGACTTACATTCACTATCTCTGGTTTTCTCTGAGTCATCATCTCCAAGTCTGTCAACTTCAACAGGTCATATCTCAGGATCTACTGAACCAAATCAAGTGATTCAAAGCACATTGGAACCAGCTCCAAGCATACTACACACCTACAAAATCTCAAGGCCAAAGGATCAGCCATCTCGGAGAAATCTCGCTCGAAGTACACACTAGTCTGTGTCTGCAGGATTCCTAAAAAGTCGGGGGTACATATATTTTTGCTAAACATCTTTCTCTGAGTATAGTCCATCATTTTATCTCATTCCACTTGCAAATGGTAGCTTGTTAAGCTAATTTAATATGTCCAGAAGGAATTAGATCAATTGTAAGTGTGCTGGTCATACTGAGTGAAAGACTGAGCAGGTATGAAGACCAAAATAGAAAGTTTTCAAGGTCTAGTGAAGTACAAACTTATCTGTTTTGATCTAATCATTACTCAAACCTTTTCCAAAGTACATATAGCATATTTTGGTATCATTTGGAAGCTCAAGGAGTCTACTAATCATATCTGGAGTCACTGAGGGCTGGTGCAAAGCAGGATTAGCAGCATCTACTCAATCTTCTGAGTGCATCCAACCATCACTCCCAACAGTGGTATCAGAGCAAATAAGGTAAACATGGGAGATGGTTTTCCTTCATTAATTGACAAATTGGACAGGAACAATTACCAAGCTTGGTCATTGAGAATGAAGACCTATCTACAAGGAAGGAGCTTATTTGGATACATATCAGGAGATGAGGAATTGCCCTCATTCAAAACTAGAGGACTACCCACCAAGGATGAACATGAGAGGCTCAACCAATGGTGTGCAAAAGATGCTTTGGCAAGGTCTTACCTTCTTAACTCTATATCTGACTTTCTTTTACCTCATGTAAGGAATTGTAAGACTTCCCAAGAGACTCGGGAAACCTTGTCAACATACTTTTCATCCAACACAAGGGCCAGGAAGAATCAACTGTGGATTGAATTCACAACCCTTAGGAAGCAGCCCAAGCAATCAGTCTCAGAGTATGTGACAAAGATTAAAGATGTGGCAGACCAATTAGCAAGCATTGGAGAGGAGATTGAAGAGGAGCAAATAGTCAGGCAAGTAACAAATGGACTCAAGGCAGATGATAAGTGGGAAAGTTTCACCACTGCAATGGACCTCTATATGGACATGCATACCCCAGATCTCACAACACTCATGGGCCAACTATTCACACATGAAGCAAAGTTTACAAAGGCAGGAGATCAATCAAAAGGTAACAACCCCTCTGCTCTCTATACTGATAAGAAAGTTAAGGATAAAGGTAAAGGGAAGAAACAGGATGAAGAAGGCTCTACCTCCCAAGCTAATTATGCAGGGAGAGGTAGATCCTCAAGAGGAAGAGGCAGAGGAGGTAAGTCAGGTAGGGGGAGACCCTACAACTCATCACCATGCAACATTTGTGGATTGTCAAATCATACCACAGATGAATGCTACAAGAACTACAAGAATCAGAGAGGAAGAGGCTACTCAAGAGGTGGATACTCTCAAGGGAGAGGCAGGTTCAACCAACACCAAGGCTACAATGGATACAATAATCAATACAACAACAACTACAACCACAACCACAATGGTAACTACCAAGGTGGATTCAGAAACAGAAGAGATTACAACAACTACACAGAGGAGCAAGATGACTCCCTATTGATCATGAATATGACCTCCAAGGCAGGTACAAATGATGATCATTTATTTTATATTGACTCAGGATGTTCTAACCATGTAGCTGGCAATGTGGCACTACTTTCTGACTTGGAAGAACCCAAGGGCAAACATCAGGTACAAACAGGTGATGATACTAAACACTCTGTTGTAAAGATTGGAAATGTGAAGACATGTGATGGTAACCAGAACCTATTGAGCAGGGTACTTTATGTACCAACCATCACCAAGAATCTAATGAGTGTTGGTCAGATTGTGGAGAAAGGTTTGCAGGTCAGGTTCACTCAACATGGAGCATATGTGGAGGACCCAAGACATGGATTCAGAAGGATAGCCAAGGGAGAAAAATCAGGTAGATTGTTTACTTTTGAGCTAGAAGACACCAAGAACATTGCTTTGTATAATTACAAGGACCAAACACTTTCAGAGTTAGAAATATGGCACAAGAGGTTAGGTCACATAGGTGAAAGAACCTTAAAGCAAATGTGCAGGGATCAATGTGTGCTTGGGATACCTAATGTGTCCAAGCAACACATGATTTACAAGTGTGGAGCATGTCAGTTTGGTAAGTCTCACAGGTTGCCCTATTCAAGGAAAGGTTTCATGCATGAAGACTACCTAGACTTGGTACACACAGATGTTTGGGGACCTAGCAAGGACCCTTCCATTTCAGGTTCAAGGTATTATGTGTCCTTCATTGATGATTATAGCAGATGGACCATCTTATACTTTATGAAGCATAAAGATGAAGTGTTTAATTGTTTCAAGAGGTATCTTGCACTTGTTGAAAACCAAACAGGAAGAAGCTTGAAGAGGCTAAGGTCAGATGGTGGAGGAGAATACTTCTCAAATGAGTTTGAAGATTTCTTGCAGGAAAGAGGCATCAAAAGGGAGATCACTACAAGGTACTCACCTGAACAAAATGGGGTAGCTGAAAGAAGGAATAGACTCATAGTAGAAACAGCTAGGTCTATGCTTAATGAAAAGAAGTTGCCAAATTATCTTTGGGCAGAAAGTGTATCTACTGCCACCTATCTCATCAACAGGTTGCCATCCAAATCACTTGATGGCATGACACCATATGAAGCTTGGCATGGTAAGAGACCTTCTCTAGATCATTGCAAAATCTTTGGTTGTGTAGCATATGTGCATATTCCCTCACAGGTAAGGGGAAAGCTAGACCCTAAAGCTGAAAAATGTATCTTCATTGGTTATGATTTGAACCAAAAGGGATACAGATTCTACAACCCAACAAACAAAGGCTTCAAGGTAAGCAGAGATGTCATCTTTGATGAGAATGACTCTTGGTATGAGAATGAATGCAGGAAGGTTAGTCTACCCTATGATATGGAAGAAGACTTCCCAAGACTCACCAAGGAGGAATCAATTCAGAAAGAAGAATCAAGCTCAGATAATGATGATACAATAAACCTTGAGGAATTCAAGGCATGGAAGTCCAAAGGAAAGATGAAGATGAAGAAGCTTGAGGATATACCAGAATCCTCAACTCAAGCAATTAGAAGATCTCAGAGAGAAAGCAAGAGACCAATCAGATTTGGGTATGACACATCACTTGTAACTAAACATTCTGTATATCTTGCAAAGGATTTGTTGAATGAAGAACCAGGTACCTATGAAGAAGCAATCACCAAACCAGAATGGAAAGGAGCTATGGATGAAGAAATGGAAGCTCTCAAGGAGAGTGATACTTGGGACTTGGTACCCAAGAAGGACTCTATGAAGGTGATAGGATCCAGATGGATCTACAAGCTAAAGAGAAATTCAGATGGTACAATAAACAGGTACAAAGCTAGGTTGGTAGCCAAGGGTTTTGCACAAACCCAAGGCATTGATTATGAGGAGACATTTTCTCCTGTGGCTAAGATGCCAACTATCAGGATATTGGTGAGTGTAGCTGCATCCAAAAATTGGAACATGTACCAATTAGATGTCAAGAATGCTTTCTTAAATGGATGGATATCTGAAGAAGTCTACATGTCACAACCACCTGGCTATGAAGATCCAAAAAAGGTAAATTATGTTTGTAAATTGAAGAAGGCTCTATATGGTTTGAAGCAGGCACCTAGAGCATGGAATTACAGGTTGACAACCTATCTCCAAGACCAAGGATTTGTGATGAGCAAAGCTGATACTTCTCTGTTCATAAAGAGAAGTAGTACAGAGGTAATCTACTTGTGTCTTTATGTTGATGACATCATCATTACAGGCAATGATGTCAATGGTATTAGACACATCAAAGGACAGATGATGAAGGAATTCAAGATCAATGATCTTGGATTATTAAAGTACTTCTTAGATCTTGAGTTAGTCTACACCAACTCAGGTATATATATCACTCAAAAGAAGTATGTACAGGATATGGTCAAGAAGTTTGGTTTGCAGGATGCTAAAGTATCTACTACTCCAATGGAGGTCAACCTAAAGCTAAGTGCTCATGAAGGAGATGAAATACAAGACATCACAGGATATCAAAGCATGGTAGGTAGTTTGAATTATGCTACCTTGACAAGAATTGACATAGCATATGGAGTAAGTGTGCTTAGTCAATTCATGCACAAACCAAGGGTACCTCACCTAGAGGCAGCAAAGAAGATCTTGAAGTATTTGAAGGGAACTCAGAACCATGGTTTGTACTTTCCTTATACATCAGATATTGACATTAAGGTTTATTCAGATGCAGATTGGGCAGGATGCAAGGATGATAGGAGGAGCACATCAGGTTACATTTGTTTTGCAGGAGATAAGCCTATTTCTTGGTCAGCCAAGAAACAACCTACAGTGGCATTGTCATCCACTGAAGCAGAGTATAGAGGGCTTGCCAATGCCACTCAAGAAGCTATCTGGTTGAAGCTCTTGTATACAGAGTTAGGTCTATACACTAGACCTCCAATTATCTTTGGAGATAACACTAGCTCTCTTCACCTTGCAGCTAATCCAATATATCATGCCAGAACCAAACACATAGAGGTTCATTACCACTATGTGAGAGAAAAGTTGCTTAGTAAAGACATTCAATTGACATATGTGTCTACTAATATGCAATGTGCAGATTTACTCACTAAAGCATTGGATGGAAACAAGTTATGCAGATTTAAATCCATGATTGGATTGCAGGATGTGATTGAAGATTGAAGATGAAGACTTAAGCCAAAGTGCTTGGCTTGAGGGGGAGCTGTTGGTGCATTTCAAGCCTTCACACTTGGCTTGGAACTTTGGAAGATGGGCTTGGAACCCTTGAAGGGTATCACTATGAGAAGCTAGAACCATAGGAACACTTGCCTATGTGTTATTACACTTTTTACTCCTTGTAAAAGTCTAAGTGACTTGGCATTATGTAATCACACCTACTTGATAGATTCGTGGAAATTGGAACTTGTAATTGGAGAGAATATCTCCCTACTTTTAGAGGAGTGATTAAAGGGAGCCAAGAATTCAAATTTGAATTCAAACTCTCACTCATTTCTTATATAAGTTGTACTTGAAAAGTCGCGGGTGTCCTTCACCATTCCCGAGGCAAATATTCTTGATTATAGAGTGTGTGAGTGCTACACCATAGCCTACACATCTCCAACTCATTAGGCTACATCTATCAAGCCAATGAGATTGTACATTCATGTGAACTAATAGAAAGACTTACATTCACTATCTCTGGTTTTCTCTGAGTCATCATCTCCAAGTCTGTCAACTTCAACAGGTCATATCTCAGGATCTACTGAACCAAATCAAGTGATTCAAAGCACATTGGCACCAGCTCCAAGCATACTACACACCTACAAAATCTCAAGGCCAAAGGATCAGCCATCTCGGAGAAATCTTGCTCGAAGTACACACTGGTCTGTGTCTGCAGGATTCCTAAAAAGTCGGGGGTACATATATTTTTGCTAAACATCTTTCTCTGAGTATAGTCCATCATTTTATCTCATTCCACTTGCAAATGGTAGGTTGTTAAGCTAATTTAATATGTCCAGAAGGAACTAGATCAATTGTAAGTGTGCTGGTCATACTGAGTGAAAGACTGAGCAGGTATCAAGACCAAAATAGAAAGTTTTCAAGGTCTAGTGAAGTACAAACTTATCTGTTTTGATCTAATCATTACTCAAACCTTTTCCAAAGTACATATAGCATATTTTGGTATCATTTGGAAGCTCAAGGAGTCTACTAATCATATCTGGAGTCACTGAGGGCTGGTGCAAAGCAGGATTAGCAGCATCTACTCAATCTTCTGAGTGCATCCAACCATCACTCCCAACAGGGCAACCAAACATATTACCTCGCAACACATTTTCTTCAATTCACTTGAGCCTGTCCCTATAAGGAATACTGTCACATGCACCAGGAACTCCTCTTATCCCATAATGTGAGTTGGTAAGATCATTCTGACTGCTATTGATGGTAGTTCTTTTACATTGTCATATGCTTTTTTTGTACCAAGGATCAAGAAAAATCTATTGTGAGCTTCAACATTAGCCAAGATTGGCTTGGTTGTCAAATTTGTTGATGATAGATGTACAATCCATGATCTCTCAAATGGGATGTTATTATTTCTTATGGCATTTTATGTCATGGGCTGTATAAGCTCATAGACTCTAAAAAATTTGTGAATGATTCAGCATGTGAACATGATTCTCAGGCGATCTCAGATGTAAAGCTTTGGAATGCACACTTTGGTCATCTAAGTTTTGCTAGTTTGCTACACCCTGCATAAATCTCAAATAGTGTCCTCTTTGCCCAAACTTGAGGCGCTTGATAAACATGTTTGTGAAGGATATATTTTGGGGAAAATGCAATGTTCCTCATTCCCAAAAGATGGTTCTGTTCAAGCTATTTAGAAATTGCAACTTGTTCACAATGATGTCTATGGTCCTATGCAGACACCCTCTTTTGGGAACTACCTTTTACTTCATGACTTTTATTGATGATTTTTCTAGACATGCATGGGTGTATCCATTGAAAGAAAAGTATAAAAAGTTTATGTGCTTCAAACAGTTTCTGGTTTTGCCTGAAAATATGTTAGCATGTAAAATGATCATCCTCCATTCTGATCAAGGGAGGGGATATTGCCTTTTGATTTTAATGCATTTTTGGTTGAATTTGGGATGAGCCTATGTTTTTTATTGACTTTTAAAGACGTGAACAAGTGATGGCTTCATTATAGGAACTTAAAAAGCACAATAGTGATCCATATTTTGTATGCAAGGTTAATAACTAGAAAAAGGAGCTAACATAAATAACCATCAAACTAGAGGACATCAAGGCTACTCTGAACTTTTATCCAATGGCTACAAAAATTGATGTGAGTTTTGTGAAGATGAATGTAACTTCTTGTTGAATTCTAGGATTTCAAAGAGAATCTTAATGAGGAATTGGCAATCAGGACTTTTTTGCAATTGTTATGCTTCTCAAGGCCTCCCAAGAACACTATGCCTCATAAAATAGTGACATTGGTAATGTTGAACACAAAAGATAAAACAAAGCCTTTTGGAGTAGTGGACATGTCCTTGTATGTCCATGAGCAATCGAAGGAGGCAGCGAGCATTGGGACTCCAAGAAATTCATGAATGAAGCCCAATGCTTACAAATATAATTTATCATGTGCTTGGAATTGAAGATAAACTTCTACTTGCTACAAAATCTCAAAGTTTTAAAGAAGACTGTTCAGATAAAGCAATTGACTGGACTAAGGCAAAAATGGAGCATTATGAAGATTTTCATGAGAAAATGATGAATGCAAAAAACTGAGGTGGTCTTTATAAAAAAGGAAGCAACATTGTTAGCATACTTTCAAGAAGTTTGGGGACCTCCAGAAAAGAGAACTATTGTAGTAGTAGTAGTAGTGAAAAAGAGAAGAAAAGAACCAAAACTCAAAAGGAAGATAAGAGGAGCTAAGAAGAAGTAGGGAGTAGAAGAAGGAATATCGAAGGAAGATATAGCAAGAGGGTCCATCTTGATCCACATAATAGAAGCAGACAAATAAGAAGAAAGAATAACAAAGTCAGTGGATGTGGTTCAAACTCAAGCAAGCTTTGAAACAAAAATAGGTAGTGATGTGGAAGGGTTCTAATTAAGAAGCCTAAATTTTTCATAACCAAATGCTCCTAGCAATCAAAAGGGAGTACAAAGCATAAGTATAGAGGGAATGGTCAAAATCATGGAACTGAAAAAGAAGAAGAAGATCTAGATGATCATATGGAAATTAAAGTTTTAAAGGGAGTAACCGTGGTGCAAGAAAAAGATCACGAAGAAGAGGAACCTAATGAAGACACAGGGAGTATGATCAATGTTGTGGAATTAGACACAACAAAAGAAAAGGATGTGGAAGAGGAAGAAAAGAGAGAATCCAATCAAAATATAGTGGAAGACATCCATGACATTATGGATGAGATTCAAAAGTAAATTGAAATCAATAATGTGGAAATGAAGGATGTCTCAAACCATGAGGAAGAATGGGAAAAATAGACTTAGAAAATAACCAAGTGAATCAAGAAACTGATCATGATCATGAAGAGTTAGAACAACCACATTCATTTGAATCAACAAGAACAACCACATTCATTTGAGTTAGAGAAAGAGAATGAAGATAAAGATGAAGAAAAGCAAATAGGGGTAACAAAGAAAGAAAAAATTATATAGTTAACCAAGGTTCCTAGAGACATTAGAGGGACATGTGAGATTGTCTTAAACCAAATTGAGAGATTTATATCATCTAGTAGACATATCATTCTATGGGATATAGCAGCAAAAGTGCAATTTATAAAAGATGATAGAATCATTGAAGACCATAAAAGAGAGTAGAGCAAATTGATTGAAGAACTGAGTGATCAAAAAACGATAACATAATCTTGTTAAATGAAGTTCATCAAACTAGAAACAAAGATAGTGCAAAATAAAAATAGAATCACTTTCTTGGAAGAGAAATGTGAGAAGCAGGCAAAAACCATAAAGAAGATGGAAGGTGACATCAGACATCTAGAATCAGAAAATTAAAAATTTCAAACATCTTATCAAGTATTGAGCAAAGAAAATGAAAAAATCACTAGAGTTTTGA
>CM035440.1:142690147-142695147 GCA_020310875.1 Ceratopteris richardii
ATCTATCTATCTATCTATCTATCTATCTATCTATCTGTCTATCTGTCTATTTGTCTCTGTTTGTCTGTCTGTTTGTCTGGCTATCTGTCTGTCTGTCTCTCTGTCTATCTATGATGGAGAGTGTTAATCTCCAAAAGAACAAATTGACCTTGAATTTAGATCACCTCTATATCAAGATCAACTTTAGACTCCACCTAATTTAGAGAATCTTCACCAAATTATCAGGAAATTGATTATTCTGAAAAATTCAGTTTCTTCAGAAAAGTCTGCTGCAGATTAGTCACTCATTGACTAATCAATCCTGTAAAGTTTTTGATAAAACTTTGCACAACACTTCGCCTTAAGGTTGCGCAACTTTGCCAAGTTAAATCTCTCAAAAAGATTAAGTATACACTGAGAAATGTGTGAAACACTTTACCTATGTCTGAAAGTGCTTCTCTGCAATGGCGACTTTGACACCTGCAACTTCTTAGCACTGGTTCTCCCAACTCTGAACCCGTTTGATCAAGATCTTCTAGCCATAGATAGCTTACCTTCCAACTTAGATTTTGAGCCCTCACTTGTGTAAAACTTTACACTGTGGACTGAGCACTGACCATTTCTTTGAAGATGAAATGTGCGCCAGATTTTTCGACTCTCAGAACATCTTCACATATGAATGTTCCTAAACAAAATTCTCACAGCCTGATTGAAATTAATCTCTCAAATTCTAGCCATAGATAGATTAGCAATGGACTTAGATATGTGCAAAAGGATTCTTCAAAAGATTAAGCACAGAAGGAGAATGGGAAAGAAGATCGACGCGCAGAATTCTACAACATTTTCTTCTTCATTACTTTCCATACATATGGTTGATGATACATACAATGTTCATCACCTCTTCACCTATTCTTCTCTATCTGATCTATATCACTCTCTCCTACTATGAATACGTATCTATAGATATATATACGAGTCTAACTCGTCATCTTTTTCAAAATACATTGAACTATTTACAAGAGTAATATACAAAAGAAACATTTCTGATTCTATTTTGTTCCTCTGAAAGTAATCTTCATTCTTCCACATATCTTCTCACTTTGATCTTCATATAATCACTATTGATGATTGCTCTGCTCTAACAGCTCCCCCTCAATCTTCAATTGTGATTACCTACATCTTCTTTATTCCTGCCATATCTTTAAACCTCTGCAACTTAGGTCCATCCAAACTTTTAGTCATCATATCTGCAAGTTGATCTTTTGTAGGGGTGTGTATGACTTCAATTTCCTTCTCAATGACCTTCTCTCTCAGAAAATGATACTGTATTTCAATATGCTTAGTTCTAGCATGAAATACAGGATTAGCTGCCAAGTATAATGAACTCATATTGTCTCCACAAATAATAGGAGTACTCTGAATCACATCAAAAACTTTCAAAAGTGTCTTTAGCCATATTACCTCTTTTGCAGCTTCCACCATACCTTTATATTCTGCTTCTGTAGATGACAAAGCAACTGTATGTTGCTTCTTGGAACACCATGAAATCAATTTGTCTCCTACATAGCACAAGTATCCATGTGTTGATCTTCTATCATCCACATTACCTGCCCAATCTGCATCACTATATATCTTGATTCTTGTATCTGAAGTAAACCCATAGTACAACCCTTCTTTGAGTGTACCCTTGATGTACCTAAGTACTCTTTGTCCTGCAATCCAATGTTCCTTTCTAGGACAATGCATGAATTGTGAAAGCACACCAACTGCATATGACAAGTCAGGCCTTGTCAATGTAGCATAAATCAAGCTACCAACCAAACTTTGATAGAGTTTCATATCTCTGAACTCTTCTCCTCCAAACCTAGACAATTTATGGTTCACTTCCAAAGGTGTAGGTGCAACCCTGCAATCTTCCATTTTAAATTTGGTTAGCAAATTTTTAAGATACCTTTCTTGGGTCACATATACTCCATGTTGAGTATAAGAGATCTCCATTCCCAAGAAGAATGATAGGTTCCCCAAATCACTGATTTTGAACTCTTTCTCCATCTGCTTCTTGATCATTTGTATCCCCTTATCATCTGTTCCTGTAAGTATTATGTCATCAACATAAATACACACATAAATGAATCCATTTTCACTTGCTTTGACTAGCAAGCTACTATCCGCCTTTGATGCTTGAAATCCAAGATCATTCAAGAATTTTACAAGCCTATAATTCCAAGCCCTTGGGGCTTGTTTCAACCCATACAAAGCTCTCTTGAGCTTACATACATAATTTGGACTCACTTGATCTTTGAACCCATCTGGTTGCTCCATGTAGACTTCATCTGAAATGTAACCATTCAAGAAAGCATTTTTAACATCTAATTGAGACAACTTCCAACCTTTACAAGCAGCAATTGCAATGAGTGTCCTGATGGTTGTCATCTTTGCCACAGGACTATAAGTCTCATCATAGTCCACTCCATATGTCTGTGCATACCCTTTCACAACAAGTCTAGCTTTGTACCTAGACACACTTCCATCTGCAAATCTCTTTGTTTTGTAAACCCACTTACATCCAATAATCTTCTGACTATTAGGTTTAGGAACCAAATCCCATGTTTGATTCTCTATCAATGCATCATACTCCTCTTGCATAGCATCTTCCCAATTCTTCTTCCCTTTGGCTTCTTCATATGTAGAAGGGTCTTCATCTGCTTTTACCAAATAAGCATAATCTTTAGTAGTCAAGAATGAAGTGTCATAGCTATACCTTGTAGGTTGCCATTTGTGCCTAGATGATCTCCTAACTTCTGCACTTCTTGAGGTCTCTGGTTCATCACATTCTGGATCAAACCTTGGCCTCTCTTCAACTTCAATCTGCACTTCATTACTCTCACTTTCATCAAGTAATTGAATCTTTGCTTTACCTTTCCTTTGTTCCACTACTTCTTCATCATCTGCATGTACATTATATTTACCTGCATACCAAGTACCTTGCTCATCAAATGTAACATCCTTGGATACAATAAATTGCTTTGTAGATGGACTCCACAACCTGTATCCCATTTGCTTATCATCATAACCAATGAATACATACTTCTCTGCCTTAGGCTCCAACCTATGCCTCAATTGAGATGGCACATATGCATATGCCAAGCATCCAAATATTCTGCAATGATCCAAAGTAGGTTTCTTACCCCACCAAGCTTCATATGGTGTCATACCCTGCAAAGCTTTACAAGGCAATCTATTAACCAAATATGTAGCTGTATTAACAGCCTCAACCCACAAATAATTTGGGCAATTCTTCTCTTTCATCATGGACCTTGCAAACTCAACAAGAGTCCTATTTCTTCTTTCTGCTACCCCATTTTGTTGAGGAGAGTACCTGCAAGTAACTTCTCTCTTTATACCTGCATTCCACAAATAATCATTGAACTCATTTGAAAAATACTCTCCCCCTCCATCTGACCTTAGTCTCTTCAATTTTTGACCTGTAATCCTTTCTGCATATGCATGATAGTGTTTAAATGTATTAAACACTTCTGACTTTTCCTTAATCACATAAATTGTGATCCACCTGGTAGCATCATCAACATATATGACATAATATCTTGAACCATTTATACTAAAGTCCTTTGAAGGACCCCACACATCTGTATGCACCAATTCAAGTCTTTCTGAATACATAAATCCATGCTTGGAATAGGATTGCTTATGAGCCTTACCTAATTGACATGCCTCACATCTGTATGTCATGTGTTGACCTGCAATGTTAGGCATTCCAAGCACTGAATCATTGTTAATCATTTCTTTGATACCTCTTTCATTAAAGTGTCCAAGTCTTTTGTGCCAAAGATCCAATTCTGACACCTTCTGCTCTCCATATGTGAACATAGCATGTCCAACATTTCCTTGTACCTTCAATGTGAAAAGCCTTCCTTCTTTCTTTCCTGCAATAACTTGTTTATACCCTTGACTAGGGTCTTCCACATAAACTCCATCATTGGTAAACCTTACCTCATAACCTTTTTCCACAATTTGACCTACACTGATCAAATTCTTTGGAATTGTGGGAACATAAAGTACCTTACTCAGAAGAGTGCTCCCATCCTTAGCCTTGACTGAACCAATTGACTTTACCTTATGCTTTGTATTATCACCTGTCTGAACTGTATGATTAATTGCATTATGATCTAGGTCAGTCATCAAAGCAATATTTCCACTTAAATGATTACTACATCCTGAATCAATATAGAACACTCTCATGTCCTCATGTGAGGTTTCACATGTATTCATAATGAGAGTCGAATCCTCCTTTTGATCTGATGCATAGTTGTAGTAGGTGTTATTATAGGATTGATTTTGGAAGTTTCTTCCACCACCTCTTCCAAAAGAATTTCTACCACCTCTACCTCTGAAATTTCCTCTCTGAAATCTACCACCTCTTGCACTTTGATTAAAGTTCTGATAATTACCATTGTTTTGATTATTGTGCCAACAATCATGAGATAGATGATTAGTCTTACCACATATCCAACAAGCTCTTGCATTATCTTTGTTGTTTCTGCCTCTTCCTCTACTTCTGCCATTTCCTCTTCCTCTTATGAAGTTTGCTTGGTTTGATGTACCTTCTTCTTCACCTGATTGTTGCTTCCCTTTGTTGGCTTTCTTCTTGTCTTTAGAATACATTGCATGACCTGCACTCTTATCAACATCTCCTTTGATATCATTCTCAAAAGTTAGCATATGACCTAACAATTGATTCAAATCAGGAGTAAAGTGATCTAATGAAAGTTCTGTAGATAAAATGAAAGGCTTCCACTTCTCATCTCCTCTTAGCCCTGTAAGTATTTGTCTTACCAATTTGTCTTCTTCAATATCTTCGTCAACTGCACCTAAAGAATCTGCAATGTCCTTCATCTTTGTCACATAATCAGAGATTGATTGTGAGGCCTTCTTCTTGAAGGTAGTAAATTCTGCCCATAGTGAAGCCTTCCTTGATTTGGTTGTATTTTGGAAATGCTCTT